>CM063503.1:94796141-94913641 GCA_032207245.1 Pardosa pseudoannulata | reverse complement strand
GTAATATTCAATTTCAAATAAAAACTATCGAGCATGGTATGCCTCTAGTAAGATAAAGTTTAAACCAGTCATCTGAGAGAACTGAAGTTAACTTTAGTATACTACTTCCATGATCCCATCAATTTAAGCAGTGACCAACGTAATATTCGAATTCAAAATGAAAACTATCGAGCCTGGTATGCCTCTAGAAAGATAAAGTTTAAACCAGCCATCTGAGAGAACTGAAATTAACTTTAGTATACCACTTCCGCGTCCCCATCCATTTAGGCAGTAACCAACATAATATACAATTTCTATAAGATAATATCGAGCCTGGTACGCTTCTACAAAATAAAGTTTAAACCAGTCATCTGAGAGAACTGAAGTCAAAATTAGTATAACACTTCCACGATCTCATCAATTTAAGCAGTAACCAACATAATCTTCGATTTCAAATGAAAACTATCGAGCCTGGTATGCCTCTAGAAAGATAAAGTTTAAACCAGCCATCTGAGAGAACTGAAACTAACTTTAGTATACTACTACCGCAATCCCATCCATTTAAGCAATAACCAATATAATATACAATTTCTATAACAAACTATCGAACCTGGTAAGCTTCTGCAAAGATAAAGTTTAAAACCAGTCATCTGAGAGAACTGAACTCAACTTTGGTATAACACTTCCACGTCCCTAATGCAATGTAACTGGGAAGGTAAAAGGAAATTAATTTAATGACTAGTAGCAAGCGATATTTCATTGGTTGAATATTTTTGGACTGCACGGGAAGTGAATGCATAATGGATTGAAAGAGCACACATTCTGGAAGACAAAATACTCTTAAATCATGAAACAAGTTCATTGAGTTATTATACTAATAAGTATTGATTTCTACGATCTACTTTTTCAAATGGTGATGTCAGAAAAAGTATGTTTAATCACGAAGCGAGCATCGTCGCCTCTCTAATAAATGAACTCATTTTCCGGACTTTCTTCCTCATTACCGATAACAGATTTGCCGGAATTATTTTGAAGATTATTCCCGCTTCTCTCCGGATAAAAGGATTAGAAAAGGAGGTTTGTACCGGCTGATTGCTGTAGCAAAACGGCCGCCGCTCATTTGCAATCCGAAACAATTTTTGAAGAAATGGCCTTCGCATGCGTTGTTTGATGAATCGCAGCCAGGAAAGAAATTGTAATTGGAATATAAATTTCAATGACGCCGCGCTAAAGAATTAGTGGGCAACCCCGAAGTAATGACTACCAAGCACGTATTTTAATCGGGGACTTCCGAAATGGGTAATGACTACTGATACTACTTAAGAGGCGATTACAAAAAGCCTTTATCAATTTTATTATTTGAGTAAATTAAGAAAATGACTCGAGCCTTTCCACTTGGCGGCATTCGGTGCCGATTTTTTGTCCATTTGCGGAGGAAAATTAAAGAAGCCAATCGCAGTGAAGAGCACACAGGAGTAATGTTTCGGAGTGTTTATAAATTTATTATTGCTCTTAATATGTATTTAAAATATTTATTTTCTTTTAATAGAAGATATTTTAAAATATGCCCATTCCAAATACATTATGCTTAAAGGGTCAGCCTGTGTCGTGGGAAAACTTGAAAAATTGGCCAATTCTCGAAATATATTTTTTCCCTTTAAACTTTTTAACAAATGAATTTATTAATTAGCAATTTCAAATGTTTCTGTTTTAAGATTTTTAATTCTTTAGAAAATATGGCTTTATGACAGAATGTTTTGCTATTTATAAAAGGTAAAAATTAAACAATATTTTACTTATGCATTTTGTAGGGGATATTTTAATTTGAAAAAAAAATAACCCAGAAGAGAATATTCTAAATATTTAAAAAATTAAAAAACAATTATTAAGTAAATAATATATAAATTATATAATTATATATTTATGTTGTTAGGATGTTAGGATGGTTTATGTGATTAATAAAAAATAAATAACCTAAAAGAGAATATTCTAATTATTTAAAAAATTAAAAAAGAATTATTAAGTAAATAACATATAAATAATATAATTATATATTTATGTTGTTATGATGTTAGGATGGTTTATCTGATTAATAAAAAATAAATAACCTAAAAGAGAATATTCTAAATATTTAAAAAAATTAAAAAATAATTATTAAGTAAATAATATATAAATAATATAATTATATATTTATGTTGTTATGATGTTAGGATGGATTATGTGACTAATAAAAAATAAATAACCTAAAAGAGAATATTCTAAATATTTAAAAAATTAAAAAACAATTAAGTAAATAATATATAAATAATATAATTATATATTTATGTTGTTATGATGTTAGGATGGTTTATGTGATTAAAAATAAAAATATGGGGAGCAACTGGAATCAGGGTTAAAGTAACATATTTTTAATACAGATATAATTGTATAAGAGAATATTTATATTAAAATAATGTTATATTTAATTGGTATACTAAGATGACTCTACGCTTTTATTTTAAGTAGCATAATCCATCACAACATCTAGCCCTTATCCTATTTTTAATCTTTTTTTTTCTTTCAATTAAAAAAAAAAAAGAATTTTTTATCGTAATTTTATTTTATCTTTGTACTTCAAGTATGCACTTAAAATACAATAACAAAATTATTAAGTACACAAATGAAAATTAATCAATTGAATAATAAAGGCAGAAATTATAGTAATCTTTTTACTTTTATTTAAAACTACACATATATTTTCATACTTTTCATTCAGCAGGGAAACATTGGGATATATATATATATATATATATATATATATATATATATATATATATATATATATATATATATATATATAACGTGATATATCCAGGCGCCATATAATGAGTTACTACTGCAATTACTGTTACGATACTTTGTACCCAGCTACTGTACAAGTGATTTCTAACAATCATATGATTTATCGATGTTCAAAAATTATGTGTTAGTTACTCAAATTTATTATTACTTTAAGATAATTAAATATTAGTTTCAAATATTTATGCAGAATTGAATTAGGAAATACAAATTATTTCAATTAAGCATATGTTAATGCGTTCAATTTTTTTTATAAGTAAATAGCTATTCCTGCTTTCAACTTTCTTGTTGTGACAACAAAATCATTTGTTGCAATGCAACTCATATCCAAACAAATATGTCAACATTAGGAATTAATGATGAATAGTAACCTTGAAAAAATATATTAGTTTCGATTTTATGATTTCATTCAAAAGACAAAATCTATTAAGTTGTTTACTTTTACATTTAGCAACATTTAGCAACATTATAAGGATATACATCGGTACGGGGTAAGATGCACTGCTATACATTTCGTTTTAATCTGTTGCAGACATAGCATAATTTATTTTAGTAAAAAATGTAATAGATTCTGCTCTTATCTCAGTACTATCTTAGTAAGTGAACAGAAGTTAATGAAAAAATAGTATAGTGGCAAATAACAATCATGCGAAAATGTAATGCAATAAAATACATTACGTGATTTGTTCTTTTTTATTGAACAGATTCAAATGAACATGACTGTCCAAGGGTAATATTATTAGGATAAAATTAAACCTAAAGATGATTGAAATGATTTCATTTACACTTTTCTTTGATTGGTCTAATTTCTTTGAAAATGCGAGAGCTATTAGAAATAAAGTGTACTGAGTCTCTGTCACCAAAAAATATTTTTTAACAAAGATGACAGCAAAGCATTTAAAGTTAAAGTCTTGGGAGTAAAATAAGCTCTCATTTTACTCAGTTGATTGAAAACCCTTGTTGTAGTAGCCGTATTGAAAAGTATCCTGATTTTGAATTACTCTAAATGCGTAAACCAAACTCTGTAATAAGCTATAAACTTGCTCCCTCTACAGCTTAAAACATAGTACTATTTCTTTGTGCAAGATGACCAAATTAAAAAAAATTAAATTGCGAACGAATTTTGTGTACGAGCAAACATAAATTAATTACGAGTATACAGAATATTAATAACACATACTGCTGATATTTACTAAATACTAAGCTGAAAATTAATTTGAATTAACCTACACGAATTTGTTCATGGAATTTTCTGTGTATATTCAATAGATTACCCTTAAGATTTACTTCCTAAAGTGCGAGACTATTGTTCGAAAATACAAGAATAAACAATCTCCGAATTTTTATATAACAACCTGCTTTTGTAATTCAATGGTGAGTTCATCTCGTTATAGCCCTCTCAAATACTGTTAAAAATAAATAATTCTTCAATAATTTATGTGTTTTTCTTCAATAATTTATGTGCTATTACAAATCTGAAGAATGTATATCATCTCTTTTAATACACCTGCAGTTAAACCTTCTAATTAAGCATAAATCTATACCATCAGTATAATCACAATGCTATTTTTTTACTGAAGGTTTTGTGAATTTCACTAAATTATGAATGAAAGAATTTTAAATAGGAGTAATAAAAAATTAAAGAAAGGTTGAGTATTTGATTGCTAGTTTTAAGATTTATAAAAATTTTATTGGTCTGTTAAAGTTACTACAGATTTTTTATAAAACAAATAAAACAGAGTTAAAATTATATTTTGGCAAGTGTATCTATGGCTTTGTTATTAAAGTTAATAAAGAGAAAATAATGAGCAAATATAGGGAAGGATATTTCTTTGGGTGTTTTAAGCTTTTACATAAAAGGCACATCCATTTTTTTAAAAGATAGTTGCACCTTTAAAATATTATAGATAGAATTAAGGAAATATTTTGTAGAAATCTGTGACATATCTCAATTCTTTTTAAAAGAGCTAAATTATCGATAGAATTAAACAGTTTATTCGTATTTAATTTTTATAAAGGAAAGTTAGACATGCATTTGCCTCTTGTTAAAAAAAACTGTACAACTTATACATATTTCGAATATTATTTTAACAAGTCTTCACATGAACTAATGTACTAATCTGAATGTACTTTATTGAAGAAAAATAGAAATATTTTTGTGGATTTATAATACAGAAAATATATTAATATTTTACAAAGAAATTTAAAGATACATTCGAAACAAATCAAAACTCGAAAAGTTGTAGAAAGTAAATAAAACAGACTTAAAATTATATTTTGATCAATATGAACATAATTTAGTGATTAATAATTAAGTTTCAAAAAGCTTAAACAATTTAATAAACAAAAAATATTTAATATACAATAAATTTGAATTTTTTCTAGAAAAATTTTAATAGTTTGTTATAAATAAAAAATTAAGTTTATTTTATCGAATTACTAAACAAAGTAAAATTTTTTAAATATAAATAAACTTCTATTTTCTAGTCTTTAATTAAGCAAAATTATCAATTATTTCATCCTTATTAATATACCTGAAATCATTTTGCTCGATGTGTAACACGACTTGTTATATATAGTTGTCCAACATAAATGTAACTGTCTCCTATACAAATCTTTTCAAAATATTTACAGCCGAGCTCTTCGAAAATTCGGGTTTTTATACATTTGTCTCATTTGCCTATGTGATCATCCAGTTATGGTGCATGATTAATGGGATATAATACAATTTTGTTGTATACACAAATTTTCAAACTCAGCTAGGAACTTACTTATGCCCCAACTCTATTTAAGGGTTTATACGACTCTTAAAAGTCGAAAAAAAAATAAAATAATTATAATTTTCGATTTTTCATAAATTTAAAACTACCAGTTTGACAAACATATTTTTTTAACACAATTAGAGCAAATTATTATCTTTACTCACATATCTTATTCATTATTGAAACATAAAAATATTTTTGTTAGAAATTTTTAAATAACAGACTTGTTATTAACGAAAATGATATCAAGGCTAACGCGTATGATAACGCAAAATATAATGAAGTTAAAGACAAACTTATTATTTTAAAGCATACTACAATATCTCAAAATAACTTTGGATCTAAATTTGTATGTATTTAGGATACATATATATTTTTGGAAAATATTTGAAAAAAAATGATTTTTTTTCCTTACAAACTAAATATTATCACTGAAAAAAAAAGCATATTTTGGGAAATATACAAGAGAATTTCGGAATGATTTAGGATGAAAATTATACTGTAAACAACCTGTAAAAATTTCATGAAAAACTTTTTGAGATAACGTGCACGTTACATGAAAAATACAATTTGAGATATATTAAGTTAAAGTTTTGTAAAGTTAAATTTATTTACAGTAAACAGCTGACACGTTTTTATTCGTAACTATTTTCAATATTGGAAATTTTTTTCTCTGGTTGTTTTGAAATGTACAGAACTGAATTCCTTTACATATATATATATATATATATATATATATATATATATATATATATATATATATATATATATATATATATATATATATATATATATATATATTTTCTGGAATATCTATTCTTTTTTTGTCGATTTAACAAGCGTATGACCCCTTAATGTTTTTTTAACTGGTACGTTTTTTGTATTGTCAAGATATATGAGAAGTGTATGAGAAGCAAGAGAAGGAAGTCCTCGTATTGTAGTTTGCAAATAAAATCTAACTGCATAAGATTCTTTGAATCGAGTTAATGAAATTGTCAGAGATTTTGCAAGGAAATATTGCATCCACTCCAAACTTATTACGTTTAGAGATAGATTTTTGAATGCAGATGTATTTTAGAGTATGTTTCGTGAAGAAATGAATATTTCATATTAGTTGTTCGGTTTCCCATCGAGAATTAATGAAACCCGCATGTCCTGTTTAACATTCACTCACACGCATGACGGCTCAAACTCGATCGCCGAGGCTGGGTGCGGCAAAACTCGTGCGCTACACCAGCATGAAATTTGTTCTTTTTCTAAGAACTCATATATTATATTTACTTCTCCTGATCAGACTTAAGCATGAAAGGTGTAACCAACAATTAAAATCTTTCAACTTTCCAGCAACGTTATTTTCGTGGTAACCGCTACATGTTTCTACTCCATTTCTGCGAAGCTCGGAGAGTCCTACATATAGTGCTCTACCAGCAGATTTTATTTATATTTGATTATTTGGTTTACGTTTATGCTCAATGAAACCTGTCTTTACCGATATTGCTGGGGCAAAGAAAATATATAGTTACAGATAGGTTGCTGTGACAGACAGTTTATATATGTTTCTACTCTATTTCTGTGAAGTTCGGAGTATCCTACATATCGTGCTCTACCAGCAGATTTTATTTGTATTTGATTATTTGGTTAACGTTTATGCTCAATGAAACCTGTCTTTACCGACATTGCTGGGACAAAGAAAATATATAGTTACAGATAGGTTGCTGTTATAGACAGTTTATAAGCATTTGCGCATCTAATGTTTCTGAAATATAGTGGATTGTATTTAGAGATCTAGATTAACTCTATTTAAAAGACCTAGTAATTTTCAGTCTGAAGAGCCTTCATCTTTTATAGCCTATTTTATATTCATTAAAAAATAAAATGATATGCTATGTGTAGAATACAGTTTTCCTTAGAGTTAGAATAAAAGACCCTTTTCCTTAGACTTTTCCTTAAAATTTCCTTTAATATGGGTTTAAGATTATAAAAAACCATTTAGTTTTGTTAGATAAAGCTATATAAAAGCTTGGTGCAAGTATTATATATATATATATATATATGTATTATATATATATATATATATATATATATTATATATAAAATATATTATATATACACCAAGTTGAAAATGTAGAAATCCATTTACTAGCAAAATAATTTTTGGCATTTATAATTTAGAAACTAAATTTTGATTCCAAATAGAACCTAATTATCCTTCTTATTATAGTAATAAGAGCAATATATATTACTTTAGAGAATGAAAAAGATATTTTTTTTTCAAATTTATTTATAGCTTTAAATATTTTAATTAAAATTATTAAATATCTACAAAACGAAACTGAATTACAAAACGAAACAGATATACTCATAAAAATTTAGTTATTTAAAATGCACACTTCAAAAGCGATTTGGAGGGTAGTGAATCTCATGTTTTCCATTTGGTGTATATATTGTAAAATATTTTACAAAATATATATGCTACCTAACTGACAAAACAAAATTCTTAAAGCCCAAGCGTTAATAAGAACTTATAAAAAAATTAATTCTAAAAGAAGTGGAAACTAATGTTTTATGCTAAACTGAAAATAGGCTGTCTTAATTAAGATTTTTAGTCTCGAAAGGTACTATGGTTTCTTAAATAATTTTAAATGCAAATGCATTAGAACGTCAATCTATATTTCACCTCACCGATCGTTCAACTGATTTGGTCCTAATTTATCTACACAGAACTAATGCCATTTTCCCTCCATTCATCGCTCCTAGATTATTTATTTCCCTGTACCTAACATAGAAATATTTTGTTCCCTCAGTTTTGTCTTCCAGGAAGTTTCATTTTTCTGGATTTTAAAAGAACTGGGTGATAGGAGTTTTCTTTAATTTTATTTTGTTGATAAAAATGTCTCACGATCGTGCGGATGGCAGAAACTTTTCTGAAGCTTTCGTAGCCCCCAGTTCGTAGTCCACTAGTTGTTAGGCTACTAACCTAACAACTAGGGAGAACACAATAATGGAAGACGTATGCACAGACTGGATGTATGATCATGAGACAGGGGATCAGGAAGATGAAAATGAACCTGAATCAATACTGAGTTTTTCTGAAGTACATGGAGCCTTATCAAAATAAAAATCATTCTTTAACAAACACAGTGACTGTAATAGAGTACTTGAAGAAGCAGAAGTGATAGACTTTTTTCAGTCATGTGATCATCTTGTACAAATCAGGTATCAATAAAAATCTATTTTTAAATTATAAAGCACAATTCTAAATATAGGTTATATTATTTAACATGTTAAATGCTTCCAACATTTGAAATAATTAATTTTTAATAATTAATTTATTCATAATCCCATATTATAATATTCGTAAAATAGCATAGCGACAGATCTATCGTTTTGCATTTCCATTCTATTGAAAAACTTTGTATCCATGTTCCACTGTATTAATAACATATTCATAAGGTAATAAATATTTTTATCGGCAGGTTTATGGGTATAATCAGTATTATTATACACAGATTTCACTACACAAATTTATGCATATATTTACAGAACATTGTAAGTGCTCTCCCATCGAATTTCTCTTATATTTTTATGCAATAATGTGATGTATATAACATGTGATCAAAGATGACTGTACTTTGGTGTTACACTGCCAAATAATTATGATTATCCCCTGACAGAAATCTTAGTGAACTAAGATATCCCTTTCTTAATACTTGAAAATTTCTTTTCCTTAATAGTTGAAAATAAAATCATTTCAAACAGTACAAATTTGATGATACAAATATTATAATATATAATAAACTAAGATGTTAAAAAATCAACACATGAGCTATTGTCTAAGAATGAAAAATACCACCTGTATAGTTGATGGTTCAAAAGTTATGCATAAAAATTATGCACCTGAAATTCATCCAATAGTATTGCATTCAGTAAAAGCACGCAGATCCTCTAAACAACAAAATGAAAGATTTTGTGAAATATTTAGAAGCATAATTTAATTTCAATGCATACCTATAACCAAATTATTTATCTACTAGTAAATACACATATCTTAAAAGTGAACTGCATGAGTTAGGACAACGAGTTACTTTAATTTTGTAATTTAATTGTTATCAAAATTGTGCTAAATGTTGGATACTATGATGGAAAATTCAGACTATGTTAAAAATCTCTTAAATTTATCTTTTTGTAATACTGTATGGTAGAGGAAAATGTGTCGTCAAAAATAAAAAGGGCTTTGATTCTAAGAAAGAAAAATTATTTAAAGGAACAAATTTATTAGATTTTATTATACAAATATTAAATACATACTTTTTATTGCTATATTGAGTATATATATTTAAAAAAATCCATAATTACAATTTTGGTATAATATAACACAGCGTTAGTATTTATACTCGTGACAATTGAATGACATGAAAATTTTAAATCTTTTTTTTTTCTTAAACTTAAACACTCAAATTAAATTTCTACACAATGCTTAATAAGCTTTAAGCTACAAATAAAAACTCTTAGTGATTGCCTTGATTGAACATTGCACATAGAAATACAGGCAACATTTAAAATTTATTTCATTTGTAATTTTTCCTTCTAAATAGTCATTAAACTTGACAATTTGAAATGGCAGTTTACCTGCACAAATGTTGGTTGCCGAAGACAACAAAAATAGCTATGTATGTTTAGATAAATAATCAGGGGTTAGTTGGTTTTAAAAAAGGAGATACATTGACGATAACAATTTATGAAATCTTAAGTTGTAAATTATAATTCTTGGTAATAAGCCTTCGCTGAAATATGTACTTAAAATACTCTAAAATTTGTTCCGTTTTTTATTTTTATTAAATAAATACAAAATGATATCTTGGTTGCAGAGAAGGGGAGGAAAGATCGTTTCAGTCCCGATAGAAACGTTTCTAAGTGGACTAAAACCGAAAAAAGAACCTTTAAATATGTTACTATCTGAGGGTCTAATTTATAATCTTGAAATATCACTTCTCTTTATGTTTAGTGTTCATGATAATAAATATTTTTTCTATGGACTTTTCACATAAAACTTCCTTACGCTTATGAAGTATCAAGCTTTGAATTACACCCGGTATCTCTCAGTGAACGACTGTAAACATTGGGAATACTGTTAACGTTCAAAATTTGTACTGTTTTGATTTCTCCTTTTAAAAACTCCCTAACTTTCACTATACAATATAGTCAATTAACTACATAATTTCGTGTTTCAGAAAACTAAAACTACAAATATGTATTTTCAGATAAATGCAAAGTAATCATTTGTTTATAGAACGAGAGAAAAGATTTGGGGATTAAGCCCTCAGTGAACGGTGTACATAAAAATACAGTCAACATTTAATTTTTGCTCAGTTTTTGATCTTTCATTTTAAAAAGTCCCTAGCTTTAACTCCATAAATTTTGGTTGCCAAAAACAAAAAAAAATCTCTATGTATTTTTAGATAAGCACATAGTGATCATTTGGTTGTAGAAAAGGGAGAAAATATCATTTTATTCACGATTGCAGCGCAGCATAGAGAACAAAAAGAGAGGAAAAAAACTTTAAATCTGTCACTATCATCGATTACTGATGTCTCGAGAAAAGCTTTTGCTTTTTCCGACTTCAATCTGTTCCGGACAGTTCACATCACGCTGCCTGAAATCAATGATCAGCAATAGCACATGCATCCAAACTAAACAGAATGTTTTCCAATATATTTGTTCACAACCAGAGAATTTGTTATAGGTATTCAAATGAAAAAAATGTTCAAGAAAATGACAGATACTACTAAAAATATCTTTGCACATCTATAGTATATTTTTCCACACTAACAAAACATTTCAAAGTAAATAATACTAAACTTTAAATTTCTGATGATATAAATGTGATCAAAAGTTTCAATAGTTTCATTTTTAGTTACTTTGGTAGATAAAAAATAATGAAACTTATTTCTTACAATAAATTTATATTTAAATCATATTGGTTACAGTTTGGTAGTCTGCTTATTTATACTTTGTTCCGGGACTTCAGCTATATGCTTGTCTTATTTTATGAAGATTCTCCGTTTAAATAAAATTTAAAATTGATAAAAAAATTAAAAATAAATTAATTTTGCATAATTTTATTTCAGTTTTAATAGCTACTATGCAAGCTTGTCATTTCACAGCAACTAGTTTATTAATAATCTAGCAGTTTTAAAGCATTTGAAAGTTAAGTTACAAAATGTTAGGTTAGAACTTATGATCCGCTCATTATGAAAATTTAAAGATTTTTTTAAATTTTGTACTTTAAATTGAATTCTTTATAATTTCTGATTTAGCATATGTGACTGTTTATTCCAAAGTTCATTGTGCTTTTATAAATGACGGTAAATTAAAAAAAAATGCATTTTGTTTTCCTGACAAGTTAAAATTGATCTATAGGCTTAAGAAATAGCCTCTAAGTCTTACAAAAAGATTTTTTATAGGATACCTAAATAAGAAAAATATATATGCTTACACTTAAATTCAAAACTAAAATTTACCTTGCAATGATCATTATTCTTCAGTAATGAAATGTGTTTTACATTATTCGACTTAATAAGTTGATTCATTGTAAATTTTAATTGGCTTCATGGATCAATCAATGGATGAAAAATTAACTAATTAGGATTAATTTGTAGAATTTGCTATATGGTAGGGTAAATACAATATTCTAGAAAGAGAATTAAACATTTAAATTCAATTGTAGGTTTACAACATTATATACACTTAAGAAATATTTGCAGATACGAATCATTAATATTTATTTAACCACTGATGTATAAGAAATCAAAATTATATTTATATATTAAATTGATTATTTCAGATATTACTTCACACAAAAGTTCCATGAATGTTTAGTTTTCAAATAAAAGAAACTAAATAATGCTCTTGGTTGAGCTACTGTTTTTTAGTTTAATATGTACATTAGGAAAATATTTGAAAACTCATATTTTCAGAGAATATTCCCATAGGTTAAAAAAAACTGCTATAACAAAAAATATTTTTTTGAAAAAATTGGAAATTTAAGATTTAAATTGATGTTTAGTTCACTTCCATCACTAAATTTTAAAAATTTTATTGAAAATGACTATTGAAAGAACTTCACTAACATTAGGATTTATATTTGTACTTTTTGGGGGAGGAAGAGGGGGAAGAAGCTAGTCTCTTTTAAGAAAACGGGGTTTCTAGCATGTTTCTCCACATCTACTTCAGTCTCTTTACCCTTTACTGTTATATATTTTTCATAAGCTGTGACGTAGAAGTGTTATGAGAGATTACAAGTGAGAAATAACTGTTTTTTATATTAGCATAAAATTGAAATTAAAATTGAAATTAAAAATGATTGAATGGCTATAAACTTTTAAAACTGATTTAAAATTTCAGAAATTTTAAAATATTTAAAGGAAAAACAATTTTCTTTAAGTTATACAGGTGAGCCGTAGTTTCTTGAATTCTTTAAGATGGGAATTGTACTTTTTCCTCGAAATTAATATATTTGAAGATTATTACTTTATTTGAAAATTGTTCTACTCTCAATTATCAATAACTCCTATTAAGTTATTGAAATCTTATAAAACTAAAGAAATTGACGTATCCTTTTGTTGTAAAAGTCTCTGCAAAATTGAGATAAGAGATACAATGATAATTACAAATAGAAACATTATGAAACTTCGTTACTTCATTACTATTTGAAAACTCATATTTTCAGAGACTATTTACATAGGTTAAAAAAAAAGGTATAACTAAAAATATTTTATGAAAAAAATTGGAAATTTAAGATTTTAATTGATGTTTAGTTCAGTTCCATCACTAAATTTTAAAAATATAATTGAAAATGGCTATTGAAAGAACTTCACTAACATTAGGATTTATATCTGTACTTTTTTTAGGAGGAAGAGGGAGGAGAACAGTGTCTCTTTTAAGAAAATAGGGTTTCTAGCATGTTTCTTCAGACCTACTTCAGTCCCTTTACCCTTTACAGTTGTATTTTTTGAAAAGCTATTAGGTAGAAGTGTTACGAGAGATCACAAGAAAGAAATAACTCTTTTCTCTATTAACTTAACCACCATAACTTTTAAAACTGATTTAAAATTTCAGAAATTTTAAAATATTTAAAGCAAAAACAATTGTCTTCAGGTTATACAGGTGGGACGTAGTATCTTCAATTCTTTAAAATTGGAATTATACTTTTTTCTCGCATTTAATATATTTGAAAATTATTACTTTGTTTGCAAATTGTTCTACTCGCATCGCAATATTATCAATAACTCCTATTAAATATTGAAATCTTATAAAACTAAAGAAATTAACGTATCCTTTTGTTGTAAACGTCTCTCTGCAAAATTGAGATAAGTGATACAATGATAATTACAAATACAAACATTATGAAAATTGGTTACTTCATTAGTTTGAAGGTTCAGATTTGATGACTTTATTTGAATTTATTAACAGCTAAATCTTCTTCCCTTAACAACTAGAATTAAATCATATGAGACTAATGTTTTGATATTCAAACACAATTTTACAAGGTCTTTAAGTTATGTAGGTGAGACGTAGTTTTTTGAATTCTTTGAGATTGGAATTATACTTTTTTCCAGCATTTAATATATTTGAAAATTATTACTTTGTTTGCAAATTGTTCTACTCGCATCACAATATTATCAATAACTCCTATTAAGTTATTGAAATCTTATAAAACTAAAGAAATTAACGTATCCTTTTGTAGTAAACGTCTCTCTGCAAAATTGAGATAAGTGATACAATCATAATTACAAATAGAAACATTATGAGATTTCATTACTTCATTACTTTGAAGGTTCAGATTTGATGACTTCATTTGAATTTATTAGCAACCAAATCTTCTTCCCTTAACAACTAGAGTTAAATCATATGAGACTAATGTTTAGATATACAACCACAATTTTACAAGGTGGTTTGTCACGTGCGAATATAAATCAAAACTTCCGAAAATTTTCTTTTAAAGTATTTATTTAAAAATAAATTTGATTAAATTTTATTTTTAACCCCTTTAAGACATTTCAACTGTTATAAGCTCTAGGGTCGTAAATCTTTGAGCCTAAAAATATTTTTCATCAGACAGAAGTTGCATTCATCAAATTTTTTAATCTGGAAAGTTTTGCAGAGATGATCCTTTTCGTGATATTGGCTTCCATTAAATTTTTCTCTCGGAAAAAAGTATTGTCCAAATTTTTATTCTATTTCTAGAAAAGAAAAATTCCTCAGACTCGCTTATGGTCTATGCGAAAAACCCAGGTGCATGTTCAGGGAGGGAGTAAGAGACTATAATATGGTTTTGACAGAAAGACAACCAAATAAATGAAAGGTCGTTTAAGGAAGAAAAGCTGACTAAAAGAACAATTAAGAGTGCCTGAAAGCTGGCTTCCTGCCAAACACGTGAAAACAGGCTTTTTAGATGGATTCCTACAGCATCTGGCGTTTGAATCGCATGACAAAATGTATCAGTAGAATTTTCCGCTTGGATTTATCTCTAAAATATAGTTACAGCTTAAATAGCTCTCAAATGGGTAAGAGTGAGATTTTACGCCGTAATTAAAAACAGATAGAGTGATTTTCTCGCAAATTGCTGGAGCAATTGGAAACTGATTTCTAGGAGTTTAATGAAGAAGAGACTGATTCATGGGGGCTGATATAATAGATATTTTCTACTCGTCAACAAATTGGGCTTTAACTGTTTAGATTTGGTGATAAATGTCAAAGAAGAAACAATAGTAATTTTATACTGTTATTATACTAAATCAATTAATTCGGAACAAAATGCGTTGAAGATATTTTTGTGTGTGTTCTCCTCTCTCTTAATTGTTAAAAATAATCATTGTTTATTTTTAAAGTGATTCAATTATTCTTTAGATGAAAAATGTTTTAAATACGTGCATTAATTTCACATAGCATTTTTTTTTTCTCAGAGACTGTTTTTTACTATTTTACTACAGCTTTTGATTTTGTTAAAAGCAGTTAAGGTAAGTATATATATTGTTTCATACAATCTAAAAATTGTTACTATACATAGTATTCTATGACAGTTTACAAGCTGTTAAAAGTATTTACAATTCGGAAGTTTTAGCAGCATTTAAAAGTTTTTGGTTTTAGTATACAATTAAATAATATTATAAGTATAATTTATCTGAGAGCATCTATTGTAATGATTATAGTTAATAAGAAATTAATTCCAAGAAAGCATATTTTGAAAGAATATTTCAAAATATATATTTAAAATTCATTTCACAATTTATTATTATTTTGATGGATTGTTTACGTTTAAAAGCCATTTTTATCTAACGGATAGAAAGTAAATAATTATTATTTATCACACGAATTTCACATGATTCAAATTTACAAACGTAAACCGTTATAATACAATCTGGAAAAAGGTACGACATTCGAAATTGAACTTTCAAAGATGAACTATTCAGTGGAATTTAAAATCTATTTCAAAGTATAGCGATAAAAATAAATACATAAAATTGCTAAACGTTACTGAAAAAATTCAAAACTGTTTAAAAAAAAATAACTTGTTTTTTGCACACAATTTATAACTAGCCCCCATAATATACTTATGAATGTAAAGATAATATAACTAAGTGATTTCAATCTAGAAGATTTATTTACATTGACGGATCAGCTGGTTTATGCTTTTAACATAACGAAAGCAATAAAAACCAACCATTATAACCAATTATAACCATTTTGGCTGGAATTTGAGAGAAAAGTTGATATATTTTAAATAATATTTTATGAGGAAAAAATATCTAAAATATTAAAAATAAATAATTCTGTCAATATATAATTCACATTTAACTGCCTGTTTATAATGGTAAATATAGCAGATTTTAATTAAAAAAAACATTTTAAGCTCAGTTTTTGTTAAAGGGAGAATTTTACTCACTCTAACTTTTTTAATAACCTAAAACATATCAGGAAATAACATTTTCAATTTAAAAAATAATAATAAAGGGAAAATATAAAATTTTAAAGTGATAATTCATGTAATAAAATGATTTCCTATCCACATAAAAAGCAGTCATTAGATATTTTTATGTTCGAAAATGTATACAAATTTTAAAACTATCTAAACACTTGTGCAAGCAATGGAAAAGTTTCAATTAAAAATGTAAGCACCTTCTAAATTTCTTTTTTACCTCAACAGTAAAATTCCTTCATAATATCAATAACGAGCTTTTCTTTAAGAAAATCTTTTAATATATTTTTAAAAACTTACGAGAAAAGAAAATATTACAATTTTTGTAATGTGTTAAAAATGCAGAAGCTATTCTTTAATAATTTTGCACGCTCTTTCAAAACCAACTAAAGTGTTACTAAAAAAGTGTATAAATCAATAATTCTATATGTAGTGTAAATATGCAGTAATTTGTTTCTATAACAATATTAAATCCAGAGTCCAATTCTGTTTCAACCGTTTTCCTACAACTGATATACTACTTTTCTCTTAAGCACATGTTCCCTAAATGGGAGATTCTCATTGTCTTAAGACACTCCAACAGAAGAATCATTAAAAAGATTTTTTTCCTTAGAAATTCCTCAGAAAGCGTATAAAACAGAAATACGATCGCTGTCAAACAGTCATGTCAGGCCCACATTATCGTGGAAATGATTCTTTTCTTCATCCCTAACATCTTACGGGAGAAGACGTACCTCATAAAGTATGTACCAAATTGAAAGCGGGTTTGGAGAGGATATTAGATATGTGCTCAACGTTACTATGAGACGGTAACTTGTTACACATGAAGATACTTCCGCAATTGTGTAAGAATTCTGAGTGTTGCCTGAATAAAAAGTAATCAAATTTTACCGCCACTACATCTATTGAAACAAATCAGATTGTGCATAACAGATGGGAAAGGAAAATATTACTATTTTGTAATATGCTAAAAAACCGGAGCTTTACTTTAATAATTTTGCCTTCACTTTCTGAATCAATTAAAATGTTAGTAAACAGATGTATAGACAAGAGTTTCTACATGTAATGTAAATATAAGATAATGTATTTACATAACAATATAAAACCTAAGGCTAATTCTCTTTCAACAATTTCCCTTCATCTCATACACTACTTTTCTCTTAAGCACATGTTAATCAAATGGAAAATTCTCATTCTCTCATAACACTTTAAAGGAGGATTCATTAAAAGGATGGAATTTTTTCATTTAAAAATTTCTCTCACAGCATAAAGAAAGAAATACAATCGTAGTCAAACAGATATGTCAAAACCACATTATCGTAAAAATGGTTCTTTTCTTCATTACATCTTACAGGAGAAGTCTTACCTCATGAAGTATGTAGCAAAATTTGAAAAAGCGGGTTAGGAGAGGATATTAGGTATGTGCTCAACGTTGCTACGAGACAGTAACTTGTTACACATGGAGATACTTCCTAAACTGTGTAAGGATTCAGAATGTTGTCTGAGTAAGAAGTATTAGAATTTTATCTCCCCTACATCTAGTAATACAAATAAGATTGAATATTTTGACTTTACGAACGAGAATTATTTTTCACTCAGTCTTAAGTGGGTATTCATTCCTCTTTGACAAAGTATAAAGTAATTTAGAAATAAATTTGCATTGCATTTTACAATTCTTTTCTCTTTTCAGTAAAATGTATCCCTTTTTAATTATTAGGACATGTAAGAAGATAATCTAATCAAATTTAACAGTGACATTTTTATGCCACCGCTGAGATATTTAATTATATTTTTATTGTTACAAGCCAGCAATAGAAAACCAAACAAACATTTATCCACATGTACACCTTTTAAAAAAATTAATCATTAATAGCGCTTTCTTTTTAATTTTGAGTTTTTAAAATGTCATACCGTTTTAAAATGAATCACAATTAGATGAAAAACCAATCTTTAAAACTTTTTGATTATTATTACCAGAAGAATAATTTATAAGGAAAAATAATTTGATAATTGAGGTATGTCATTGCTTGAAATATCAATTCAGCTAAAATAAGAAATGATTATCCTCTCTCATTAAAATCAATTTAAATGAAAAAGGTGAAGTATTTTTTAAATTGAAGAGTAATTTTTTTTTCTTTTTTACAAATTTATTATTATTGGGAACTCACTGGTTAATAGGGCAGTCAACTTAAACTGGGTACCAAATTTAAGTCAACTTAAAATTTATTAGATTGTTCGAATTTATAATATTAAATTTTAATGATCGGACACTAAAATTTTATTTATTCGCTTATTTGCTGACAAGGTATTCAGGTCAGTTCAAGAGACTTTTGTTAAAAATTTACATTTGACACAATTTGATATTCCTCTTTAAATTGCTTTAAATATTTCATTTAGTCCCATTACTTTTAAAATTATTTTATAAAAGGTACATTTTCAAACAAAAACTTTAAAGCATGTGACTAAATTTTCCTGAAATGACCTGCATTCAACATTCAGAATTTTTTGTTTAATTGTTCAGCTTTAAACTGGTAAATTAATTGTGGAATATGCTATTTTGAAACATGTTAAGTTAGAAATTTATACATATCTAACATAAGGTGTATTATATAATGTGCAACCAAAACATCTCAAATCAAACAGTAAATCAGTAAATTATTTAGTTACTAATGTATAAGAACTGACTAGTTCAACCGCTATCATTTTCCTATATTAAATTCTTATATCTCTGATTGTGTTTTGACATTGGAAAACATTCTTTGATATTCCAATTACTTATCACTTACCTTTCACTTGGGTTCCATTATTTGGCAACTTTGGGCCTACCAAAGTTAGATTCGTCTTTTTTGTGGCCAGGAGACCGTTTGACGGGTTCGGAAGGAGGCCGAGGCCAGCTGCTGTGGGAGAAAAGGCAGCATGGATCATCGGTGGCCCATGGCTGGCTTTGGCCACTCTTAGAGGAGTAAGTTGAACGGGTGAAGGTGTATCACCCCTGGCCTTTTCCGGACAAGACAAGTTCAGAGGTTGCTCAATTACCGTCTTAGATTCTGCAAGATCCTCCCCCGCCGAGGTGATGGAAGGACTGTAACTGGAACAACTACTGCTGTTGCTGCTGCTGTTGTGGAAATGTTGATGCTGCTGAGACTGATGATTAGGATAGTGTCCAGTTCCATTCATAACTGTTTGGGCTGGAACGGGAAGAGGTGATGCGGATGTCTGTATGACCACTGAGCCTGAAACTTGAGCAGGCTGTAATGGTGAAGAACTGTCTCTGATGCCCAAAATGTCTATAATGAAATGAGGAGTGGGTTGTTTAGGTGGGTTGGCATACACATGAGGATGCCATGTCCTCATGGATGTCATTTTAGGAGCAGAAAAGGGCGAGGAATTTCCCGAATCGTGATGCATCATGTCTATGACACTGAACAACAAAGTTTTCTGGGATATTAAGTCAAAGTATAAGCAAACTATGGTATGCCATTCTAATAGACAATTCACTATATAGCACTGCAAAAACACCAAAATATTTTTCAGCAAGAGTAGAATCAAACTTTCTGAATAATAATATTAAATGCATACAGTAGTATATTTTTCCCACTTATCTCAGGTTTTTTTTTTCGATTTCTAAAACATTTTACTAATGTTTTTTTCTTTAAAATATATACACAGATAGTTCTTTTTTTCCTAATATTAAGTAAATATGTATCAGAAAAACATCAGGAATTATAGGTATTTTTTTTCACTTAAAGCCAGTGTCACCACAAAACAGTTGAACAAATCTACAGAAAATATATCATTAAACACTTATGTAGTTCCTTAAGTAGCAAATGTTTTCTAATCGGTTTTTAAGTGAAAACTGCTGTTTTCAAAAAACAGCGAAAAATTTGTTTCCAAAGCGAACAATGTCTTACTAAATATATATTACACACATTCTAAAAAAAGCCTTTAAACAAACGTTCACAAGCTGACAATTAATTGATGTCAGAGCGTCCGGTCGAACTTCCAAAACAAAGAGCGAGGCATGCTTTGAAGCGCAAGTCTCTATTCTCAACTCCGCACCCCAAGTGCTTCACGTCTTATCACTTCGGATGCAATCCGAACTACTCTCCCTACAAGATCTAAACGACTTGAGCGCTCACTGTCGCACTTGGTTGCAATACATGGCGACTAATCGCTCGCGCTCTACGTCAGCAGTTCAGCCAAATCGGAGAGCCACTAAATTTCAGATCACGATTAAGGGTGGGAGATTATTAAGAGTGGTAACGTGTTGACGACCAATTTTGAGATGCAGTGCGGCGTATTAAAACTTTTTCAGCTCAAATAGAGAATAGTGCATTTCAAATTGGCGTTTTCGTGACGCGGGGTGTCAATTGAAAATCAAATAAAATGAATATTTTGTCAACTATTTTTGGAAATCGCTTAAATACGATGATAGTAAATCATATTATAAATGGTGTTTTAACATTAGAGTGAACATTATTTCCGAATTGACTACTGTAGTAAATCGTTTAATACATCGTTACAATCGTTTAATCGTAAATAAAATTAGAATGTAAAAATATGATTTTATTCTCTAAATAAATATTCAAATTAAATCATATTTAATTTTATTTTCAAAATACGATTTTATTTTATAAAATCAAATAAACTGAATATTTTGTCAACTATTTTTGGAAATCGTTTAAATACGATGATACTAAATCCTATTATAAATGGTGTTTAACATTAAAGTGAACATTATTTCCGAATTGACTACTGTAGTAAATCGGTTAACAAAATTGTAAATAAAATTAAAATGTAAAAATACAATTTTATTTTCATTATAAGATATATTGTTTTCTTTGTTTTTAATAACAACTTTTGGTAATCATTTAAATACGATGATAGCAAATCCTATTATAAATGGTGTTTTAACATTAGAGTGAACATTATTTCCGAATTGACTACTTTATTAAATCGTTTAATACAAGTGTAAATAAAATTAGAATGCAAAAAAATATGATTTTATTTTCAAAATAAATTATATTGATTCATATTGATCATATATATTCAAATTAAATCATACTTAATCTTATTTTTAAAATATGATTTTATTTTATAAAAACAAATAAAATGAATATTTTGTCAACTATTTTTGAAAATCGTTCAAATACGATGATAGTAAATACTACCACAAATGGTGTTTTAACATTAGAGTGAACATTATTTCCGAATTGACTACTTTAGTAAATCATTTAATACAAGTGTAAATAAAATTAGAATGTAAAAATATGATTTTATTTTCAAAATAAATAATATTTTAAAAAATATGATTTTATTTTAATAATTAAGACTATTATATTTTTCTGCACTTTTACTAACAACTTTTGAAAGTTAATTAAATACGATGATGACAAACAATAGTATAAATTATATTTTAAAATTAGATTGAACTTTAATTCTAATTTAACTGCTTTAGTAAAATGTTTAATAAGCGCAAATATATATAATATTAAAAAGAATTAGGATATTTCAGGCTAATTCTTTTATTATACCATTAGAGATGTTCTAAACTTTTTTAAATGAATTTTTATTAACTCCTCATACTTAATTTTTTTCATACTTAATTTTTTATTAACATTATTATTTCAATTTCAGGAAATTATTCAAATAAGATATAATATTATAAGAGTAATAAATCTTATAAACGATGTTTTAACATTACAGAAAATTTTATTTTCCAAATCTACTACGTTTTCATACGATAATTGTAAACATTATTGTAACTTAAATTTAGCAGATTAGTGTTAACTCTTCCGTGAAATTTTATATGGTTGTTAAAATATTAGGCTGTAAAATAAATATATTTATTTACATTATAAAGAAAATTACTTTTTTCTCCCTTGATTTTTGGGGTTAAAAAGATTAATACAAGTGATATAATCTTTTAATGTTGACCATATGTCCTCAGCTGGTCAGTGTGTATTACATGCAGATAACCAAATATGATTATAAAATGCTGGTTACAAATATATTTGAAATACCTAATAAATCCAATCCAATACCTGAAAGTCTTAACAAATTAAGGTTTTATTAATACCAGAAATCACTTTCTAATGATATTTAAAAACACTTAAACCATATAAAGCATTACTAGAAGAATAAGCGCAAATATATATAATATTAAAAAGAATTAGGATATTTCAGGCTAATTCTTTTATTATACCATTAGAGGTTTTCTAAACTTTTTTAAATGAATTTTTATTAACTCCTCATACTTAATTTTTTTTCAATTTTATTAACATTATTATTTCAATTTCAGGAAATTATTCAAATAAGATATAATATTATAAGAGTAATAATACTAGAGGAATACTAGACTAAAGGAATAGAATTTTTCTGTAAGATTACTTTTTATCGAGATAATAGGTAAAGGTTTACAAACGCAATTAAAGATTAGTTATTAATTAATAAACAAATTATTTTACCTTTTGTCACTAAAAGCGTATAATGAGCACTTAATAGGCAAATAAATATGATTACGGAATGTATATTGTGAGAGATTATAATTATTTATTCATAACTCTAATTCTAGTGTTTGTTGCTTACTTAAATCAATGCACATATACATGCACATATATACTGCTACATGGAAACATCTTATATATATATATGTATATATATATATATATATATATATATATATATATATATATATATATATACATACATACATATATATCTATACATGTATATCTTCTGGAAATATTGGGGAACAAGTTCAGCAATATTATGCTAAAGTTATATATATATATAATATACATAATATATATATATATATATATATTATTTATGTATTTATATATATATATATATATATATATATATATATATATATATATATATATACATATATATATATATATATATATATATATATATATATATATATATATATATATATATATATATATATATATATATATCTTGCGGAAATATTGCCTAACAAGTTCAGAAATATTATACTAAAGTTTTAAGGAAATATACTTAATATTTTTTAGAATATGTGCATAAAAGTAATTTGTAACTGAGCGTACTTGAAATTATATATTTTAAGACTACTGTACTTCGATAACTCAATATATCGGGAAACTTAGGACGAAGATTTATTTGAATACTTTTACTGATATCAGAGGAATTGAAAAATTATTGAGCAGTTTTTAGTAACTTAATAAATCTCAGAGTTGATCAGAGATTCCCCACAAAGATCAAAGTTCCCATTCCTTAATTAATGCTTAAAATAAGTATTTATAGAAGGGAAACATTTTTCCTGCTTTAAATGTATCAGAAATGAGATGTTATGAATATTAGAATGGATCGCTCGCAGCAGTGTAGAGTGATCTACAAGCTAAAATTGCACACCATTTTAATAAGTTACTAATATAATAAATGAAGAATGAATAAAAAAGTTTAAATTTAAATACATCTTTAATTTGTTTTGAAATCCACAAAAAGTATAGTATTAAGTACTGTAGTGATTGTTTGTTAAAACTCGTAAATTTTACTGCTGTTAATTAATTTTGGGAAATGTGTAAAATGACGGAAAGAGCAAAAAGAGCTAGTAACAAGATATACTAGCCACATAATTCATTTGAACAGTTTAAGATGTTGCAAAGAGAAATGTTGCATTTTACATTTGAGTCTTAATTATAATTTTATCCATTAAAGATTGTTTTGGTTGGTTGGTTTTGGAGCACTACGGTCTACTTTTTGCAACATGAGGGCTAATGAGACCTAAAGATTGTTTTACAGAAGATAATATATACTGTCACTATTCAATAAATAGTTTATCCAATTCAATAAAAATAATTGTGTCTCAAAACATATAGGAATTAGAAATTCATACAGTTTTTACTATATTATACATTGGCTCATTGGTTTGGTTTGGTTTGGTTTTGGAGTGCTACGGTCTACTTTTTGCAACACGAGGGCTAATGAGACCGGAACCTACTGCTTAAAGCCGATTCTCAACGGCTACGAACATCCATGCCTTAGTGGGATTCGAACCCACGAACTCCGGTTCCGAAGGCCAGCACCCTAACCATTCGGCCATCGCTCGACCATTGGCTCATTGAGATGTAAAATAGAATTCATAAATACTTATATAATCATATAGTAAACATAAATACTTATATAATACTCATACTAATACTCATAAATACTTATATTCACAATACTCATAAATACCCATACTCATAATAATCATAGATAATCATGCTTATAATGCTCATAAATACTCATACTCATAAATACTTATATTCACAATACTCATAAATACCCATACTCATAATAATCATAGATAATCATGCTTATAATGCTCATAAATACTTATACTCATAAATACTTATACTCACAATACTCATACCCATACTCATAATAAACATAGGTAATCATGCTTATAATACTCATAAATACTCATACACATAATACTCATAAATACTCATTCGTAATACTCTTAAACAATCACTGGCTTTTAGAAAAAAATTTTAGTGACCTAGCAAAGCTTTTCTTATGCATATTTCAAATTAGATTTAGGAATCTAGAGAGATTGTCAACATTTTTCCACAGAACTAGCAATCGATATTGAGGAATGAAGAATAAATTTGTAAAAACAGTCGTAAGTAGATGATAATAAAAATGCGACATTTTTCTTTGTTTTAAATCTTCTATTCTGAATTGTTGTGTCCTTTTCTACTTGCTTCTTTAAATCTTCCTGTAATGTTTCAATATTTATCTACAAAAATGTGATATGTCTGGTCCTTTCCACAATTGCAAATTTCCTTCTGTAATGGTATAAATAGAAAGGGAAAAACAAAGGAATCTAGCCGTAAATTGGAGAACCCTTTTATCAGTTTACCCTGCATGTTCACTCATTTTTTTAATCATCAGTAATATCACAATGCGTGGATAAGGACTGTGGAACTGGTGCGTGAAAGTATACTTATCAAGGAAAAATCTTTAAAAATCGGTTATAACAACATTCTAACTCCCTTTATTCTAAGTTACTTTCACATACTACGATAGGTATTGTATTTCCTGTACATTTACTATATATAACAATTTTTAATCAATGTCTCCGATAAAGTAATGTACTATGGTCAATTCGTGATGACTTCTAATTAGTTCGGATAAAAAAATATCATCTAAAG
This sequence comes from Pardosa pseudoannulata, assembly GCA_032207245.1. Lineage (NCBI taxonomy): Eukaryota > Metazoa > Arthropoda > Arachnida > Araneae > Lycosidae > Pardosa > Pardosa pseudoannulata. Next base: position 94,887,896 of record CM063503.1, on the reverse strand, counting down.
GTATGGTATTAAAAAGAATATATGGAAATTTACTTATCCTTCTCATTTTGATAGAATTGAAATCATGCCAAACTTTGTATTCAAGAGTTTCTAGTAAGAAATCAGAAAATTCTAATGGGTTATGATATATTTATTTTAATTTAATTTTTTTTATCTCCGGAATTCTTCAGTGATGAACGAAGGTAAATTTTAGAGGTAAACTACATTAACTAGTATACTAGAATTTTAGAAGAAAAAAATATCTTGTATCAAAAACTTCTTGCTTCAAAAACTTTATGTTATGAGATAAATAATATGTTTTATATCCGTAGCTTCCTAATATCAGAAAGTATCTGTTCTATTTTTGTTATCTAAATGCTAAATACTCTGTTATCAACGTAATAGGAAATTTGAAACAGTTTTTTAAGCAACGGGTTAAAAAATAAAGCTTTTATGTAAGTTATTAACGTAAAATTATGCAACATGTAAACTGAAATATAACTAAAATAGCCTGAAGAAATCTTTTTTTAAAAAAAATCAGATTTTTAAAAAATTGAATTTTAAGAAAATTATTTCTATTTTTAAAATGCTCTTTGCGATTTAATTTTCAATTTTCCATATTTTTTATTTTTGTTAAAATATCTCTAAGTGTTTTACCGAATAGTGTCTTACGGCTGTAATAACTAAGTATTACGATGTAGTGTACAACATTACAGAAATTATAATTTCATTTTACTTTTAATATAGATATCTATTTATACCTCCAAAATGTGTATCCATTTGAAATCAAGTGCATGAAAAAATATTCTTAAAATAAATCATTAGAAATCAAACTAAAAGAGAATGGAGAACTTTGTTTAACAATTATTAAATTTGTTTTAACAATAATATTTATTGCAAATTTTTCAATGCATAAACTGTCTAACACTCTTGTTAGAATACAATGAAGAGTAGTTCACATATTTAATTACTGCGCGTAAAGATTTAATAAGTAACAACAGCAATGAATTAATCCCTTCCGGTAAAATGACGAGTCTAGCTCGTCATTAGTTTTTCATTCCATACCGCACAATGACGAGCTACACTCGTCATGCGATTAAAGTTACTGTTAAATATGATAACTAATTTAGTTTAAAATTTCTAGTGTACTGAATTTGGCAACACTTTTATCACTTGTGAAAATCACAAGTCACTATTGCATATTGTTTACTTAGAATTTCTTGGTACAAGTCATTGCCAAATTAATGAGTCAGAATAAAAGAAAACCTACTAAGAAATGCCGTATGTGTTACAAGAATCAAATTAAAAGTGAGACTACTTGGCGGTGTAAACAATTAAGAATTCCTTTGCACTTTGTTTTGAAAAGTACCACTAGCTTGAAGACTATTATCTGTATACCTTATTAATGTTTTGCTTTGATATATTCTTAATTTTACTGTTTCTGACATTATTTAACACTATGTAAAAAGTGGATTTTAATTAAGAATATGTAAGAATTGTAAAAGGAAACAAGTTTTTTAAATAAAAATTAAATGGTTATTTCAGGCACAGTTTTTCATTATTAAATCATACCGGAAGGGGTTAAGTATTAATAAAAACATCTTGAGTTAGCAGGAATGAAGTCTACATAAACTAAATCTAGTGAAAAAATCGGACAATTTTTAGCTCATAAAAACATATTGTCATTTTCTAATAAAAGATATGAAAAGAAGGTAAAAGTACGAGTATGCTTATTTAGATATTTAATGTACGCAAAACATATTTACGTTTGCATTTCGAGGATAGCTATCCAATATTTCTATATACATGCAAGGGAAATTTTATACTGTGTAAAAAGTATTCATGATCTAATTTGTGCTCAGTCACTGGCTGGATCATCCTATAGGCAAATGAGATCTATTTTGAAAATATAAAAAGTAATTTGTAAAAAGCACTTAACTAGTATTAGTATTCCCGAATAGAAAAAATTTCTTCGAATATATTTTGCTTTAACTTACATTAAAAGTATTTGGTGAAAGGTAATTCTCAGTATTAACCCTTAATTTGGCTAAGTCTGGCCGCTACACCGGACATGTATATTTATAACTACTATATAACATAATTGTCAGTGTTCGCCACAGCGGACATTAATTATCTCAAAAATGGAAAATAATATATATTTTTTTTTGTTTATTTTACAGAGATCCTAATGTCTATACAGACATGGGAAAATAACAGGAATTAAAAATATTTGAAAAAAAAAAACATCTTGTCAAATTAACTGTTAAGACTTATAAAAAAGGATTTACCCAACTCACTGAGTCAATCAAAATTAAACTCTTTAGCTGTTTTATACATGAATTATAACGGTTTGGATAATATTAATTATCGCGAAATAATTGATAACTTTGCTGAACTGAAGACTAGAAAACATGATTTTGAAATAAAATTTATTCATTTTTATATATACTTTTGTTAGACATTTATAAAAATAAATTCCATTTCGTACAAATTTATAAACAAACTGTTCAAACTTTTCTTGAAAAATTTAAATTTAACGTTGTATGTAAAATATTAATTTATTTATAAAAAATGTGATTTATTTTAGTTTTTTACATTATTTATTTTTTCATTAAAATATTTGGAAAAACATCTTGTCAAATTAAGGGTTAAAAAGGATTTACGCAACTCACTGAGCCAATCAAAATTAAACTCTTTAGCTGTTTTATACAGGAATTATAACGCTTTGGATAATATTAATTATCATGAAATAATTGATAATTTTACTGAATTGAAGACTAGAAAACATGATTTTGAAATAAAATTTATTCATTTTTTTATATAATTTTGTTAGACATTTATAAAAATAAATTTCATTTCATGCAAATTTATAAACAAACTGTTCAAACTTTTCTTGAAAAATTAAAATTTGATGTTGTCTGTTAAATATTAATTTATTTATAAAAATGTGATTCATTTTAGTTTTTTACATTATTTATTTATTTTTTCATTTATTGTTTATATATTTTGTCCGCTCTATTTCTTGTATTAGAGAAAGGGGCTTAGTAAAAAGAAAATGAATAGGGCTTCAATGTAGTTTACTATGGCATCTCTCAGTTGAAACAGTATTCTTTAAGATTTTCTGTTTTAAAAGCTTTTGATATTAGGCAGATGATGAATCCTTTTAAACCTTATAAATTTAGGCGATTTCGCGGAAGGTTTTTCGAAAGACGTATTAACTCCTCCAAACTATGTGCGCAATCGACTATTTAGGACTAAGATTTATGAGGTTTAGCCCCCACTGCACATCATACATCTTCCGCATTCTCGAATGATCTTAAGTTTACTCCATTCCACGAGGACCGACTCCTAGGAATTGCAAACAAGATATTGAGCTCTCGAGTATCACTCATTGTGACAGTTCAACCTCGCAATTCAAGAGATTGTTTTGATTCCACTAAGAATTTTACGTTAAGGAACATATTTAGAATTTTAGTACAATATTTACAGATTTTTTTTTCATGCAGAAAAAAAACTAGGTCCAAGTGGATCATGCCTTAAATTTAACAATAAGTTTTAACATAAATATATTATATTCATAAATGAAAAACTGAAAGTGTATTACAGGAATCCTTTGCAGTTTATTTCCAAATATTGAATGAGATGACAGAACATCTTCATTTCATTCAAACAGTATAATTCTAATAGGTGTTGAGGAATAATCCTTGTTCCAGTTATTGATAACAAATATTTTAATATAAAAACAAAAACGAATAATTTACAGAAACAAAATTTAAAATAAAATTGGACGTTCTCGTTATAACTAATATAATAGATGAAACATAATAATTACAAACCTAATAGGTGACAAGTTTGAATTGAAATTAACACTCAAACAAATATTTAGGAAGTAAATTAAATTGTGTATAGGAGCCCATTATATTTCAATTTTAACCAAAACCAAAATAGAAAAATTTCAATTATGAAAAACTTTCATCTTCAGTGCCAGAAGGAGCTAGACTTTTATGTCTGACTCAACTACATTTTTATATATACATAATGAGATTAAACTGAGTTTTATTAAACTGTATCTTCGGTATAACAAGTGCTGTTGAAAAAACATGATATGCTGTGTCCTTCAAAGCAGTATATATTTAATGTCTCAACTCTTAAGTAACCGCTAAAGTTATCAATAGAATGTTTACACTCAAAAGCTATTGGTAAATGTGGATAGATTTCAGGTACTTTATTAGACCTCATGTAGCAAAACTATAGATTTTAGTATTCTAAATCAGCCAACAAGTCAACCAGGTGGTACCTCATTACCACAAAAGTTCATACAGTACAAATTTAAGGTCATTGGGACGTTTTTAACCTTTAAAAAGCTCTATTTTTTAGTTTTCATATTTTGAAAAATAGCAGGTGTTTTGCTTGTTACAAAAACGAATAGAGTTTAATAAGAAAAAGTTAAACATTTTTTTTTTCCCAATGCAGATGGAAATACAGGAACATATACCTTTATGCCAATACAAAGCTGAGAAACTGTTGCCCATTTAGCTCCACCCAAAGAGCACGTGTGGCTTAAGGAATGCTACTTACAAGAGTAACATAATCCCCGCTGAGTCTTCGTAATTTAGAAGCAGGATTCAAGCAGAAGACCCCCAGGCTTGCCCTGCCACTCCCAGAGATAAGAAGACTTAAACCCAGATTAATGGGTTTGGTTTTGGTTTTGGAGCGCTACGGACTACTTTTTGCAATACGAGGGCTAATGAGACCGGGACCTACTGCTTAAAGCCGATTCTGAACGGCTACGAACATCCATGCCTTAGTGGGATTCGAACCCACGAACTCAGGTTCCGAAGGCCAGCAGCCTAACAATTCGGCCATCGCTTGGCCATCGGCTCATTGAGATGTAAAATAGAACTCATAAATACTTATATAAACATATAGTAAACATAAATACTTATATAATACTCATACTAATACTCATAAATACTTATATTCACAATACTCATAAATACCCACACTCATAATAATCATAGATAATCATGCTTATAATGCTCATAAATACTCATACTCATAAATACTTATATTCACAATACTCATAAATACCCATACTCATAATAAACATAGATAATCATGCTTATAAAACTCATTAATACTCATACTCATAATACTCATAAATACTCATTCGTAATACTATTAAACAATCACTGGCTTTTAGAAAAAAAATTTAGTGACCTAGCAAAGCTTTTCTTATGCACATGAGAGATTGTCAACATTTTTCCACAGAACTAGCAATCGATATTGAGGAATGAAGAATAAATTTGTAAAAACAGTCGTAAGTAGAGTATAATAAAAATGCGACATTTTTCTTTGTTTTAAATCTTCTATTCTGAATTGTTGTGTCCTTTTCTACTTGCTTCTTTAAATCTTCCTGTAATGTTTCAATATTTATCTACAAAAATGTGATATGTCTGGTCCTTTCCACAATTGCAAATGTCCTTCTATAATGGTATAAATAGAAAGGAAAAAAACAGAGGAATTCTAGCCGTAAATTGGAGAACCCTTTTATCAGTTTATCCTACATGTTCACTCATTTTGTTGGTTTTGGAGCGGTACGGTCAACTTTTTGCAACACGAGGGCTAATGAGACCGGGACCTACGGCTTAAAGCCGATTCCGAACGGCTATGGACATCCATGTCATAGTGAGATTCGAACCCACGAACTCTGGTTCCGAAAGCCAGCACCCTAACCATTCGGTCAGATTAATGGGAATTAAACATTGTAAACAATCATAGTTATGTATGGGAAGCTATAAAGTAATTTGAGCTTTTCTCAAAATGTGACATTTTTACTAAAGACGTCTACTTAAAAGACATAATTTTACGAGGTGTGATACCTTTAAAAGGAAACGGTTCATGTGTAAAGCGTATCTGATTGGACCGAGGATAAATTCCTAAAATCTTTATAAAATTATGCGTAAATTTGTGACACATTCAATACTATATAAAGTTATATATAAAATTAAAAAATAATAAAATTATAAAACATAAAAAAATAAAATTCAAACATTAAAATATTTTAAAATATAAAATTATAAAATTATTTCATTTAACTGATTACAATAAAAATGTAGAGAAACTAAAGTAGAAGAATTTAAAACTTTTATATCATTATCCGTAAAATTTAAAAGATTCTTCCCATTTTTTAAATATTACTGATAAGCCTCAATTTTTCTTTGGTAATATATTTTTATCATCGATAGATTGAATTAAATATCATTTAGATAGTTGAACTCTTACGGGGGTTTTAATAACTAATTAGTTGTAATATTATTATTTTTTCACTTTTCTAATTTTCATGAGTTTTGAACATTCTTATAAAAAAAAGTCAATACTTTCAATTCATTTTGTAGATAGTAGTTTTTAGGTCATTGCATTTTATGTTGTAGGTTATTTTAAAATGAACTATCGTTCAGATCATAATATAATGCATACATTTATTTTCAAAATTCTAATGTAATAATTGTTGAAAATTTTTATTATTATATATTAAGACTAAATGTCTCATGATTTTATATGTGTTAAAACGGGTCTCAAATGTTTTACAAATTTTTGTATCATTTTATTAGGTAATTAAAGACACATGTTTTATCGAAACAGATGTCTGTAGATGTCAGTTCAGTAAATGGCCGTGTTTAGGTCACTGAATTTTAAGCTTCAGGTTAATTCCTGTATTCTGAACTAAGCTATCGTTCAGATTATAATATAATGAATACATTTATTTTCAAAATTAGAATGTAATTATTGTTGTACATTTTATTATTATTATACATTAAGATCAAATGTTTCATAATTTTATAAGAGTTGAAACAGGTCTCAAATGTTTCACAAATTTTTTTTATCATTTTATTAGGTAATTAAAGATATCTGTTTTATCGAAACAGATATCTGTAGATGTCAGTTCAGTAAATGGAAGTGTTTAGGTCACTCTATTTTAAGCTGCAGGTTAATTCCTGTATTCTAAACAAAGCTATCGTTTGGATTATAATATAATGCATACATTTACTTTCAAAATTCTAACGTAATACTTGTTGTACATTTTTATTATTATATATTAAAACCAAATGTTTCCTGATTTTATAAGAGTTGAAACAGGTCTCAGAGGATTCACAAATTTTTGTATCATTTTATTAGGTAATTAAAGACATGTTTTATCGAAACAGAAGACTGTAGATGTCAGTTTAGTAAATGACAGTGTTTAGGTCATTGTATTTTAAGTTGCAGGTTAATTCCTGTATTCTAAACAAAGCTATCGTTTGGATTATAATATAATGCATACATTTACTTTCAAAATTCTAACGTAATACTTGTTGTACATTTTTATTATTATATATTAAAACCAAATGTTTCCTGATTTTATAAGAGTTGAAACAGGTCTCAGAGGATTCACAAATTTTTGTATCATTTTATTTGATAATTAAAGACATATCTATCGAAACAGATGTCTGTAGATGTCAGTTCAGTAAATGGCAGTGATTAGGTACTGTATTTTAAGTTCCAGGTTAATTCCTGTATTCTAAACTAAGCTATCGTTTGGATCATAATATAATGCATACATTTATTTTCAAAATTCTAATGTAATAATTGTTGTACATTTGTATTATTATATATCAAAATCAAATGTTTAATAATTTTATAAGAGTTGAAACAGGTCTCAAATGATTCACAAATTTTTGTATCATTTTATTAGATAATTAAAGATGTCTATTGTAACAGATGTCTGGAGATGTCAGTTCAGTAAAAGGCAGTGTTTAGGTTAGTGTATTTTAAGTTGTAGTTTAATTCCTGTATTGTAAACTAACCTATCGTTTGAATCATAATATAATGTATACATTTATTTTCAAAATTCTAATGTAATAATTGTTGTACATTTTTATTATTATATATTAAAATGAGAGGTTTCACAATTTTATAAGAGTTGAAACAGGTCTCATATGATTCACAAATTTTTGTATCATTTTATTAAGTAATTAAAGACATGTTGTTTATCAAAACATACACACCTTCAGCATGTACTAAAATTACACTAAAAGGTGTGATAATTCTTAATTTAAGTTTCCAAAAACGTTTTCTAACGTCTACTGTCCTATTAAATGTGCCTAAATTGTTAAGTAGTATTAGTTGAGATAAAAAAGGAAACTGATTTCTTTTTTAACATGAAATGAGAATATTTTATAGGAAAGGTATTGATGTAAATAAACTAAATATATAATTCATACATTTGTTTTCAAAATTCCAATGTAATAATTGTTGAACATTTTATTATTATATATTAAAATCAAGTGTTTCATAATTTTATAAGAGTTGAAACAGGTCTCAAATGATTTACGAATTTTTGTATCATTTTATTAGGTAATTAAAGACATGTTTATCAAAACAGACACACCGTTAGCATGCTCTAAAACTCCTTTGAAAGGTGTGAGACGTCTTAATTTAACAGTTTCTAAAATCGCTTTCTAATATCTACTGTACTATTAATTGTGCCTAAATTGTAAAGTAATATTAGTTTGGTTTGGTTTTGGAGTACTTCGGTCTACTTTTTGAAACACGAGGACTAATGAGACCGGGACCTACTGCTTAAAGCCGATTCCGAACGGCTATGAACATCCATGCCAAAGTGAGATTCGAACAAACACCGGTTCTTAAGGCCAGCACCCTAACCATTCGGCCATCCTTCCGCTTTAAGTAATTTTAGTTTCGGGATGAAAAAGAAAACTAATTTCTTTTTAACATGAAAGGAGAATATTTTATAGGAAAGTTATGATGTAAATAAATTAAAGTGTTACAGTTTGAAGACATTAATATTCAGTCTCTTAACAACTACTGATGCATACATTTAAAACTAAGTAACTCAGAAAACTAAAACTATCAAAAGTATAAATAATTTTTGACATTAATGTATACTTTTTCATCTTGCCCCATATCCGAAGAGAACATTTTATGACTAAAGAGCTTGAAAAAAAAAATTAAAGAACAAAAGACACCAAGTAAAAAAGGAACACAAACTAATGTAGTCATTAATGAGCTTTTATAAAATGAATATTTAATTTATTCGATGCATTTTTTCCATACATGTATTTATTGGAAAATAACACAACAAAATTCGAATAAATAATCCAGAATACCGAGATGATAAAAGAAATATTGATTTTTCATTGCATCTTTAAACCCCAGACCGCAGACAAAGATAAACGAAATATTAACTGGGTTTAAAAGGCAATAATGAAATTATGCATTTATCCTGTTCTCAAACAGCAGTCAAAACTAATCATATATTTTGAAGTAAATTATAAATATTGGTTGAGAAAGCAAACTTCAGATTGAAAATATTGTACGTTTTTTAAAAAAAATATTTTAAAATGAGATCGCTGTAAATAAAATTAATATTTACTTGTCTATAATAGAAGAATATTTTTTTTTTGCAAAACAAAATACAGCTGCAATTAAAATATGTACGGTGGATGAAAACTCTTGCACGCATTCATAAAGTTCATTATGAAAAAATATATAAAATATTTTATTTTGTTTATTTGAAGTAAAATTATGTATCAAAACTATTTATCCATTTATATATATATATATATATATATATATATATATATATATATATATATATATATATATACACATATATATATACACGCACACATATATATATATACACACACACACACACACACATATATATATATATATATATATATATATATATATATATATATATATATATATATATATACATATATATATATATATATATATATATATACATATACATATACATTTATATACATATACATTCATATACATATGCATATATATATATACATATACATATGCATATATATATACATATATATACATATACATATATATATATGTACATATACATACATATATACATACAGATAAAGATTATTTAATAATTATTCATTTAAATAATTTAAAGAATATTCTACTCTTTTATAAATTAATTTTATATGTGTATTTTATATATAAATTTTTAAATGTGTCCAAAACTTATTGTTCACCCTGCATGTTTTTATGCAATTGTGTTCATTTTAGTTTGCAACAACATATATCCATATATATACATATATATATCTGTATATATATATATATATATATATATATATATATATATATATATATATATAAGTATATATATGTGTGTGTGTATATATGTATATATATAGCCATATATATACATATTTTGGGCAGCCAAATATTATTTTTTTATTAAATATATATTAAATATTAAATATATATTAAAATATTCAACATATATTAAAATATTAAATATATATTAAAGTATTAAATATATATTAAGATATTAAATATATATTAAAATATTAAATATATATAAATATATATTTTTCGTTAAATAAATATTAAATGTATTTCTGAGAGGCGTTAATTTATACAAATATTTGGGACAGTCGATATTTCGGAGATGTTCAAAATATGTGAAAGAAAACAGGGTGAATACTTGTAATCAGTACTACATTTTTCACTGCCTTACATCTAAACAATTTGATATCAACATTTCGTGTTTAAAGCAAAGAATTACTTTTAGTGCATTCTTCATAATTCCCTCGATTGTAAATTATGAACGATCACTATTATTTACTCTTAGTCGTTACAACTGTAACGACTGTTAGCTGTACATTCTTGTGTGAAAGTGTCGTCAATTTTAGTTTTACACAACTGCGTGTATTGCATATTAGATCAATGGAAGCATTCTGACCGGTACTGTTATTGCAAGTTTCAGCCCTCATGAGTGTGTTCATCTGAGACATATTATGAATATCTCTTTGTACCTTATATTTGTTTGCATATGCTCTTCTAAATTATTTTAAATATATATTTTTCATGCGATTATTGAGGGAGAAGCGATCATGCAAACATACCTAACAAGCTCTTTTATGACACTGTATTTTGTACGAATATCATTAAGGATGATATACTGTAGATGCGTGATCAAATTTAGCAAAAGTTTATGTTGGACATGCAGTTTTAATAGAACTTGAAAGACAATTCGAAAAATATTAACTAGGCACATTTCGATGACCTTCATGATATTATACAAAGCGTAAACTTTGATTACAGGAATTTACTTTTTTACTTTAAATTCACTTAAAGAATTTAAAATAAACTCAAAAAAGAGTTATAAAAAATTCCTTTCTCCGAAAACTGTTTAGATTGTGATTTTTTTCTTTTCATTTCTCAATTGTTAAGGATATTTTAGAGCAGATTTTAACTATACTACAGCTAACTATAGGACAGCAACAATAAGTAATATTTAACAGTCTCTTCTACGACTGAATACCCGATATGAGTGTGAGCTTAAAAAAGAAAGATAACAACAGTTTGAAGAATTCTAAAATTCTCAAATATTTACCAAATCGTTATTTATAAACTGAAAATTATTTCCTTATTTTTATAATATAAACTATATATAAACTATATAATATATTTTATAATATTTCAATATAAAACATTAAAATATTTTTTAAAGAAAATGCAGTTAATTATCATGACATAAATTCTATAATCTTATATAATGCAAATTAAACCGGTAAACAAAATATGAATTATGCCTATTTTACCACTGAACCAACAACAAATATACAATGGTATGAAGAAGGAGGATTGTCACGGTAAAATATTTTAGAGAAATTAGACGGTAAATTAGATATTAATGTGAGAGAAAATAATACGCAGAAACCATTAGAAGCAATGAAAACAATAAAGTAATACAAACTCTGAATTGGAAGTTTATCTACAAGTGTAAAGCGCTGATAAATAATATATTTTTTAAAGTTTCATGCAGATTTCATTATTTTTCCTCCTTACTTCTAAAATTAGTCGCTTGTAATATTATGAACTTTTATTCAAAAGAATACATCCTGCAAAGTTCCTTGAAAAGTAATATAAGCAGCGAGTAATATAGAGTAGTAATGAGACAGAAAATAGCGTGCAAAAAACATCTAGAAGTAATAAAAAACAATGAAGTTTAATGATTAATTATCACTACATATATATTTATTTTATAGAGTGAATTAACTTCATTCCGGTAATTAAACTTTTATGCTACTTTTAATCACCAATTAGTAATAGTTTCATTCTTCTTCTATTTTTCTTCAAATTTACATAAGTTATTGTACTTCTCATTTCAAAATATTTCTATATAATTGGTTACTTTAAGAAGATGTTGATTTGGATCATTTTAATTTAAGTTGTAGGTTAACACGTATGTTTTAAATATAGTTTTTTGCTGGTTATTTAGGCTCTAAATTTGCTGATAGAGTGGACAACCATATAACACATATATATTTTTTTCATGATTTTTTCTGTTAATTGCTATACATTTTCTCTTATAATAAAAAAATGTGGATTTCATCCTTTTAAAAGTTAAGACAGATTTTAGATGTTTCAGAATTTTTTGCATAGTTTTATTCAATGTGTAAAGACTTACATATCATAGAAACAGATGCAATATGTATAGATTTATTTAGGAAAGAGGAGACCACTTAAAAATATAAAAAAGGAAAAATATACTATGCAATTTAGAAAGTCTTATTAGTTTCTTAATCAAATACTCTCAATTTATTTATTATGATCTATCATATAAGTTTGCCGGTTGTATAAAAAAAATATATTGCTCAATATAAAAAACAAGAAATCAAAATATTTTAGAAAACTGTGAACATTTTATACGATGCAAGAAGAAATAAAGGCTTATATGTTTAATAATTATAGAATACTTTTTAAAAGATTCATTTATAAATACCATTTTGTGAAAAAAATAAGTCTACAAACACGAACGTGAAAGAGGAAAATTCTTTTAAATGTTCTGAAACCAGAACTAAAATTTCATTTAATTTGATTCATAATTTTATTGTAAATATCAATGTACTGCAAAATATTATTATGAGGATGTTATCTATTAATCATGATCTATGAGATAAGTTTTGTGATGATGTGAAAAAAAAATATTCCGCAATAAGATAAAACAACAGGGATTTAAAATGTTACAGTAAAATTGTTCCTTTTATGTGATGCATTAAAACATAAAAATTTAATATCTCTGGAATTCTATTGAAAAAATGCATTAATAAATATAATTCAATGAAAATAATTTCTAAGAACGCAAAATCCTTTTAAATACACGTTGTTTAGAAAATAAAGTTAAAATTTAACTTTCTATTGAAATGGCAGTTTTATGGCACAAATTCTTCTAGTATATTACTAAAATCGCCGATCTAACAGGTTTGAAGAATCTCTAATGTATCGAATATGCAAATATGCCTAAACATGTACCATTCTGACCAAAAACCATATCAGAAGTGTGAAGCTAAATGAAAGATAAAAACAATTTCTTAAAAATGCATAAAACTATTTCAATCCTCTCAGCTGTAATTTACAATAAACTTCTTATCTACTTCATTTAACACTTCTTTAAATTTAGGAATTATGTAAGCAATACCTTATATCACTGAATATTATGTAATTTACAATTTATCTTAAAATGGGATACATAATGCATTAAATATGACAATGAAATTTGTTGTTTTATCCACATAGAAATGAATACATTTCAGCAAGGAGGCATTCAACTATCCTTTTTAATATTCAAAATATTTAAATTTTAATATATGTAGAACATTTCATAGGATTATAAATAGAGGAAAGAATTTCATGCCTATCAAAGCAAATATTTAATTCAAATTCTCTTTTTCCAAAAATATTAAGCGAATAAAAAATATTCATGCAGTTCATTATAGCTCTAGTGTCTAAAATTCCTTTACAGTGAATGTGAAAATGTATACTGGAGTTTCTTTTGAGAAATTTGATTAAGTGAAATCATTTTACAATTAAAGAGCGTTAATTTGATAGGTAGTATATCGTACTAAGACGGGAATTGAGTTGTCCTTACAAATAAGCTGTTAAGATTTACGATTAGATTTCTTTGGATCTTTAAATTAAGAAGATTAGAATTGTTCCCTTGTGAGAGGTTTTAGATTTACGATAAATACACTTTTACGATTAATACAATGCATAAAAATGCATTTTCATTAATAGCATTGACAAAGGAATTAAGGAATAAATCACTTACACTTATGCATTCGCCATATTGCTCAGGCAGATTCTCAAAATGTCAGTTTTCCTCATACGGAAAAAAATTCTTAGATTTTTCACCCCATGACTACTTTGTTGTACAAAACTATTGCTAAGCAAAAGTAGAAAAGGGAAAAACAAAATTTTATTGTTTACAAATCTAATTCTGGAACAGAATATTTAATTACACCGTATATATATTTAGAAGACAGACATTAAATTTTGATTATAAAATTTATAATTTCAAATACTATTATTAACTCCTTGCTTGTGACACGCGAACTCAGTTCGGTAACGTGCCAATTTTGGAATGCCCGACCTGAGTTGGGGAAAGAGAAAAAACGGTATTTCAATTCCGTGAAGCCCGAAATCCGTTCGTCCAATGCATAATATTTAGTTTGCCATTTTCTCAATAGATATAAATACTTTCCCGCTAAAAGCTTGGCAGTTTTGCCCCATTTGTTGCTATTTCTCAGATACTGTAAACGATTTGTGAAATTCAAAGAAATCTGAGGGACATGGAATTCATGACAGTTTATAGAGATAGTAACATTATTTTATTAATTTATTATATTTATCCAGAAAATCATGTCATTTAATTTACTTTGGTGTCATTACTGTAATCCATCAACATCTTCCATATATATGAAAATATTGAAAACAGTAGTTATTTCGTTTAAATTTTTTTTATCAAAAATTATCTATTTCTAATCTTTTGATATTAAGGAACAAAATTAAAGAGAATTTTTGGCGCCTTTTTCCAAATATATTCTACAGGTAAGGGGTTAAAACACATAAGCTAAATTAGTGGTGAAAAATAGATTACGTGATTGCTACGTTATTGAAAAAACCGCTAGTAGACTACAGTATATGATTTTTTTCTCCTTTTCTGTTTGCGAACATAATTCTGGAACACAATATTTGAGCTCGTCACGTACTTATTTAGACAGCCTTTAGTTTTTGATTATAAACTTATTTTAAATACAATTCTTAAAGTGCATAAGCTATATTTTTAACATTCTGCATACTAATAGTAAAATGATTACTGATATGACCTATCACATATTAGGAAGAAGTAAAAAGGTTTCCAAAAGTAAGTTAAACTTGAAATAGAATGCATGCACACAAGTATCTGAAAACTAGTCTTTATTGTTAGAAAGACTTTTACCAAAAAAGAAAGAAAAAATAATTATGTATGTATTTCAAACATGCATAGGATTAAAATTAAGCTGCTTGAATAATTTGTGATTATGTACTCAAAATGCAATAGTACTACCAAAGTTTATTTTATCCAAGCCAAGTAACCAAATTTTGCGCAATCCAAAAATATTAACAGCGAAATAGCATTTATTCTACCCTGTTGTAGTATCATTCTAAATAAATTTCAGTTTGAAGCACTTACTGAAATAAACTTTAATATTATTAAATACTTAAAAATATTAGAAAAACAGAAATAGATGTACCACAATGAGGGTTTAAATTTTTTTTATGCAAAGTTAATTTTGTACAAATTAGTTTACAATATTTCTACAACATACGTATTTTTTTATTTGGAGAAAATAAATTTTTGTTCATAATTTTTTATTTTAATTTTAAATATCTGTACAATTGTTTTTCACAATTTTTGAAATAATAAATTCTAACATTTTACAAAATATTTGACTTGTGGTTCTTAAAATGGAAGGATCTAAGACATGCTGCAGACTTCATTCGAGCTAAAGTTATTTATTCCAAATAAAAGTTTAGTAAAGGTAAAACTCTACACAAAATTTATTTACTTCTGCAAACAGAGCATGGAAAAGAAATCTGTCGATGATAGCAGTCTAAACTGAAAATGCCTCTTTTGCCTGAAGACAAAATCAGATCGCAGAAACCACTATCTGAGTTTGTATGGCATTTCAGTTTTATCGAATCAAATAAAGGCAATTTAGGGCTCGTACCGCTTCTTGACCAATCGATACATCGGCTTGGAGATTTTACCTCCGTGACACATTCGAGCCGGCCTATTAACCACTTGTAGAAAATGGCTTGTCAACATCTCCGCAGGACACTGGCAAGTTGCCGATACCCTTGACCAGGTCTTTATTTGTCCATTTCGGGTAACTTTGGGGTATATTGGCTGACTAAACTAAAATAATATTTTTTCAATGGATTCAAAACTCTATTTTGGCTAACATTTTATATCACATTATTCACACATCTATTTCGTCTATTTCAGAATATATATTTCGTCTATTTCAGAAAATATTACATCTGAATAGTTTTTCATTTCTGATAGTACTCGTGAAGAAAGTGATACATGTACGTAATATGTTAAAATTTACATAGTTTAAGACTAAATTAGGTATTCAGTTTTAATTCCCATTAAGTAATACAAAGATTCGGTTTCATAGAGGACAGTAACATAACTTTCCCACGAAACTAACTTGTATTTTCTATCTGTACTCTTTAAAACGATCTCACGAGAACCTTATGAATAAATGATATGTACGAGGTTCTTAGTCCCACGCTGTTCAAGTTAGTTTCCCAGAAAATATGACTTAGACATAATTCTCACACGTATTGATTTGAAATTGTATGTTTAACTCGTAGGAAAAAACACTAAACAATATATTATTTCTAGTGTTTGAAGGACACCCTTGATAAATATTAACCAGCCTACATTTGAGCTTTAGAAGCTAGTTAGTTATGTAGAAACTAGGAAGAAACGAACCTAACCCATGAAGGTAGACCACCAGTAGAGAAAAAATGCACAGTGAACATTTCAAAGCATTTTGTAAATTATTAAGTTAAATTTATAAACTTTGTATAAGTATCCGTAGGTGAATCAAAAAGTTAATTGTACTCATTTGTATAAATTTTCTTAAGAAACCTATTTTAACGATAGGTTGGGACAACACTTCAGATATTTATCTGTATCATGCGACTCTTATACACGGGAGCATGATAATCACTCGTAAGCATGTCTATAAAATCTACAAGTCACGTCCAAATTAGAGATTCACATAGTGGTTCTTTTTATTTTATTTTATTATGGTGTGGAGGGGTTAAACTGCACTGAAATTTATCGGCAATTTCATGAAATGTATAGTAAAAATGCAAGCTGACTTTTGAAGATGTAGACAGGAAAAAAGGGGTAAATTTTTGAAAAAGTTTAGTTAGTAAGTATAGGATTTCCCTCCATATAGTCCATACATTTTTTTCAGAGACTTTCCTGTTTTAGATCGCACGAAAGTATAATTTTAAAAGCGACGATAGCACTTGGATAACAAGGCAAAAGAATACAATCCAAAAATGGTTATCGGCCGTTGTACGGTATCTCTTAGCAGAACGCATTGGAGAACTTGAGCCAAGCTTCGACAAACGTTGAAAAGAAACACTTAATTACGTATATTTTGTATGGAACTTAATGCTGCAAATAGAGGTATTGTAAAATTTTGATCTCACTTTGTATCCTTAAGCAATACAAGTAAATTTTTGACTGACTCTCGTTCATTGAAATGAGAATAAATGAATTCCATATTACAAAATTTTGAATTCCGTCATTATTATTTCAGTTTCTTAATATTTTGGAGAATATTAAAAATGTTCTTAGCTTTGATTTTCTATTATCTTCTATTAAATTTGCCTTATTATTGCTAAATATATTTTGAATACCCCTCTTTCTCTCTCTGTATATATATATATATGTATATATATATATATATATATATAAATATACATATATATATATATATATATACACACATATACATATATATATATACACACATATACATATATATATATACACACATATACATATATATATACACACATATACATATATATATATACACACATATACATATATATATATACACACATATATACATATATATATATATACACACATATACATATATATATACACACATATACATATATATATACATATATATATATATATATATACACACATATACATATATATATACATATACATATACATATATATACACATACATATATATACACACATATACATATATATATACACACATATACATATATATATACACACATATACATATATATATACACATATATATATACACACATATACATATATATACACACATATATATATATACACACATATACATATATATATACACACATATACATATATATATACACACATATACATATATATACACACATATACATATATATATACACACATATACATATATATACACACATATACATATATATATACACACATATACATATATATACACACACATATATACATATATATACACACACATATACATATATATATATACACACACATATACATATATATATACACACACACACATATACATATATATATATATACACACACACATATACATATATATATACACACACACATATACATATATATATACACACACACATATACATATATATATACACACACACACATATATATATATATATATATATATATATATATATATATATATATATATATATATATATATATATATATATATATATAAATTTATTAATTGTAGATAATTTGTAAATAGTTTAATTTACGTTGAAGTTTTACTAAAAATTCAGAATTTCCTAAATTTAAATTCAATTTTAATAATATAACATAGTCTAAGTTTTTGATCTAAAATTTAAGGGAATTTTTTTTTTAAATTAAGCTGCAAGGTGTGCTTTAAAATTTAACTCAGACTTTGAATAGAGTTGTTTTATTAAAATCTGATTTTTTAAATGTATTTAAACGTTAGTAATTTAGTAATATGATACAAAGTTTCATAACTCTACGTTAATTTTTTATTAGAAAAGAAATGTACAATCCATCGTCACTCTAAAATTTTCCAGCACTTCTTCCCCCCCCCCCTCGCCTACCCACTGAAAAAACTAGTAAAAAAGGTGTTAAGGGAATTTCGTACCTTTAGAGCTGTGAAGTCTTCATTATAACAACCTAATTTTGGTTTAATATATAAAAAACAATTGCTTTGTTTAAAATAATTTTTAGATCATTACTGTGGTTTTGACATTTAAATAATTAGTTAGTTTTCTTTATATTAATTAATACGATTAAAAAAACATAAATTAATAACAACAAAGTTGAAAATAAAAGCAGTACTTACACATCAAATAAAATATGGAATTCGTAAAATAGAAACTAATTCTATCATCAAAGAGAAACTAAATAATATTTTCGGGACCTTCAATTATATTAAAACGGGCAATATATTTTATACTATAGGAAGATAAAAAAAATTTAATTTTCAATTTATAATTTTTAAAATTTTTTAACTTTTATAACATCTAATACCTAAAGTTTTCATTTGAAGAATAAAACACATATTTTACTTCAATTTTCTTTAAAAATTTAGTTTCTAATATATATATTTCAAGAGCTATCTTATGGGAAGTTGAAATCCATGTTATTTTTGTGTATATTTTATATATAATTTAAAAAATATATTACTCAAAGTAATGAAGGTAATTAATATTTAAAAACTTGAGAATTCTTTAAAAAACGTAAAAAATTTCCTCTAAACAGAGCAGAACATTTTATTTTGTGGTGAATCGATAAAAGGCTGTCACAATGAAAATTTTTAGTCTCGAAAGATACTATGTCCACTTAAGAGGAGAGTGAAATTCTAAAATTAATTTATTTTGTTTCTGACCAAACTGATTGAATAAGTTTATTTGCCATATCAGTTGTTTCCAAGAAGCATCACTGAAAATCAGTTTTTCGTATAATATGCTTATTATGCTTACATAACTTTTTGCATTTAGAGTAAAACTTAGTTGTTAAAGTTATATAAGCATACGCTGAAAATATAGTTACAAAAGATAATAACAGATATAACATCCTTTTTTTCAGTACAAAATATATATATATAATAATTCTTTTAATTTCAAAAAGTAGAGATTTTTGTTACTCAAAATACATTAATATTAAACATTAATTTAATTTAGTAGATAAATTTCGAAGGCGTATGACTGTAATGTACCTTAAGTGTTTTATAAAAACCTAAGAAATTAAAAAAAATTGCTTTAAAAATAAAATATTTGTTAGTAGTAAATAAATTATCTATTGCGTTAATAATTAATATTAATTTTAAGGTGATAAATATTAAAATTCCTTCTTTGATTTTTATTCTGAATTATATTTCACAAGTCAGTGATTTAAAAATATCAAATTTTCCGGCAAATGCCACCCAGCTGAACTTCTATTGTAACCTCAAGATTTCTTTGCTCATTACGGGAGCAGAAGTGACTTACTTAAATATCAGCGCTTTCGACGCCCAACAAGGGTCCCTTGAAATGTTCTCCGCTTAGGGTCAGTAAGCATCGTCTTATCATATGTGGTCGACCCCTTTGTGGCTTCCTCTCGACAAGTAGAAGGTCCACGGCAGAGTTAACTCTAATTATCGGTCGGCGGCTTCTCGAGGGGGCAAACTGGTTTCAAAACGTGTGGTCTCGAGCAGATTAAATGTTTGTGATTATGCGCTAATCGAGTAAATGCTATGATTACTAGGGGGAGCGCATAACAAGGCTTCTCTTGGTCTCGGGTTAGCATGTTATTGCTTCCGCCTTCAGAAAGATATATTAATATCGAACTTTCGCAGTTCATTTTTCAACAATACAAGAGATTTTGAGCATGTTTATAACTTTCTCTTATACGTAGAAAATAATGAAATAAAAAAATAGAGCTGTAGATTTTGATCTACGTGTCAGATCTTCCTAAATCCCAAAATTATACTTTTACATTTATGTGCGTGAGAATTAGTTTCTAATAATTTTTGACAAATCCTCTTATTGCATTCGAGGAATCATTTAATCTAATTGGTAACTTATCGATCAATTTTATAATTGTAGTCTTTGTTTTTTTCTTGTAATGATTTTATACCTTTAGTTAATCCAAAATTCGAGCTTGAGTTTTTGACCATCTTTATATACCTTCCTAAATCCAAAAAATATTTAAAAAATAATTTATGTGTGTCTGCGTGTGTGAACGTGTCACTTTATAATTACTATTGGCAAAGTTCCTCTTAATCTCTAATAAGATGACACGTAAATCCCGTTATTAAGGAAAGGATATTTTATACTTTTATCCATTGTAAGAATGAAAATGAAATCAAGAAAAAGTTTTTTTTTTTGTTTTACTTTCAAATATTTTTACATCTTCAACTAATTCAAAATTCAATCTCAAGATTGCAATCGACGTTTCAGACATCCTTAGATTTGAAAAAAAAATTTGTTTTGAAGCTGTTCGTATGTGTCAGTTTATAACTTTCATTAGAGTACGTCAGGGTTAACAATATTTTATGATTATATTTATCGTATAGATAAAAAAATAATATCAGTGAAACAGTTAATTCAGTTTCTTACTTAAAACTCATGAATTTTTTGTGTGTAGTCTTTTAGATAGTTTCTTCAACTAATTTTATATTTTTATAATTTTATACGGAAGTTTGCATTAAGAAAATTTTCATTTAAATTATTTTGAATTTTCATTTATATGAAATAGAACAAAAGATTTAACACTGTGCATTTCATCAACCTCCCCGTTATTAGAACTTTGGTGTCCAAAGACCTCAATATTTTCCTAAAATTACTCTAATAAATTAAATATAATTTTAGTATCTTTAACTGGCTAGAGCTATATTTTAAAATAATTTGTTTTTAGGAGCATTTGTAAAATTATTTATATATTTGTAAGAATGCAAAATACGCTTGGAAATTTTGACAATCAGAAATACGTTTTAATGTTAAAAATTAAAATTATACTTGAATCTTCAAATCTAGGGAATATGCTTTGATATTCTGAAAGAGATGTTTTAAAATATTTAAAGTACACTGAATATAATGTATACTGGCATTTAATGTACACTGAAATAAAAGAAAATTGTTTCATATACATTTCGGTGTATGCATCTATTGACTAGGACAGTTGTGCAATGGTTTAAATCTATTTTGGAAGGTACATGGGTAAATTTTACAAGGCTTTTTGCAAGCATGAACGCATAATTAAGAATTTCCTATAACTGTACTCACAAGTTCTTCTTTGTTCTGATTCCGAATGAATAAAATAGCCAGGTAAATAATAATGTAAAATGCAAAACTACCTTATGAATTTCCACTAAATATGTTAATGTTCTATTCAAACATATTACCAATTAGTATAGCTCTTATGATAACTGGTATAAAAACTGCTATTAGAGAAAGAGCCCCAGCATTGAAAATAATAATAATAACAATAACTACTACAAAAACTATAAAACGTTGCTAACTGGTGAGTGGCAAAAGAGAGTGATATGAAACAAAAGACTCACCATGCATGGGCAAGGAATCTCATCTGGTTTTCCATGTTGAAGTCTCGAAGTCGTTGCTGGCTCATTGGAGCAGACGGTAGGTCAAAGAATATAGACACAGGAAGAAGGGAAGGTGCCGTAGAGATAATATAGGCAGCCAAGCGAAAAAAGTGATTTCCAAGAGCGTTGGCAGAAAAACTAATTTCCAGGTTTCTTATCCGATTCAGTTTTATCATTCTTCTTCTAAGTTGTGATTGGATTTTGCTTTTTAAATTATCAATTTTGTAAATTTCAGGTATGGATTTTTAAAACTCCCTGTAGATTATATACTTGAGGTATATGCTGAACTTAGTTTTGTATTATGTTCTAGATTAAATTTTCTCCTAAGCAAATAACAGCAAATGACGTTGAACATCAGCATGACGAGAGACAGAGTCTGTATCATTCTTTAGAGCAAATGGTGATTTGTAGTTCCGGCGTTGTGACGTCACTATGCCAAGATTTAGCCAAAAAGGATTAAAATAGCAGCAGGTGTTGATCACATAGACGGTGACTCCTGTAAGAAGGTTTCCTTATTGAACACCTGGAGATCATTCGGGTTTTAACCTTTAAGTGTGCCTCTCCAGGTTTGGCATTGCTGGGTGTGGAGGAAGGGACATCGACTGTTCTCTCAGAGCCTTTCCTTGCACCCTTTTCCCTTTATCTCATTTCATCTGTTACTTATTTTTTTTTCCTCTACGGTACATATCTACTAAATATGTTAATTCTCTATTTAAGCATATTGAAAATTAAGATAACTTTTATGACATCTACTATAAAGACAATAAAACATCACTAAGTAGTGCGTGAGAAAAGAAAATGATATGAAATAAAGACTCATCATGCATGGGCAAGGAATCTCATGTGGTTTTCCATGTTGAGGTCTCATAGTCGCTGGCTCCTCATGGGGGGGGGGAGAGGCAGACAGTTTGCTGTGATTTGGCTGGATTTGGGGAAGGCGGACATCGAAATTTGTTTTAGAGAATTTCCTTCCAAATCCTTTTCTTTCCAGCTAATGTCATTTGCTACTTATTTTTTTTCTCTACGTGTAAAAATCGTATATTCCCTCACTTTATTTAGATTATCTTTAATTATTTTGCCTACCATTAAATTTAATGTTTACATCCAATGGTAAATTTTCTGTACGTTACCCGTTCTCTAATTTTTTTCCATCTATTAAATATGTAACTTGGTACTTAAACTCCCATGCTTGATCCTAATTGATAGTATTCCTGTATCCTGACCCATGATCTTTAATGGATTTCTGCAGGAATTTTCTAGATATCCATAGAAAATCTATTTTTGTCTATAGATATCTATAGGAAAACCGTACATAATCACTAAAGAAAATTAAACTTGTAGAGTATTTAAATTTGGTTAAAATTAAAACAAATAGATTGTCATGATTTGCGAAGGATGTATCTGTTATATATTATAACAAATGGTTCAATAGAAAGTGCTGGCGTCATAAACTATCGATTTGGCATTTTTTTTATTAAAATGATTCATGAAACAACTAGTTTATCCACTGTTTGTATAAAACAAAAAAAAAAAATTTAGAATAATCCCTATTACTTTAAAATGACGGAAATATATATTTAAAATCTGTATATCAAGCTTTCAAAGTTTAGGATAAATACTTGAAAAAGTGTAAATGAAAATTTATGCAAATATTAAAAATAGAGTTAGCCATAATAGCTTAAGCAGCAAATGATGTTATATGACATCTTATCAGATGTACAATTTACACAAAATTAAAAAAGATACACCAAACGTGAAAGAAGTGTTTCCTCCATTAACTCTTTAACGGACAGTGGTTTCGTAACAAAACCACCTATTAACATCTTTTTTTTTTAAACTTTACTTTTTGGATTACTTTACTTTAATTATTTATGGCTCCAATCTCATACATCTGTGATATATGGAAGCCAATGATGTAGAATCAAGAGCTTTTGCAATTAAAAAAATTTTTGGAGATATGGATGAGTATTCGATTATATATATATATATATATATATATATATATATATATATATATATATATATATATATATATATAATACATTTTATATATTAAAAATACATTATATATTTAATATATTTTATATATTTTATACATTTTATACAATTATTTTTGATATTTTAAATATATAACAGATGATAGTTCTACGTTTAACTTATTTATTTCTTTTTCTATTGAAATATATGTATTTAAACTTTCTGTACTTGAGAAGTCAGATTCAATTTATCTTACTTATGACCTCAAATAAAAGTATCTGTACAAACAACACTTTTAAGTTGTTAAGCTATTTATTTATTATACCAGTTTAAATATTATCCTTTATTGTTTTTCCAGTATAGTTAAACTTTTAAAAAAGCATAATGTTCAAGCTGTACAAGGGTTAGTCAGTTAAACCACTTCTGAAACCCTAATTTCGTAATCCTCTAAGGCAAACCCTTTTAAGGAATGTAAAGAAAATTTATATATTTTACATATACAAGGCTTATAGATAATATTTATAAACAAATTACATTAAATTCCCATGAATTTATTTTGGTGACCTTTAAAGGGTTAACAACTGAATCTGGTTTATTAAAATTGTGTTTAAGATCTCTTTTATCAAACTATATCTATTTTGAGGCAAAAAGAAAAGTTTTCATTTACAATTTATTCAGATAAGATTACTGATTCTCAATCAGCATGCACATATCCTTTTACCCACAAAGTAAATAATTGATTTTGTGATCTGAAACGAAAGAATATTTGGACTTATGAAAAAACAGAAGAGAAAATAATCATAGAACATAAATGCTAGACAAAACAAGGTTTTGAATCTATTAAAAAAATACTATTCTACTTTGGTCAGCCGATATGTGACGATGTTGCCCGAAACCGCCAAATAAAGACCTGGTAAAAGAAATCGGCAACTTGCCAGTGGCCTGCGGAGATGTTGACAAGCCATTTTCTACAAGTGGTTAAAAGGCCGGCTCGAATGTGTCACGGAGGTAAAATCTCCAAGCCGATGTATCGATTGGTCAAGAAGCGGTGCGGGCCCTAAATTGCCTTTATTTGATTCCGATAAAACTGGAATGCCTTACAAACCCAGACAGTGGTTGCTGCGATTTGATTTTGTCTGCTGGCAAAAGATGTCTTTTTTAGTTTAGACTGCTATAATCGACAGATTTCTTTTCCATGTTTCGTTTGCAGAAGCAAATAAATTTTGCCGACATTTACCCTTACTATAATTTTATTTGGAATAAATAAATTTAGCGTGAATAAAGTTGACTATTCACGGTATGACGATTGCTTGAGACAGAACATTGGACCGAGTAATATCTTTTTAATATATTTATCTTTACTTCTCTGTGTATAGGATACTTATATTTTTTTCTTACTTACACTTCAAGGAGAAAGGACTGACAATATAAATAAAGTGTAAGTTTAGAAATATTTTATTTCTAATATTTTATTTATGTTTTCCATAAATCTAAATATTGTTCTAGATATTAATATTAACAAATGATGGGTATTAGTATACTAAATTAAAAACTCTTTTGGGATTTAAAATTTGACTACTATCGTAATAAATTTTATTGCCACAAATAGAACTCATTTTCATTTGTTTTTACGATGCAAGATAACATAAAGTGGTATTATCACAGCATGGTTATTTTATTTTAATAGCAATATATTTTACCAATAGAAAAGTAGGCAACAAAAGGTTTTCAATAAACCCAATGCGTATAAAAGAGAATATTGCTCTCCTTTATTTTATTGTAATTAATTACTGTTGTACTTTATGTAATGCAAAAACATGAACAGCATGATTATACATTTATATAAGAACAACAAAAAATCACCCTAAAATTGTACTGCAGAATGTGTGTATTCTACACATTTTTAGCAATCTATTTCTGAATCTTCTTTATGGCAGAAAAATGAATGTAAAACAGCATATTGATATTTATAAACTATTATAGCTAAAATTGTCATAATACCTACTTCATAACTTGAAAAATATCCCCCACTCCCCAAAAAATTTAAGTTCTTTAATAATGCTTTAACTATCATAAAATTATTTAGTTTTATCATTTTAAGTAGTTTTTAAATAACATAAAAAGTATGCACCAAAACATGCATGAATGACATAAAAATATTAATAGAAAATATACATTAATATATAAAAATTATACCCAAAAATGTATATTTCCTTACCCACAAGATGACTTTTGAAATATATGTGCTAGAAATTAAATTTTTATGTCAAGTTCAGGATAAATATCTTTTTTACTCTGAAAATCTAAAACTTTAAAGTGTGTGGCATTTTAAAATTGAAAATAAGATCTCTTAAAATATTAAAAATTTAAAAGAGTATATTTTTTTAGGTGACATAAATAAAATATATCGTTCTTATCAATATATTTGAGGTTCAGAAAAGAAGAAAATAATTAGCTTTTATATGATATAAAATATTTGTTTTAATTTACAAGTTTCAAAAGCTTTTTGTGGGTAAGAGGGTATGGAAACCCCTGCTATGGCTCGACGATTCTTTAAGAATTATCCGCGGGGATCACATCATATATAAAACCATATTCAAAAGGGTTTCACACGGTGCAGTTAAATAAAACAGCTAGATCTAGACACAGGCATGAATTTAAGATAGTATAATGAATGACGTAGATCTCCGGATATCAAACTAAACTAATGTTACAGAAGTTTAAAATACTGAAAGTACATACAAGTTACATAAACAAACATCAGCACCTTCGATGCAACCGAGCTATCTGCTACTGTCACACTGACTCTTATATAGGCAGACAACATATACATACATTACAGATATTTGCATATTTAAAAAGATGCTGTGTTGCCACAAATAAAAATACGATAATTATAAAACTTTACTCATAACAAATATCAATACAGATCAATGAATTCATGTTACAATAATATGTGAAAATACATTACAATATTTATAATATATACAAGACACTATTTACAAAGACTGAACATTACGTCAACGGCCTTAATCAGAAATGATGCGTATGACGTCAAACTTCGACGAATCAAAACAAGGCAACGACTTTAGTTGTTATTGCGTAATAACCACAAGGGTTTGTACTATTTTATTTTTAATTTGGAATTTGTATTTTGAGTTTTTTAAGTTAAGTATTGCTTCATATAAGAAAACTAAGTTATTTTCTTGAAGTTAGAACCTTATTAACGATCTAGAAAATATTTTAATATATACAGAGTAGGAGTTTTTATTTTAATTATATTGAATCAAATATAGGCTGTTGAAAGAAAGACTTTTAATCTTGAAAAGTACTATGTCCTTTTAAGTTTGTTAAGGCTTTATACAGTAAAAACCGGTATTTACAGATCTCGAAAAGCGAAAATAATTTGGTCGCAACACTGTAACCATTTGTAACTATTAGCAAACGCGAGAGTTCTCAAATATAACTAATTTAGATAACTAAGGAATTGAAATATATTTTAAGTAATAACTAATGGAAAAAGTAGGAAAATATTTAGATTTCAAGTATTGTGCATGTTATATATAATACTGTTAAGTTCCAAAATTAAAACAAAGAATATAAGAAATTAGTTACTTTTAAAAACTTTCTGCATCCTAAAATATTAAATAGCTACAGTAATATGTATTTACTTTTGACGACAGATTCGGATTTTGAATTTCTGTTAATCTGTGAACTTAAACGATTTAAACTAGCATAGGTACAACATTCTGTTTTAGATAGCGATATATTGTACTTTGCGTATTCATATTTTAAAGAAAATTTGAATATTTTACTTTGGATTTTCTCCTATTATCCTACATTAAGATATCACATATAAATTTCGGTCAATATTGATAATGATTATGATACCTAAGCTAACGTTCATTAATAGAACAAAATATTCTGAAACAAAGAATATAAAAAAATTCTGCATCCTAAAAAATGAAATAACTTAAGTAATATGTATTTAAATTGAGATAGATTCTGATTTCGAATTTATGTTACTATGTAAAATTAAGCTTTTTAAACTAGTATAGGTTCAACATTCTGTTTCAGATAGCGATATTGCACGTTGTGTATTCATATTTTAAAGAAAATTTGAATATTTTACCTTGAAATTTCTCTTATTATCCTACATTAAGATATCACATATAATGTTCGGTCACTAATGATTGTGATTATGATACTTAAGCTAACGTTCTATTGCAGTAATAAACAAAAATGTTCTTAAAGCATACACAGTGGGTTCTACCCGTAATGGTGTTTCACAGTGCTCCCCCCCCCAAAAAAAAAGATAGTAAAATGGCAGAGCTTCTTCTGATTGATATCAAGTGAGAGTTGATGGGATGAGACACTCTATTTGGTTCCAAATTTAGTGGTTTTCTATCCTACTTCCAACATGGATGTTCATATCTAATCGATATCGGCTTTATGCAGTAGGTCTCATTAAGTTCTGGTGTAGCAAAAAGTAGACTGTAGTTCTCCAGACCTAAACCAAACGATCTGGTTGATGGACATTATCCAAAATTTCATACAGACATTCAGTTTGGGAGTTTCCAGCTTCCATGTACACGCTGCCGAACGTTGGCCCATGGGTTAGGGTGCTGGCCTTCGGTACCGGAGTTCGTGGGTTCGAATCCCACTGTGGCAAGGACGTTCGTAATCGGCTTTAAGCTGTAGGTACCCGTCTCATTAGCCCAAATGTTGGAAAATGTAGACCTTAGCACTCCCAACCAAACCAAACCGAATCCATGCGCATGCCTTCCTGCATTTGTTGACATATACGTATATGACCCAATCATTTTCTTTCGGCTTGATAGGTATTTAAAAATTTATATCCAGACAAATATTGAGGTTGAGTATTTTGTGATTACATAATTTTATATATGATAAAGGAAAATTAATAAAGAGCTTGTATTTAAATAATACATTACTTCAGTAAAACGCACAGTTATTGAATGATGTGAAAGATATAGTTTGTATATAAGTATAAAAAAGTTTCCTAAGATACCCTATCATTAAACGAAGCACATAGAAATGACTTCTAGCAAAAGCATATTTTTGTTTGGAATTATTCTAAACAAAGAATTGGATTCAAATTTTTGTCTGAAAGTTACCTGACCATTAGGGAACAAAATTGTTTTGCTCGAGAGCTACGCGCAGATGTTACCTCCCTAAAACAGGAGTTAAGATTATGAAAGACGTCAGTTTTTGGAAGAAAAAAAAAGAAATCATCCGAAGAATGTCCATAGTAATAGAGATGTTGGGCAATTTTGTTTTGCGAATGGCAAAGATTTAATGACAATCTTCTCCGGGCGATTTCCGAAAGTGCGTAGCAATTTAGCAAATGCTTCACGCCTCTCATAATGTCACAACAGCGCTTTTAAGAGCAGAAAATGTAACTTAATTACAAAGAGAACACAATAAACATAAAATAAAAAGGTTAAAAAATAATAACATCGGAGAATAAAGCGTGGAATAATACTAGAGAAAAAAGAAGCCGGTGAAAGTATAAATCTAAGCCGACTTGTTTAATAATAACTTTCCTCAGTTCTTTACAAATGCGTTTTAATGTCTGGGTAGTTTACTTGTGATGAAGAACAGCGTTCATTTAATGAGCATTTAAAGAAAAACAGCCGAATTTCTTACGCTTTAAATTAAAGTCTTTTGTCTCGAGCGCTTTGGAAGTTTTTATTCGTTTCAGTGAGAAATCTTCCCCTCCTGCCAAAACCAATTAGGTAGCCATGGTTTTTATTTTAGTTTGCGAGTTCCGATTGGTCTTTCTTTACATTCTCTCAACCTAACAAACATTAGCAGATTTTTATGAAAAGGTTAGACCGATTTCAGGAAAAAATGTCCCACCAAAGATTGCTTTTGGTTTAGAAAGTAGTCAAAGGAATTTTTTTTAATGTCGTTCACAGTATTTCAAAGAAACTTATGTATTGGAATTATTTACGTATTTATGTTTGAACATTTAAAGATTGAATAGGGTACATTTAAAGGAAAGACTTAAATGTGCATTAAAGAAAGATAAAATAAAATATCACGCAGATAGTGAAATCTTTTAAAGGAGAAATATAAAATTTGGCGCATCTTTAAAGAGATGAAACTACCAATCCTTAGAAATTATAAAAATATTACAGAGTAAACAATACCAGAATTCTACGTATAAACTTGTTTTAGTTTGTTTTGGGAATTCCAACGCATATTTTCTCAAAAGGTTACTTTTAGCTTAGAAAGTAGTTAAAGGAAATATTTTTCGTTTACAGCATTTCGGAGAAATTTATATATTAGAGATTTTTACATATTTATGATTAGAGATTTAAACCCTGAATGTGGTAATTTTCAAGGAAAGACTTAAATATACATTAAAAAATCATAAAATTAAATGAGTATGAAGTACCTATAGTAGGGATAATGATACGTTTTACCTTTTGAAATATCAAATTTTAGTGCCATAAATGTGACAAAAGAATTTCATAAGATGAAACTACTAATTGTTAAATATAAAATTATTTATACGGAATTTTTTTTCGTTTACAGCATTTCAGAGAAATTTATGGATTAGAGATTTTTACATATTTAGAGATTTAAACCCTGAATATGGCATTGTGAAGGAAATACTTAAATATACATTAAAAAATTATAAATTAAATGAGGATGAGAAGCTATAGTAGAAATAATGAAACGTTTTACCCTTTGAAATATCAATTTTTTAGAGCCATAAATGTGACAAAAGAATTTAATAAGATAAAACTACGAAACCTTAAAAAATATATAATTATTTATAAGGAAAACATGCCAGAATTATCTGTACAAACTTGTTTGCTTTAAATTATGAAAATTTACAATAATTTTAAGTAATGGAAAAATAAACTTTTACAAATAATAATTTTTAAAAATTATGTAACACATACTCTAGAAGCAGGTAAGAATTTCCTGATTTTGAAGTGTTCCCCACACTTGTTACCTTTAGTATGTCTTTCAAATTAATGGCATACATTTCATATACAACATTAAATAAATCCTAACAAAAACGATTGGCCTAAAAAAGTAATTTATTAAAAGTAAGATTTTTTCCTTATACATGTTATAATTAATATTTTTTTCATTACATGGACAAGAAACTTGCATGATGCATTTTTGTGTTTAATAATAATTTATAAATTTGAAGCTATAAATTTTAAGATCCAAAATTATTTTAATGTACTATCACCAAATATGGATCACGAGTATTTCAGCTTACAATAAGTAATATATCAAAATTTTAGACGAAACCTTAAAAAATTATAAAAGTGTTTTTCAGAGTTATTTTAGAGATTATTAAATTCCTTAACAGATTTTAGTTACAATATTTTTTAGAACTAAATCACTTCTAGGAGTTAATGAGCATATAGGTTACCCCACGTATGTGTGTTTCAAAAATTTTAGCTGATTTATTCGTATGTTATCGAATTCACAAGGAACTGAAAACAAATAAAACTAAAGCAGAAATTTATAATTTATTATTAGTTAGTTAACAGTGCATTCTCTCTTTCTAGATCATGTCTAAAATTTATCTAAATGTATCCTGTTATAAGATCTCATTTACAAATAGACCTTAAAATAAATCTATGAAATTTGAGTTTTTATTATCTTGAAAAATTCTATTAGCCTTACTGATAAAATATACTCATTTTTTAAGGCAAATTTTTAATAGATGGTTAAACTCAAAATTATTATATATTGACAAGTTTTCTAGTATACTTAGGCTGTTTTTTTCCTCCTTAGTTATAATTCCTAATCTAAAATGTCATCACAAATCAATGAAAGAATGTGTTTCACAATTCATGCCTGAGAATCTTTTTCTTGATGAAAACATAATATGGAAAACAAGAGCTTATAGCTTATATCTAGAACGTTTTCCACTGCTTTAAGGGTTCTCAACTTTCATCGTGAACCGCAAGATGTCATCACCAAGCCGGGTGCCTATCTGATTACATCAGGCCAGAACACAGAACTCGTGTCTTTTCACACATTGTTGAGTCAGAGCCTGATTATTACAATGATTACTCTACAGAAAAGAGGCAAGAGAGGGAGAATCCTAAGCATTCTACAAACGAACCAATTAGATGTTATCCTAAAAAACATACCCTGTTTAAGGAGGGGCCAAAAACATTGCTTATGGTTAGGGTGAAAGACATTTTCCGCTTGGACTAATCCAAATGGCCGTTGGAAGACAGTTTGAAATGTGACATTAGATAATTATCCCGTCACCGCCTTGGGGATTTTTTTTTTATTTTTGCGGAGTTAATAGCTACGCTGACAGAGATGGCAACATAGTCAAATGCTTAATTTGGTATGTGATTATCTCTCTATATACTATGCTTTAATTGGCCTTGAGTGATAACTCTATCTTTAGAGGATTAGAGAAGTATTTGGTGAAAGTGAAAAGTACTTGATCTAATGGGGTATTTCAACGGATATATAACGTGATGAATTTTTTATCGCATATTTCCACAAAAAATTCAATGCTTCTTATTCTTTTATACTGCAAATGAAAGCAAGTTGTTCTTCATAAAGAATATATATGTATCCTTAGAGTTACTCAAAACTAACTTCAAAACACTAACAAAACAAAACAAAAGTAACCAAGGGGATTTCATTTTGATACTCTTTCATTTTGAATATAAAGAAAGATAGGCAATTATGAATTAAATGAAAGTGCAAATTCTATGGATGGCATATAGGTTACCCCACGTATGTGTGTTTCAAAAATTTTAGCTGATTTATTCGTATGTTATCGAATTCACAAGGAACTGAAAACAAATAAAACTAAAGCAGAAATTTATAATTTATTATTAGTTATTGGAATGATTCATAAAGTATTTGGTCATATAAGCATAAACATATGCAGTTACAAATATATTAAGTACTTTGTCATTTTATTGAAAGCATCCATATTGTAATTATATTCGTAATGTAGTGTATATCTACACAGCTGTCCAAAAATTAAGTCTAATTTATATATATTCAAATAAATGGTAGCAGATATTGGTAAGTCTTCAAAATCACCTGTTATTCTCTATATCTCAAAAATCTATGTATCTATATCTCAAAAATCTATGTATCTATATCTCAAAAATGAGGTTTCTTAGTGCTAAGGATACAGATACAAAGTCCTTGATCTTCATGATTCTATTTACTGTCATTTCTAACTTCATATTCATGGATGATAATGCTACTTGACATTGAGCAGTTCTGGTAGATGACTTCCCCTAAAGTGCAAACAACTAACAGTGATCTGCTAATTCTCCTGATCTTAATCCTATCGAACATGTGTGGAAAATGCTAGGGAGATATTTTGCAGCCTTTCCACACCCATCCAGCTACTGAAAAAGGCTCTCCGTAATTCTTAGAAATATTGGAGACCACCAATCATCCACAATCTTTTAGCAATTAAGGAAAATTGTTGTGAAGTGTGACTGACCACTAAAGGCGACTATACACATTATTAAATTGTAAAATCACCATTCTGTTTAACTTTTTTTTTCTCTAAAGTGTAAAATCATTTTTTTTCTCAACTTTAGGTTTGGATGACAAAAGCTAATGCTATCCTTCTTTTGCTCTATTTTAATGTCTTACTTGTTTTATGCAATTAAACTTTCATAAGACAAAACTGTCCTTTTGCTCTTTATAACGCTACTAAACACAACACATTACAATATAGGGCGAAATATTAACACTTCTCATAGTCACCGGCTGTTCTAATACATATTGAGCTACATTTTATAAAAAAAATTCTGTTTACATAACAATATTTTCACTTTGAAAGGAAAAATCAGCTGACTATTAACGCAAAAAATTTAAAAATTGTCGCAGAGGGAGAATGAAATTAAAAGTTACCTTATTTCGATTGAGTATGGAAGTGTACGCTATTTGGTAATTCTTCTAAATAAGAGCCATATGGCGTGAATTTCTGTTTTAAATAGTTTGCGGTATTATTTAAACGTTTATCATTAAATAACACCTGTAAAAGCTTTCGTGTTGTGAGACGCGTTCTTGCGCAAAAGTTTTGACACTGGTTTTTTTTTCAAGCTCTTTACACTATAAAGAATGATAAGAGCATACACGCACTCGATTTATCTCAAGGTTGTCTGAGACGGAAATCACTCGTATTTAACGAGATGCAAAATTTAATGGTTTAAACAACGCCGTAGATATAGACTGAGATTCTTAGTATGCCCCGCACTAACACAGAAAAATGTATTTCTTCAATATACAACATGATACTGCTTTAGATCTATTGTTCCCAAAGCGGTTCCTACGGTACCGGAGAGGTCAGTGTTACCGCTGAGGGGAGGGAATAAAAAGAGGAGAAAAGATGCATATGAGGTGCATGAACAACATTTTGAGGTTTATCAAATGTTTACTTTAAAATAAAATAACGTAGCTCATTTGATTTTTTAACATTTAAAATAATGGTAAATAGTCATATCAATAGTAAAATATTACTGGTTACAGTATTTACATAATTATCATATACTGTTTTACATATATATTATTCCTATTATATTTACATATAATAGAAAATATTATCAAGTATTATTTACTTACTTGAATGGAATTTGGGGTTGAAAAAATTACAGAAAGTTAATATAACAAGCTACAATATTCAAATTAAAAATTCATGTTTTTACTATAATTATCGAAATTATATATATATATATATATATATATATATATATATATATATATATATATGTGTGTGTGTGTGTGTGTGTGTGTGTGTGTGTGTGTGTGTGTAATATGGG
Source organism: Pardosa pseudoannulata (assembly GCA_032207245.1). NCBI lineage: Eukaryota > Metazoa > Arthropoda > Arachnida > Araneae > Lycosidae > Pardosa > Pardosa pseudoannulata. The sequence continues at coordinate 94,852,561 of CM063503.1, read as the reverse complement.
CGAGACTCATTCAAAATCACAACACAGTTTATTTCTGGTAGATACAGGAAATCCATCCCAACAGGCAAGCCTTTTACAGCATCGTGTACATAGACAATGTGATCCCGCACATGCACTTTTCAAGTAGGGATTCCAGAGGTAAAAAGACTACGAATAATCCCTAAGCACAATTGATCACGTGATAAAAAATACCCATGTTTAAAGAGAACGCGAGATCTATTGGCTGAAGTAGTACAGACAGAGGCTGAATTAAGTCTATAGTGTGTCTGGGGGGAAAAATCAGAATGACCGCGCAAACCCCAAACTTACTTTATGAACAAAAGTTATTAAATTAATATTAAATTAATATTAAAATACTTAAATAAGGTATTTTAATATTACACACACACACACACATATATATATGCATATATATGTATATATATTCATGAATATATAGCATACATACGTATATACATGTATATATTTATATAAGTAGGAAATTTTGCATTATCGACAACATACCGGGAGCGTGTAGAATGTTCATGCAGTCAGCTTTCGTTGATATACGCAGACGTAGCGATATATATAAGATAAATCGCAATAAATAATCTTATAACCATTTTTGGTCGTTCATTTAAAGTGAGATGAAAATTTACTTACTTATATTTAAAAGCTGTTTAAAATTACCTTCTTCAAAGATTTCAAGACGGTCTTCCCTCGCGTATCTTGGATTGGGCGTTGGATACTTTGCATGTAAACCCACAAACTCAGGTGGATCTATACTGATACAGCAGCTTTTTATAGAATTATTGATAAATAAGGGGCAGTTTGAACAAGAATTCTACAAATTCTGATTACAAAAGCTTATACCGAATGTATATCCCACATTATAGGTCAATGTACTGAAGCTGTTTACTGCTTTCCAGTCTTCTTATTTAGTTGTTAATTGGCTCAAAGTGATATTCCTATTTATAAGACGGCACATTTTAAGTGGAAATAATTTTATTCATTAATTATTTTCACTTAGGAGACTTCAGCATGAGGATAACAAAAATGCAAAATTTCTTATAAAATAATAAGAATTAATTTTAACTTTGTTTAACTTTGTTTTCATACCACTTTTATACGTTTATTTTCTTCGTCGATGCATAATCACGCAATATCTACATTGTCAATGTCGCATTCTATGTTAATAGACTTCCTTTCGACATTCATTTCGATGTTTCGATCAATAATAATGCATGCATTATAAAAATATTATGTAATTTAAAAGTTTCAAAATTAAGTTCAACAGTATTAACAAATCAGTGTATCAGTTCACATAACTGTTAATCTGTTTTACGCATTGAATCTGTTCTACCCATTATATATGCTGAAACACTCTCCAAAAATGTGTATATTATATTAAATTAAATTAAATTATCTACATTTTCCTCATATTTTTTTCTTTAGGAATGAGTAAACAAATACATACAATAATTGAAAATTAGGAATAATTATTGAAATATTTGAGACTGAACTGTTACAAAGTTTCTAAAAAATTAGTCTCAAAAGAGGATGAGCAAATATCAATCCCGGTGTTGCTTTTAATTGGGTTTATATTTTCTACGTAAGTAAACTACAGAGACATTCATTTAACCAGTTTCGTGCTGGCAAAGGACAATAAAAAGATAGTGACTTTTTTAGAAATATCACTGTATTCGTTATCAGGACAAGGGGATTTTTCTTTTTTTGTAGAAGGTTTTAAAAATAGAGGGTGAATATTACATCCGATAACGTAGTAAAAATCTCCACATATTCTTTGAACTTCTTGATCTTTTTAATTCTTTTAATCTTAAAAAAAATGTATCATTTTTAGCTGGGAAACAACCATTAATGTTTTCATCATGCGGAGCCTTTATCCGTCTTAAACGTATCCCCTGTGGAACGTTTCAAAATAGCTGGTTTAGATAAAAGATTCCCAAACATCATTATTAAACTGTATTGAATTACGTAGTTTTTAAAAATAAGACTCCAAAGAGTATAAATAAAATCTCAAATCCGGTGAAGCGTTTAATTTGCTTCTATACTTTTTATGTAAGTGAACTAAGGAAACGCTCATTCAATAAGCTCCAAGATGGTAAAAGGCAATAAAAATATTGTAATTTTTTTAATTCACCGTATTTGCTACCAGGACAAATTGATTATTCCAGCTACCTTTCTTTCATGGAAGATTTTATTAATATGGAGGTCAGTCAATATTGCAGCTAATAGTTTTATGGGCAATAATGATCTTCCTTTTAAAATAATCTTCCAAGAAAGAAAGGTCCCTGGTATATTCAACTTGTCCTGATGACAAAAGCTGTAAATTAAAAAAATACAATTATTGGTAAATTTTTCTACTCAGTTTTTAAAATTGTTATCCTGTTTTAAATACTAAAAATTTCAAACTATACAAGATTCCTTTTTTTAATTTTTTTAAATTTTTGTACCATTTATAGTTGGACATCAGCCTTTAATGTTTTCTTTCTGTGTATCTCCCAACTATCTCTGAAATATCCCCTGAGGCAGAAGTGCACCCGGTTGTAAACCTCTGCTTTAGATTTGAAATTAAGGAAATTTTTATTCCACGGACCCTTTCTCAGGGCAGACACCTTCGGATTAACACCAAAATTGATAAACGTAATAACATAAGAAATTACAATTATACGTAATAACATAAGAAATTACAATTTCAACTTTGATGTTTTTAATAGCAAAGTAAAAATAAAATACAAATTAATAATTTGATAATTGAAGTAATACGTATAGAAACTACACCTTGTATTTTTAGTTATAAAAATATTATTTTTATATGCTGCTCATGCAATGAGTGACTTATATATTGATATATTATTTATGCTCTGTTAGTGAGTAACAAAATATAGAGTATTATCAGCAAATGGGTTGTGATAAAAAAAAGGGAGAGGGAGAGAGCGAGAATGAAATTCTACTAAGTCTAAATAATATCTGTTTGTTCCATTCTTACCGTTGTCCTAACTCTGTAAGAAATGCGAAAAGAATAACTGGCAGATACCAACTAATTTTTATTTTAACTCTCAAAAAATTAATTCGTTTTAAAATTATTTTACTCTGCTTTACACCCTTGCGTAATCCCTAACTTTGTTCACTCCCCCCAAATTAATTTACATTTACCACAAACTTCCTCAGAGATTGCACGAGCAACTGGACTTCCATAGGAGTTATTTTGAGAATCACTGCTTTATATAAAGATTCCCAGTCTTTATTACTAAATTATTGTATTACAAAATTTTGAAAAAGAAGACTCAAAAGAAGATAAATAAAATCTAAAATCTAGAGTTGAATTTAACTTGCATCTTTATTTATGTAAATCAGTGAAGGAAACTTTCTTTCAACCAGCTTCAGACTGGCAAACAGCAATAAAAACATAGTCTCTTTTTTAGGATGTTCAACATATTCATCATCAAGACAAGATGAATCTTATAACAACCCTTCTTTCAAGGAAGATATTATTCTTAGAGTGGTAAATAATATAACTTATAGTATTAACAAAAATCTTTACATATTTTTTTTAAATGTTAATCTTTTTAAAACGTTTTTTATATTTTATACTTTAGTTCTTTGACTCTTAATCATACTTTTAGTTTAATTTATTTTTTTTTACTTTAGTTAAATTGTTTAGTTTGGTGTCTGTCATTGCTGTTTCATTTTAGCGTATCCCCGGTCGTGAACCACTGCTGTAGGCAGTGAGTTCATAAACTTTCTAACCGACAGCTAATTTTTATCGAAAATATCGTAAATGCAAATATTTTTCCAAAAATTTAGGGCAAAAATACAAGGTGCGCTTGATATATTCAATAGTGTTTCCTCCTTCGTCTAAACACATAGACATATAATAAAAATAGGTCTTTAACCCTCCGAGTGGAACACACCGAGGAAAAAAGTCTCCAAAAAATACGCTAAAGTTTTATTGTGTCAATGGTCAAAGCGTTCTATGATTTTTTACTTCACCCTTTGTCGAAACCCACCCTCGTTATTGTCCCTTTACTTCCGGTTATAAATAGATATATAAATATACATTATAGATTGTTAATTTTTGATACACATAAAGCTCGTCAAGTCTCGAAGATCATTCCATAAGAAATAATGGATTCTAAAAGTACGAATATAAATATTTTTTAAGAGAATTATTTATATTCTTTTACGAAAGTCATCAAAGATATTTAAGTGGTGCAGTTAGAGATACATGTGTTACCGCAAACGAAATACTTCGAAATAGAGATTGACAAAGCCATGAGAAGATATCAGCGTCTTTGTGCCTCAGGGAGTAGGGGTGCATCCCTCAATAAATGTCAAAGAGAGGTGCAGTTCCTAAACAATCGACCTGACCCTCCTACATCAAAACTCGGTGGGGGGAAAGCACTGGCAGAAATGTACACTACATCCATTTTCGGAACGTTTTTGGGGGTCGAAATTGTACGTGACAACCGGCGGAATTGTACGTGCGAACCGCTTAGAGGGTTAAATAAGAGTGTGAATAGTTAAGAATCTCAGTGGCGTTGGGACTAGGATGCTCATATGGCACAGGTCCGAGGTTTGATTTCTGAGCTGGGCAAGATTCTCTCAACTTTTTATCCCTTCAGTAGGTAGATAAACTGAAAATAAACATGCTTGGGAACTAAACACTGGACATTCCGCTTAAGGTTGACTATCTAACCGGAACATAAGCTTCGGACCACAGGGACCTTGCTTGGTCTTGGAAACGGAGACTGGCGTCGTAGGCCCTGGACCCCTAGGGGCTGTTGCGTCGAGGAGCTTTTATAAAAGGTAAAGATCTTGCTCTATAGAAGTTTTGATGCATATATATTTTATTCTTATTGCACCGTTTTTATACAGTGCTAGTAATAATGATTAATAACTTTAAATGCCAAATTGCCAACTTGATGCACGGTTCCCCTTTTCTGCTGTTGTTGTTGTTGTTGCATATGCCACTTGGTCTAACCAAGCACGATTGCTCAGGAAGCTACTCGTATTAAGGCAAAAGGATGCACCTTTCGTTTTGATGAACACCTCAAGGGTGAAAGAACGACCTAAGCTCAAGTAGGTCCTCGTAATTTTGAAGCAGGTACCAAGCAGAAGACCCATAGGCATCACCTTCAACCCCCAGAGGTATTGATTGAGAACTTGGAGAACATTGTGACCACTAACATATTTTACGTACCCCGGTCGCCTTTAACGAACATTGCGGATCTTATGACGGCTCGGGCTCCGAACCCGCAACCTTCCAGTTAGGAGAGCTTTACCTTTACCGATTGAGCTACCGCGATTCCATTTTTTCTTCCATTTTTTCTTGCATGTACTACTTTGTAACTAAAAGACTGCAGTATAACTAGAAGATTTCTACAATTTACTTACACGTTCACCCAAACACTTTTTCTTATAGAATGAAAAGGAATGAGAATATAATTTAAAATTTGAAAATACTCGACGGTTTAAGTTCGTTCATTCTATATCTTATATATAGGCGGAAAAGAGAAGCCCTTATAAGTATCTACCGTTTACTTGGGTACTACGTATATAATCGCACATATTTAGAAATATCAGGGAGTTTTCTTTAATTCGATTTATATACATAAAAAACTTCAAAAAGTTCAAATCTTTCTTTTACATGACAAATCGAAAACTTGCTGAAAAATAATGAAAATGTATATTAAAAAATTAATGTTGAGTTGTGTACATTAAGCTCACAATGGGGTTATGTTACCGAGGGAATCCACTGAAATATATATTACAGGAATTTATATACTTTAGCTGAATCTTAAAATGAATAAAATTTTCGTCAACCAAGGCATTAGATAAGCGTAGCATCATTACATAAGTTTTTTTGGGAATTCTTAAAATTAGCAAAAAGAAAACACTATAAAAGTGTTTTAAGGTCAAGTCTCTTGATTTGTTATTTAGTCTTGAAGCACGTATTCTATAGATTTCGTGCAAGCGATAAGATTGCTGGAGTACACCATAAACTAAAATAAATGTCAGGAATGATTTCCAGAGAATTTTTGAATATCAAAGTGGAACTTTTAAGATGAGATTCAGTTGTATAATTAAATGACCATTAGAGAAAAAGGAACTTTACGAAAAACAGGAAAATACAGATTATTTAAATAAAACTTTTAAATATATAAATGAATCTCTAGCCATAATCTTGATTCCTTTGAAGAATTAATTTTCCATTATGTATCGTAACTTATTTTATATTTAACGTAACTAATCAGAAGTTGCGATGAAAGGGCTTAAAGTTAAATCTTTAACTTATTATTTATCATGAAATAAGTAGGTTATAAATTTTTGCATGAAATAAGACTGTAGGAAGAGAGCATAGGTTGAAACAGACTTGAAATAAACGTCCTAGTGAGACATGTTTTAGGTGTGAAATTAAATCACAGTTTCAATTAACGTAATTCCACAAAAACAGGAAACTACGGATTGTTGAAAAATTAAATGAATATCCAAAATTAATTCAAGGTTTTTTTTTAATTTCATAGAGACTCTTGTAAGATGAAATTCAGTTATGAAATTATATGACAATTTCTGGAAATGTATTTCAACTAAAAAAGAAAACTGCGAATAGTTTATATGAAAAATTTAATGCATAGTTGAAAAGGTTAGCCACAATCTTGATGCCTTATAAGTCATCAAGATCAATTAATTAATCAAGATTAATATTACACAATAATTAATATGTGTATCATAATTAATCATATAAATTATGATACACAATATAAAAATGAAAATAAAGTATGATACATTGTATAAAATTGATACGAAAAAAGTATCAATTTTGTATTGTGTATCATAATTTATTTTATAATAAAGTAACTAATGAGAAGTTGCTATAAAATTTTTTAAAGTACAATTTTTTATTTATTAATTAATCTTGAAATACATATGCTATAGACTTCTTTAATGAAATAAGACTGTTGAAAGACAGCACAGATTAAGATAAATATCAAGAATGTTTTCAAGAAAATATTTGAATTTCATAGTGAATCTTGTAAGTTGCATTTCAGTTGTGGATCAAATAACTATTTGAGGACTGATAATTCTACAAAAAAAAAAAGGAAACTGTGGATTGTTTAAATGAATAGAATGAATACATAATTGAAATACTATCCACAATATTTATTCCATTGAGCATTATTTAATCTTTTTCTGCATTATAAATATCTAACTAAATATTTAAATAGCTACAGAGGGAATTGTCTAGATAATGTACATTCATTTCTTTTTATCTGTGTTATATTTGATATTTTACACTATATTAGTCAAAATTGTAGCAAAAGAAGTCAGGGAATAATTTAATTGCTAGTTTATCATTTGTATTAAGTTGCTAGGTACAGATATATTGGAGGTGAAGACACAAAAATGTCTATATAGGGAATAATGTGAAATTTATAATTTAGAAAGCACTCTGGCAAATATGATAATAGTGATACTTAATCTTTAATATAATGTTTAGTGAACGTGCATATTAAATGACTTTTGATCTAAATTCGGAATTTCTGATTTTATGTAACTTGATATCTGTTGGGTACCACTATATTTCTATTTTTGCTAATATATTGTAGACACCGGGATAAAATCTAACAATTTGTAATTTTTCTTGGGTCAAATTCAAAACTCACTAACTGATGTTGATTGCGCTTTAACGTTAGCACTAAATATCAATCATTCTGTATGATCATGCCGGCAAAATGAATATTTCTGGATATTTCGAATTCCAGTCATTTTCCCTGTACCAGAATCAAGCACTATGTAAAACTACAATTTTTATTCACACTTTTGTTATTCTATGGACTTCTTCCAGCTCCCTGATAACTTTTCTGGACGCAAGTATATCAATTTAATGCCTTTAAAATCAAAAGATTCTACTACTATTCGATATTATATATAATGTCTATCGGACAATATCTAACATTACTCGTCTCTTTCCCCATCATATATAAACATTATAATTGGCATGTTCCTAATTTCATTTTGTATATGACTGGTGCATATATACAACGTACTTGAGTTTTAAACTTCTGTGTATGTATGCATATATTCATGCGTAGGCAATTCATATATAATTCAACATATAGACATTGAAATACAGGAGTTTTTGGGATTTTATGTTGGAGATTTTGATTAATTTTTTTTAATCGGAAAACATCGAGGCAGTAATTTTTTCGATCAAAAATATCATGTCTTTGTTTATATCTTAAAGAATTTTATTAATGCGTGCTCGTATTCACGGAACAAATTGAAACATATTTTGTAAAGAAATGATCTTTTTATTTTAAATAGACTTTCCCTTATCTTCCTATGCAAATGAAATTTGGCCCTCCTTTATCTCTGTATGATTTTTTTTGTTCCTCTGGCGATTTTTCCAGCATGGCATATTTCACCCGAATACTGAAATTTAATGAATATTCGCGCTATTAAAACAACGTCTTCGTCGGACTTCTTCTGCTTTTATTGTGAGGTTTTCTAAAAATAAGACTCATCACCCGTTGGAAGAGGATTGTGAAATACTTAAAAAGCCATTACATGGCGTTTTCAGTGTCCAAGCCATCATTTTCGCAATCTTCTTGTTCTTACTTTCTTTCATTGGAAAGTTGTTGAGCAAAAAAGTGTTCATTAGAGGTGCCCAATTTAAAATCCTTTCAAGTATCCCCCCGCCCTGTGATCCGGATTCGTATTGAAGGGGGTCTGGTGTTAAATAAACATTAACAAGACCCATTAATTGCCAGGCCGTATTCAGAAATTCTTATCTTTTGTTGCGGCCCGCTAGGCGAACTTAAGAATACTTAACCGTCGTAGCTCTGGGATGAAAATTAGTGGTATTTTTTCTGCACTCAAGTCAGTTTTATCGTCGTCTCTTTTTCTGGAACACTCCATCAAACTGGGATCGAGATAAAAGCGAAGTTGCGCGAGATAAATTGAACATCTTTCTTAGGGTTTTATTTTGTTCTTCTTTTTTTACTTATCCGAAGTCGCTCGTGCCCCAAAGCGACTCCTATCAACTCTCTTCAATGACTACTTTTCCGCAAAATTTCCAATTAGTAATTGAACCTTGAATTAAAAGGAGCGCGAAGGGGAAAAAAACATTCCGCGCGCCTTCGCAAAAAAGATTTTGTGCTCCGGTGTAAACAGCGGGCCCCCAATCTGCCACCGGATCTTCAAAGAAGAAGAACAAAAGAACAGGGAGGGCCAAACGGAGTCCGGGTAATTAAATCAGCACTCGAAGGCTGCAGGTCTTTGTTCGAAACAACTCCTCTGATGTTCGAGTCCCGCTTACATTTCACAGCGCTTGTTTTCCACCGTTTTTGTGAAGCTCTCGCCAGCCTTCTAATTAACTGTGGAACGTTTTGCTTTAGCGGATGCTTTAGGCTAAAAAGAAGTGCTACTTCCATTCCAGTGGGAACGTTTCGTAAATGTTATCGATTGCAATTCTTTTTCCCTCTCCTCTCCATTTTTTGCCACCCTCTTTTAAAAGCTCCCAATGATTGTTTGATCGCAAACAATGTCTTGAAAATTCTTTGACGTGTCACTGAAAAGATATTTATTTATGCACAGATTTTTTTTTCCACCAGCTTTTCTTTGAATGTAAGAATCGCATTTTTACAAATGTTTAACAAAGACTTGAATAAGTTTCAAAGTGAATTAAAACCATACCGTCCGCGGCTTCTGATGTCATCATACAGTCGACAAAATAGAACTCAAAATAGAAAACGCCGCGTCTGAATTACTTAATTGTTTTGCTTATTCAACCTGCTTCCTCCTTTCTGCTCTCTGTCGCTTTCTCCCAGCTTTCTCGTTTCACGTGGAATGTCCAGATGAATCAAAAACAGACATCAATTTCTACTGTTAAAGGCCGGAAGGCCATACTCAAAATATTTTTATAAATCACCAATTCTTTAGTGAATCACTTAATATAGCAATGCAAACAATTTAGAAATAGTAGAAAAGCAAGGAAACTGCTTCTTCTAATGACTTCGGAAAATCAATTTACCTGTTTTTAATAAAACTCATAAAAATTCATACATTACTTTATTATTGCTCATTATTAAAAAAAAAAAATAGGACAAATAAGGCTAATAGCTTAAAAGGACGCAATACCTTTCGAGATGAAATTTTTTCGTTAAAACAGGCAATTTTTGAATTAACTAAAAAATTTTTCTCTGTTTAGAATAAAATTTTTCTTAGATCTTTAATATGGGTCTAACTTTATAAAAAAAGTATTTAGTTTTGTTATATGAAACAATACCATAAATAAAACCTGAGATACGTACACCAACTGAAAAAAATAGTAGTCTACTTTCTCGTCGAAATAATTTTTGAAATTTCTAAATTAGAACCTAATTTTTCACACTAAATAGAAGCTAATTATCCCTTTTATTATTTAAACTTCAATTAAATTAATGCATTATATTTTATTTATGTATGAATTATATTACAGTATAAGAAAACATAATTTTTTAAATTTTCAATTTCAAAATCATTTTTAAAGTTTAAAATAATAGCTGACTGTAAAATTTTGACTTACAGAATAAAACAGATATTTTGTTTCAATTTCATAAAAAGATTTAGTTCCTATTATGGATATGTAAAAATTTACTTTGAAGATAAATGAATTTTCTTCTTTTAATTTGATGCATAATATTTGTGTTATTAAAACATACAATTTGGAATGACAAAAGTTGATGCTTTTTGAAACTGTGAAAAATACACATTAAAAAAAGAAGAAAATTGTATTTTGTTATTAAACGAAAAAGGTCTGTTATAATGAACATTTTAGGTTTCAAACGGTACTGTGTATCATGAAATGGGCATTTATCTCTAAACAAGTCGAAAAATTGAATTTTTTATTTTAATTTTAAATTGAATTCTATCTTAATCTAAATGACATGACAAAAAATTTTAACTTTCTAGCTATTCGTACAAGAGCAATTTTATTAAAATGTCTGAGCAGTACTAAAAGCATTTTCAATAAAAAGACTTTAGACTTTAAATGTCTGTAACTTAAAATAGAACTTTTTGATATTGCGGGCATACCTCCAGAAGTTATGAGTGATACAATATAAAATTTACTAATATTATACATATTTCTTTTCTGTAAAGAGAATTAATTAGATTTAAGTAAACGCAAGGAAAACTTTTTGTTTAGAATTTTAACTATTTAGGTATTTAAAAAATAATTTAAAATACTAATATTTGATTTCTAAGCAATTTTGTAAATTATTAGAGGAGAATTGTAAAGTTGTGTATACATATATTGAAATATAACTAAATCGAACACATTTTTAAAAAAATTATTTTTTTTAAATGTTAAATTTTTAGAAAAGTTTTGTTAATTGTTAAAATTCTTCTTTATCATTAATTTTCAATATGTTTTTCTATTTTTCTTTTATTATTATCTCAAAATAAGTTTTAAACAATTGGGGTATCATTATGTTGATAAATTGAATAGTTAAGCTACAGAAAATATTTTAAGTCTGTGCGTTATATTTACAGGAAAAAATTTACTTTTAAATTTAAGTTAAACTTAAATTGAATTTAAATTCTTTAAATTTAAATTTTTAAATTTAAATTGAATTTAAACGTCTTAAAATTAATTTGAATTTAAATTTCTGAAATTTAAATTGAATGTTAACTTTTAAATTTAATTTAATTTAATTTTTAAAATTTAAATTGAATTTAAATTTTTAAAATTAAAATTAATTTTTTTTAATTGAATTTAAATTTTTTAACCTTAAATTTAATTTAAGTTTCTTAAACTTAAATTTAATTTAAATTTTTTAAATTTAAATTGAACTTAATTTTTTAAAATTTAAATTAAGTTTTAAAAATTTAAATTTTAAAAATTTGAATTGAGTTTTAATAATCTAAATAAAGTTTGAATTTAAAATAGATACCCTATTTATATACTCTATATTACATATACTATATATAGATATACTTTAATATATATTTGGAAAATTTAGTAAAAAGTATGTCGAATCAATGTCACATTAAATCACAAGGAGCATTTTAAAATAAATAAAAGTTTCAACAAAATTTTCAAAAATATTCTGAGTTTTAGAATATTTTTGATGTGATTAATTTATTAATATTACAATTTATGTGTGTAAAAAGCTTCTTAAGTCCAAGTTCATGATTTATTAAAATAGTTTATAACGTGAAACTATAATTTTAAGGGGCCATTTTACTAATTCTCTCCCGTTTTTACTAAGGCTAATTTTTTATAACGCGTGGACACATGCCTGGTGACTGTCCGTCCATACAAACGATACGGAATTTGTTGACAATTTTTATTATGGGAGCACCTTACAACTGGTCAAAGTTACTCCCTAACGTATCACAAACGAAGTGGACCCTTGCAATATAGAAGCATAGGATCCCCAGGCTTTCCTTCGCACCTATAGAGGTATCGTTTAGGAACTTGGATGGCATTGCGACCATGAACCTATTTTACATAACCCTGCAGCTATTAACCCTTTTTTGCATGCTGATGGAAATTTCATCATAATATTTATTAAACAAAAAATTGTACTCAAAACACATGTACTGTAAATTGGTGGTTGCTGACAATTTTTTGTCACGACTATTGCGTAGTAACGTAGTTAAAAAAAAAAAATGTCACAACCATTATAACGGGTCTGAGCTTGTCATTCCATGTTTATTGTACTTGGAGAATGTGTGTGGTTTCTTGACAATTTTTTGCTAAAAACGGAAATAATCAGTGGAAAAAAAAGGTTTGTTTTTATGGTTCTGCTATTTTCTTGTCAATTTATATCAAATACTCCAAATAATTTTCCCAAAACCATGTGACAGAAATTTACACCAATATGCAGATGTTTCACATCTAATGTATGACTAATTAAATTGTGTCTAAGTAAGAATAATAATTTTTTAACTATCACCAGGACTAAAAGTAATAAAGATATATTATTTTTATTTATTTAGTATTGAGCTTAACAAGTAAATTTGCATGATGATGGATATTTCCATCATACTGTTATTTAGTTATTTTATATTATATATTTATAATTACGATTTCTTTAAAACATTTTTCCTTCAACTAGAGCATAAATAATACAATCTTAATTTGTTTCAGAAAAAATGGAAATCATGAAAAGAAATGTTAAGGAATTTGGAAAATTTTTGACCAACCCGCAAAAACATAGGTTGTGAGACCTTTGCAGACTGAGCTATCGTGGACCCCTTCAGCGTTATTAAAATGTAAATTCTGTATGTATTAAATTGCAGGTATTTCTGCATATTTTGGTACTCTTAATTTACCCCAACTATGAAAAATTGTATTAGTTGGATCATGTGTCACGTTCGTACATAAACTATACAAATTTGAATCAATGTTTTTCTACTTCATCTATTACAATCCTATACGATTAACATACTATTTTTAGCATACGAATTTTTATTGGAATTTCATACTGTCAAAATTTCTTAAAACTATAAAATAATTAGATAAAATAATCATATTTATTAACCGTATTATTGAATATCATGGAGTATATTTCAAAATATGAGAATTCATTAAATGGTATAACATATTCTTCTTCGACATTTTCTACAGACTTTATATATAAATTCACAATAATAATAAAATCCAATTTTAGAAATATTTTAATTATTTCCATCTTTACCAATGTTTTTAAATCCTTAAGTTCAAATTTTATAATTATTTTCAAGTAAAAAAACTTTAAAAATTCAAGTGAGCATTTTCTCAACCTCTTCTATTACATTCCTACACAATTAATATACCCCACTTTTTTGAAGCATATAATATATTATTGGAACTTTATATTATCAAAATTTGCAACATGTGAACCAAATTATTATATATATATATATATATATATATATATATATATATATATATATATATATATATATATATATATATATATATATATATATATATATATATATATATATATATATTTTATTTTTATACTATGCAAAGGTTATGTTTTGTGTACAGTTAATATTAAACTGCTCCTATTAATAGTGGAATGGTAGTAGATTATATATAGTTTTATATTTCATAAAATGTTAATTTTAGAATGCTATTATACGGTTTATGGTGTAAGGCAGTAAAAAAAATTTGCTATCAGATACACAAATTTGAAAAAGAAATCTACTTTTTATTTATTTTACAGCTTACATATCCCCTTTAAATGTAAAATCACCCCCTCCCCCCCCAAAAAAATAATAACTAAAATGACAGTAAACGTAAAGTTGTTTAGAAAAAGATTATAAGCATACACAAAAATAGACTTCAAGCTCAAAAATATGCTTCAGAGTATCATTACTATACAATGATTAACTTTTAGTGCTTTCAATAGTATTCCTTCAAGAAATATTAGTCAGATACCGTGTTCTGATTTTGGAATAGTGGCAGCTAAACAGTTAATATACATCGCCTGGCCATGAATATAACTATTTCCATGACAGACACTTCGATTATTAGAATTAATGAATTTAAGTATTTTTTTTAAATATAAATATTTCAACCCCTTCAAGTGTGGATCTAAGAGGCATATACACTCAATTTATTTTCTGATATTCCCTTTATATTTTCTGATTTCTGTAAAATTAAGTAGAATAAATAATATTCTTTTAATTCATTAAAGAGTTTACTCGTTTATTTGAATAACAATAATTATTGTTTGTTGTTAACGGTTTAAAAAAATCGAGCATGTATATATATTAATGACTGATATATTGTACATCCGTCCTCTCAAGATGAAGGGGAAAGTACAGTCTAATTTTAATTTTGAATAGAAATTTGTTTAGAAAATTCTTTTTACTTTTGAAAGGGCGATAGACAAGTATGTAGAAAGCTGCTGTTCTGAACATGCGTCCGTGCATTTGAATGATATGCATGGCCATAATAGTTTATATGTGTCTTGTAACAGTAGATGCTGGTCTTATTAGACCTTATGCAGTTAAAAAAAATACCTTAGCTTTCCAAACTAAACCTTCAGTCTTTAGGAATATGTCTTTGGGATCAATTTACCATAAAAGTTTCAATATGATTTCAATCTTTAGAAACAATAAAGAAACAAATAATTAACACAGAAGAAACACTCAATTTTGGATTAGCTAACACCAGTCACATAGTGGTATAAATAAAATTTACATTAATTTCAACTGTGAAACCTTAAACACATAATTTTGGTAGTTTAATAAAGAAATATTACAGTTTCCCCCATCTCATTTAGGATATTCTATATTGGTAGAAAACAATACATTGCTTTAAAAGAATCAAAGAGATTTCCACTCTCAAAAGTGAATGCTTGAAGCCTATTTGACAATACTTACAAATAAATTACATTGTTAAAAATATCATTAAGATGTATAAAGAAAAATATGATGTTTTGTGAGACGATGCTATTTAAACTTTTGTAATTGGAGTCGAAGTAATTCAATCCTTCAATATTCCTTTGGTCTTATTTGAGGTTAAAAGGGGAGAAATTGAAGCATTCGCACTAGAGCCTAAATAGATAATCTTATTGAATGAATAAAATATGAAACAAATCTAAATATTTCCCCATTTATCATTCAAACTCAGCAGTCTCATAAATCGTATAAACGCGCACCGAGCAAGCCCTTTTGAAAGATCTCCATATGTCTTAATCGATATCGATGAAAATAAAACATCAATCCCCCTCCCCCGTCCAAATCCATTCCCGGCAACTGCAAAAACAATGCCAACAACTGCCCCCTCCTCTTCGTGTTCGCTCACCCATTCTTAGGAACATTAAGTAGATTGACGATATTGTTAAGTGGCCACGAAGACGTTCAATACACTTCTAATTATCGAATCGAATTCCTTGTTTTCTTGAGGGACTGACGAAAAAATCTTTATCGGTAATGATATCGATATCACGAAGTGTGCGGTTTCAACTTTTAACTAATTATAGCGTTGGGAAACATTTATCAGAGACTTGGGGGCGAACGGCACAAAACTAATGATTTTCAAACATCATATTTTATTGCGTTCGAACGCTGTCCTTTCCAGGAAGAGCTCTTCATAATTCATTAGAGATAGCTTTATAAGTTATAGATGGCAGGGTGTGTGCTGTTGGCGATGTTTTAACGGAAATCAATCGGGCCGTCAGTAGGAAAACGATACTTCCAGATTTATGTGCCATCTACTCCAACTAAAAACTTACAACCAAATTTTACGGCGTCTCTATATCATCGATAGAGACCCCGCGACAAGCGGCTTCTAATGGAAGACGTTTCCGAAAAGAACCTTACGTTAAGGAAGTTTTTTAAGAACCCTTTTAGCTAACAAAGTAAAGGTAGTTCTCTATTAAGACCATTATTAAAGCTCAATTTTGTCTTTTTATCAATGCCATGGTATTTTAAATAGTTAATTTTTATTAAATGTGTTCCTCCTTTTTTCGAAAACAGCGTCCAAAACTACACACTTTTTTCTTACATTTTAAAACTGGATTATTGGATTGCAATTTATTGCAAATTTCCTTTTACGGAAGAGAATATTTTGACTGAACAGTTCATTTAATAGTGTTAAATATTTAGGTCCTTTTGCAACAGTCCTTGTCCTTTTTGCTAAGTAGATCGCTGTTTAGACTGTTATTCAGAAAATTGCAGCTAAATTTTGACTTTAATACTTATTAGTGTTACGGTATGTTAAATATTTAGATTTTATTATATGCCCAATTCCTTTGCCGAAATCAACTTCCTCAACAATACTTAAGTTTTAAAACTAGATTAGTGAACGAATAGGTTGAAAATTATTGCAAATTTCTCTTTCCGAAGAGAATATTTAAATTGAACTATTTATTTAATAGTCTTACACATTTAATCCTCATTGCTAAGCGGTTTATACGATATTTTATACACTGTAATAGAAGATTTTAAGAACACTTTGAAGTACCAAAATAAAACTAGATAACTGTTAAAATCGATATTGAAGCTAAATTTTGTCTTTATTACACTACAGTAAATTAAATTTTTTTTTTTAGCATGTCCCGTTCGTCTTCCCAAAACAACTTCAAATACGACACTTTTTTAAAATTTAAAACTGGATTATAGAATTAATTGGTACATATTTTTGGAACTTTCCTTTTACAAAGAAAGTTCTTTTTTAATTCAACTGCTTATTTAAGAACCTTAGTCACTAGTTGATTTTGCTATGTTGCCATGCGAAATTTCTTTACACATTTTTATGCACAGAACCTCTTATTGATAGGTAATGAATACCTACTAAGAAAAATTGGAAGTGACCCGAAAAATACTTTGCAGGAAAAATGCAAACTAGTGTATTTCATGCGACTTTAGGCATCGTACAGAGTACATTTTTGCTGTATTAATGTTAAATTAAACTTTAATTAATATTAAATATTAAATTTTAACTACATTAATATCCCCTTTAATTGTAAATCACTGAATGTAGTTACATTTGTACAGCTATTTCAGTATTTTTCCATTTAATGAGTATATGGTAATATCTCCAGGATCAGAATTACAATTGAACTCTCCAGGTAGAATAAAACACTTTCTATTAAAAGCAACATTTATTTTCCTATTCCGTAATAAACATTTGTTTTAATATTTAAGTACCAATATATAAATTGTTATCGTTGTATGTTTTCATTTATGTATAAGTGTTTATTGTAATGCCATTTATATAAGCGTCTTAGATTGGAATGGAAAAATATGCTTTTTACCGTATAACAGAGATAGAAATGTTTTGATTAGAAAAATGCTAGCTAGAGAATCTAAAATTTTACCTCTAAGGAGATAATTGCAAAATTATGTATCATTTAATACTGTTTCTTTAAAGTGCTAAATAGATTTAAATTATGGTTTAACTACAGAAAACTTAACACTATTTTGTAAAATATAAGTACAGTTTGTTAATACTTCTAGAGTCAGAACTGAAAGTGACACTTCAAGCTGATATACGAAAATATAGAAACATATAGAAACATGGTTTGCCCTCTGTTTAGAAGGCAAAACATGTTTCTATTAAAAACATTTGTTTCCCTATTCAGTACTAAATGTCTGTTTTAATGGGACATATTACATTTTAAAACCTTCATTATTCATCACAAAATGAAATGAAATGAAATGTTCTGCTATTTTTAAAATTGAATTTTAATAACACTTTTCAAATTATTTTGTTTTGTCATGTCAAGTAATATTTTTATAGTAAAATAAAAACATGCACCACGGAAAAAAATATGAAATTTTATTTTCAATAACTTTTGAAATATGTATATTAGAAATTTTAGTATCCATTTAAAGTTAAATATCTGCTTTATTCTGTAAACCAAAACATTAGAGGTATCTAAGATTTTAAAAGGAAAAAAAATTAAACCAAGAAAGAAGTTGAAAAATTAAAAAAAAAAAAAAGTTATTGATATTAGCATTTATCAAGCTATATATGCTTCACTTTACTATGATAGAAGCTAACAGAACAAAAATTAAACTTGGTTTGTAAATTATATAAATTATAATTTTCAATTTAATAAAAGTTGGTATTTAATTTAAAATTCCAAGAGTTACTTTGCGGGTAAGTTGATTTATATATTTTTAAATTAGTATGTGTGTGTGTGTGTATATGTATGTGTATGTATGTATATATATATATATATATATATATATATATATATATATATATATATATATATATATATATATATATATATATATATATATATAGCCGCATAAAGAAACTTAGCCAACGAGCTCAATGGCCCAATGGTCAAGGCGCGCGATCCAGACCCGAACGTTGTGGGTTTGATGCTTTCCATGGCGGTTTATCCAAAGTACGGATTTTAATTTTAAAATGTTATTTATTGTTTCTTCTTAAACATTCTAGATCTTTCTTTAATATGTAAATTAGTTATTTCTCGAATATTCTGTTCGTGTATAAAAGCTGATACCCTCTTGTTGTAGGCAACTTCTCGATCTTGTAAAGTTGCGAGTTGCTACTTAGCTTCAATATATATATATAAGCGGTGTGTTCATTCGAATCTTCGTGACAATATGTATATAAAATAATTAAATATTTTAATAAAACTAGACCCTTTGTAAAGTATGAGAATTTTTTTAATTGTAAACCAGAACTTTTGTATTCAAATAGTTTATAATTTTGCTCTACTCTTTACAAGCAACAACGTTTCCACCTTAGAGCAGTTTTGTAATGCTAATCTTTTCATGTAGTTATTAAACTTTTACTTATTTATGCATGTACTGAAACATACACCCATGTATGTATGTGAGTGTGACAGGTTATTCCTTATAGTTTATTTTAGTTATTGGTTTAACTGCAGCATAATTTTATCATGTTTAACTATAAACTGGAAAGCATTGTGTGTACCAGATATTTGTTGGGCAGATGAACCCTCTTTAATACCTTACTGAACCACTTACTGAATATAATTCACTTTAAGGTGTCATACATATTTTTAATACTCAAAACTGTCTGTTTATATCTTTTTTTCTGACTATAGTAACGATATTTGATGCCAGAAATTATAAATAATAATGAAAATTATGTTATGTTTAATAAATAATTCACACTGTTAAAAAAAAATTATGAATTGTTTAAATCTCTAGAAACAGTAAACCATCTATTTACAAGTAAATGTTACTCCTATCCCTACTTTTAAAGAGTGGAAGAGACAGTACGTCAACTTCTAATTGGTGAGTTTTCGAGAAGCCCACTGAGACATCTTGGTAAAATGTAACATAGTTCTTAGAGACCTTGAACACAAATTCTTACCATAATACTGGTATGTCGACTGTTAAGGGGTCTTACACATTTTAAAGGAGACTTAGTGTATCTCTTTTGATAAAACAAAACTTTTGATTACTTAATAAAATTATACCAAAAAGTTGACCCTGTTCAGTTCTCACAAAATCATAATATTATACCTCTTAATTAATAACAGCAAAAATATAGAAAAGTTAGTTATGTATGTATAGTTATGTCCCCAGATGCATTTTACTCGATAAAAGTATAATAAAATGTAGAGATTATTTATTAGCCTTACGCATTGTGATGTACAGTATGGACAAAATAAAATTGCTTAGTAATATGCATATTACAATGTACCTATTTCATACATAAAAATTTAAAATTGCATTTATATCACGAGCCACAAGATTGAAGTACTGTAATCGACTAGCGCTTTTCTATTTCTAATTTTTTTCTGATTGTATATAGCTGTTTCGTCTATTACAGCATGAGCTAATATGTAACATCATTTATATTTGATAACTATTCATTTAAATCTTATTCAACATTTACTTCAAGTCAAATTTATGAGTTTTCAAACTTTTATAACAAAAATATTTCTGTATTATTAATTAATACCATAGAATGTAGTTTTAATTCAAGTTGCAGGTTAATACGTATATTTTTTATCAAGTAATCATGCTTGCCGTAATATAGCATAGATTTTTTTTAAATGCATCCGTATTAGTTGCTTTATTTTTTATTTTATTCAATTAAGATTGATAATTTCATTATGTTAAATAGGCTTAAAGAGGTTCAAACAGGTTCAAATGTGTTAAATTTGTATAATTTTATTACATATTTAAATTATTGCGGTTTATTTCGACAGATATGCTGTTACATATTTATTATTTAGAATGTATGAGATCTCTTTCTTTATCCATTCTTTTTTCAAATAAAAATCGATAGAAATTAACATTGAATTTCTACTCTACCATTTTAATAAAAATCTAACCAAAAGGTATATTTTCCTTTCGTTGCCGACCTACATTGTCAGGTTTCAGTAGGTAGACGGCCCACTAAAATTGTCCGAATAATCATGACTAGTCGGTCGCCAGTTCTGCCTCGGAATCGGTGGACAGCCGGCATGTCGCCGAGCCACGGTCTGTGTCCGCGAGACGGAGTTCATCACCCTTAATGAGTGCCAAGGGTTGCCTCATTTAGACAAGTTAAATGAGGAGACATATGATGAGAATTTAATGTGCGCTCTTAATCAATTTAGAATACCAGGAGAAAGCGGCCGTCGAACGGGAGCGTCAAGTAAGAGAGTCTTTTAATTAGGACAGCACTTATTCAGGATTCTCTACTAGCACATTGAAGAACAACAATAACCGTTCTGAAGAACCGCATTGTTCAATGCCACTAAAATTACAGCGAGCGGAAGCTGGCGCTTCGTTGGCTTCAGCTATAATTAACTATTATGAGAATCTTATTAGATTCCGCTACCGAGATTACAAACGTTTCCAACTACTTTCACCCGATTAAAGATAATTGTTGTTTCGATGAATAATGATCCAGGAATTTCGTGCTATTTTAAAATTTTAAATATTGTGATTTCTGTTTCAGGGTTAAGTTCTTTTAAATACACTTAATCAAGATAATATTGTCACTGCTCGTTGAAAAATATTCATGTGCGTAACTGTGTTACTTGATACATGGGCGATAATGCTTCCTTTGTAGAAGTTGATTAAAGATATGTATCGAATTTTTGTATTATTTTCCAGCTTAATTGCATTTGAGTGAATATGTATATGTTACTAATTTCATGTCTAAGGAAGGTTAAAGTTAAATAATAGATTAAAATAGAATATCAGAGTGTGTAAGAAGAAGAATTTCCAGATAAATAGAGAAAATTTAAGCCTCTGGTGATTATTGATTTTATCTCATATGAAAACATACTTTTTTATAACTCAATAAAACTGTTACTAATATATATATATATATATATATATATATATATATATATATATATATATATATATATATATATATATATATATATATATATATATATATATATATATATATATATATATATATATATATGTAATGTGAGTAAGATTCATTCAAAATCACAACACAGTTTATTTCTGGTAATAAACATGAAATCCGTACAACAGGCAGACAGCTTTACAACTTCGTGCAAACAGACAATGTGATCCCGCACATACACTTTTCAAGTAGGGATTCCTAAGGTAAAAGACTACGAATAATCCCTAAGCACAATTGATCACGTGATACAAAATACCCATGTTTAAAGAGAACTCGCTAACTATTGGCTAAAGTAGTCCAGACAGAGTCTGAACTAAGTCTATAGCGTATCTGGAGGGAAAAATCAGAATAACCGCGCAAAACCCGAACTCACTTTATGAACAAAAGTTATTAAATTAATATTAAAATACGTAAATAAGGGATTTTAATATTACACACACACACACACACACACACACATATATATATATATATATATATATATATATATATATATATATATATATATATATATAATACATATGGTACCTAAAATAATGACAACTAAAAATATTTAGCCTGATTTCAGTCATACAATAATTTGATTAAATTTAATATGAGTAAATATACAGATTATTAAAGAACTTTATAAATATTTATTGTCTTAGACTGTACTACACCAGGGGTTACTAAAGTCTGGCCCTTGAACAAATTCTTGATCAAATAAACAAATATCTTTATTATACAATTTTTTATTGGTTGTGATAATGCTTTTAAATAAAGTCGTTGTTGTGCTTAATTATTATATTTATTTAGACATGATTTCAACGAAAGAAAATCACAGAAGGTCGCCAAATGTCTTATTTTCAATGCTTCGGTGAGTGTGTTTTAATCTTATAATGTGGGCATGGGCAAACATTTTTTGACCAAAATAAAAAATGGTATAATTTATTCTAAAATTTAACAACTATTAAAAGTTTCAGATCCATTTGTTCTTAAGAGCACTATGAATCAACTTTAAGGTTTTTAGTAGACATTTTGAGGTCGAAATATTTTACGAATATCCATAATAACCCAACGAAGCACCGACAGTACTTAATCTTTGAATAATACTTTTAATAGTACTTTATATCCGCCAATATTACCGTATGATATATATAATATTATAACTTGTGCTGGATGAGAAAGCAATTGTGTGAAGCATTCTTTGGAAGAACATTCTTTGAAGTGCGAGTTCTAATTCACATCACAGTTTCTTCTTGTTGACGGTAGAAAAATGTCTTCTCATATGTGTGTTTTGAAATTTTTTATGAAACCAACATTATATATATAGTTAAACCAAAGTGGAAAGTGATTAGCACAACACTTGAATTGTAGATGATCATTTTTCTTATTATAATTCCCTATTCTTTATAGGTATTATATTTTTTAATTTCGTGGTGGGCCTGGTCTGACTCATGAACTATAGTTTGTCCATCTCAGCTATAACGTAATACATTGTCTCCGACATCCACTTCCACTTCCGGTGAACGTTTTTCCACTCTTAATTATACTATGCATGTTCAATTGCCTCTATAGTATCGCTATCATACTTTAGTTTGCTTACCCCTTCTACAATCGTCTCCTTTTATCCCTCCTATTCTATTTTTGCCCAGAGGTGTCCCGCAGTGAATTATGCTATTCAACTCTCTATAAGGTTTGGTGAAAGAGACATTATTACGCTTTACCAATAATGAGTAAACATATTTTTTTTAATTACTCTATGTGTCTTCAGGACATATCTGCAGCAATACGCATAAAAATATTATGTCGAATAATCTTCAGTATTCGAAACTTATTAGGTGCAACACATAGTTATGTTTCCCAGAATTTTACTTAAAAATGTATTATAAAATACAATCATTATTTATTAGCCATCGGGATGCACAATATGGACAAAACAAAATTGCTTGGTAATATGCATATTAGATAGTACCTATTTCATACATAAAAATACTTACCTAGCAAGAGATTTTTATTAGGATGGGGAGGGGGAATCCACAGTGTCAACCATCTTAAAATATTTTAACGTGGAATTTTGAAGACTCGCGTCCCATTGATGAAATATATAGAATGGTCCTGGTCTATTACACCTCTAAGCTGTAGATTATAACCAGTGTAATACTGTTACAGTAAAGTGATTCTAATACTTGCATTATTAAACATAAAAATATTTCTAAAAGCAGTCGTAATTTTTGTTGCTAATTAGAGGAAAAGTTCTTTGTAATCAATTACTTATTTTGACTTGTTACACCAGCTCTAAATGGAAAAGATTATTAGTTTTAAATACTTAAACACGAAATTTTCAATTACTTATTTCCAAAATTTCAGCTAAGCAATATATGACTTAATTTTGTAGAGCTTTTCTAAATATTCAGTATTCTTTGGAAGGACTATTGAAAAATCTAAAACACATGCTTGTTAATTACCTCGTAGAATCATGGACACCAATTATATTCTAGAGATAATTCTATTCAAATATTGCCTCCTTAATAAATGTAATGACAATTTCATTAAAGCGTAAAATCTGCTCTCCGAAACTTTTTCAAATAAATAAAGCAATTATTTCATGGTTTGAAAAGATTTTATTTAAAATGATATAAAAAAGCTTATACGGATAATCTAAATGATATCTAAATGAAAGTATCTTTAAAAACTGTTTTATCTGTTCTCTTTCTTACTTTAGTGATCAATTTAAGAGGAGTGGTTAGTTAGCAACGAGGATGGCGTATAGAAACAAAGACCTATCACATAGAGAGGATTGAGGCATAAAAAGCACATTTAATAGGCATGAAGAAGCAAGCAACTGTTGCCAAGTGGAGTGCAGCTGATTCACCCGGAATTAAATAGCATCTAACTGTTTGAAGTGGCAGCACAAAGCTTGCGAATTGTCAACTTCTTCGCCTTAGAGCAGTTTCTGACTTCACGACGAATTCGTCATGTTTGTTTTGGCGGAATTTGAGCCTTTTTTTCTTAGCTGCTGTGTATTCCAGTTATTTTAAAGACGACACGGATGCCCAAGAGCCTTGAAAAGTATTACTACAGCAATTCTACCGAGATGTATATCAGTTTCAAAAGTTACAACATCTTTCAAAATAACTGAATTTCTTAAGAGCTCCAATCGCTCCGGAAGTTCTCGCCAGTGAATTTGAAATTTTAATTTTATCTTGACTGGAATCTCTGAAAATGCCAAGTTGTATTTGTTTTCTTTTTATCTAGAATTTGAGTAGAATGAAATCAGACTCGTTCAGAAAGCTTTAAATATACTAAGCGCTTTCTGTGCGAATCTATAAAAGCAGATTAAAAATAGATAATAGATGTTACAACAACAAATAAAAATTGTTCGAGGTAAAAAACAAATGAGCTGTTAGGAACGATGGAATCAGGAATTATCAAATTAATTTTCATTTAAACTTAAGACTACAAATTTATGGGATGTTTCTTTGGTTTCCTGTCAAGGGATCTCAGATTAAAATGTTTCATGGGATTGATGAGTTCAAATAGTTCTGTAAGTAAACTCTATACGAATAATTTACTAATCTACTACGTTTTAGATTTTTAATCAATGTACAATTAAAATATAGCAAAAAATAAACATACAACCAGTCAAAAATGACCTACATATTATAATATACTTAGCATGCCGTACACCACGCAATTTCGAAATTATTAAATGTATGGTTTCAAATAACAATGTAATAATTTAATTAATTCATATAGGGTATAATCAACACACTTTTATATAATTTCAGAACAGAACTTTTGACAGATGTAATTGGTGAGAATATAGACCTCTTTAACACAATTTTTCATAATTGGTTTTAGGGAAAAGATTCTTTTGAACTGCAGCTGCATGCTTACCTTATTATTAAGTATGCCATACTTCTTATTTGAACTGAAATATTATATGCGATGTCTTCTAACTTAGAATAAACGTTTTCCATCTTTAACCTGAATGAACTATGTTTCCTCTAATGAAAATGTTAAACAAAAATCTATTGCAGTCATATTTTAAAAGGGAAAATATCACGGAGAAAGAAAAACTGACAGGAGATTTGGTTCATTTTTCAAAAAATTAATGAATAAATAAATAATATACGATAACGAAAATTAAAATATAAATAGTACCCTAGTTTAGAAACGATGAAATCAGGAATTATCAAATTAATTTTCATTTGAACTTAAGATTACAAACTTATGAGATGTTTCTTTGGTCTCCTGTCAAGTGATCCCAGATTAAAATATTTCATGGTATTAATTGTACTCTGAAAACCGATAGAGTACAGTTCAAATAGTTCTTTAAGTAAACTCTGTACGAATAAACTACTAATCTACTACGTTTTGGGTTTTTAATCAATGTACAATTAAAAATAACAAAAAATAAACATACAACTAGTCAATAATGACCTATAGATAGATTATAATGTACTTAGCGTGCCTTGTCCCACACAACTCTATTTCGAAACTATTAAATGTATGGTTTCAAATAATAATTAAATAATTTAATTAATTCATATAGCATACAATCAGCATACCTTTACATAATTTCAAAACAAAACTTATGACATACAATTGGAGATAATATAGACCTCTTTAACACAGTTTTTCATCATTTGATGCAAGGAAAAAAAGATTATAATTTCTTTTGAACTGCAGCTGCATTCTTACTTTATTATTAAATATGTCATACTCCTTCTTTGAACGGAAACTTTAAATGCAAGGTCTATTTCTCAGTTTATTCGAACTTAAACATTTTCCATCTTTAATCTGAATGAATTATGTTCCCTCTTATGAAAATGCTCAACAAAAATCTATTACAGTGATATTTTAAAAGGGAAAATATCATGGAAGTAAAACAGACATGAGATTAAGATTATTTTTCAAAAAATGAATTAATAAATAAATAGTATACGATAATGAAAATTTAAAATATAAATAGTACCCTAGTTTCATGTATAGCCCATATTCTAATTTTTCAAAAGTATTCATTTCTAATTAAAATAATATAGAAAGCAATTTAGTGGTTTGCTTTATAACTCTAGAGTTAGAGCAGAGTATGTTTTATACTCTTAGCTTCTTATACTTTCTGCTTCTTATTTTTCAAAGGTATTCATTTCTAGTTAAAATAATATAGAAAGCAATTTAGTGGTTTGCTTTATAACTCTAGAGTTAGAGCAGAGTATGTTTTATACTCTTAGCTTCTTATACTACATTTATCTCTTGTGGGTCGTTTATGAATAGCTACAAAACAGCACGTTGTGGTTTTAAAGCAGCCATCTGTAGTTTGTTTTTCATCTATTTTAAAAACAAGTTAATAGGAAATTCATGGTATAACAATTGGTTTGCATTTTAGCAGATGAATTAAAATGGGACTATCTCATACATTTAATATATTTAAATTTAAAACAAATTCAAAAAAACTGATATGTATATAAAAATTTAATATGAAGTCTAACACCTGTTTAAAATAACAAATACCTAAAATAATTTTTATACAAATTTTAAGATTTATTTTATAAAATGTTAAACAGTAGGTTTTTTTAATGTAAGCGTAGATTTTTTTTTGGTTTGGAGAGCTACGGTCTACTTTTTGCAACACGAGGGTTAATGAAAACGGGACCTACAGCTTAAAACCGATTCCGAAAGGCTACGAACATCCATGTCACTGTGGGATTCGAACCCCCGAACTCTGGTACTGAAGGACAGCACCCTAACCATTCTGCCATCGTCCGGCATGTAAGCACAGAAAGATTAAATTATCAATTTAAAAGCATTCCTCTCTCAGTTAGCTCAGCAAGAATTATTATATAATTTTGTTACTCAAATTTTATTTTATTTTTTAAAATTTATGATAAAATTTTCTTTTACCGGTTTTCTAGGTAAAACATTATAAAGTATGCATGCCTTTTTTTTCAGAGAGAAACTGAAAAAATATATTTATTACACATTTTGAGTGCATTTCACAAGGAAAATGTATCCGATTGTTGCCCATCTTGACAAGTCAAGGTAATTACAGGAAACAGATTATATTGTTACATTCACCTTCTTAGATATGACCCTGAAAGAATTTTTAAAGCATAACTTTTTTAGGCAACGGGTGCTTAAGCCTACCTTTCGGCTTGGCCAAGGAAGCTTACGTAATGACCCTTTAGGGGAAAATGTAGTAATTGCGAGTCATCCATCAAGACTATGTTCTCCATGAATATAATTTTAGAAAGTAGGACTAATGCTTTTAATTAGGGTATTTAGAACTTTACACATTCATTCGACTCATTTTAAGCTCTTTTTAAGTCATGCGTTTTGCTAACTTAATAATCTCGATATCTTGGGAATTCTACTTGGTAAATTGAATAAGGAAACAGTCTTTTGCCTCAGAACAGAGGTTTTTCCGTTTGTGTATCTGTCTTGTTTATAAACTTGCCATAACTTAGTTAATTTCTTTTCCTGGAAATATTAATTAGGTCAACTTCTAGTATTATTTAGCCTCCTTAAAATCAATGCAACTACTAGTTAGGGCTACTATCATTTTAAAAATAAACAGCTTTGTTAAAGTCATATTGGCGAATGGATAGAGATGATATTAAATATTTTATAAGTGTTTAAATATTTTTCTTGTGCAAAATTGTATAGGGCACTATAAATACTTTTATTTAGTCCAATATGTAAAACTGTTATGTTGTTATAAATTTAAGCTGCGTTAGTGCCTTTCATTTATTTTTTCCCATTTTACATTTTAACCCCATTAGAATTTTTTAAGCATGTTTCAATTTATTTGTTTTTCTGTTCCCGGAATGCTTTTTAGAACAACATATGCATATATGTTATTCTAAGGAGTCATATAATTTTATAGTATTGTTTATTCTAAGGTTTATTCCACATTCATTCTCAGTATTCATAACAAAATGGAATACTTCTTAAAATCTAACTTAAAATCTTGTCATCTAACAGTAAAATGATAGTCTGAAAGTTATAAGTACCATTGTTTTAATTTAATGGTAATAGCACTAAATTTTTAACAATTTACAGCTTCATTTTTACCACCGAGAGAATAAAAATTTTACTTAAAGATGGTTTACACATGCTTTTCAATCCAATGCTTCTTGGACAACTAGCGATATCTTTAATAAATTCTGCAAAATGAGAAAGAGAAAAATATGAATATTTCAGTGGCTTGATTCACCTATTTAAGTTGCAAGAAAAATATTATCTTTTCGAGTGGCGTACGGGTAAAAGGGGGAAGTGGAGAAACAATTAAAAATATTGAGGTCAATAACCCGGTAAACTGCACTCAAATTAATAGCCAATAAACTGTTTAATTTAATAGAAAACATCAAAGATTTATATCTTGTCATCTAGCCTTAGTTTCATTTAAAAACACGAACCATCATGACAAAATTAATTAGTCTTCCATCCAGCTTTCACTATGAAAAAAATATGTGTTTTATGTGAAGGCAAACTCCCTGCTACAGTAAAGGCGGGAGGGAGTGTGATTTTGTCATCACGTGAACATTTCAACAGCTGTATGCGGCTTTTGACAAGAAGTGGGCCAACAGTGTGAAAAAAGTACTCTTAAAAGATAAGGCTGACTCTAGAAAGCAGATTTCTGCTCAAAGTCACTCTTTACATGTCGGGTACCCCGTCATAAATATCCCCGAAAGGAAACAGTTGTCTTTCATCTAAAAATTGATGAAGCGCTCATAGACAAAAGTGTCAAGTCTTTGGTTCAAGTTATCTTGTTGATACTAATAAACAAATAATAAAGATTTCGTTATCATTTCATAAAAAAAGATCCCGCCTTTAGTGAAAAAATAAACTTGGGAGAAATCACAGTGCCGTTGTTGATAAGCGTATAATGTAATGGTGTAGCTTTCAGTGCGTAGAAGATTCTGAGTTGAAATGCATAAATTGGTTGATATCAGTATCAAACGTTTCGATGACAACTTGATTAGCCTGATATAAATAAGCAGATAGGAATATTTTCTTCTATTTCTAATATATTTTTAGCGGAGCAAATTACCGTTTTTTTTCTTCAATTACTAATATGACTTTGGATTTCTAAATAAATTCAAATTAAAAATACTGATACAAATAAAACCTGACAAATTAAAATTCTTTCTCTATAAAAATTAAAAATAATAAACTTTTCTTTTGTATCAATAAAATCATAGTTCATAGAAATTCATATCAGCTTCTTCTTTCTCAGTTTCTTCTATCTATACTGAAGTATTTATTTAGCTTGCGATGTAAACGTAATTGTATTATTTTGTTTATTAAGTTTTTAAAAAAGCAAATAAAGTAGTTTTATCTATAATTTTCTTTTTAATTTATTTTACTTGTAAAATTGATTATACATACATAATTGAATTAAGAAACATAATTGAAAAAATGGTGTAGAGTATAATTTTAAGCATCTATAAATTATTTATAGATGTTTAAAATTTTCCCCTTTTATACTTTTATATCAAATTACTAAACGTGTATGGTTTGGTTTGGTTTGGTTTGGTTTGGAGCGCTACGGTCTACTGTTTTGCACACGAGGGCTAATGAGACCGGGGCCTACTGCTTAAAGCCGATTCCGAACGGCTACGAACATCCATGCCATAGTGGGATTCGAACCCACGAACTCCGGTACCGACGATCAGCGCCCTAACCAATCGGCCAGAGTTCGGCCTCTAAACGTGTATGGATATGAAATTTTAGTTTTCCCAACACTTTGAATTTTTAAATTATATTTGTAGATTAATAAAAGTGATTTTATGTCTCTATGGTTATCTTATGCATTAAAATAAACTTTAAACTCTTTATAACACCAAATGCCTTTAAGTTTTTTTAGGGTTTTTATGTCGAATTACTAAATGCTAATTAGTTTTCTTAACCCTTAATTTGGCTAAGTCCGCTACACCGGACATGTATATTTATTTTGATTAACTAATTTGTAAGAAAAAAATAGATACGAAAAGAAATTTTTTTGAAATTTTTTTCTTATTAATCCTCCTAAAATAAGCACCACATTCGTCGTCATCTCTGTAAAGAGATATATAAGATGAAATCTAAAACAATTTAAATTGCAAAGTTTTTAACTTGGAAATATTTTATCCCGTTGCATAATGAAATTCCTTTGCATAAAGACATCAGACTACAAAAAGCATCAACATTTTACACATATTTTTAAAAATTTATTTAAATTAGATTTCAAAACATTGGAAAATATGGAAAACTAAAATACATACGTTTATTTTTATTGAAAGTTTAGTAAAATTGGAAGAAAAATGTGTTTTTTGGCATTACGGAAACACTTGTAACTAAATCTTATGTAAAGAATACTATACTTAATTTCATAAATGCTGACAGAAACTTTTTATGCATTATCTTAACTGAAAACAATTTAATATTCTGAAATGCAACTAGGTTACAGACAATAGAGTAATTTAGAGGAAAAACTCTAGAAAAAAGTTATAAAATTTGTTACTAATGTTAATAATTCATCGTTAAATTAATATAGTCAATTTTTTGTTTCCATGAAAACATAATAACATCATTAAAAATAGGCAGCTATAATGTCATTAAATTTTTAAAAGGATGGCACATATGAGGATGATGTAGCAAAAAATGCAGTTTATCATACATTTAATTTAAAGTTTTTAATGCATGAATTAAGTACCTTCATAAGCAACAACTTTTTCTGACTTATAGCTTTAATTTTTTTCTAAATCAATCTGTTAAATCGAGATTTGTACAGAACTGGTTATCATAAAAATAGGAAAAAAAAACTATGCTGAAAGGATTAATGTACATAAATATTATCCTTTAATCCTAAATTTGGTTGCAAATCTGAAAAAAAAACGAAAAAATAATTAAGCTTAATTTAAGTATTTTATAATAATATAAAGTACAAAATATCTTTGTAAATGTATCATGCGATTGTGGCATTAAGGTGAAAAATTTCAATATATCTCGTACTTTTCATTTATTCGAAAACGTGATCTTAACGTTTCTATGAGGTTTTAGCTTAGTGAAAATAAAAAATCTTCACTGAATGGATCTGATAGAAATTATCAGAAATTTAATTTTTATTACAATTCTGTTTCAGGGAAAGTCACATTAATGAGTTATTAAATAATGCATTAATTTTTCAAAAGATGATTTATATATTTTACGTTTCTGGAATTTTTTTTAATCCTATGCTTTGTATTTAAGAAATATTAATATTTATCAAACATAACATAATTTTTTGCATTTTCAATACAGTTTATTCTCTTACTTATAGTTGTACTATTGTCTTTTTAGAGGTTTAATTTATTTAATCTAATTAAACGCATGGTTATAAAAACTTCAAATGGGATTTAGCCATTTATACTGAAGTATTTATTTAGCTTGCGATGTAAACGTAATTGTATTATTTTGTTTATTAAGTTTTTAAAAAAGCAAATAAAATAGTTTTATCTATAATTTTCTTTTTAATTTATTTTACTTGTAAAATTGATTAAAAAGAAACATAATTGAAAAAATGGTGTAGAGTATAATAATTTTAAACATCTATAAATTATTTATAGATGTTGAAAATTGTCCCCTTTTATACTTTTATATCAAATTACTAAATGCGTATGGCTATGAAATTTTAGTTTTCCTAACACTTTGAATTTTTAAATTATATCTGTAGACTAATAAAAGTGATTTTATGTCTCTATGGTTATCTTATGCATTAAAATAAACTTTAAACTCTTTATAACACCAAATGCTTTTAAGTTTTTTTAGGCTTTTTATGTCGAATTACTAAATGCTAATTAGTTTTCTTAACCCTTAATTTGGCTAAGTCCGCTATACCGGTTTGGTTTGATTTGGTTTAGTTTGGAGCGCTACGATCTACTGTTTTGCCCACGAGGGCTAATGAGACCGGGACCTACAGTTTAAAGCCGATTCCGAACGGCTACAAACATCCATGCCAGCAGCGGGATTCGAACCCGCGAACTCCGGTTCCGAAGAGTAGCGCTCTATCATTCGGCCATCTTATAACTACTATATATCATAACTGTCAGTGTTCACCACAGCGGACATTTATTATCTCAAAAATGGAAAATGATATTTTTTTTGTTTATTTTACATAGATCCTAATGTCTATACAGACATGAAAAAAATAACAGAAATTAAAATTAAAAATATTTGAAAAAATATCTTGTCAAATTAAGGGTTAGTACATTGAATTTTTAAGTATTTTTTTAAACATTTTTGGTTTTATATGCAACAAACTAATTTTCGAATACATAGAAATAAACTTCGTGCCATTAATAGCTCCAAATAACAAATTACTTATTAAATTCCGTTTTGAAAATTTTATTGTTTGAACTTTAATGAGTTGTTAAGTGCGCTGTAAATAGTACCATTTAGGTTGATTAGAAAAGGGAGTAAAACGTTATTGCATTATGATGAGACATAGATCATTTCATCTATCAAGCGGAATACTTTTTCTTTCCTTTCCTCAATTTGTAAGCCTTTTACAGCTTTCCTCCCATGTTAATCTTTAATTTAATCTTTATTTTGCGTCTGCGCCATATCATTTGATTCGAACCCAGTGTCAAGAAACAGTTTCCAATTGCATCTTTCCGCCGAGTGTCTTTCGAGATAAGATTTTCCTTTGAGTGGCTAAAAAGAATCGCTCGGTGTTTAATTGAAAAATTTCGCGGCTGATTATGGAATTGGGACAAAATTCCCTTCCTCTCCAGCTCTTTAAAAAGACAGCGCCGGTAGCTCAGGTAATTGTTATTCGTTTGGCGCTCGAACACAGAAGATGGAAAATAGAGAGAGAGGGAGGTCGAAAAAAGGAAAGCTCGGGAGTGAAGGAATAAAGTGAAAAATCGAGTGCGGCGCCAGCTTGTACAAGATAATGACCAGAGCGTTACACAAATGAAATCGCGAGGAATCTGTTACGGGGAGCCTCTTAGAATCTTAATGACATTAAAAGTTAGAAGCGAAAAGGGGGAAGGGAATTAAAAAAAGCGGAAAAAGTTCTCAGGAGAACTTTCCAGGAAAGGAAAGGCAAAATAAATTCTGGATAATTAAGTTATGGCTTCGCGCTGAGCCTGCTGTGATAGTTTGAACACTTTTCTGTCGTTTTCCGGGTGGGTTTAATATCCCTTGGCTTACGGATGACTCATTAATTCCACAATTATTAGTTAACTTGTTATTTTTCTTCGCCGCTTAATTGACCTTCTGGTGCGAATGCAACCGCTTACCGTGAACTTTGCTTTCTTGTTCAGGGGATTTCTTTAGATTAATCAATTCCTCCTTCTTAACATCTCCAATATCGCCAGTTATTAAGATCACCCCCTCGCTTCCCTCCTGCTCTCCGGAAGGTATATCACCTGAAGAAAATGAGTGATTAATTCTCTTCTTTCAGTCGCCCTCGTTATCAAATTTCGGGTCGAATTCTGTTTGCAGCCCCTTTAATTGTTGGATTTCAAAAACTCCTAGTCTTGTTCTATACCAATTGCTTAGTCTGAGATACAAAAAAAGAAACTCTTTTATCATTTCCTTTTTAAATAAAACATTTTGTTTATGTTTAAAATGTACAAACCTTTGTTATTAAATAAGTTTTTACATCCTAAAGTGGATGGTTATGTACCATACTTCATTCACTGAAATCCATGCAAAACTTTGGAAAACATTTATTTACGAATTTACGGCTTACATTTAAAAAATTCTCTCAAAATACTTTACCCTCTGATGGAGTAGAATTTTTTTTTTTTTTACCTTGGTTTGATAATTTTAAAAAGTCTGAAATTTTTTTATTTTTTGAAAATCTTGAGTGAAAACTTTTGGTGGTTTTACTTTTAAATATGACACCATCTCATAAAAATGTTCATTTCACACAAAAATATTAGTTTGAGTAATATAATTTATACTTTTAATATGGTAAAAATGCTTTGTGTTTCTTTAACATACTTGGTTTGCAAAAACACCTGTAAAAAGACGCGAGGAAAGTGTTAAGCAATAATCTATCCAGACCATTTTGAAATATCCAATACCGATGGAATATAAAAGAAAAAATATTTTTGAATTAAATAATAAAGTATAACTAAAATAGTTATTTCTTGAAGTAACCTTTACATTACAAAAATTTAACTCAACAATGACAGCCTAGATCTACCCGGATATTTTGAGTACAAAAATATTTAGCGATTTTCATTTGTTAAACCCATATTAAAAGTCCTTTTGTAATCTTATTGGAGATCAACAGAAATCCATGCTGTAATAGCTTTGGAAAAAGAGAACTGAATGAAAAACTTTCCTGTTATTTGCACTGCAGTTCAGATTTTGGATGTTTATTTTATATGTTCTCACACCAAATCTTTTGAAACAGAATTATCTTTCGTTTACATCCCTCGTGCCTTCATGGAACTTCTTAATTGAATTTTGTGGTACAGTTTAATTTTCGAGCTTGCTACTTTGGCAAAGATAAGTAAGTTTATTTGAGGAAAAATGGAAACAAATTAAACAGATTAAAGCATAAATTCAATGAGTGGACAATTTTATGCGTAATATTATAATTTGGAAATGTACATGTAGCTGTTAGGTTCGAATATGAGAAGATTCAATATATATATATATATATATATTGAAGAGCCAAAACCTTATGATCATTTTGGAATTTAGACTTTTTTCATCTTTTCAAATAATATGGGTCACTTTTCTTACTTCGAACATATATATATATATATATAGAGGCATGCTGACACTTTCCAGTGAAGTTTCGCTTACTTGGGATTTTGAGTCATTTAGGGGGCCACCTACATATTGAAAGAAAAAACTATTTTTGATTACGCTTTATCATAAATAGCTCGAAATGATTAGTAACTTTTAATTTATCAAACTGTTGGGAAATTTTGAAAAATCTTTTGGAACTCTTTTAAATCTTTGCAATCTTTTGGACTCTTATAAATGATAGAAATTTTTTTATTTTTGCAACTTTTTTTTTTAAACCAGAAATGCAGTTTTTATGCCCATTATTCTCAAAGTTTATATCAACTGCTTACGAAACTTACAGAAAAGATGTAGCTATGTAAGAAAAATTTAAATCATAAAAAAACTAAATTGGAGGCTAAATTGGGGTATGTAAAAATATTTTCTTTATTGCACGTTTTACTTCATGTATGGCTTATGCTAGGTCGGGGTATAAGTGTCTTATCGCACGTGTAAAATATTTTTTATTATATAACTTTGAAACGAATACTACAAGTCAACTTATAAAAAAAATTCAGGTGATTGCTATTAAAAGAAAAAAAATATCAACATTATATTGAAATGCATTTCTGATTATGACATTTGGTTTTAATTGCTTTTTGGATAGTTTTCAAACATTTTATTTCGGCAATATGTGAAAGAACCTTTCCTTTTTATAGCTAGTTTTAGGGAGAGACTGAAATATGGCTCTTTATAATTCAGATATATTGTTATAATTTTCATAATATACACTTGGACCTTTTATAATAAGTTTTCCTGTATTTTCGGTTTCAAAAATATATAAAAAGATTAAGGGTATATTTCGCGTATACGTTCCAAGAGAGCAAACAAACAAACTCATATCTCGTCGTCAATTTATCTTTTCATAATTTAATATGTACCACAATATTTCTCTTCGTTAGCTGTTGATATAACTTTGAGAGTTGAAAATCGAAAACTTGTAAAATGAATTACAATATTTTAAAGTAACTTTTATATCTTCTTTTATATATGAGTTGTTTATTAATAAAACACGCACACAATTGACTATAGTCACTATGCAAACACTGCAAAAGTTATAAATTATTCCCTGCTCTTTGTAATAGATGGCTATCACAAAAACTTTTTCTTTTTCAATGTGATCGGGTTCCTTAAATGTCCAAAACTTCACTGGGAAGCGTATCTTTAACCATGTTATTTATATAGCCTGAAATTAGTATACGAATTACCAAGTATTGTTTTGCAAATTTTTAATAAAGTGACTAAAGTCCAAAGTGTAAAATATTTTTCTTCAAATTTTAATAAATGCTTTTGGTTTACGACATTTATATAGTAAATGAGAGAGAATTTTACAGTTAGAACTATCATTGCATTATTTCAATTATATCAACCTTAAAATTACAGATATAAAGTATAATAATTTATAAAGATTCGTTGCTAAAGTCTGATATTGGATCCATTAACTTTTAAGAAGATTAATATATATGAATATTGCGTATCAGAAATTTTCTAGATGCAGATGTGAAGAACATTTGAAGTACCGCATATTATCTTCGATAATTTTATGTTTTATGGGCTATGATTTTCTATTTTAAAATTTATTTATCTATGATTTATTTTAAAATTTAATTTGTTGTAATTATGTATATCATACAATAATGCATATAATATGTATGTTATACAATATGTATTACATACATTTGTATATAATACAATTATGCATATAGTTTTTTAGCCTTGCAATGATTTCACCCTTTGACTATTTAATTGAAAAATAAAAATTATCGAAGAAATTTGAACCCTACATTCATATTACTTTTTCAGAAAATTTTTTCTCTCAAAATATAAATTAAAAAAATAATTAATTTGACTTTTAGATAATAGTCTTAATCTTTTAAAAGACTTTTATGGATCTAAGTAAGTATTAATAATTTACTTGTATTCTTAGCTTTTTCTGCTGTTGAAATTTTAGAAATTTTTGCTTCAGATGGGCTAATTAGACTCTGACTAACTGGACATATTAAGTCGTATGAGAATTTTAAAATATTCTGTAAAAGAAATTTGTAATACAAGATTTAATTGATAAAGTTTTCCAGTTTCTTTTCCAGAATATATGACATTTGAAAATTAATGCCATTTGAAAAGACATGGTGAAAAGCATACTCACAATTACCTACTTAGGCCTGGCAGGTGTAAAACACTACAACCGATAAAAACCCATATTACCTCCTCTTCAGTTTTCGCTTTTAAAGTTCCCCTGCTCTAAGTACTTTCTTCTTCCTTTCATTTCTTGCGAGCCGTTTTTATTTTGAAGTCGGGAATTCAATGCCAGAAGGCTTGCGGGTGACACGTTTTATCGGTGCGAGCTTTATAAAAGAAGAGTTCGCTTTAAAAAGAAAAAGAAATCTTAATATACATGCACCCCCAATTCAAGTTGGATGTTGGATGGCTCTGATTTATGGGTGGCAAAACATCCATTAAAAAAGATGGTTTCATAGCGGTCAGGTCCCACGGTTCAAGCGTGGTCGGATGCCTTGAGGCTCGATGAGATCTCAGTAGCTGCTTGGCGACTGGGTGGGGCTGGCTAGATGCAATCTGCGAGATTTATGTCATCACGATGAAGAGAGAGCGAGCGAGCGAGGTGTCGCAGGCTTCGATCGAGGCTATTAATACAGGGATAATAAGCCCCAACGTCACTGCTAACAGAAAGGTGACAGGTATGAGGCTTGTTAGGGCTTAATGTATGCCACCACACCCTGCAAGAAGACTCGGGACGCGTGCTCTTGATCTCAGAGGTCGCAACTCAGCGGATCAAAGGATATATCGAAACAATTACGAAGGAAAATAAGTGCCATAGCGGTGGCCTTCTCAAAATTCAATGAGTGCAGACGTAAATTTTGATGGATGGTGCCTACGCTTGCTTTCCTTTTTGATCAAGTGCAGCGGTATTTATCAGGCCGTCGTTATCTATTGATTAAACATTTGAAGTTGATTGAAAATAGTAGACTGGGATGTGTAGAGTGTTCTACCACAAATTCCAAATATTTGCATTTGGTCCAATCTTGCACAAAGGATTGAATCTGCATCATATAAGTCAAAATAAATTGGTAATTAAAGATTAAACTACAGTTCTGAAATGTACTTTTAAGTCAAACATTTAAATGAAAAAATTGACTTATTTTTTTTAATGCTACTGCTTTAGCTATACTTCAATTTGTTTGTTAAAAATTTTCATAATTTTAAGTTATAATTTTAAAAAATAATTTATAACATATATCGTTCTCTCAAGAGGGCCGTGGTCTTAAAAAACTGTTTTTGAATTTCTAAATTTTAGTTAAAAACTATTTGCACATATAAATCTAAGTATAACTGAATCATTCACATTGACAAATATTAAATCACGTTTGTTTTTAAGAAACGTAATTAAAATTTTTTCTTTAATTTTATGCTATACATTGTGTTTTAATTTTAACATTTTTTCCTCCTAGTTTTGCCAAATATACTTTGAGTATATTTGGGTGCTATTTTGTTTAGTTACTTTAATTGTTTTACTAGTTGATTTATATATAATAAATGCTTTTATAACATGAAGTTGAACTTTTTTGAAAATTTCCCATTTTTCTATGTTAATAATATTAATGAAATCAAAACTTAATATAGCTACATAGATTTATTTAAATGAAAATGTTTTTATTAATTTTTTGGGGGGGAATCTATGAAAAGTTAAATAGCAAGAATAATTTTAAAAATACATAAAAAGTTTTAAAATCTGATTTTTTTAATATATAAGTTTATAAAAAAATTGTAGTTTGTTATATTTCAGTATATATGTGTACAAATTGTCATAACTCGAAATTAATAGTTTACAAAAATGCATTGTAATGTCCAATATACTTTTAAATGAATAGTGGAGTTAACGCAAATCTTTTTATAAATTACTACCTCTACCAATAGTACTTTCTTAAATTATTATCTTTTTTTTCGAACAAGTTATAAAACTTGTACAATGAAGTATAGCTAAACTAATTACATTAAAATCATTTGTCTATAGCAAATTAATTAGTTTTATTTTTCAATTTTTCAGCATTTTATTTATATTTAAAATGTTTCTTTAGCCTTAATTTTCTATAAATTCCTGTAAAATTATATTATTTTTTTAACATGTAGTAATATGAGTATATCTTTATAAATTTCTACTGTATTTATAGTATTAAAATTCAGTTTAAACATGGAAAAGTCCGATTTTTTTAATGAAAATACTACACACAGACGCTAAATTTATTTCCGATGTATTAACTATTTACTAATTCTACAAAATAATTCCGAAATATAATTAAAATATATTTTTAAATAATCATTAGGAAAAAGCAGGAGATAATTATGAAAATTTGTAAGCAAGGAACATAAAAAATGTTAAAGTGTATTTTTGAAACTTCAATTTCTTAAATACTTGTTTTAAAATATTTCTTTAATGTGAGTGATTTAGTTATAATTCAATGTATATACATACAAAGGTTAAAATCTCGAGTAAATAATTTACTAAAATTCTTTGTAACATTCAGATCAGACTAGCACTTAAAATGTCGAAATTCAGTAAAATCTGAATGTTTTTATTCTTATTGTTACTGTAGTACAGAAGAAAGTCCTTTATATCATTTTAAATTGAACCAGTTTCTAAATACTCTTCACCCTTTATTGTTTTAAGTCGGTTCCGGATAATACCAGGCAATGTATAAAAGATCTAATGAGTATATAGTTAAAAATCCGGATAACAGATTGGTCTTAAATACTTAGTAACAAGTTTTATTAGTAAGTAAGATATTAAGTCGTAAACTTTGGTATAGATTGTTAAACCTTATTGTTTATAACAGTGGGTTATCAAAGTGGAATTAAAAATAAAGTTTTAATGTATTTACCGTAAGTGATCTTCCTTAGACCAATTAAGATTTAAAAATGATCTAAAACGTAAAGTTCAATATTTTTTTTCTTTTCATATAGCTTATAAATTAATTTAATTTCTAAATAAATAAATGTATTTGAATACCTAAAATAACCCGAAAAAGACTAAGTTGTGAATGAAAAATATAAACTTTTTATTGGTTTAATTCGGTTTCGGGTAATTTCAGGCAATGTATAAAAGATCTAATGGGCACAGAGTTAAAAATCCAGATAACAGATTGGTCTTAAATACATAGTAACAAATTTTATTAGTAAATAAGATATTAAGTCGTAAACTTTAGTATACGTTGTTAAAACTTTTTGTTTATAGCAGTGGGTTATCAAAGTGGAATTAAAAATAAAGTTTTAATGTATTTACCGTGATTTTCCCTAGACCAATTAAGATTTAACAC
The DNA here is from genome assembly GCA_032207245.1 of Pardosa pseudoannulata. NCBI lineage: Eukaryota > Metazoa > Arthropoda > Arachnida > Araneae > Lycosidae > Pardosa > Pardosa pseudoannulata. The sequence continues at coordinate 94,811,656 of CM063503.1, read as the reverse complement.
TAAACATACCATATAACGGGTCAAATGACCCATACGATTTATGTAAAAAAATGCGATGGGAAATGAATTAAATATTCTTATTCTTTGTGTTTGCAATACATAAAAATTGACAATATACAATTATGTTTAATTGTAATAAAGTTTATTAGTCTATTTCCTTCCAATTTGCATATTTCATACATTTATAATCAGAAAAAATAAAGTCCGGTCATTTGACCGGCTATGGTAGAAGTAGGTATGCATTAAGTGTTGGTATGTTTAGTGTTAAAAATTATCTAAAACGTAAAGTTCAATATATATTTTCTTTTCATATAGCTTATAAATTAATTCAATTTCTAAATAAATAAATGTATTTGAATTCTTAAAATAACCCAAAAAAGACTAAGTTGTCAATGAAAAATATAAACTCTTAAAATATTTCTTTAATCCCCGTTGCATGCTAAGAATATCATGATGAGATTTGAAGTAAAAGACACCCATGGTTTTCCATTCCGTGTTTTACTGTTAGACAAAGTATCGACCTCTTTTTGTTTTTATTTTTTTTTTTCCGATCAAAAATGCCTTGAAAGCTCGCAGCCGCACGCACTGAAAGTAAACGAGCGTCAGTACAAGAGAGAAAATCGTCTTAGAAACGGCTGCGGTTTCTGTGGAAACCCTCTTGTCTCTTTCTCCTTTTCTTTCTGCAATAAGAACTGTGGCCCGTTATTCAAAAGTTTATTTTTCTCATGTTTTTAACGCTTCGTATCATTCAAGGAAGGTTAACATTTTCTGCTGAATAATCAATTGGAATCGGTGGAAATGTTTAAAAAATGGAAGGAAGTTCGATTTTAAAATAAAGAGGATGTCTCAGGTAAAGATTTTTTTATTTATCATTTTTGCTGGATATTTGACTTCTAGTTTGTTTTTCCGTTAGTTTTATGAGGCTTTTCTATTGTAACATAGTAGACATTAATAGGTAAAGATTTTTTTTTTTGAAAGGTTAATATTTTTTGTTCAGATATAAATTTGAATTGGTAAAATGTTTAAAAAATGGAAGAATTTATAAATGCCTTAATACTCAGAAATCCATTCTTAAATGCCTTGGAAGTATGTAGATGCCAGCAGAGTAAACGAGCCTCAGTACTATAGAGAAATTTGTCTTAACCTCTTGTCTATTTTTACTCTTCTTCCGGTAATAAGAACTGTGTTATTAAAAAGTATATTTTCTAAGGTTTTTAACGTTCTATCACTTCTACATTTTGTATACTTTAGCGAAAGTTACAATTTTCTGTTAAATAATAAATTGGAATCGGTGGAATTGTCTAGAAAATGCAAAATAATTGGATTTAAAAATATACATGATGTATCAGGTGAATTGTATTTGTTTATTATTTTCACTGGATATTTTTCATTGGATTCTTCCTGTTTGCTTTTCTGGTAGTTTAAAGAGGTCAGTCGGTTGTAGCATAATGGACCTTGATATGTAAAGATTCTTTGGATGAAAGGTTAAATCTTCCTGCTAAGCCATAAATTAAGATAGGTAGAAATGTTGAAAGAATGGAAAAAGTTAGTCTTGAAAGTTCAAAATGTGTTTTGAAATGCCTTGGAAGATGCTAACGCTAAGAGCAATGGAGCATTATTACTAGAGAAGAGAAAGTCAATCTTAAGAACGTCTACGTTTTCTGTGGAAACCCTTATATATCTTTCCCACTTTCTTTTGGTAATAAAAATTATAAGATTAAAAAATTCATTTGCTCATGTTTTTAACACTTTTTGCCCTTTAGAGAAACTTAAAACTCTTCTGCTGAATAGTCAATTGGGTTCGGTGGAATTGTTAATAAAATTGAAATTTGTTTGATTTAGACGATGTTTCCCGTAAATATTCTTACACCAATTAGCTTTTACTGGATATTTGACTTCCATTTCTGGTAATTCCAGTAGTTTTTTGAGAGCCTCTCTGTTGGAACGTAATAGAATGGAGCAGGTAAAGATATTTTTTTTACATGATTATGTTTTTCTACTAAATTATCAGCTGGGATCGGTAGAATTGTTTCAAACATGGAAGAATTTAGAAAATGCTTTGAAATTCAAGAATGTGGATTGAAATGCCTTGGAAGTTCGTAGCAGCACTCAATGGAGGTAAGTAAACGAGTGTTAGTCAGAGAGAGATAATCGTCATAGGTATTATTTTTTGCTGATCCTATGGAAAACCTTTTGAGTCTTTCCCCTCTTGTTCGACAACGAGAACTACGGTCGTTATTTAAAAGATTACTTTCTAATGTTCTTAAAACTTCCTCTCATTTAAAAGCGGTTAAAATTTTCTGTTGAATTATCAACTGCGATCAGTAGGAATATTTAAAGCATAGAAATAATGTAAATTTTAAATTATAGATGATGTTTAAAGTGAAGATTTTTCTATTCATTATTTTCAATAGATATTTGGTTTCCAGTATTTACTATTTGTTCTGGATTTGTGGCCGACCATTTACAATCAGAGCAGAAAAAATAGAGGCTCGCAAAACTGTCAAACCTAAATGAGGAAAAAATTGCGATGAAATTTCTGAATTGATTAGAAAATTCTCTGAAATTTAATGGAGGATAATAGTCGAATATAAACAGCCAAAAACTTTGTGAAGAAATATCGGTGGCGTGTTCTCTATTGGAAAAAGATTTACCAACTTTGGAAGTTTTGAAATTGATAGCAAAAATGAATTTTGCCCTAAGGTTTATCATTGTTCTTAGAATTTTACGAATGCATCTAGGGAATGTAGTTTTTCCAATCTAAAAACAATCAAAACCTTTTTATGAATAACTGTAAAAACTCTCTTTATTATAAAATTTGTAACAGTTTAAATGTTTCTGGATTAACTAGGGAACTCTCTGAGCTAAAAGTTCGTAAACTAATTCGTCTGAATGTACTCCTGTTAACTGTCTATTTAAATGGTCTAAGTATTTTAAATAAAAATTGATAATTATTTGCGTTAATTACTGAGTTTTACAGTTGCTTTTTGGATGTTCACGAAAATGTGTAAAAAAGAGTTTAGAATGCTTACGTTGTAGCTTCATTGGGGTATAATTTTTTACTTTTGCAATAAGGTTAAATCTGACCCTGCTTCTAGTTGTTTATATGGTAGTTCTAAGTTAAATGATGAGAAAAATAATAAAAAAAAAGCTCCATGCGAGTTAAAATTTTCTGCTGAGTAATAATCAGAAAAATGAATGTGGAAATGTTTGAATTATGGCAGGAAGTCGAGTTAAATAAAGGTAAAGTTTTTTTCTATTTATTTTTTTACTAGATATTTGACGTTCACTTTAGAGTTTTTTTTTGGTAGTTCTATGAGGATTTGTCTGTTCCAACAAAATAGACATTATGTAATAGACAACAATAAGTCTTTTGTCCCTTGGGTTTTGGTCCCTCTGTAACCATGGATATTTTTTGGCGTTTGAAATCCTATTTAAGCAGTAGACCTCATTAAATCTCGTCAATCAAAAAGAGGACAGTAACTCTCCATGTCAAACTCCAAACTTAATCCATATAATTTTAGGTATCCCATGTAGTAGATGATTACACACTAACCCTTTGCTTTAAAATCTTTTGAAGTTGCACATTTATGACGCTATGAAAGAACAACCAATGAAAATACAACTATGTATCAAGAAGCTACACATATTCAATTTACTTTTTTAGTGCAAAATTATTTGGTATATATGTGAATGGCCTAAATAGGTGGCGCAACAGCTACACTCAATGCTATGCTACGAAGATCTCGGTTATTCTACATATCGGAAGCATGCGTTAGTCACCGTTTAAATGACGTTTGCAATTACACCGTTAATTTTATAGAACTAATAATATTAATTTTGTTTGTACAACTCTGATTAAACTGACACATGCTTTTTTGAGATAAGTGAAATGCGACATAGGGAACCACTCTACAGCTGCAGGACAAGAATCTTACGAATATGTCTTTTAAAGTTTTTTTTCAAACCTGTAGGAATATGGTTGAGAGGTTTAGGAATATCTATCCCACAGCCAGACCTAGACAAACTTAGATTATTATAAGTTCCGATCCATAAATAAAACTTCGAACATCTGCTTTACGAATTTCTCTCTTTTGCAAACTATTCTTTGGAAAAAAAAGGATATTTGGGGAACTTATTCGTAAAATAACATCCGAACAGCAAAGTGCTCTATAGCGAACTTTTGCTGGTGAATTAATACTGTTTATTCTTACTATTTACCAAAATATTTTTGCTTATTTCGAAGTTATTTTTTTTCTTTTAACATGTCTTATGAAGACCAATGTCCTTGAACTACTTTTACCGGACGCCTAATTTACATACGTCAGTTTAATCACTTCCACTCTTTACAATACACCTAGAAAACGCAATGTATGTCAGAAGTGAGAGTTTGGTAAGTACAGAGGATGAAGACACTATTTACTTATAGGGAATTTACAAAATGTGGATAAAGATGAAATTGATGAAGATGGGTTGATGTTTTTCTTTAACCTGACCCGTAAGTTGAGGCCCCGGAATCACTCACTAAATGGGATACTTTGTACAGTTTGAAAAAATTAAAACATTACAGCAATAAATTGCTTTGAAAACGAAGATAAGGAATACGGAAATTATTATTATGAAGAAATTAACAAGTTTGTGCATAATGAAATTTCAAAACCATTTGAATGAGGATTGCAACTTTAAGAAAATACACATGAATGAATTGTTTTTTCACTGTAAAATTTGTGATAACTATTATGAGAGATACCATTTTTAAAGAAGAAAATCTCAGATAAAACTAATAGACTTTATCGGACACTGAATATAAGACGCATGAGCTGATATATACTTAAAACTACTTGCTATAATAAACATTATAATGTTGATACAATTACTTACTATAAATTTTCTAAAACTTTAAAATTATACTATATTTGCTCAATATTTTGCTTTATTTTTGTGTTCCTTGCAAATTTCTTTTTGATGGGAAAATAAATAAAACAAATATATATAAATTTATACAAATAGTGTAATTAATTACTTTCTTAAATAATATTTAATACTTATGAAATGAAAATCTAATTTATGTACTTTAAAAGGTGAATATCTATTTAACGAATTTTCCCCATAACCAGCATTTTTTTTACGGATTTAGCGACTTCATTAAATAGTTGACCGACCTTACATAAATTTGCATCTTTCCTCCAGTCATTCAAGCCTCATATAAAGTTGATCTGTTCTAATAGGATCTATTCTCCGCCTGAACCCTTTGCTCTATTGAGCAGTAAATAATCATAAATTAAATGCCCTAACCGCATACACTAAACTTAACCTTTAATGAATTATTCAATGCTTGTAAGCACATCATTTCACATAAACGATATCATCACAAGGGTATCTAACTTAAATCTTTCGTGCAATGACTGAAAACAGATAAGAAATTCGAGCTTTTTCGAACATCCTCGTTTATAATTGCTCAGACAGCTTAAACCAATTAAATATTCGATATCTTCGTGTCTCATCACTTGACTTCCGTTCCATTCTATTTCAAACTAAAGCGAATAATTAAAGAGGATAAAGCCTTTGTGCCAGAATACAGTAAAAATAAAAGCAAAACCATCTTCAAAAGGACCCCAAATGAAGTAAAAATTAAAAGCAAACAGCTGTATCGTAGCCGCAATCGAGTTACTTATTCAGCGTGGGCTTCACCACAACTAAGCGCGGAGAGTGGGTATGCATTAAATACCAAACGTGTCTAGATGATTGTCCAGTGATCTGCGTTATCAGTTTGTAACATATGGCTGTGGAATCGCACAAACACTAAACCTATGAATAACTTGACACGTGTGGTTTTCGTAGCTCAACTGTGACTTCTTTTAATTACTTCTTAATTCCATGCCCATTACAAATTGGCTGTTTTAGTATATATTTATAAAAGCGATAAGGAATAAGTCATTTAGCAGCAAGAAATTCTGGACCTTGAAATAAGACTTTTAATATATGAGCACGACCCCTGAAGGATTTCTCGTGATCACGGAAGGCACATAGGAGTTTGAGTAGAGAAAAAAATATAGTGATCTAATGATATTTCCCATCGATGTTTATGCTGACGTTATGGATTCAAGCGGGTCCCTCGGAAATAAGGACTCTTTTCCAGTACCTCCCACTGTTACCAAGGTGGAATCGATGACTGGTCGCTTTCGATTTTTGCCTCTTTATTTCTGTGATCACCGCCCTCTCTATCAATGATGATATTTCTTTGACTCAGTCAAGCTCCCTCATCTTATGCGTTATTTTGTTTTTTCTTCCCGTGATTGGCCGAGAAAGGTTTTAACGCAGAGCTGTGTAACCCATTGTCCAAGATTTATGGGATTATGGAAGAATGAAGAGTGTATAGTTATTGAAGAGAAATAAATTTTTTAGCAGGTTCATGACCTCTTAAAGTTTAATTTAACTGCAAAGATGATTTATTTTTAAACTAATAGTGATATCTTAAAATTTTTTTAACGCAAGCTCTCTTTTTTTGCTTCTTTATTTCTGCGATTATCTGAATCTGTATCAGTGATGATGTTTTTATGACTCATTCAAGCTCCTTCTTTTTACGTGTTGTTTTTTCTTCCCGTGATTGGGATATAAATATTTTAACGCAGAACCCGCTATCTAATATTTAAGAAATTATTGAAACAAGAAGAGTATATAGATATTTAGGTCATTAAATACCCTTTAGAGTGTTCACAGCCAGTCAACTTCTGATTGAATTACAAAGATGACTTATTTTTAAGCTAATCGCCATATATTCTCTATCGGTAATAATGTTTCTTTGACTCAGTTAACCTCTCTAATATTATGTTTTATTCAGTTTTTTCTTCCTTTGATTAGCCAAAAAAGATTTCAACGCAGAGCTGTGTAACTCATTGTCCAAGATTTATTGTATTAGGGAAAAATATAGAGTATATATTTGTTAAAGAAGGGAAATTCCTTTTAGCATGTCCAAGACCCAATAACATTCTATCTGTTGCTAAGATGAATTCTTTTTAAAATAATAATGAAATATTACATTTTTTTAATATAAACACTATCTTTTTTGTGATCAATGCAGTCTCTAACAGTTCAAGAAATGTTAGATTTTAAAGGAGCTGCTTAAAAAAATAATTAAAAATTATACAGCGACATTTTAAACCTTTCTGCAGAGAAAAACAAATATTTCAGCTTTATCTCTGAGAATGTGTGTATCTTATCTCTGTAATAAAACAACTCAGAAACAAAATGAGTTACTGTAAAGTATTTTATAACAAAATATTTTATAAAGATTTCCGATTTAGCTTAATAAATAATACATATTTATGTCATTTACCGGCATTTTTCTCCACAACCGTTAGTCTTAGACATATAATTCTAGTTATATTAATGTTTCAAATACAACAACCATTCTTTTTGCTTTTAAATAAAAAAGTAATATAAAAATTTTCAAAATCTAGCTATTCGTTCTCTATATTAAAAATCGTATTATATTAAAAAAATTGAAACGTATCATAAGAACCGAAGCACAAAAATTTTAATTTCTCTGTGACAATAATTGACTACTATATATAAAATTCAAAATTTCAAGATTTTTACTTCTTCATTGAGAGATCAGTAAGTAGTTCAGTTACAGTAATTTGAGACTGAAATTGGGCTGCAACATTCCTTAAAGTGAAAGTGAGGTTTACATAATAATAGATATAAAGTTAATGCATTTATTTTTCGCTGTAGGAAGGACTGAAATGTCGCTAATTCATAAAATCTTATGATCGGACATTTTGACGATTACAGTTGTATAATAGAAAATAAATAATCGTTAGTTATTTGTAAGTCGAAATTTTCAGGATTGCAGGATAATTCCAATTTTTTTTTCAAAACTTCATTGCTTTGATCAGGACTGTCTCCCATTTATTTCTCTTTACATCAGTTTAGTCTTCAAAAACTTCACTCACATGAAAGAGTGGGAGCTTTCGTTATCTTCAAAGTGAAGTGAAATTTCAATTTTCAGTTTCAATAGCGAAACAAAGAACTTTTCAATTCTTTGTTTTGCTATTGAATTTTTTGGCTTCAGCACTTTTTTACTTCTTTATGCATAATAGTAGCTACTAATTTTATGGATTTTTTTCTATCCCAAATATACATTTTATAAGGTTTGAAATAGCTTGCTATATTTAAAATGTTTTGATAAAGAAAATCATTGCAAATATTTGAGTTATCTTTTGAAATTTTGCATATTTTGTGACGATGTCAAGGTATTTTAGCAGTATTTTGAAAATCACACATAATACATTATGAAGACAGAATTCGAGAATTGTTTATATTACACGATAATTTATAATAAAAAGTTGGTGTGGTTTGTAGCATAAATTATTTATTTTGTTCAAGATATTTTTAATTTTTGGTTTGGTTTGGTTTGGTTTGGAGCGCTACGGTTTATTTTTTGCAACACTAGGGCTAATGGGACCGGGACCTACTGCATAAAGCCCATTCCGAATGGCTACAAACATCCATACCACTGTGGGATTCTAACCCACGAACTCCGGTTGATAAGGCCAACACCCTAACCATTTGGCCATCGTTCGGCTTCAACTTTTGTTCAATTGTAAAGCGTATGAAACGTACATAATATTAATCAATATATCAATATTTATATAATATATTATATAAAATATAATAGTTTCCCTTTGACTTTTCTTTAAATCATTTCATGTCTTAAAAAAAAACCCTTATGCAAACAAGTGGGTGATTTCGTTATCTTTAGGGAGGGTGACGTAAATCGGCTTTTTAATTCTTTGTTCTGGTACTAAAAATTTATTACATTTTTTTAAACATCAATCACTTATATTTATGCATTATAGCTTCATTGTAGCGGATTTTTTTTCAGACATATTGTTTTTATAACTTTTATCGTGTTTAAAACTAGCTTTTTATCTTGATTGTTTTGATAAAAGAAAATTGTAAAAGTTTCTCTTATATTTTCTAAACGATGAAGTTTTGCGTGTTTTGTAGCGTTGTAAAAACATATTTGATATATGTTAAATATTCCAATCAATGCTTTCTCCTGGTCTTGGTCAGATTAACTTATAAACTGAATATTTTCACAGAGGCTTCCTTAAGATTCAAATATAATGACGGAACTTAATTTAACACGTTGACTGCAAACGAGATAACTCGTAGATTGCGTTCTTTTCTAGGACGCCAACTACGAGTTATCTCTTACTCTGTTTACTTGTCATTGTTGTGCATCTACGAATAAAGTCGTAGTATATCGGTGCTTATCCAGATTTTTATTTTGATTGTTTTGATAAAAGAAAACTGTAAAAGTTTCTCTTATCTTTTCTAAATGATGAAGTTTTGTGAGTTTTGTAGCGTTGTCAAAACGTATTTGTTATAGGTTAAATATTACACTTAATGCTTTCTCTTGGTCTTGGTGAGATTAACTTATAAGCTGAATATTTTCATAGAAGTATCCTTAAGATTCAAATATAACGACGGAACTTAATTTAACACGTTGACTGCCAACTACAACTCGTAGATTGCGTTCTTTTCTAGGACGCCAACTACGGGTTATCTCGTACTGTGTTTACTTGACATTTTTGTGAAGATACGAATAAACTCGTAGTATATCAGTGATAATATCGGTAGATAGTTTCTGGGAAAAGAACAAAAAATCAATGCTGGTTTGCAAGAACAGAAAATTTATTAAAAAACGAAAAAATATATAATTAGAGTTTTTAATTATATAATATGATTAAATCAAATTGTCATTTTAGGCTAGATTTCTGAAAATTGACGTGGCATTCAAAGTGTTAATGATCATGACCTCCTACCTTCTACTTATCTTAACATATTTTCATGTCTTACAGAAAATTTTTTAACGTGTACAAATGAGTGCCATCGTTATATTTAGAGAGGGTGAAGTTTATATATATATATATATATATATATATATATATATATATATATATATATATATATATATATATATACTATAGTATAGTATATATATATATATATATATATATATATATATATATATATATATATATATATATATATACTATTGGGAATTAATTAAATTATGTTGTCCTTAATAAGTTTTCACTTCTGTAAGCATAATACTATCTGTTATTTTCAGGAGCTTTTTTATTAAGTATATTTTTTTACTGCTTTTATCAAGGTTAAAAATATTTTTTAAATTGTTTTTATAAAAGACATATTTTTAACCCCTTGAAATATTTTCTGACGGTGACATAACATTTTTGTGATATTTTAAAAATCGCAATATTAATTCATTATAGAAGTTTCAAGTCGATTACATTTTTCACTGTACACTTTGCATAAGAAAAAATACTTATTATGTGTACATTTATTTTTTAGAACTTAACGTCTCTTTCAACTTTAGTTTACACTATCTAATGTTATTAAAAACATTTCTGTCCCATGAACAAGAGGGTTTTTTCGTATTTTAGGAAGGGTTAACCCCTTAACGTGCACGCTCGAGTTAACTCGAGCGAGCGAAACTGGCCAAACTATGCTTACTCGAGGTAATTCAAGCGACATTGTACTTTATGTTACTATAATTTTTCACACTCGAATGCAATAGAGAATTGAAAATAACAATGTGAAAGCAAATAAAGCACAATCGTTTTATTGATATTTATCATTTACATGGGATTGTAAGCTATAACACTTATTTATTCAAGTATAAAATATATATATATATATATATATATATATATATATATATATATATATATATATATATATATATATTCTAAATTCAACGTTCTAAATTGTTTTTTTTATATTAAAAAATTGATTTTTTTTTGGCCAACCTTTTAAAAAAATGTTCATTAAGGGGTTAATCTGGCATTTCAATTCTTTATTTTGCTACTGAAGTTTGGACTCAGTAATTGTTTTACTTTTTTAAGCATGGTAGTTGCAAGTTTCTTTTTATAGATTTTTTATAAATTTCTGCAGGTTTAAAGTTGATTTTTGTGTGAAATGTTTTAATAAAGAAGATCATTGTAAATTCTTCTGTCATCTTTTTAAGTTCGTGAAATTTTTCCGTATTTTATGTAAATGTCAAAACATTTTGCAATTTTGAAAAATCATAATTATTACACACTTATTTTTGTTATACAAGATTTTAATTTAAAAATCTGGTGTGTTTTATAATATAAATAATTTACTTGGCTCAACATATTTTCTCGTATCGATCAATAGTAGAGTATAAAATTTAGCTAATATTATATATATATATATATATATATATATATATATATATATATATATATATATATATATACATATTATATGATATTTTTTTAATATCAAAATACTGTGACAGAATTATTTTTAAAATCAAATAATATCCTTAAATAAATTATGCATTAAACATTCTTATGTGTATCATAAAAGTGATAAAAAAATAATTTACTTTAGCCTATTTCATTTTTAATTTAATTTTTCATTCACAAATGAAAAAGACACACACTAAGGCATAATTTCAAAAATACCTTTTTCGGTTTCAGGAAAGTCTCAAATTTTCACTAGTTACGAAGTTCAAACTTTTTGGAAATTGCAAATTTTGGGTACACGTTGAATACGTAAAAGAAAAAAATATTTATGTGGATGCAATTTTTAGAACTAAACTCTTTTTGTTCCTCTTTCTCAAAAATTTTTTTAGTTTCAAAATTTTCACTCTTCTTTATATTAATTCATGTCTTAAAAAATTTCACTTACATGAACGAGTGTTTTTTTTTCCGTTATCTTTATAAAGATGAAGTTAATCTTGGTTTCCAAAATTAACTTCCCTTTTTACGTTACTTTACTTTACTTTATTTTACTTTTTACTTTACTTCACTTTTTACTTTAACTTCACCAAGATTAACTGCATCCTTTATTATGATTTTGATAGTTTATTAGACATTATTGGTCTTCAGTAAATTTTTACTTCTTTGTGTACAGTACTTCTGGGATGTTTTTTGGGGGAGTATTATTTTATAAATTTTACCATGTTTTGAAATAGGTTTATATTTAAATTGTTCCGATAAAGAAAATCAGTGTAAATTTTTTAGTTTTTTTTTCAGTCATTTAGCAACTGTTGCCTCTTTACTTCGTACAAGGAAGTAAAAATTCTTAGTTATGCGGTCATAATTTTTATAATTCTCGTGTTAAATATTTTTTTGTTATTATTCATAACACTGGTAATAATTTTCTCTCTTTTACTTTTCTTAACACTAATTCAAGCCTTCAAAAAATTTTTATTTGCTCGAACGAGCCTCAATAATTTTTTAATGTCTCTATTCTTAATATCACCTACTAATCTTATGAGGCTTTTATTATATTTTATGGCCTATGATATTTAAAACAGCAATTTTTAAACAGCGTTGTTTTGATAAAGAAAATCATCCATATTTTCGTTTATTTAATCCTTTTAATAGTGTTAATATGTTAATATGTTATCGATTATATTATGTTAATATGCTATTTATTTAAGAAAACATGATACTCTTCCAAATTTTTTTAAATTTTAAGTTTTACAGTTGACATTGTAATTGGTTTAATTTTTGTAACCCAATTAAAAGCATAAACAGAAAAGTAAAGTATGTTTGAAAACTTCCTTTAATTAAAATTTCATTTTTTATAGCTTTTTAAATCCATAACTTTTTAAACACTTTTTTTTTGTTCCAAAAAAATTTTTTTTATCTATTAAATTGTTTTACACAGTATTGTGCATGGATTTTCATGCATCTCTAGAATTATACTTAAAATTATTTATATCTAAAATTATAAAATATATCACTGACCAACGATCACCGATCAGTGATAACCAACAAAATTTGACACTGTCTTGTATTTATTTCTGTATAAAAATATAAGCAACATATTGCTATTTCCCAGTACAGCTTTATTCCATACGTTATATAAAAAATACGTACAAAAATTTAACATTTGTGTCATTAGTACAAAATTACCCTTAGATATTTTAACATTTGGAATTTCAGAAATTAATCACAAAGAAAAAGATTTTTGTAATTTTCATTTGTTAATAAAAGTTCCTTTAAACGAACTCATATACATAAAAACCTTTTAAAAATTGAGTTACAGATTTCGAAATGAACATACATATGTAAAAAAATTAGAACGATAGTTAGAGGCGGTGTAAAAAAGCCATATTTAGACCACATTTGAGTATTTTTCCTATTTAAAAGACTCTAATAAAATACGTAGTCTCAAATTTAATCCATAGAATTTCAGAAAAAACGAAAGTGGAGAAAAAAAGAATTAGCATTTTATTTCCTAAGAAAAGCTTTTATAAAAGAAACCATATGCTCAAATGAATCGTGAAATATTGAAAATGCAGACTTAAAATTTTGCATGCACGTGTAAAAAAGACTAGAATGATAGTTCGAAACAATAAAAAATTCAATATTTTGATCATATTTGAGTACTATGCTCCCTTGAAAGGCCACCAACATAAAATTAAGCCCCGAAATATAGAAGCATAAAACATCTCTATGAATAATGTCTCATTCCCCTTAAATAGCGCGCATTTGCAAATGGCTTAGTTATAGCTCTTTAATTTTATGTCAGATGCATAAATTAAAAACACTGAGTATCCTCTGACTTACTCGAAACATCTGGTCTTAAAAACGTGTGTTAATGTAATTATACACTTCTTTAATGGACTAAACTGATTCTTTTTAAAACGTGATTTCATATTTATACACATTAACGTGAAATCATAGCCTTATTAGATAAATCGAAACTTTCAAGGCTGAAAAGTGGATAATGGCAGTTACACAGGGAGGAACAGCTGAATACTGATAAATCAGTAAAACTTTCGGTCCTTTGTAATAAGCTGCAATTAATTGCTTCTATGTTGGGGGTCTACTACCGTCGTGAGTGGAAGATAATGGATTTCCAAAATTATGTTTTTCTTCCATGTTTAGAAGCGTTACATAATGCATATGTATATGATAACTCATGCCAGAACCACTGAAACAAGTCAGTGAGAGCTGTTTGGCATTATTTAAATTGAAATAAAAAGATTCGCTTAGATTATAATCGTGATAGGTTTGTTATTTAAAAAAGAGGTTATTATTTCTGAAACCTTGAGTGTTTGTTTTATCACAAAAATGAGGCTCTTACAAAACTTATCAGAAAATTATTAAAATTATTATAAATTTGAGATTTTTACGAAAATTATTATATAAATTTTTGTAGTAAGTTTTAATGGTTTAACCCATTTATGCTCGTGATATTTCTGCCGAATATATATTTTTGATAACTTAAATCTAAGATATTATATAAATCTCAATATAAGGTACATGAAATTTAAATTAAATTTAAGTTATATGAAATGCAACTTACTTTTAAGTTATATGAAATGTAACTTACTTTTAAGTTATATGAAACATAACAGCTTTGAATATTAGACCATGTTCTCATTAATGATTAAATGTCATGTTAAACATAACAGCATACAACTTGCAAAGAAATACAAGCTTTGTAAAAAGAGATTTATTTGAAAACACATATACACAGTACTGTGCAATACACAGTAAAGTGAAGCTTTATAATATATAAAGCATTTAGTCCTTATTTGAGTCTATGAACCTGTTAAAAAAGTAAATTTATCTGCAAAGTTCGAAAAAATAAAATGTCGATTCAAATCCCCAAAACATAATCAATAACAGATACGCTAAAAATTGATAGATTTTTATCTACATCGCAGAAAAGGAAAAATCTGTTAAACTTTCTTTCAGTTGTCCCTAAAAAGGGACACTAGGCTTTAAAGGGTGAATAAATACTTTAACGATCAGTGCAATTTTATTTGCTTTGTGCTTTAATTAGATAGGTTTAATATTTTGCAGTTTCTTTTTATTTGGTCGAGAGATTGCAGACGACCTAACAAAATTTAGAAGGCTGGTATGCACCCTCAACTAATTTAAAGAATTTTGTTATGCACAAAATACATAATGTTATGCACAAAATACATGATAGGCAGCGCATAAAGAGTTCTACATCCTGAGTCCGGTTACACAAATAGAGCAGATACCTGGAACTAGGGTAAACAGAAAGTGATTAATTTATGGATAAGATATGGTGTTTAGATACTCACAACGAGCCGTCTACCCTTTTAGCTTCATGCTCTCGTGATGCCCTATTGCTTTCTTAGTTGCTGAGATTTCTTTCAATTCTGTTCAGTTTTCGGAAGCGAGATTTTTAACTCCCGAATCCAAGCCTCTCTCTCACCTTATAGTCTTCTTGCTAGAGGACATCCAGACTCACAGATCACATGTCTTTGGGCATATGAGATTTTAAGTGCTCTTGCAACACTTAAACCTGGTACCCCGGATTCTAACCTTATTTAGCCATTTTGAGCCCAAGATATAGTTTTCCCATCTAGAGAACATCTAGACTCACCGAATTAACTGCCCATTCTCGACAAGGAAACTTTGGCATCCTCTAATATAAAGAATAAATAAAAGGTTATAGGT
>CM063503.1:94783641-94793641 GCA_032207245.1 Pardosa pseudoannulata | reverse complement strand
TACATACATATACATACATATACATACATATATATACATACATATATATATATATATATATATATATATATATATATATATATATATATATATATATATATATATATTCTTTAAAATGATGAAAAACACCCTAAACCTGTAATAGCCGGGAATAAATAGCTCATACTTGAAAGTGTTAAAACTCCAAAGCATGTAACTATGTTATTATTAAAATTATATTATTGCACGAGGCCAGTTTTGGGCTATTACCCACCTGCGTGCTTGATAATATATAGCCACTCCTATCATCAAAGTTTCATATTATATTCATAATGTAGCCCAATGCATAGAAACTTACAATTACGTTTATATAAGAGTTACATATAATTGATCAGGAATAAAACAAGTAACATAAAATTGACTGCATCATATATTTCTTTTGAGTTTATTAACATGTATATCCTTTCAAATAAAAGTAACCATATGCATCAATAAACTTGCACACTTCTTGATTCATTATTTGCTAGCTTAACAATAACATCGATAATTTTAAAGTTTGATAGATTTTTTTTCAATCTCTAACAATAAAGGGATAAGGATATAATTTAGAATAAAATGTATTCATAAATACTCTCATTTTACCTCTTATTATAAGCCTTTCTGGATTTGTTTAGTTGACATTTAAAAAAATTTAAGTATAAATTCCTTTTTAATGACATATATTGGAAATTAATGTATTTGTGAACAATAACAAAGAAAATATTCATTTAACACTAATTAATGTTTATGACAACAGTTAATCCTAGACGTGAAAAGTAAGAGAAAAAAAAAACAAAATAGATTTCTCCCTAAATATTTTTAATAAACTCCTTTTAAAATGGTTTTGTTATTGCATTTTAATATTATATATTTTATCGACCGTCGTAGAAATGTGGTATTTGAAGTGCAAGCACGCTGAAAACATTTGCTATCCCTTTCCCAGTTAGTGTGTTTTCCTTTTCAAGTAAATTTAAAGCAATAAGCTCAATTTAAATCATATACGAGAGTAAGATTCTACAGTACTTCTTGCTATGCAAATTTTGATGAATCGGTATGAATATTTATATCTTTCCTTTCCCCCCAAGAAACAATTACAGAAGATAGAACTTGACTGAAAACCGGTATCTCGCAGGTTTTGACCATTGTAGTCTCAATCGAACAGTCTCTAAGAGTCCTTGATAATTGTTCCAGAAGCATCTCTATCTGACCATAACTTTTTCGGGTATAAACTCCAGTTTCGGTAAAGGGTTATAAAGGGGATGTGAAACAGGTTCTTAAGAAAAAGTAATTAGGGAGCCATCGAATGCGGTATTGGCCAATATGCGGTATCACGAAAACTCTTTATTAATTACGAGACTTGTCTATTGGCGTGCCAGTTGCAGCTTTATGTAGCAGGTTAAGAGGCTGGTATTTTTATTGCTTTTTTGCTGTGGGGGATTGGGATCGTGGCCAGCTCATTGTTATGAGTCGGACGATAGAAAGCAGAGCCGAAGCTCCGCCCTATCAGGATCTGATCCCTACTTGCAGGATCTATGTCGTGATCGAAGAGGGGGTGGAGTGGGGAAAGGATTAATCAAGATGGGTGCCCTCTTGAACGCCGCCACTCTCCGTGTCCTTTTGCAATTGTTGGCAATCCCATGCTGTAAGAGTTTGAAATTTCACGCCACAGAGAGTTATGCTCATTGCATTTCCTGATTTTCACCAGAACTGTAACAGTTCGATGAAGTGTTTCCGATACGCAAGGCGTGATGAAATTATATTTTTGGGTTTATTTTTTACCCAAGTATATTACAGTTTAATAGTTTTTAGGTCTAAGCCATTTCGACCGTATGCATCCCAGTGGACTGAGAGTTTTAAATACTTTTCATTATATTTTTAAATATACTAAGATATAACTCTTAACAAATACTTTTTATTAGAAATTGCAAACCTATTTTAATTATAATGTAGAAACAACTTAAACTTGTTACTAATTAAAACTTAATTAAAAATCATTCATAGACGAAATTTTAATGTTTAAGAAGGATCTACATAAGAATATCATCCCTTATCAGAACTTTTACAGTTACATGAAGCGTTTTAGATACACAAGGCCCAATGTTTATATGTTTGGATTTGTTTTTCACTCTTAGATATTAAAGTTTTAACTTTTTAAGTTCTGAACTATTTCGACTGTATGTGTCCTTGTGGACATATGGATATTTTTGTTTATATTTTAAAATTTTTACTCTGAAGATATAAATCTTAACAAGGATATTTATTCGAAATTTTAAACTACTTGTATCCCTGATTTAGAAATTATTTTAATTTACTACTAATTATTTGTTAATGAGAAATTATTGTTTTAAAACTTCTATATAAGTAAATATATTTTACAAAATAATATACAGAACTTTTAAATAAACTTAAATTAAAAACTTACTAAAGGATTTAGAATAATCTAAAATTAGTTTCTACTAGTGAATTACTTAGTTTAAAATTTAGTTTCGCACGACAAATTTCAAAGTATGTATTTGAGCGAAGAACACCACAAGGTGTGCAATAACTGTCGATAGACAAATATATATCTAAATTTTTGCTTTTGATTTGCTATTTCTAGTTGCTATTTTATAGTTCTTTGACGGTTAACTGTCATAATTTCTTGTATAATTTATTTTCAATTTAAAATCACATATCAAATTCCCATTCCTTGGCAGATTCTTAAAAAATTATTTTTCAAAACTGTTTTTAACAGGTGAAGATTAGTTATATCAAATATCTTATGAAGGAAGAGTAGTGTTTTAAAATCAATCAAGTTATTTAAAACATCGATTTTACTTTATGGTCAATGGTGTACTTTCTGCTCGCACTAAAGGACATAAAAGTAGAGGGAAAACATTTTGTTAATTTACTTAGTGTTACTTAGAATAAATTTTTCTTAGATCATTAATAATTGTGTAACTTTTATCAATATTATTTAGTTTTTTATATAAATTATTACATTTTAAAAACATAAAATACATACATTAAGTGAGAAAAATAAAAAAATAATTTACTGACAAAATATCATTTGAAATGTATAAATTAAAAAGAAACTTTTTCTATATAATAGAAGCTAATTATCATTTTATGAACTAAAATTATATTAATATGACCAATATCTTTTATAGTATAATAAATAATGTTTAAAATCCATTTTAATTTTAAAGTATAATATGCCTCTACAGTTTTAGTTTACTGAGTAAAGTAATATTTCGTGGGTACTAAAAAATTTCTCTTCTTTCATTTAGTGTTTAATTACGGTGTTATTTAAAAATATATTTGACTGGAGACGACAAAACATACATTTCGTAAGTTAGAGCGTGATAAAGAAGTTTTGAAAAATTGGAGTAGAATTTTTTACGATGAATCGATAAAATGCTGTCATAATAAAAATATTAAGTCTCAAAAGTTACGTTCCTTTTAATCAGTTAATAGATTATCATGAGAAAAAAAAAAAACATGAGGATATATTTTTCAGTATAGTGCATACCATTTAAACTATTTTTTGAAACAGGAAATTTAAGAATCTGAGTTAAAATTTGTTTCACTGCGGAAATAAAACATGTAAGGATGTAACTATTAAAGTTCGATATTATATAGACTTTTATATATTAAGGGAAAATGAAAAAAATATAATTGTAGATTTTTCTATATTGTCCAAAAATATAAAAATACTTGAAAAATGCTAAAATTGAAAATCGATATTTTAGAGGTTTAAATGTTTTGTATCACTCAAAAATATTTTTTGCTAATAAATACTCTTTTAAAACTTGCTGGATCATTCCTGTTGTGATTTTCATCCCACTCATGTATTAATACATATTTTTTTTATTCCATAAAATAATTTCGCAAGGATGACATTTAAAAATATTAGCCTTTTAACCATCTCTATCACTTATATAAAACTAAAATATATCTTGTGAACTGCTATGCTTAAAATAACATTCCTGATTTTGTACAAAAATGATTCAGCATGATCCTAGATAATAAAATGCAAGTGATTTCACAAGAGGAGTGAATGGATTTGGGAGAACTACAAATGCATACGTTTTTAAATAAACAAAACAGAAATATGGTAAACTCCTTACCTATATTAACGCTAATGATGTTACAAATGGTTTCAAAAACCTATTATTAGGAAAGAAAAAAAATGAAATATAAAGAAAGTGCCATGCTGCTTGATTCACTTGTTCAACAAATCTAATACAGCAACTTTTCTGTAGTGTTTTACCAATTTTTATCAAGAACTAAATTAAAGATCCACGTGAAATTTAGAGATATAAGAGGTGTCATGGAAGACAAAAGTTAGGAGGAAAATTAATTTAAAGTATTTTAATACTTAATTTAAGAGCTTCATATGAGGTTCAATTGAACGAAATGTTATAATTAGAAATTAAAAATGGTAGTGAATTTTATAAATCATTTCCCAAAAGTTTCAATAATTTCTAATAGACAACAAAAAGCATTTTGTTAAAAAAAAAGCTTTAAGTAAAAGACAGAATTTTTTTTATTATGAGGTCATGCAGTTTAAAAGTACTATGAACATTACTAAGCATTTTACTAATATATGTAAAAGTTAGAAACTATATATATATATACATATTAATTAGAGTATAATAAATTAATCACATTTACAAAATAAAAATCGGATAAATTTTTAAAAAATAATTCCTTTTAATATATATTTATTTTCATATAATTGGAATCAACGTAATTATATTTTTTTCTCTTAATTTTTCGTCTTATTTAAAAATATAATTTAAATATTTTTTACAATATTTTGCCGACTGAATAAATAGTTTATTTATAAGAAATTATTTTCTTTTTTACGATAAATTTTCAGGAATAATTCTGGTTTACAAATTGACTTTTAATATTGTGAATGAAGTCACATTTGTTTTAAATACATATTAAGAGTGTTTGGTAAAACTTTTGAGTGAAAAAATAAAATGAAATGAAAACTCAAGCATCTTATATAAAACATTATTTAATAAACTGATAAAAAAATTAATTGATTAATTTAGTTATAATTCAATTTTATATCAATAGAAAGTTTCACAATTGAAACAAAGTTAATGATTTACAAAAGAATTTTGTTATGTTCATTTAACTGGTAGAGAATTTTTATAACTTTGTGCGATCTAATCTGTTCGGTAATGTGCAGGTCTTCGAATACAGGCGCCCCATAGGCTACACTAAATGAGGCGTGAACTTAAAATAACCATTTTCCTACCCATTATTTGCGTCACTTATGTCTCGACTGTATGAAAGCATTTTTATCTGACATTAATAGTTTCCTTTTATTGCCCGATATCATGTGCAGACTGGTAAACTTAGATTGTGCAATCTGTGATGCTTTTTTCATATATAGGTTAGAACTTCATATATTTTTGATGCTGTAGTATAATAATTTTAGTATTTGGTATTAAAAACAAATAACAAAACATGCGAAAAAGTAAAAAAAACAGTTTTTATTAATCAGTAATAATCTTTGATTAGAAAAGAATAGCATAATTGCAGAAATATTTTCATTTAAAAGTAATTTAATTTTGATAATAATTTTAGCATTTAGTTATTAAAAAACATTCAGTCTAGTTAAAAACAAAGAATAGAACATACGAGAAAATAAATAATTAATAGTTTTTATTGATTAATTATTTTTTATTGAATCGTATAGAAGATGATAATTATATAATTGCATCCTATCTTGTTTTCCATGTCCTTTTATGGTCCTTTTGGTTCTCGCCAAATTTCATAATTGTTTAATCTGAAGCTGTATTCGTAATTTTTAAGGAAAATGTGAAAACTGAAATTACAAATAGCAGAAGACAGCACTGAATTAAAATTATTTTATTGCTCACTTTTGTGCGATAGTGTATAATATTTATTGCAACAGTTTGTGCTTTAAAAAATTCATTTTTTTCATTTTTAAATTGAATATTGTGTATATTTAAATTGAACTTGTCTTAAAATATATTAATTAAACAATCCCTATATATTTTCATAAAACAGATAATAGGATAAGAAAAATAGAAGACATTCAACTATTTGAGGAATTATAAAATAATTTATTTCATATTCTAATGTTTTAATTTAGTTTCAAATTAAACTTATTAAAAAATTTTATGTACTAGAAAAACTCCATATTCGTAAATCAAATTCGAATAATCATAAAAATGAATTCTAGAAAAAAGATTTTTTACCATATGTTGTCTTCAGTTCCATTGAAGCATTTTACCCCAAAATTATAGGAAATATTTTTCGGGATTTATTTTAAGCTGTATAGAAATAATCAAGTTTCATAAATATGTCTTCATGAATTAAAAAATTTTTTGGAGTTAAATGAAGTGAAACAAATTAACAGAAAACTTTAAGCGATACAATGACTATTATTTTTTTTATAATATGAAATTATGTACAACACAGAGATTGTAATAAGGAAATTATCTAGTGATTCACGATTTCCTTTTTTATAGCTTTTGTATCGCTCCATGTCTCATGAAAGCATTATATCAACTATTAGACTACTTATATGGCCAGGGAAATGAAGCTGGAAGGATCCTATCCTCTCATCATGCTATTAATCCTATTTGCACGGTCAAATATTGCTTCTGGGACTGGGTGGTCGAATGAGTGATGGAATGATTGTGCGCTTGTCCATAAACTTGTAGGCCAAGATTTTAATCACGAGAAAGAAAACTCAATATAACACTGTTAGGATCAGTGTAGAAAAGGTGTAAAAATAAATCATATACTAAGATTACAAATGCATTTCACTTCATTAACCCCTTAACGGGCAAATCGAGTTAACTGGATCACGCTAATCTGGCCAAACTGTGCACACTCGAGATAATTCGAGCGGCGTTGTATTTTATGTTGCTATAATTTTTCACACTCGAATGCAATCGAGAATTGAAAATATCAATGTGAAAGAAAAAAAAAACCAATTGTTTGATCGATATTTATAATTAACATGGTATTGTAAACTATAACACTTACTTATTCAAGTATAAAATATATATATTTTTTCTAAATTCAACGTTCTAAATTATGTTTTTTTTACATTAAAAAAACTGATTTTTTTGCCAGCCTTTTTTAAGAAAAATTGTGCATTAAGGAGTTAATAGAATTTTAGTCGTTTTTTATTTTTTTTTATTACTTTACAGTTAGTAATTGTTGTTTTTAAATTGTACAGAACTATCCAAGATTTTATAAATGTAATTTTGAAAAATCGGAATTTTTCCCGAGTTAAACGTAGTGAAACCAATTTACAAATAGCTTCGACCAAAACAGAAGCTAGTAAAATAGAGTATGAAAATATGTACACCTCAGAGTACTTTATAAAGAAATTATCTACTAATTTACAATTTCCTTTTTATGAAAGCGTTATATCAACCATTAAACTACTTGTATAGACAGCTGAATGAAGCTGGAAGGATCACACCCTCTCATCATGCTATTAATCTTATTTGCACGGTCAAATATTGCGTCTGGGACTAGGTGGTCGAATCAGTGATGGAATGATTGTGCGCTTGTCCGTATACTTGTAGATCAAAATTTTAATCACGAGAAAGAAAGCTCTATATAACACTATTAGGGTCACTGCATAAGAGGTGTAAAAATAAATCATACATTAAGATAGCAAATGCCCTTCACATCACTAATAGAATTGCAGTTGCTTGTTGTTTTTCTTGTATTCCTTTACAGTAAGTAATTGTTATTTTAAATTGTACAGAAATACCCAAGATTTTATAAATATAATTTTGAAAAATCAGAAATTTTCTCTAGTTACACGTACTGAAACCAATTTACAAATGGCTTCGACCAAAACAGAAGCTAGTAAAATAGAGTATGAAAATATGTACACCTCAGAGTACGTTATAAAGAAATTATCTAGGGATTTACAATTTACTTTTTATGAAAGCTTTATATCAACCATCCATTAAACTACTTGTATAGGCAGTCTAATGAAGCTAGAAGGATCACACCCTAACATCATGCTAATAATCCTATTTGCACAGTCAAATATAGCTTCTGGGACTAGGTGGTCGAATGAGCGTGGAATGATTATGTGCTTGTCCGTAAACTTGTAGATCAAGATTTTAATCACGAGAAAGAAAGCTCTATAAAACACTGTTAGGATCACTGCAGAAGAGGTGTAAAAATAAATCATGCATTAAGATAGCAAATGCCCTACGCTTCACTAAGATAATGTTGCTTTTTATTTTTCTTGTATTTCTTTACAGTAAGTAATTGTGTTTTTTAAATTGTACAAAAATATCCAAGATTTTATATATATATATATATATATATATATATATATATATATATATATATATATATATATTATATGTTCTAAAAAAAAAAAACCATGACAGAAGCTAATAAAATCAGGTATGAAAATATGTACATCTCAGAAAGCGTTATAAAGAAGTTATCTAGTGATTTACAATTTCCTTTTTATGAAAGCATTATATCAACCATTAGGCTACTTGTATTGCCAGGGGAATGAAGTTGGAAGAAGCCTACCCTCTCATCATGCTATTAATCCTATTTGCACGGTCAAATATTGCTTCTGGGACTGGGTGGTCGAATGAGTGATGGAATGATTGTACGCTTGTCCGTAAACCTGTAGGTCAAGATTTTAATCATGAGAAAGAAAGCTCTAAAAACACTGTTAGGAGCAGTGCAGAAAAGGTGTAAAAATAAATCATACATTAAGACTGCTGATGCCCTTAACTTCCCTAATAGAATTGCAATCTCTTTTTATTTTTCTTGTATTCCTTTACAATTAATAGTTTTGGTTGTTAGATACATGCAGTTTGTTTCATATAAAGATAAATGCCAGTTCCAATTGTATCGGAATTACAGTAATAAATATATAGTCCCAATGTTTTCCTTTAGTATCACTTCACACATTTTTTGTGTTCCTTTATATATATCAAGAATAGGGTTATTTAGTTTTTCTATGCAGACAAAATATATGAAAATTGTATCGCACTGGGCATTAATCCCTGCAGTTTTCAGTTTGAATCAGAAATACATTAATACAAGTACAGTCCCAGTTTTGTTCTGGGTATATCCCTTTCCGTTTAGTAACTGTATTTTTTAGATTATATAGTGTTTGTTATTTCAGGGACTATATAGAAACTGTATCACTTAAACTTTAATTGCCATATTTCATTTTGAATTAGAAATACAGTAGTGTCACGTAGATTTTCTAACCAGTATGTTCACTTATGAAACACAGGTTTTTGAAAAATGGAGACTTTTAAACTGTTGCTATACTTAAACAAGGAAATGTGAAGTATATTTTTTCATGCAAAACTAAAAATTGTATAAGAGTTTTATGCAATAATACAAATTTTAAATTTATGATAGCGACTTTTAATTTACTATACAGAGTATTCAATAGTGTCATGCAAGATTCGCTTGGTTGAAATCAGGTTTTATGAATAGAAAAAAGATAGAGATATAGCTAAAGAAGTACTTTACATATTTACATCCATTACACAATAGTCTAATATTTAAGTGTTTTATCTCCTTTTAAAATAAAATTTGACTAACAGAGAATTGAACTCACAACGCCTTAATTCATTTGTGGAAAGTTACACCCTTAATAACAGTCGTGATTTTAAAAACAGGAAACCCTTAAAATCCACCCAAAATATCAATAATTTTATCCTCTTTAGTCAATTGTATTTTAAACTATATTACCTGCATATGTTATTTCTTTTATTTCCGACAGATAACTTTTTAACACATAACTTTCGACTGAAGTAACAATGAATGTTTTATTATACAGGTTGCACTTTTTATTACTTATTTAATTCGGTTTCCCTTTATTATTATGGCTACTTTTATGTTATTTCCCTCTTAACCAACCTGCTTGGCAAAAGGAAAGGATAATTTGAATGAAATCAAGGTATCTCTAAAGTTCAAAAGTGTCTCCCTTTAAAAT
>CM063503.1:94776141-94778641 GCA_032207245.1 Pardosa pseudoannulata | reverse complement strand
GTACATGCTTGGTTGGAAAATTATTTTTATTAATTTTCATTTCGAAAACATTCTCTAATCTAATTTAGCGATATTCTTAAGCTGAATCGTATACGATAGTGGTTTTCAAAGTGGTTTCTAAAAATCCACAAATGTCATGTAACTACTAAAGGGGTACATGGTAAATAAAAATTAATTTAAGGGTGTATGGGTAACGCCTTGGAAGTTAACAGAAGTTTAATATAAAATAACTGTGAACAATATTCATGTTGATGAAAATAAAAGTAAATAGCAATAAAAGATTGGTAGCCATTTTTAGGTGTTCATTTAAAAAGAAATGAAGATTTGCTTGCTTGTTACTTACACTTAAAGGTTCTATAATATCCTTAGAAAAAAATGTTAATACATTTTTAATTTTATTAAACTTGATTGGAGTTGGACCCTTTTGAAAATGAAACTTTAAAATAAAATGAATTCTTACTGATTAGGACTTAATGAATTATTTACAAATGATGAGGTATTAGGATAGTACAAATCCTAGTTACAAAAATATATTCTTATTTTATATAATTTATATGGACAACTTCACGTAAGCTGTTCATTTGTTTCTAGTCTTTCTCTTTAACAGGGATTGAGTGAGACTCATCACGAAAAATACCAACTGAAAATTAGGAAATTAGTAAATTAGTACTTATACAAGCGCACAAAAGTTACAAGCATAGAGCCAAACATAAATTCATTTCAATCTATCGAGGCCCACCAATCTATTTAGCAATATTACAAAATAATATTTCCATAATCTAAAACAAGGTAATAATTTCAACAGATATTAATTTCGAAATAAATTTCATTATTTATATGTTATTTGCACATTAATATTAGAATAATCAAATTGAAATTATAATAGTACCTATAATGTAGTTCTATAATTTTTTTCTGACAAGTATATATTTAGATTTTAGATTTTAGACACAAACTTTATCAATAAGATTTCTCTTAATAAAATTCAATACAAATGTAACTTTGGATTGATATATTATTCTTTCCTACAGTGAAAGCTGAAACATAATGTATCATTAATGTCTTAAAATGTGGTTGAAAGATTTAAAGCAGGACAGAATTATATCGCAACAATTAAGGCGTTTCCAAACCGTTAATAAGTTTTGTTTTAAAGCATGATTGTCTCATTCTGCAAGTAATTAAGCAAGTAATTAATTAATTTACCATACGAAAAAGAAGAATAATTGCACACTCAAAAAACAAAAGACTGCTCCATAAGTCATTAGACCGCACGTGTCACAGGAGCATTGTTTCATATAATATACTTCATTGTTTCTGTATAGATTTTTCTAACTCTGGGGTGGTTTTGAATTGAATCACTGTCAAAGTGTAAATAAATATTGTTGGTGTTTAAAATTATTCGTCTTTTTAAAAGTATGTTATTCGACTCAAATCTTATAATTTATAAAATTTTACATATGATTTTTATATTAATATCTCCATTTATGTTGACTGTGCAATAATGTAATTTAACTGTTACATAAATATAGATAGCTATATCAATTTATCTTAACACATTGTATGCGGGACATGTACTAGTACGTTTTTGGACGATTGATACTTGAACACGGGTCACGTACTAGTACGGGTTAGTGTAATAGCATGGTTTGTGGGTGCAAAAATAAAGGCATATACAGGAAAACGAAGCCGAATGTTCTTGTCTACTACATAGATTCTGGAAAAATTTAGACAAATGAAAACTGGTTTTTACCTTATTGGTACTATACTTTGGGTACTTATTGGTACTTGGTTTATACTTTATTTACCTTATTTACTCTGGGATGGTTTTGTATTGAATCACTGTCAAAATGTAAATAAATATTGTTGGTGTTTAAAATTATTCGACTTTTCAAAATATGTTATTCGACTCAAAACTTATTATTTATAAAAAATTTACGTATGTTTTTTTTATATTAATATCTCCATTTATGTTGACTGTGCAATAATGTAATTTAACTGTTGCATAAATAGAGATAGCTATATCAATTTGTCTTAACACATTGTATGCGGAACACGTACTAATACGTTTTCTCCCGATTGATACTTGAGCGCGGGTCACGTACTAGTACGGGTTAGTGTAACAACATGATTTATTTGTGGGTATAAAAATAATGGCATATACAGGAAAGCGAAGTCGAATGTTCTTGTCTACTACTTAGATTCTGGAAAAATTTAGACAAATAAAAATAGTTTTTACCTTATTAGTTTTATGATTGCTCTTTTAATTTTTTATAATGTAAAAATGTTTATATATAACATAATTCGAAAACATTAAAACTATATACTGCTATTTCTATTTGATTTTTCATATTTACGATACTTTTATAAAATTATCCTCTAAAAAATATATTTTTTGTTTACAAAAATCTTATGTTTGTTATTTGTATATTTCTATTTATATATTTGTTTATATATTTCAATACAAAATACGAAAATTTGGTTTATCTATTAAGATATAACT
>CM063503.1:94758641-94773641 GCA_032207245.1 Pardosa pseudoannulata | reverse complement strand
CGAAGATTCAAAGCAAACTTCCTTTTTTAAATATCTATACAACGAAATATTCTCAACGTAAAGGGTATTAACATTGCCGCTCGCAGCTAGATGAGAATATTTCAGCTCTACGGACACACCACCGGGACTTTGAGAAAAGAAATTTTACGTTCAACCTTTTAAATGTAGTTAAAATAAATTAAAATAATACGCAAACGATAATTCTGATGAAGCATCATGCAATTAAAATACAAAAGAATGTATTAATTTAAAAGGTATACAAGGAAGTTCTGTAGTGTCCATATCAAAATTTTGAAAATAGGTATTGTTTTAATTATAAATGATTTGGGTTTTTCTTCCTTCGTTATGGTATATCTACCTAAAAAAAAGTAGCGGGGAATGGGGGCAATTTTACTTCTGAGTGGGAAAAGAACTCCATAGCGATATAGTCTAAGGATGTGATCGTGTAGATGTAATATTTGTATAAATAGAAAATATTAAACTCCTTAATTTTTTAAAAAGAGTCGATATTATTGGGGGATCTAATTAGTTATGGTCATTACTTAACACGCTTTCTAATATTAAGCGATCCCGGGCAGGTACATTACACTGTATATATGATTCCGTCACGAAGCTAGATCCCAAGATCTGGGGTACAGCCTGGAAGGCTCTCAACATCTCCCTGTACACCTAGAGAACGGTCAAGGTAAATCTGAGCATCTGGATCTCGCTGGGAACATTGCAGGTGGGAGAGAAATACAGAATCAGGATCAAAAATTCTCAAGCGGGGAATCCCAAACGTTTTATTCCCATCAGAATAGGTGGCTTTCTGTGAGTTACCAAATTCCTGTTGATGAGATATAGTTTTCTTTAAAAATAAAATTCAAAGATTTTCCAAACAATATTAAACTTAAAACATTTCTTACATTTTATAAATAATTAAACCTTTACTGAATTAGATTTTTATTTTAGCCACTTTTTATTATTAATTTTTTCAGAGTTATTATTATTATTATTATTATTATTATTATTATTATGTTATTACTAATTTACCCAAATCATACAAAAATCATATGGAGGAACTAAACAATTGAATTTCCTATCTGATGTCTAAGGGAGTAAAAATCCCTTTTTTATTTTTAAACCATAAACTGCAATGAATCTCTTAAAACAAATTTCTTTTCCAAATGTAAAATTTTTTTTAAAAATATCTAAATATCTAATATTTTCCTTAGTTTTCGTCTAATATTTCCTTAATCCCTTTGGTCCAACGCACAATTGATTTCGAAAGAAATTCCTTACCCAATATTATTATATTTTAAACATAGCCTAAACCCTATTCTTCTGTCTAAGACATTTTACACTATTTGCAGTAGCATTTACCTATACACCAAATCACATATATGTATATATATATATATATATATATATATATATATATATATATATATATATATATATATATATATATATATGTGTGTGTGTGTGTGTGTGTGTGTGTGTGTGTGTGTGTGTATAAGTTGCAGGGGCTAGATTCGCAAATTGAGACAGTTTTAGGCATTCTTTAAATTTACACCAAGCTCAAAATCAGTCGTAACCAAAGTTAAAATCATATTTTCATATATCATATCAGAGTGGAAACCATACGATCATACCATATTGGTACAATCGCCAATTACTATGTGAAATTATTTTGGCCTAGCATTTTTGGATGGTAGAAATGCCAGCTAGTCTAAATGAATCATCAAGATTATATATATATATATATATATATATATATATATATATATATATATATATATATATATATATATATATATATATATATATATATATATATATCACGTCTACTAAACACACTAGAGTCCTGAGTACATTTTCATCCTTTATTCAAATCTCACAGCACACTAATAATCAATCATCTTTAATGGCGTCACACATTGGCGCCCAACTTCTAACAAAGGCAGGCTTAGCTGCCACGGGTAACTACAGCTCTGACCGTGGAATGTGCACACTGCTCTCTGCTCTGATCACTGCGCGTGAGCCGTATTTATGTGGCTAACTCCTCACGCCGCGTCACTCTCAGTAAAAGAATCCCTAATTAAAATCTCTTAAAATTAATCTACATTTTAGATCCTGACGTGTGTGTGTGTGTGTTTGTTTGTTTGTTTTCGGTGCTTATGCCCCACTAGAAAGTTAGAACGGTATCAATGCTGGATGCATTGCAGTTATAGACAATTAAGGAACATAGAAAAATTGTAAATAAAAATGTGGAATTTATTCTGACAATCCATCTTTGGTCCCGCCATCCATCCGCCTAAACGCTTTACATTCTCGTATATAGTGCTGTAAGGGTGCAGGAGGGACAGCTAATCAGAATGTTCAGTTTTTTTACATGAAGGTCTCTAGAAGGAAATCTGTAAAGCAATTTTATGTGAATAATTGAGGTAAGCGGTAATTTTAGTATTTTCGAAGTTGACAAAGATTGCCTCAGTTACAAGTGAAACAAAGACATTTACCCAGAGATTGAAATTTTAGGGATTGGAGTTTATTTTAGAATACTACTATAATTAATTTGTTTCGCTCTCTTAAAAATTATTACACACAAACACACAAATATATTTCTTTATAATACTGAAATGCACTATTGCTGTTAAAAATGTTTTTCATGTTGGTGTGTTATTTATTTCATATCCGGGGATCACATTTGAGAGAGTAGCTTGATCTCGGAGCGAACAAAATTTACGGGCAGGGTGATAGTGAAATGGACGAGCGAACTAACGGCTTCTGGCGAGCAGCTCCGAGGAAACAAATTACAGCGTTGACAGCTACAGAAGCTCGCTGCTCTGACTCGACTCCCGGGGAGGGTTGAGTTGAGTTGAGTCCTCACGCTCTCTCCCCCAAAAGGAAATCGTGAGCTACTGCCGATCATGCGGCAATTTCCCGAATACGCTAATAGCCAGTCTGCCACTAATTTTGAGTTCGAGGCAGAAGACAAGGTTGAATGTGGCACGTGAGCTGCCTCATAAAACGTCGTGACTCCAATTCCTTACCACCAGAGAGAACGAAAAACGTACTCACTTGCATTCGGGGAGGGACGAGCACACCTTCCATCATTTTCAATTATCTCTTAGAACAAAAGGCTTGCAATGGAAGACAATAAATCTGCTTTCGGAATGCTCGTTTCCCCAGGCTCCATCTTAACAGGTTCCTTGACATGTGCTGTAACGAAACACTGCGCCGATACTTCAGATATTGCCCCAGAATGATGCCCTTAAATCTTTGATTCAGAAGTTCTCGAAAAACAAGTAAACATTTCTCCGGGGAACAAGTCACTTAAAATGGGTCAAAAAAGCTAATTTTTAATTCCGATTTTAAATAAAAAGATACCGCTGAGCAGAAAAAATGATAAAATACAAGGTTCCACATTTGTTAAAATAGGAAATTTTGTACAATTACAAAAATTTAAAAGTTATTAAATCGGGGTCATCAAAAATTTAAAGATCATATAGGGGATTTAAAGGTCATTCAGCTGATCTCGAAACACAAGCAAACATTTCTCAAGGTAACAAATAACATAAAATGGGCCAAAACACAATTTTTTTTTAAATTTGATCTTATGGAAAAACTATAAAAACTAAGGTCAGCATTTTGTCAAAATCTTGAGAAAAGGTATTGTACATTTACAAAAAATGCAAGGTTCTTAAATCTTTGATATACTATTTTTATTTAAAATCTTATCTATTAAAATCATAAACAAAACCGAATCATAGTATTGTTACAATTATAACTTCCTTATATTTTTGTTTTAGTAGCTCTTGAAAGATACATAAACCTTTCTTAGGTGGCAAGTCACTTAAAATAGGTATAAAAACTCGAACTTTTGTTTAGATCTTGAATAAAATTTTGTTTGGAAGAAATCTTACAGCAAACTCCGAACGATGGTTAGTGCACAGACCATTGAAATCAGAGTTCGTGGGTTCGAGTCTCACTGTGGCATGGATGTTCATAGCCATTCGGAATCGAATTTAAGCAGTAGGTACCATCTCATTAGCCCTCGTACTGCAAAAAAGTAGACCGCAGTGCTCCCAATCATCTCATGGCAAAAATACTATTAAAAATTATTTAGCTTTTGATAAAGCCATAAAAAGAAACTAAATCGTACAATTAGATAAAATACAATGCCTTGCAATATTTGTTTCAGTAGTTCTGTTAATACAAGTAAACATTTCTCAAATCGCAAAACAGTCAAAATGGATCAAAAACCGATTTTGTTTTTTTAAATTTGGGTTTTTTAATTAAAAAGATGTTATATATCAGATAAACTATAAAAAATAAGTTTCGGCATTTGTCAAAATCATAAAAAAACTGTATCATTCAGCTGAAAAAAAATGTAAGGCCTTTAGATGTTTAATAAGTATATCTTGAAAATTGAACATTTCTTAAGGGAAAATATCACTTAATATGGATCAAAGAACTGAATTTTTAATTTGTATTTTAAATAAAAAAGAAATCTCACGGCAGAAAAACAATTAAAAAATAAGTTTCAACTTCTGTTAAAATCGTTAGAAAAACTATCATCGTATTATTACAAAAATTAAAACTCTTAAATCTTTGATTCAGTAGGTATTGAAAAACAAGTATACATTTATCAAGGGGATAAATTATTGGAAATGGATCATACCACAGAATTTATAATTTGGATCTTAAATAAATTCTGTCACATTTGTACGTTTTATAGCATAAACACATATGACAGATCTTTTCTGGCATTTATAGAGAAAAAAGGGAATCGCAAGACTACAGCGAGGTCTCTAATATCGAGGTGTTTTTATGACGCGATTTCCACACAGCGCAGAGAGAAAATTTGTGACAGCATTCCTCTCTAGTATTGTCTCCTTTTAACGCGTTTTTCGTACAAAAGCATTCTAGTTACTTAAATGGCTTCAAAATGTATCTATGGCAGCACTTATTCGATGTGTTAAATTGTTGTAGTTGACTTTATTAAGTATTCTCAATTTAAGTTACACTACTCTGCGAAATATATTTATTTTTAACATCTGAAATCTTTCCAACTGATTCTTCTGCAAAATTACCTTTTTCTTCATCCATAACCCACCATTTTCTATGAGTACCACCTCACCTATATTTATACTTTTAAATAATTTTATGGCTGTAAATTTTATTTGGAAAAGGGAGGGGGTAAGGCTCATTTGACCATTAAAAGTCTTCTGAGAGACTCGAGAGGTGAAGAGCTCTAAAGTATAAATATTTGCAGAAAGGGGGGAGATTTAGAAGGGATCACAATTTAAAATGTGAAAATATTAAAAATTACATTTTTTCAGTTTTGTGTCTTTTTTCATTTCTATTTGTAGAGTATAAGCTCCGGAAGGCACTGTATTGGCAAAGGTTTTACAGCTGAAGGGGCATTTAGATACTGAATTTTGAGGCCTTCTTTTTATAGAGTATCTCATGATGAAATAATCTGTGAAAAGATAGCGATGTTCCTGGCAAGCCATGGTCACAGCAAATGGCATTCATTCATAGGAACCTTTAAGTTATTTGGTGAGAAACCACAGTAACAAGTAATGTAGCTTAACTTTGGAACCAAATCCTTGTTCAGATTGCCAACTTTGCAGTCAAAGTAAAATTTATAAGAAATTTCAATAACTGGAGGAAGGGAAGGGATTTGTTGCCTTTTTAAAGTCCCTTTATCGCAAACATAGCTAATGGGATAATTTTTACCATCTCATTGCATAGCTAAAAAGTAAAACAATGTTTAGTGTTAATCACTTAGGTTCTGTCGTAAATGATAGACTGAGAGAACATAACGATTACAAAACGCATTGCAAAGTTAAACTTCTTAAGTCGGAAAAATTCCTAAAAACCAAGAATTACCTGAGTTATTGATGTCACCGTGGTAATATAGAGAATTTTCCAATCTTTCTTGCAAGAATTTTGAGACCTCTCCCCGTTCGCGTGCTTCTATAAAAAAGATTTACTATTTAAAGGTGTTTTGGGGGAGGAAAACTTTACAAATTAATCACGTTATAGGAAACTTCACTATATTAAATCTATAATGAATGTAAATTTGTGATTCAGTAGTTCTTGAAATACATGTAAACATCTCTGAAAGGGAAATGTCATAAAACTAAATTTTAATTAGAGTCTTCCGTAATGTTTTTATTGGAAATGTTACATAGCATAAATACTACAAGAAATAAGGTTCAGATATGTTAAATTTAAAAAAAATATGTTTCGCTCAATAACAAAATATATTTTCAGTATAGAAAGGAAGAAAAATAATATCAATAAATAGGTCGTATCATTGACTGTAATACTTTTAGGATTTAACAATTATAGTAGATTAAGGTATGTATCTCAAAAGAGATTGTTCTTTAATGAACAGTTGCTGTAAATCATTAAAATAAAAGGTTTCAAAATTTTAATTGATTAAAATTAAATATATTTTAAGGGGTAAAAGGACTGTAAAATCGAGAAAAAATTGAATTTTTCAGAAAAAATGTTCATTTCTGAACATTTTAAAACAATGTGCATAAAAAATTCCAATATTAGGAGAACTTGTGAAAAAAAAAAAAACGTGTCAACTGTTAACTGTAAACAAATTTAAACTTACAAAACTTTAACTTGATTTTTCTTAAATTGTGTTTTTTTCTTCATGTAACGCGCGTATTATCTCAAAAAAAAATTTTTTTAATACTTTTTTCATGAAATTTTTACAGGTTTTTTACAATTTAATTTTCATCCGATTGAAACTTGAATCTTCTTGTATATGTCCCAAAATATGCTTTTTTTGATGATAAACTATAAATTTTCAAGGAAGAAATTCACTTTTTTAAATATTTTTAAAGAGTATATATGTATCTTAAATATATATAAATTTAGGTTCAAAGTTATTTTAAGATATTTTAGTATGTTTTAATACAAGTTTGTCTTAAACTTAATTATATTTTTAGTAATCATGTGCGTTATCCTTGATATCATTTTTGTTAAAAACGAAGTGTCACTTATTTAAAACTTTCTAACAAAAATGTTTTTATGTTTCTAAAATTAATAAGATTTGTGTAAATAATAATTTGGTCTAACAATGTTAAAAAAATTATGTTTGTAAAACTGGTAGGTTTTAAGGTATGAGAAATCGAAAACAATAATCTGTTTACATTTTTTCGACTTTGAGCCATATGACCCCTTAACCCCTTCCGGTAAAATGACGAGTCTAGCTCGTCATTAGTTTTTCATTCCATACCGCACAATGACGAGCTACACTCGTCATGCGATTAAAGTTACTGTTAAATATGATAATTAATTTAGTTTAAAATTTCTAGTGTACTGAATTTGGCAACACTTTTATCACTTGTGAAAATCACAAGTCACTATAGCATATTGTTTACTTAGAATTTCTTGGTACAAGTCATTGCCAATGAGTTAGAATAAAAGAAAACCTACTAAGAAATGCCGTGTGTGTTACAAGAATAAAATTAAAAGTGAGACTACTTGGCGGTGTAAACAATTAAGAATTCCTTTGCACTTTGTTTTGAAAAGTACCACTAGCTTGAAAACTATTATCTGTATACCTTATTAATGTTTTGCTTTGATATTTTCTTAATTTTACCGTTTCTGATATTATTTAACACTATGTAAAAAGTGGATTTTAATTAAGAATATGTAAGAATTGTAAAATGAAACAAGTTTTTTAAATAAAAATTAAATGGTTATTTCATGCACAGTTTTTCATTATTAAATCATACCGGAAGGGGTTAATTAACAAATGTTTGATATATAGTTTAGAATGAATAACCTCGTTAAAAATAAAATTTTTCTGAAAGTTACCTGATTATTCAAAGTTTCTCTGACACAGGCTGAACTGTCCACTCATTACCTAAAATTCTTATGATACGTCAATCTATGCACACCGAAAAAGCAGCTCACTTTATTATTCCTTTCTCGATGCTTTCCCTATGCCGATTTTTGAGAACGAAATATTTCCAGTCAAGAATCATCATGACAAGTCAACCTGCATCAAATAACTCTGTAGAAAAATTGTCCCTTTAACACGAGAATTATGCACATTCTTCATCGTAAACTGAATTCTTTGTTTTTCTACACGTACAGTTTGACAGGAGACTAGGCTTTTAGAATTGTTATTTACTTTTAGTAAAGTAGGAAAGGTGTTTCAGGTTACAAGCCTTACTAACCGTAACTTCTATACAACTAAGTATGCATTGTCTTCTGCTTCCTAGAACGTTTGTTTCATAGAAAGCTGTAAAACATTTTGCTATCTATGTAGAGCAGCTTATGCATTAGCCCTCGTGTTGCAAAAAGTAGACCGTAGCACTCCAAACTAAACTAAACTAAACTAGAGCAGCTTATGAACTCATTCAGCCTCAAATGAATCCTTACTTAGGTGTTTTAAAGGTCAACCTGTTTCTAATTTACTAAAAACATTAGCCGAACGCTGGCCGAATGGTTAGGGCACTGATCGTCCATAACAGAGGTCGTGGGTTGAAATCCCCCTAGGGCATGGATGTTCGTAGCCGTTCGGAATCGTCTTTAAGCTGTCTTAATCAAAAACCAGGTACTGAAAAGGAAGGCCGGGAGCCTGGTTGACTGGCTCACCGCTAACCAAGGCGCCATCGTGCGGCCATGAATTTAACCTTATACCACACCGCTAGGGTCAAAGTACCCCTTCACGAATGGCCATCACAACTGCCCTGTGCAGATATTGCTTCCCTCGCAAACACCTGCTCTCATGTCAGAAAATATCATGTAGTACACCGGACTTTTACCTGGGCAGGACTCCTGCGGAGTATCCCCCGCACTTTCGTAAACTGCATTAATTGTACCTTTTAGTCTAGATTTTCTACATTTATATGTTTATATATATATATATATATATATATATATATATATATATATATATATATATATATATATATATATTTTCTTTTGTTATTTTAAATATTATGGGCTTGCTTGCTTGACTTAATGCTGACTTGGACCCTGCGTAACGCATTGTTGCCGGACGGCCAGACCGAACCAGCAATTCAACACCCTACACCCGACTTCGGGTGGGTGGCTGGTTACAGGTAGTACACGGCTTTAAGCTGTAGGTCCAGGTCTCATTAACCCTCATGTGCAAAACAGTTGACCGTAGCGCTCCAAACTAAACCAAAACTAAGGACATTTTTTGGCCTTAAAATGCTCAAATATAACAATTACAATATGAACTTAGGGAGGAAATTAATTTTATTAACTCTATGTCGAGCAAGATATATGAATAAAATATATCATGAATCTATACCACATCCTCTGTCTTTTATTTTTATATTTATCTTGAAAAGAAAAGTATACATTCCAAAAGTTGCTCATCCTCTGCCTTTAATTTTTATATTTATCCTGAAAAGAAAAATATACATTCCAAAAGTTCTATAGCTAAGTTATATTAGATAAATGTCTATACAACTAACTGTTCACTTAATATTTTAGAAAATCTAAATTTCCCCCTTAGTACTTTAGAAACGCAATGTATTTTTAAACTAGAATTAAAGGTGTTGAAGGATGCAAATCCAATTAACCACTTATTCAATACAACTAAGTATGTTATTTTTATTGTTGTGAATGTTTATTTTATATTACGTTCACTGCA
This sequence comes from Pardosa pseudoannulata, assembly GCA_032207245.1. NCBI lineage: Eukaryota > Metazoa > Arthropoda > Arachnida > Araneae > Lycosidae > Pardosa > Pardosa pseudoannulata. The sequence goes on along the minus strand of CM063503.1, from coordinate 94,763,995 downwards.
AAACATTTTATGTTATTCGTACTGTCAGCTTACGAAATCCTTTAGTTTCAAAGGAATCATTAGTTAGAAACAGATGTTTTAAAGCTCACGCTTGGTTCTAATTCCCTAATGACTTTTTTATTCTTTAAAATGCTCATTGATAACAGTTCACAATATGACTTTAAAGGAAATCAATCTTATCTGTTCTTTGTGGAGTGAGATGTGTAAAAGAACTGTCACATAAATCATGAACCACACGTTCCTGCACCTAATTATTGCAATTTAATCTTAAAAGTCTGTATCACAAAAGTTGTATAGCCATATGTTGCAATTTAATATTAAAAGTCTCTATCACAAAAGTTGTATAGCCATATGTTGCAATTTAATATTAAAAGTCTCTATCACAAAAGTTGTATAGCCATATGTTGCAATTTGATCTTAAAAGTTTCTATCACAAAAGTTGTATAGCCATATGTTGCAATTTAATATTAAAAGTCTCTACCACAAAAGTTGTATAGCCATATGTTGCAATTTGATCTTAAAAGTTTCTATCACAAAAGTTGTATAGCCATATGTTGCAATTTAATATTAAAAGTCTCTACCACAAAAGTTGTATAGCCATATGTTGCAATTTGATCTTAAAAGTCTGTATCACAAAAGTTGTATAGCCAAATATGTTATATTTTTATAGCTATTTGCAAAATTGATGTATATACAGGGTTAGCAAGAAATAAGTTCCCCAATTCTGAGGACTCTAGTATACGTTCTCTTGGTCGAAATGAGATATAACTGGAACAACAGATAATTCAAATGACGATCTTGACATTTATTATCTAAAAATGTTTAGTACCAAAATCTGATCATAGGTGGCGCTGTAGCACATATGGTTATTCAGTTACATTAAGTTAAGTCAGGCATTAGTTTTTTGTCTGCACATCGCGCCTCCATTGCAAGAAAAATTGATACTGGTAAAACTGTTTTACTGGAACCAGCAGAACTCCGTTACAGTTCTAAAAGAATTCCGTCGTGTGCAGCTTGTAAGAGGAGGTTCAATGTATGCACGTGCCTTATGCAAGATGAACGTTTACCAGGTATCACCCCTTGTGACTTTTGATAGTGGGATTACCTGAAGGACAAGATCTACTGTCAAATGCCATCATCTGTCCCGAATCTGTAGGGCAGCATTCGGATCCATGTTCTTGATATTCCTGCAGCCTCATTCCAATCAGCTGTGAAAAATATCATTCTACGATTACAGCATATTGTTGAACATGAAGGAGGTCTTATTGTGCACTTTTAATGCTACTTTTTAAAATTATTTAGCCTTTATAAAGCATATTAAATGTTTTATGTGTATCACCCCGCCACCTATAGGCAGATTTTTGTACTGAAACATTGTATGTAATAATTGTCAAGAGCATCGTTTTAGTTTTCTGTAGTTTAAATTGTATCACATTTGTACTAATAGAACATATTCTACAGTCCTCTGAAGGGGAGGGGGGTGAACTAATTTCTTGCTAACCCTGTATGTAATGCGGCGAATTTATATCCGCCGGTCATATTAAAATATTAGAGAGTTTAGTCCCTATTGTTTTTACTTGCCCCAGCTTTCTAGGCGAGGATAAACCAAAGAAAAGTCTAGTTAAGATTAATGATGCAGTCGGCTCACTCCATAGTGAAGCAACGAGTCTGTAATGGAATTTAGTTTTCATTTTAAGAACTCAGAAAACAGCATGTTACTCTCGCAAATACAGAGAAGGGAATGACTGAAACAAGTGTGGATTACAGGGTTGGTCCCACAGCGAGACGTGTAGACGAATTCTTTCCCAGAGAAAGTAGCTTAGTCAGCGATATTAACAATCAGAGAGGAACTTAGATCATTGAAAAAGTTATCCAATCGCCGGTCAAGTTAGAAAATGTGGCGAGTGGGCAGAAAATTTGCATTTATTTCAGAGTTAAGTTTGAGAGACTCCTAAAATAATTTTAAGTCTCGGACACTAATTTAGATAAGATAATTTGTGGCTGGGAAAATAGATTTGAAGGAATAAGAATGGGAAAGAGGAGAATTTTTAAGAGCTATTTTAAGTATAATAATTTTGATATATTACATATATACTTTCGATATTTTGGTTATTGTTATTGTTTGCATCATTAGCGTATACATATGCTTCATTTTCTTATTCACTTATTATACACACAGAAAAAAGCACATTCTTTTCTTATTCCCTATGCAACAGTAGTCAAAAAATATTAATATTTTTCTTAGTGAAAATATTTAAATATATCGCATTATATAACTAAACAGAATAATCTATATGCATTCTTGCCCTTATTTATGATCTAGAAATAATTTTATTCCATATAGAGCAGGACATTTTACTTAACACTAAAACAAAAATAGGCTGTTATAATAAAGGCTTTTCTACTCGAAAGGTTCTGTGTCCCCTTAATCACAAGTTTGAATAACAATTTTAAAAGTGTTATATCTCACAAAGTCTGAATTGAATGGACACCACATTTTTCATCAGTTTTGCAAAGGAAAGTTATCTGAGTCTTTATTTTGGCACTATAGGTTGTTAGTCAGAGTTTGCGATGATATGATAATTTTATTATTGTTTCTTTGTGATCACTCAACAATTAAATTTCAACTAGGACTAAGGTAAAACACTAGATCTGTTTTATTTATTTTTTATTTTTTTTTTGTAATTTTTAATTTGTAAATGCATAAGTACTTGTCCGTATTAGTGAATTAGAATGATTATAAAAATAAGATTTAGATACTAGAAAAAATATTGCAATAAAAATTATGAGTACATACAACATTTTTAAGCCGGATATGCTCCAAGTCATGATGCTTTATCAAATAGGAACGATAAAACAGAAACATAAGATATAAAAGTACCAATACGTTCTTGAATAGATGATTTATCCTTAAATAAAGGCAAAATGTTTAACATGGAAATGCTTATACCTTCAACCAAAGTTGTAGTAAAAGAAATAAAATCGGTCCGAGGTAAAATGTGTATATTGTTCGAACATTTGTTTATATATTTGCAAATAGTACCTGATTTAGTGATAAAATTCAGTGAGAGGTAAAATATGAATAAATTTACCTTAACCCTCTAAGTGGTTCGCACGTAAAATTCCGCCAAACCGATGATGTCTTCAAAGCGGTTGTGACGTAAAATTTTCGACCTCCAAAAACGTTCCGAAAATGGATGTATTATACATTTCTGCCGGTGTTTTTCCCCATGGAGTTTTGAGATAGGAGGGTCAGGTCGATTGTTTAGGAACTGCACCCCTCCTTGACTGACATTTATTGAGGGATGCACCCCTACTCCCTGAGGCACAAAGACGCTGATAGCTTTTCATGGATTTGTAAATCTCTATTTCGAAGTATTTCGTTTGTGGTAACAGATGTATCTCTAATTGCACCACTTAAATAGCTTGGATGAATTTCGTAAAAAAAATATAAATCATTCTCTTAAAGAATTTTATTTGTACTTTTAGAATCCATTTTTCTTATGGGATGATCTTCGAAATTTGACGAGCTTTATGTTTATTAAAAATTAACAATCTATAATGTCTATTTATATATCTATTTATAACTGGAAGTAAAGGGACAATAACGAGGGTGGGTTTCTCGTATTCCAATCTGGTCGACTAAGAGTGAAGGAAAAAATCATAGAACACTTTGGTCACTGACACAATAAAACTTTAGCGTATTTTTTTGGAGACTTTTTTGCCTCGGTGTGTTCCACTCGGAGGGTTAAAAATAGATAAATGAAAATTAAAAAACTTTAAAAAATTAAAAAAAGGAAAATTTAAATATTTATTTAAAAGACTCATTTTCTTTAGCTATAGTATCAACTATGCTGATATTGAAACCTTTCTTATTTGTTACGCACACACACAAGTTTATAAATAAAATCTAATTGTTATTTTTTAAAAAAACCAACAAATAACATTGAAAGCATAGTAAGATTATAGTACAACAAGTCCCAGAGATAACTACCCAAATATTGTAAAACTTCACTTAAGCGATAATAAATAAATCTATTATTTCGAAATTTTCTTTCTTTTTTCCTGCTATTATTTCTAAAATTAAAGCCAATGCACCAAAGAGGACGTGCCGCAGTTAAATAATTAACTCATAAGTTACTTAAACGCTATTACTTTTTTTCCTTTATAGGATCAAAATAACTTAGAGTTAAATTATTCATCAATGTATATTTATTAGAAATGATTCAGACATTAATGGGTTAATAAGGTCGTTTAGATTCTCAGAAAAGCTGCAACGTGCATAGAAATACATTATGAAAGACAAAGCAAGATCAAAACAGCCTTTCATTTCACTGTATGCTACTTACCCAGTCTCCCTTTGGGTTTGGATTTATTTATCGGTTTAATATTTTCCGTAGTACCTCGTATCCTAGTTATCTCTATATGTGTTACTTCCTTTATATAACTGTCTAGATATATCATTTCTTTCTCGAACATCTTTCTGTTTAGTTCTGTGTATCTTGATATATATATTGATATAAATATATGTGTATACATCCATCTTTAGATATTTATATACACATATATGAATAATAATGTATGCCTGGAATAGTGTTTATATATATTCGATATTTTTATATATTATCTGATCATATAATACACGTACTATATCAAACCCATAGATAAGGTTTTTTTCTGTTATTTCATTCTTTATAGTTGCTTTATCTATTGTAGTTAGTTTATACAAGAAATGTTTCTAAAGTCTATATTTTCTTAGTTTTTATAATATGATTATTGTGTTATTTATTCTATTTCTTTATAACTAATTACTTTTGATAATTTTATGTCGATTTTTTCCTTTATCGAAATATTTATCTATTTCGATTTATGTGAGGCAAACCTCTTTTTTACTACAGAATTACCTTTTATCCTACCTAAAGGTACATTTTACAAACTTTCAATAGTATAAGTGTATGGGAATATATAGGGTATCAGCATTATATGTGAAGTTTAAAGAAGTTTAATATTTACATTAACAATTTTTATCTATATATTTTTAAAGATAAAACTTTAAACAATAGATACTCAAAGGGTTAAGTGTTCAAGATACATTCGCTGGAGTTTTCAAACAGTCATGATTAAGATATTGAGAGCAGAAAAGGTTCAGAAGTTTGAATTCTCAACCACAAGCTCAAAAATGAAATAATTAGAAAATATAAAAAAATTTTCAATTTATATTGGGTCAAATTAGAAATATGCAAGATATGGAATCAAAGTTTATCTTTTCAGTGTTTTATTTTTGCTCAAAGTTTATCCCACGTCTGCAGACATAATTTTGCCGAAGCAATATCCAGTAATAAAGTAAAAAATAT
>CM063503.1:94741141-94753641 GCA_032207245.1 Pardosa pseudoannulata | reverse complement strand
TATGAAAAAAAGTTATTAAATTAATATTAAAATACGTAAATAAAGGATTTTAATATTACGTATATTATATATATATATATATATATATATATATATATATATAGTATGTATGTACTATATATGTATATATGTATATATGTATGTATATATGTATATATGTATATATATGTATATATATGTTCTGTATATGTATATATATATATATGTATGTATATGTATATTATATGTATATGTATATATGTATATGTATATATATAATATGTATATATATAAATGTATATATATGTATATATATATATATATATATATATGTATGTATATATGTATATATGTATATATGTATGTATATATGTATATATGTATGTATGTATATATATATGTATATATATGTATATATATGTATGTATATATATATATATGTATGTATATATGTATATATATATATATGTATATATATATATATATATATATATATATATATATATATATATATATATATATATATATATATATATATATATATATATATATATATATATATATATATATATATATACAGTTATTTTCAATAGTGCGTTCACACATTGTACCCTTAAGAGGCCTATGACCAATAAAATTATAAGAGAATCATTTTATTCATGCATGACATTGATATCGATCAATTAGATTTATCTATAGAATATGATGTCACACGACGTTAATGCAGAACGGAGGAAAAAATAGATATGGTTGTAATTGTCTTTGACCCTTCTTGCTCATCATTTATCTGAGCTCTGAGTATTATTTTGAAATACATCCCTAAGTAAAATATATACAATTGCACTATATAGTTTGCAACGTATTTATCTAGAAAATATATGTTTCTGAAACGTTCTGTAATATATATTCACTCTAAGTTAAAGAAAATTATATTTCTTTGTTATTTGACTCAGAAACTACTTGAAAGGTAAATAGAAAGTTGTATAGTTGTGCCGTCTGGTTGGAATAAAATGTCCGATTGATAAAATGTTAATTGACGCCTTCCTTATCTACCTTTTCATCCATGGTACTTACATAGCACATATAACAAAAAAAAGTAATATTTACGGGGATAAAAAATGCCTTAACGTTTCACAGTCCATTAGTAACAAATTACGCTCATGCGTACTAATATACATTTGGACTTATATATTTATTCATTTTCAGCTTATAAATAATAATTTGAGTTTCTATAATGTGTTGTAATCAGCACTAAATTATATCAGAAGATAGGGAATTTTTTTATTTTTCTATTACTTATCTCAGAAGCAACTGTTAAGGTATCCGTCTACATTCGGAAAACTTTTTTCTTTAAATGTAGAAACTAGTTCATGTTTTTGAATTTTTAGATTTGTTTTTTATATTATCATAGAGAATTGCACTTAAAACATTTATTCCTGGAGAAGTTTTTATAAAATTTCTAATAAATGAAGAAAATTTAGTAAAACAATCGGGTTATTTCAGTCTAATTTTTTAATAAATTAAATTATTTCAATATTTTTTGACGCAGAACATTTCTTATACACTGGACTAGTGAATCACTTAAAATCTTTTCTTAATTTACATATGGTAAAAAATTTTGCTCCTTCAAAATCATACACAATTTTTATACAATATTTAACAAATTTTCATTACCTTTATATCTAACTATGAATGTAACATCATTAAAAATTATCCAAATTTAAAGCTTTTAGGTCATTCACTAGTAAATACTACCAAAAGCATTCATAATAAATTTCAACAAAATATTTTAAGAACTTTTTGAGATATCACATTTCAAGTTTCAACATTTTATTAAAAATACCGTTCTGAGAAAAACGCATTTAAAGTTTATGAAAGCAACTTTAACTATTAAAAAATTAAAATAGACGTCTAAAATTCCCCACACTTTCTTGCTTCAAAACTTTCTAATTGCCAAGTTGCTAATTATTAAAAATACTTGTAAAATGTTTAAACTAATCTTCATAAAAATTTAAAAAGTTTTGTCCAAAATATACTCTTTAAAAGGCTTTAAATTCACAACTTGTGGTTCCGAAGCCGCTACTTCCGTTTTGTTTTGATAGCTGTCACTGATGTTTAAATTGCTATAACTTTTCTTTAAAATGCCGTAGAGACAAAACAAAAACAGATTTAGAAGCCTAAAAGTTGAAATTTTATAATAAATAAGAAAAATTATGATTTTTGGCAAAACACGACGTTTTCAAATTAGACGGATACCTTAAGGTTTTTAATTTCTTTATAGTTGATGCAAAAGACATCTATTTCTAATATTATTTTGTATAAAATGTTCTTTGTCCTGATAATTAAGCTACTTTTCTTTTTAGATTATGAGATATCAATAATTTTAATAGATCAAATATTTATTTCTTCTTTTAAAGAAGATTTAAATTTATCTTCTTTTTAAGAAAAATATTTAATAATTGTCTTAAAAAGAAGAATAAATATTCAATGTTGTGAATAATAGAATTAGTCCAAAAAAGAATAATAAGAATAAAATTTTTATTTTTAAGGATTATCTCCAAATTATATTAATTTATCCCATAATTCAAGAAGAAAGCTAGCTTAGCAATCAGTAAAAATATAATTTTTCTCAGTATAGAATTTTTAAGTAATAGAAAATTAAAAATATATTTTTTACTGGTAATAGGTATCAGAGTCTTTTAAATGGAGACTGAAAACTGCATCATTGTGGAGTCTGGTAGAAACAAAATGTATGAAATGTATGATCAATGAAATATTAATAGACATTACCCTAATTTACCTCTTGTTTAACAGTACTTACTATGTGACTGATAAAAACAGGTAATTTCTATTGGCATAAAAAAAATCCATTATTACTATATCTTCCTCTCATTTAATGCTTTTACTTTCTTCCAGCAGATAGGGATTCAATTTTAAGTTTTTATGTCTCTTTAAGCTGATTCATACAGTCGAACCATATTACAGTGAACCGTCAGCCGACCCATTAAAAAGTTTGCATTGATCGAAAATTTTCTATATTGAGGTAGTTACGTTGATATATTGAAATTTCTAATTTTTTAATGACTGTTTTTTTTTTTTTTTTTGAAAGAAATATTTGAATACTATCCAATTTAACTAGTTACTTAAAAATTACTAATTACTTAATTATGTAGTTTATTGTGTTAATTTAAATAAAATATTTTGAAATATTAGGTTTATCTTATGAGAGAAATCGCAGCTCTTAATTAAGTAAATTTCAAATGCATGTAGGCCTCAGTAACTCGAATTTGGCATAAAATGACAAAAAGTTTGAATTTCAGATTCCTATTAAATTATATCTTAATAAGTCTAAAACATTTCACACAAATTTGATAGTTCTCTGTTAAATATCTAAATATTACTTTTTTTTGGCAATTTTTTATACCTCATCTTTTTCATTTACATTTAAATATATTTTTAAATTTATCTAATTTAAATTTAATGTTTAGAGTTATTAGTATAAATAATATTATCTTTTAAAAACTGAAAAAAAAATCTGTGGGAAGTAAATTTCTATTTCAAATAAATGGACTTCCATTTTTTCGCAAGTTCACCCCCAAGCGTTTAAATAACATATATAGTTAAAGAAGAGTTCTTTTGGACCTAGTAGAAAATTTCATTATAGCTGAATTCATTATATGCCAGGTTCAGTATAGCGAGGCATGGCTGCGTAATGAAATATGCTGTGAAGTATTAATAGACGTTTACATGTATATATTTTACCTATTTGACAGCTACGAAATAAAAAAGATAAGTTTCTATAAAGCACTATAATCTGCACTCTCTCATGTCAGAAGTTACATTTTACCCAGAAGCAACTATAAAAATGTAGATAAAGATGTGCATCGTTGTGCAATCTGATAGAAATAAAATGTATGATTAATGAAATGTTAATTGACACCATCCTAATTTACCTCTTCTTTCACGGTACTTACAATCTGACTGACATAAACAGGTAATTGCTACTGGCAGAAAAAAAAACCCTTATTGTTTCACGGTCCATTAGTACTGTATCTTCCTGCAAAAATGAAATTTTACTATGGGCTACCAGATGTAGTATATAAAACAAGATTGGTCGATCTACTAATGAGAGATTGTAACCGCTCTACACTTACATCCTCTCATCTTAACTGATTTTTTGTGGAGATAAAGCCAAATGACAGTGATGAGTGATTTAGATAGCGATCAAATTGTCAGGCTGAGGAAACGTCTTAATGCATGTTGCATTGCTTGATTGGTTAGAAACCAGTTGTTAGACATATGAAATCTACTTACATGATGCATCACGCGGCAGCTTCGAGTTAATCTGAAGCAGGCGAGAAAAAAAACTGGACCTTTTACGTGAAATTTGAAAGGGCGAGCTCCGATATATTTACAACCAGGAAAAAGCATTGATGGAGAAAGGAATTTTGCAAAAGGGACCTTCCATAAAATATATTTTTATGTCATGTTTGTAAATATTTAAAGCAAAAAAAAAAAATCTGAAAACTCACTTTTATTGATTTTAATGAATTTGCTCGAACATATAGCATGTCATTAGAAATATATTCACGTAAAAGTAGAAAAGAAATAAAAAGTAAAATGTTCATTGTTTTTTAATTTATTTTATACAATTTATTTTATTTTATTTATTTAATTTAATTTAATTTATTTTATTTAATTTATTTTTAGCAAACATAGTCTGAAAACTCACTTTTATTGATATTAATGAATTTGCTCGAACATGTAGCATGTCATTAGAAATATATTCACGTAAAAGTAGAAAAGAAATGAAAAGTAAAATGTTCATTGCTTTTTAATTTATATTATTTAATTTATTAATTTTATTTTACTTAATTTAATTTAATTTAATATATTTAATTTATTTTATTTTATTTATTTTTAACAAACATAGTCTGAAAACTCACTTTTATTGATTTTAATGAATTTGCTCGAACATGTAGCATGTCATTAGAAATATATTCACGTAAAAGTAGAAAAGAAATAAAAAGTAAACTGTTCATAGTTTTTTTAATTTATTAAATATCAGTTGTTTAAAAATGACTTGTAATAAAAGTGTCCTGTACGCATTCTTTGTACGCATAATACTACCACTTTTATTTAAAAAAATTAGACATTTAAATGAACTTTCTGGAAAATAATAAGAAAGACGGAATGATAATAATGAAAATATCCCTTTTTCCCATTAAAAATATCTATAACAGTTATTTTAAACACAGAATGTACGGATTAGAAATTCTGAAATTCATTGATCAAAATAAATATTTTTAAAAGCTAAAATAAATAATTACAAGGGAATTTACAAATGTATTCTTATAGAAATGCCTCAAACACCCAAAAGTTACAAAATTAAATTACAAAAGCACTACAATAAATTATTACCGACAATTTCCTACAAATTATCAATTATGAAATATTTAATGTATTGACATAATGATACCCAAACATGCTAAAAAGATATTTTTAGATATTAAGATAAAAATATGAATATTAGTCTGCAATGAACATTTTAAGAATTATCGAAATATTTAAAAATTAAATTTTTAAAACAGTTATCTGATTCGAAACTATCTTTTCAAAAGAGGGATTTAGTTATACTTCAATATATATATGACCTAAAGTGTCCTTAATCTAAGTTAAAATTTTCTAAAGCACTTTATCGCTCCCACTGTTATCATAAGAAATTTTGTTATAAACTAAAGTATTAGCAAATTTGTCACATTAAAATTTTTCTTGAAATCAATAAAAATTTTTAATAATTCATTTTTTATGAAAATTAGTTAGTTCTTAATATGCCCCCTGCAATTTAATTTTTCTTAGATTCCAATTTAATTTTAACAGAACTTATATATTGTAAAATAAATCTATGCCTTATGAACTAATATTTCAATCTATGAACAAAATAATACCCAAATATGTTCAAAAGATATTTTAAAGTAATAATAAGGCAAAAATAAGTAAAGATTGTAAAAGTAGTTCGTAAAAATATTTGTAAATCACCAAATTATTTTCAAATGTTAATTACAAAAATTATCTAACTTAAAAGTAATGTGACTTGTTTACTTTAACGCCAATGTATATGTGCACAAAATTTCATAACTTTTCAGTTAATCATTTCTAAAAACATTTTCTTAAGTCTACCTTTTTCTTAAGGATACTCATACCTTATAAAAGTATTTTATTTTGTAAAGGGGTTTTAGTTTACACTGAAAGTATACCCGTTTCGATGGACCATAACTTTTATAAGTACTCATTAAAATTATGCATAAATTTATAAGACTGTTTAAAATGGTTTTCAATTCATATATAATCGTGAAATAATTTAACTTGATTTAAATATTTGTAATTTAATAAATTACAAATAATTAAAGTAAATTTTGAAAAATAAATTTAGAAGTTATTTTAGTCTTCGCGAGGTGATTTATTTAGAATAAAGTTAAGTGAAAACTTAACTTTATTCTAAATAAATTTCAAAACTTAGTTTAATAGAATGAACTAAAAATACAGAAAACTTTTTTATATATTACTATCATATAACCCATCATATGACGGGATTAGTAAAATTTTTAATTTTCCAGAATTGTAAAGTACCCTATGAGGCATGTAAAAAATGGTTTGTTTTTTGGCTGAGAATTATCTTGCAAACAAAAAGTAATCGATGATTAAATTTGAAATTATCACATATACACCTTACACCTAATCAATTATTTCAGCCAACTATAAAAGAAAACTATTTACGTAATATCTAAGTTCAGTGATAAAACGTCTGGAAATAATGCAGACGATATTTAAATAACTTAAAATAAGAAATGATTAAATGAGATGGTTAAAGGAATGACGTCATAATGCTAGAAAAAATGCTATTTTTACCTATTTATTATGTGATAAATTGATAAATTTAATCACCTGCTCTTAACCGGGGAAAATAAGGCTTGAAATAATGGCATTGAACTCTCGAAAAGGGGTGAAGGGGTGGATTTCGAACGTTTTAAAGATGACAGTTTTTTTATGTGATAAAAAGCATATTTATACTATTTTATTTCAGAGTCGGATAGACAGGAGAAGATAAACTTTACTCGTTTTGAATTTTAATTCCAAGAATCCAATATGGATGCTTCTATCCATTCTAGGTCCAACCGCTTCATAAATTTGAGGACAGACGGACAGATAATTTAGGTTATTATTATATAAGGGATGTTTAAAAACTCATGCGATTTTGAAGATTTGTAAAAGTAGAAGGAAATTATAACTAATGAATCATTAAAAATATTCTAAATAATTAATTAATCTTAATGATATTAATTCCTCCTGTAGATGACAACTATATACATGAAGAAAAAAAAATCAGGTTTTTCTATTAAATGGAATATTTTAATCTTGCAGATCGTGATATAACAGTGTAAAATTATTCTTAGGTAGTTGTACTATATTATTTTTAATCAATAACTAGGCATAATTTTAATTTCAAAATTTGTAATGTCTTAAAAAGCTCAGAAATTTTGCATAAGCATTTCATAAACTTTGATAAATCCAATTAGACTTGATAAAATAATATTTTTAGATCTGCACCAAATTCCTTTAGAAAAATATGAAATTATATGTCATTAAACGTCATTTTTGCCAGAAATCATAATTTTTTTATTTCTTTATTGTAAAATTTCTTTTTTTAGGCTTTAAATCTACTGCACGGCAAAAAATGTTCCTCTTTAAACTATGACAGACTTCGAACTTTAAGTTGTGAATTTAAACCTTTAAAGATATATTTTGGACAAAATTTTTAAATTTTCATGAAGATTAAACATTTTTCTAGTATTTTTTTAATTAGAACTTCAATTATTTTGAAGCATAAAGTGTAAATTTTAAACATGTATTTAATTTTTAATTAAAGGCTTTCTTAAACTTCAAATGCGTTTTTTCAGAACATTTTTAATAAAATGTTAAACTTGAATGTTATTTTAAAAATTCCTTTAAAATATTTTGTTGAAAAATGATTTTAAATTTACTAATGAAGATAAAAGCTTTAAATTTGGATAATTTTATAGATACACTTATTATTTAAAAGGTAATGAAAATTTTAAAAATTCAATGTGTATGATTTTAAGGACAAAATTTTTTACCAAATGTAAATTCAAAGATTTTGTGATTCATTAACGTATATAAAATGTTTGCATCAAAAAATATTGAAATAATTTATTTATTAAAAAATTACATTTTGAAAATTGATTTTTTTTAATTTTCTTATTTAAAAAATTTTATAAAAATTTTAGGAATAAATTTTTTTAAGTTTTTATCTATGATAATTAAAAAATAAATCTAAAAATGTAAAACATGAACTAGTTAAAAAATGATCGTTAAAAATTCAATGTGTATGATTTTGAAGGACCAAAATTTTTTACCAAATGTAAATTAAGCAAAGATTTTAAGTGATTCATTAGTCCAGCTTATAAGAAATGTATTGCATCAAAAAATATTGAAATAATTTAATTTATTAAAAAATTACACCTTTTGAAAAACATGATTTTTTTACTAAATTTTCTTTATTTATTAAAAATTTTATAAAAACTTTTCCAGGAATAAATTTTTTAAGTGCAATTATCTATCATAATATAAAAAATAAATCTAAAACTGTAAAAACATGAACTAGTTAAAAATGATCGTTAAAAATTCAATGTGTATGATTTTGAAGGACCACAATTTTTTACCAAATGTAAATTAAGCAAAGATTTTAAGTGATTCATTAGTCCAGCTTATAAGAAATGTATTGCATCAAAAAATATTGAAATAATTTAATTTATTAAAAAATTACACCTTTTGAAAAACATGATTTTTTTACTAAATTTTCTTTATTTATTAGAAATTTTATAAAAACTTTTCCAGGAATAAATTTTTTAAGTGCAATTATCTATCATAATATAAAAAATAAATCTAAAAATGTAAAAACATGAACTAGTTAAAAATGATCGTTAAAAATTCAATGTGTATGATTTTGAAGGACCAAAATTTTTTACCAAATGTAAATTAAGCAAAGATTTTAGGTGATTCAGTAGTCCAGCGTATAAGAAATGTATTGCATCAAAAAATGTTGAAATAATTTAATTTATTAAAAAATTACACCTTTTGAAAAACATGATTTTTTTTACTAAATTTTCTTTATTTATTAGAAATTTTATAAAAACTTTTCCAGGAATAAATTTTTTAAGTGCAAATATCTATGATAATATAAAAAATAAATCTAAAAATTTAAAAACATGAACTAGTTTCTACGTTTAAAGAAAAAAGTTCTCCCAACGTAGACGGATACCTTAAGAGACGAACTTACGTCATTTTATGTATCGAATGTGAGTTTACATAGCAAGCAATTCCTTTTCTGAAGCCTACGTCAGGTACATGCCTGAAGTTTATAGACATTCGATCCAGCGCAGTGAAGGTACTTGAATTTGAAGCTGCGAGCTTCCGCCGGGGCCAGGGAAAGAGTTAAGTAATTTTCTTAATCACGGCATGCTGTTGCTGAGGGACAGGTTCGGCTCGTGCGTGTGATCAGTCCCACTCTGGTCGGCTTTCGTGACCTGGGCGTTACAAAAGGCTATTAAAGCCAGACACAGAATTGGACTGGTGGCTGAAATGGCCTGGTAACTATGGCTACCGTAGCAGATTAACAGAATTTTGGTTACCGGTATTCGCCCACCCCGCGAACCTTTTCAGGTCAGAAATTTATTGCCACTAATCATGTTACGGTCTCGTGTTTTTGTTCACTGATTCTCTTTTTTCTATTGACGTGAGGGGGCATTTCCTCTCTTCTCTTTGAATGAAGGTAAAGCTTTAAACTCGGACTTCTATTAAGGCATGTACAAGGTAAATAATCTGATACTTACCATTCATCCATCGAATGATAAGTATCAGAAAATAAATCAGTTTATTCATAAATCTATGGTAAATAAGAAAATTAATTTGATTTGTTAATTGTTCGTAAAATATTATGATCATTTTTGCATTGCTTAGAGCAGAACCTTTAACTGAGTGTAAATATTTATTATGACAGTAAGAGTAAAAGGATAAGATTAAAAAACAAAATAAAAATGTAAACACAACATTTTTATTTCATTCAAAATGTCTCGTGTTCTGTTCACTAATTCTCTTTTTTCTATTGACGTGAGGGGGCATTTCCTCTCTTCTCTTTGAATGAAGCTAAAGCTTTAAACTCGGACTTCTAATAAGGCATGTAAAAGGTAAATAATCTGATACTTATCATTCATCCATCGAATGATAACTATCAGAAAATAAATCACTTTAGTCATAAATCTATGGTAAATATGCATATTAATTTGATTTGTTAATTGTTTGTAAAATAATATGACCATTTTTACATTGCTTAGAGCAGTACCTTTAACTAAGAGTAAATATTTAGTACTACCGTAAGAAATATAGGATAAGATTAAAAAACAAAATAAAAATGATAACAACAATTTCTTTCATTCAAAATGTTTCGCGTTTTGTTCACTAATTCTCTTTTCTCTTAACGGGAAGGGGCATTTCCACTCTTCTCTTTGAATGAAGCTAAAGCTTTAAACTCGGACTTCTAATGAGGCATGTAAAAGGTAAATAATTTGATACTTATCATTCATCTATCGAATGATAAGTATCAGAAAATAAATCAAATTATTCCTAAATCTACGGTAAATATGAAAATTAATTTGATTTGTTAATTGTTTGTAAAATAATATGACCATTTTTACATTGCTTAGAGCAGTACCTTTAGCTAAAAGTAAATATTTAGTTCTACCGTAAGAATTAAAGGATGAGATTAAGAAACAGAATAAAAATGTAAACACAACAATTTTTTTTTCATTCAAAAGGTCTCGTTCTGTTCACTGATTCCCATTTTTTATTGACGTGAGGGGGCATTTTATCTCTTTTCTTTGAAGCTAAAGCTTTAAACTCGTACTTCTAATAAGGCATGTAAAAGGTAAATAATCTGATACTTATCATTCATGCATCGAATCATAAGTATCAGAAAATAAATCAATTTATTCCTAAATCTACGGTAAATATGAAAATTAATTTGATTTGTTAATTGTTTGTAAAATTATATAAACATTTTTACATTGCTTAGAGCAGTACCTTTAACTAAGAGTAAATATTTAGTACTACCGTAAGAAATAAAGGACAAGATTAAAAAAGAAAATAAAAATGAAAACACAACAATTTCTTTCATCCAAAATGTTTCGTGTTTTGTTCACTAATTCTCTTTTTTCTATTGACGCGAGGGGCCATTTTCTCTCTTCTCTTCGAATGAAGCTAAAACTTTAAACTCGGACTTCTAATAAAATGTGAAAAAAGGTAAATAATCTGATACTTATCCTCTTTTCATTGAATGTTGCGTATCAGAAAATTAATCAATTTATTCATAAGTTTATAATCAAAATTAATTAGATTTGTTAAGTATTTGTAAGATACTTTCATTTAAAACGTTCCATAATACTCCTTTTAAAAATGATAGTACCATTTTATAAGGTACATTGCTTAGAGCAGTACTCTCAACTTAGAATAAAAATGAGAACTATTAAGAAACAAAGTAAAAATGAAAAAAAAATTTTTCTTTTACTTAAAGGGAGGATTTCCTCTTTTCTCTATAATTGGAGCTAAAGCTTTAAACTCTAACATCTAATAAGATGCGCAAAAGGTAAATAATCTGATATTTATTATACTTTCATCAAATTTTATGTATCAGAAAATGAATAAGTTTTTTCATAAATTTATGATAGCTATTAAAATTAATTTGACTTCTTAATTGTTTGTAAGATACTTTCACTGAAAACGTTTCATACACACTTCTTTTAAAAATAACATGAACATTTTTACAAGGTATAATACTTATGAGTACCTTCAGCTTAGAGTAAAAATTCAGTGCTACCGTAAGAATTAATGAGTAACATTAAAAGAAAAAAATCATATATATATATATATATATATATATATATATATATATATGTTTTGTTCACTGATTCTAATTTTTCTATTGACGTGGTGTCATTTCCTATCTTCTCTTTCAAGTTAAAGATTTAAATTAGGATTTCTGATAAGATGCATAAAAGGTAAATAATCTCATACACATCATCCTTCCATTGAATGTTATGGATCAAAATTAAATCAATTCATTCATAAATACATATATTTCCGTAGCAGTCAACATGAGTTAAAAAAAATAGAATGTATTGGTGAACCTGAGTATTCTTCTTTAATAATCCCCTATTTTTGCCACCAATAAATTTCGAGCTTTACAATCCACTATGCAAGGGTCAATGAAAAATTTTTAAAGCCGATTTCAAACGGCTACAATTGCCCATGTCAAAAGCGAGATTCGATCCACTTAGAGGCCTATATGTTCGACAATTGTCCAGTCAGACAATTTGGGTGATTGAGACAAAATCAAAGCTACTGATATTATAGAGGCCTACATTCTCGGCCATCTTCCAATTGACAAT
>CM063503.1:94733641-94736141 GCA_032207245.1 Pardosa pseudoannulata | reverse complement strand
TTGAAAAGGTCGAGTGTGTTGAGCGAACTGCAACCAGAGACGGTATATAAAAGAAGTTACGATTCTGATTACTTCATAACTTTGGTTAGTGGGTGTTGAATAATAAATATTATGTTAAGAAGTTACGATTCTGATTACTTTATAATTTTAATTAGTGGGTGTTGAATAATAAACATTATATTAAAAAAGTTACGATTATAATTACTTTATAATTTTGATTCTTTCCCAATTTCTATTATTTCCAGATTCTGACTGCGATTATTTTTATTAAATTAGAATTTTCTCATTTAAATGAAAAAAAATCCCCAAAATCCTCGCATATCCTCGTTAGTGTCTGTTGAATAATAAATAGTTACAATTCTAATTACTTTCTGATTCTTTTCATTTAATCTGAATTTCTTTATTTGAAAAAAAATATTTGTGTCATATCTTTGAAATCTTATAGTTTGTCATATTTCATTCAGTAGGATAACATACCCTCAGCATTCAATGTTAACTAAATATTAAAAGAAATAGTAATTTGGTGAGCTATAGGTAAGAACTACCAATATTTAACACCGATTTCTTTCTTCAATTTTTCAAAAACAATTCTTAGTGACGCAGTTGACTTTCAAAACAGTTAAAATAGCAATTTAACAATCAAATTACTTATGATAATAAGTGATAATATAATATGTATTATGTGAAAAAAAATATACCTTATACCTTCTACAAATGTAGCAAATTAAAAGGTTTGAAAAAATCCATTATGTTATAATCCCGATATATTCAAACAAAATACTATAAAGCATTGGAAGAAGTTTTAAATATCTCACAAGTACATATATAATTATATTAAGCTTTTAAAATTTTATGACCAGTCTAATCTGGCATAATTCAAGCATGTAGCAAGACTCTTGTAGAAGATACGAAACTTTTGAAAACGTGATCCACATAATTCTTTATAAGCATTATATAGCAACCCTAATCTATTTTTGCTCTAATTTATACTTTTATAAGCATTGGATCAGGTCTTAAATATCTTACAAATACATGTATATTTTATGAAGCTTTTAAAATTTTATGAACAGTCAAATCTGACATAATTCAAGCATGCAGCAAGACTCACATGTAGAAGGTACAAAACTTTTGAAAACACGCTCCGTATAATTCTTTATAATGCAACACTATTCTACTTTTGCTCTAATTTATACTTTTATAAGCGTTGTAACAGGTCTTAAATATCTCACAAATACATGTATAACTATATTAAGCTTTTAAAATTTTATGACCAGTTAAATCTGACATAATTCAAGCATGCAGTAAGACTCTTGTAGAAGATACAAAACTTTTGAAAGCGTGATCCACATAATTCTTTTTAAGCATTATATAGCAACCCTAATCTATTTTTGCTCTAATTTATACTTTTATAAGCATTGGATCAGGTCTTAAATATCTTACAAATTTTGTATATTTTATTAAGCTTTTAAAATTTTATGGCCAGTCAAATCTGACATAATTCAAACATGCAGTAAGACTCTTGTAGAAGATACAAAACTTTTGAAAGCGTGATCCACATAATTCTTTTTAAGCATTATATAGCAACCCTAATCTATTTTTGCTCTAATTTATACTTTTATAAGCATTGGATCAGGTCTTAAATATCTTACAAATACATGTATATTTTATGAAGCTTTTAAAATTTTATGAACAGTCAAATCTGACATAATTCAAGCATGCAGCAAGACTCACATGTAGAAGATACAAAACTTTTGAAAACACGCTCCGCATAATTCTTTATAAGGCAACACTATTCTATTTTTGCTCTAATTTATACTTTTATAAGCGTTGTAACAGGTCTTAAATATCTCATAAATACATGTATAATTATATTAAGCTTTTAAAATTTTATGACCAGTTAAATCTGACATAATTCAAGCATGCAGTAAAACTCTTGTAGAAGGTACAAAACTTTAAAAACATGCTCCACATAATTCTTTATAAGGCAACGAAAGTCGACAAATTTGAAAAGGTCGAGTGTGTTGAGCGAACTGCAACCAGAGACGGTCCCTCACATTCAGGTAGTGGCAAAAGTGCTTCTTCTGTCATCCCAATCGTAGGCGATATTGATCAAAACAGGGAAAAAGGGATGTAAGAAGGTGATTTTGCGACGGAATACCCCACGTATAGAACACTTACTACTTTGGGAAAGGGCAGCTGATCTCGCGTGTCCTCCCTTCCCACCCTCAAGATTAGCCTCCTGAAAAATAACCCTCCAGAAAAGATCGCCACCGATTTATGAAACGCACATTCCAAGCTTTTCCGTTGAAATGTCAAGGAACGTCTCATCTTGTCGAATGATAGCTCACGAATAGGGGTTAGAGTTTGCAGTTAAACAAATCGTGATTTGGAGAGCTTTAGATAGGAACTATCAATATTTTCCACCCATCTCTTATCGGAAACGTAAAGTCATTTGCTTTTTAAAAACAACTCTTAGTAGTACAGTGGACTTTTAAAACGG
>CM063503.1:94718641-94728641 GCA_032207245.1 Pardosa pseudoannulata | reverse complement strand
AATCAGAAAGTTTTGTTTAACAGCCTGTATATTATATATACTAGTGCCCTTCAAAGGGTTATTATAGTGGGATGATCTTGATTATGTTTTTATTCCTAATTTGATTCCTTTTATTTAATTTGTATATCCTTATTTAATTCAAAAATTATTTCTTTTTAATAACATTTGAGCGTTAAACATTCCCTCATACAATGTCATGTAAATTTTATTATAGAAGAGCTATATAGGTGGCCAAATACTCACAAAAACAACTCAAACGAGGTATGTCCTTGTAGCTTAAAAGCATGGACCAACCCCCCCCCCCAGGCTTGATCTGCCACCCCCAAAGACATCGTTTTTAAATTTGGAGGACGTTGCACCACGAATCTATTTTACGTGCCCAAGCTGACATTAATATACACGTCGGATTTTTGGCTGGCTTAACTTCTGAACCTGCAACTCTTCTGCACCGAGGTACTTTCCCACAATGATCTGCAAGTACTGGCACATCTGTCGGAGAAATTTCCTAGAGGAATTTAGGACTTTGATTGTTCACGTCCAGTTTAGGGACCCCTGCAGAGAAGGTAAAAATCTTGGAATGGCAGAGTAACGGTCAAGCTCGCACAGAGTTGTAACCGTGAGTTATGGGGGCTGGGGCTAAAAATAATGTCAGCTTTCACAAAACGGGCTATTTTAATGAGCCTACCTGCACTCCCGAATGGGGTGGAGATGTGGGAAAATTTCACGAAAAAAGTGATTGGCAAAGAAAAAAAAGGGGCGTTAAAACCGAGGTGAGGAGTTGGGAAAGAGAGTTAAGAAAAGAGTTGAAGTCGGGATTCAAGAGTAGCTGGACATCGAAATCCCAAGCCCGGCTCACCAGCACCGACTCGTGTCGTGAGCCCGAACGCCCGGACCGACACACCGCATGAGGAAAGCCCCTGCCTGCTCCCCTGTGCCTGTACTGGAGGTAAAAAATATTCACAACGGTCATTTAGGCCTCTGTTAGTAATTTAACATTGTGATTAAGGAATAACGCATTATAAAGAGAATTATAATAATTATGGTGTAAATATGAATATAAGACATAAATAATTGCTGGTTATGTTATATGATAATCAAGGATATAAATTTGTAAATAATGTATACAGAATAAATGTCTGAATCTCAATATAAAGTATCATATTCTTACTGTGTTTCCCCTTTGTAAATGAACATTGGTGTTAAGGTTGTAAGTACATTCCAACACCTTCCATTACAGTTTGCTGCTTATACCGACTGAGATACTGTGGGTATCAAAAAATAAGGATAGTAAGTATTAAATAATAATTCCGTTTAAAAAAATCCAAGTTTTTTTTAATTCTCTAATTCTGAGTCCTCTTATTTAATTTGATTTTTTTATTTCTAAAAATTTCGTAGTCATATTTTTCAATTGTATTTATTACAGTTATTTTTAATGAATAGCATGTATTCAGCATTCAGTGTTAAATAAATATTAAATGAAATCGTATTTTGGTAAGCTTTAGATAAGAGCTATCAACATTTTTCGCCGATCATTTTGCCTGTGCTTATTGATAACGGAAAGTCATTTGCTTTCTAATATCATTTCTTAATGGTACAGAGGCTTTTTGAAACGGATAAAAAGGTGAGTTTTCATTACTAACAAATTATGATAATAGATATTAAATAATATGTACTGCGCAAAAGTATTACGATTCTGATTATCTCCTAATTCAGATTCCTTTTATTTAGTTTGAATTTGCTCATTTTGAAAAAAAATCTCCCATATGATGTATTTGAAATATGTTTGCTTGTTAAATTGCATTTTAAATGGATATAATACATTTAGCATTTAGCGTTAATAAGAATTAAATTAAAATTTGTGATTTGAGGAGCTTTAAATACGAATTATCGACATTTTTCAGTTATCTCTTTGACTGCAAATCAAGTAAAAAAGCGTTTGACTAACCGCTAAAAAGCCGTTTTTCAAGGCTATTGAATTATAATGGTGGGAACGATGCTGATTATTTTTTGATTATACGAATTTTGATGTTTTTATTTGACATGTAATTTTCTCCTATCCAAAAATTTCTAAAATTATGATAGCAAGTATCTATATAATATATGCATAGAAAAATCACCGATTCTGATTATCTTCTTATTCTGATTCTAAAAAGAATCAAAATAACTTGAACGAAAAATATACAATCCTGATTATTCCCAGATACTGACAGCGATTACTTGGATTTAATTTGAATTTCCTCACTTAAATATTAAAAAAATCAAAACATTTCTGTAGCATTTTATATAAGCACAATAATTTAAAAATCAAATTATGCGTTGCCTCTTATATTATTAATGTCAATGTAAAAGTATGTTGGTGGGGGGGGGACACGGATACACAGAAATGAAGTAAAATAATGGGATTTGGTTATGTTTGTAAACATTGCTATTCTAAATTGAACAAACAGATACAAAAATATTCCAACTTCTTGTTCTAGAGATATACATTTTAGACTATTAGTTATGTCAACGGAATATATCCTTTTGAGTACGTTTAGGAAATTTTTACCTCATTTTTACCTTTAAAAAGCATGTAAAATACAAATCAAGAACACCCATTTGCACAACACGATGACCGAAAGAGTAGGGCCCTTTGATATAATTTTTCGATTGATGGGTCCAAATCTAGCCAACAGCATGATTTTCCATCTCTTGTAAATAAAACTATAAATTAGACTATTAATTGTGTCAATGGAATATATCATTTTGAGTGTTTTCAGGAAATTTATACTTCATACTCTCCTAAAAGCATGCAAAATACAAATCAAGAACACTCATTTGCACAACACGATGACCGAAAGGGTAGGGTGTTGCCCTTTGATGTAATTTTTCGATTGCGGGGTCCAAATCTCGCTAACAGCATGATTTCCCCTCACTTGTAAATAAAACTATAAATTAGACTATTAATTGTGTCAATGGAATATATCATTTTGAGTGTTTTCAGGAAATTTATACTTCATACTCTCCTAAAAGCATGCAAAATACAAATCAAGAACACTCATTTGCACTACGCAATGACCGAAATAGTAGGGTGTTGCTATTTGATATAATATTTCGATTGCTGGGTCCAAATCTCGCTAAAGGATCATTTTTCCATTACTTGTAAATTAAACTATAAATTAGACTTGTAAATTAGACTATTAATTGTGTCAATGGAATATATCATTTTGAGTGTTTTCAGGAAATTTATACTTCATACTCTCCTAAAAGCATGCAACATACAAATCAAGAACACCCATTTGCACAACACGATGACCGAAAGAGTAGGGTGTTGCTTTTGATATAATTTTTCGATTGCTGGGTCCAAATCTCGCTAAAGGATGATTTTCCATCACTTGTAAATTAAACTATAAATTAGACTATTAATTATGTTAAGGGAATATATCATTTTAAGTGTTTTTAGGAAATTTATTCCTCATACTCTCCTAAAAGCATGTAAAATAGAAATCAAGAACACCCATTTGCACAACACGATGACCGAAAGAGTAGGGTGTTGCCCTTTGATGTAATTTTTCGATTGCGGGGTCCAAATCTCGCTAAAGGATGATTTTCCAGCTCTTGTAAATAAAACTATAAATTAGACTATTAATTGTGTCAATGGAATATATCATTTTGAGTGTTTTCAGGAAATTTATACTTCATACTCTCCTAAAAGCATGCAAAATACAAATCAAGAACACTCATTTGCACAACACGATGACCGAAAGGGTAGGGTGTTGCCCTTTGATGTAATTTTTCGATTGCGGGGTCCAAATCTCGCTAACAGCATGATTTTCCCTCACTTGTAAATAAAACTATAAATTAGACTATTAATTGTGTCAATGGAATATATCATTTTGAGTGTTTTCAGGAAATTTATACTTCATACTCTCCTAAAAGCATGCAAAATACAAATCAAGAACACTCATTTGCACAACACGATGACCGAAAGGGTAGGGTGTTGCCCTTTGATGTAATTTTTCGATTGCTGGGTCCAAATCTCGCTAAAGGATTATTTTCCATCTCTTGTAAATAAAACTATAAATTAGACTATTAATTGTGTCAATGGAATATATCATTTTGAGTGTTTTCAGGAAATTTATACTTCATACTCTCCTAAAAGCATGCAAAATACAAATCAAGAACACTCATTTGCACAACACGATGACCGAAAGGGTAGGGTGTTGCCCTTTGATGTAATTTTTCGATTGCGGGGTCCAAATCTCGCTAACAGCATGATTTCCCCTCACTTGTAAATTAAACTATAAATTAGACTTGTAAATTATAATATTAATTATGTTGAGGGAATATATCATTTTGAGTGTTTTCAGGAAATTTATACTTCATACTCTCCTAAAAGCATGCAAAATACAAATCAAGAACACTCATTTGCACAACACGATGACCGAAAGGGTAGGGTGTTGCCCTTTGATGTAATTTTTCGATTGCGGGGTCCAAATCTAGCCAACAGCATGATTTTCCATCTCTTGTAAATAAAACTATAAATTAGACTATTAATTGTGTCAATGGAATATATCATTTTGAGTGTTTTCAGGAAATTTATACTTCATACTCTCCTAAAAGCATGCAAAATACAAATCAAGAACACTCATTTGCACAACACGATGACCGAAAGGGTAGGGTGTTGCCCTTTGATGTAATTTTTCGATTGCGGGGTCCAAATCTCGCTAACAGCATGATTTCCCCTCACTTGTAAATTAAACTATAAGTCCCGGCTTAATTATCCCTCCTAAAAGTAGATAGCAACGCACAGAAGTAACCCACTACTTTTATTCACATGTTACAAGGGCCATAGCCTGCATGCGAAAAGTATGCGAAATGTTATAGGAAAAAAATTTAACTTTTTGTACTGAGCGAGACGGAGTTTCATTAACTGAAATAGCAAAAGATCTTAAGTGTTCAAAGCAGAGTAACTAAGCGGATGAATTTTTGATTACTCTAAAACTGAAACAGAATACATCATGCATCAAACTCTTGAAAGTTGGTGCTCAACCATAACAACGGGCTTATGAAGATAACCTATTCAATTCAGTTTTTTTTTCTGTCAGTTTAAAAAAGTAACAACGGGTACTCTATACCCTCCTCAGAATGAATGAGCGGTTTATAATCATTGTTTTTCTTCTGGCAAGAGTATCATAAATGTAACAGTCTTATTCTTTCATGAATTTCTCTAGAGTGAGATATAGGTGAGTAACAGAGACTTAGTTGCTTTTATCCGTCAAATAACATTTTTATTTCTCACTCTGTTTACATGAACATTTCTATATATGTAGGCTGGTTTGGAGCTCTACGGTCTACTGTCTTGCTATTGGACGGTTAATGAAACCGCGATCTACTGTTTAACCCTTAATTTGACAAGATGTTTTTTTCAAATATTTTTTAATTTCTGTTATTTTTACATGTCTTTATAGACATTAGCCTACCTGTAAAATAAACAAAAAAAACATATCATTTTCCATTTTTGAGATAACGTCCGCCGTGGCGAACACTGCCAATTATGTTACATAGCAGTTAGAAATATACATTTCCGGTGTAGCTGCAAGACTTAGTCAAATTAAGGGTTAAAGCAGATTGTTAACGGCTACGAACAACCATGCCATCAGCGGGATTCGAACCCTTGAACTTCGGAATCGAACAGAAGCGCTCTACCATTCGGCCATCGTTCGGCTTCTGTAGGCGCTAGTATAATATATTTCTATTTAGAGTATATAGATGGATGTTATACAAGAGGTATATCTATACATATAAAGATGATTATCCGTTTATGTATATATTTTTGTGTACGTGTGTGTAACTCTCACAATACTACAGTTTTATTATTGTAATTCATACAATTATACAGTTAATATTACTGATGAAAGTTTGCACGCTTCATCTCTTAAACAAGTTCAAAGTCATTGGTCGACGTAAATAATTTATGTAGGTGTCTAAAAAGACTTCGATACCTCCTAGGTTCCCATGTTAATTGTTTTTATATTAGATCAGTAGTCTTCAAACTCACTGTTCCCTTGGAGCTACATGATATTCAGGTGGTACATTGCGCCTTTTATCGAAAGCATAAGTTAGACGTTAATGAATTAATAATACAGACGTCATTCTGGTACAAGCATTTAAAAAATTCATGCAAATTTCATAATAAATCATTATATAGATTCACAGATTTCATATTGAGTGTCGCGGCACAGCAAAGAAAAATATAGCTTAAATTAGAATATAGGTAATAACGCCCACTTAAAACTAAAGTGATATCAAACCTACTTCACACAATGAATTAATAATATAGAAGTTTTTCTGATACAAGAATTTAAAAAATTTCGTGATAAATCATTTTATAGATTCACAGATCTCAAATTATGTGTCGCGGCATACTGGGGTTGCATACCAGGGATGCCGTGGCAATTAAAAAAAAGATGAGGTAGTAGTTGTAAATGTATTTAATAAGACACAAAGATATTTAAAAGTTAAAGTTCAAGTCGTATTCCTACGCTACTATACTACTGCCAAAATATTCGAAGAAATGTCGTTGTATTTATCTCGTGGTTCCAAACCTGTACCTCCGAGGTCCTCAAACTTTGTGCTAAGGAGAAAAAAATTTAAAAACCACTGCTATAGAAAATACAGCTATATACGCACTAAAAAAATAGCACTGAAAATTTATCTATTGAGTAGAATTTTTTAGACCTCATAGATCGTGATATAATACAATTTTAAATTTTGCTGATAACATAAAATAATTCTATAGTAATTACTTTATAGTTTATTGTACTAAATAGAAAAGGGATAAATGTATAATTTTATTAAGAGTTGAAACAGGTCCTTAATACTGGAATATTGTATAACTTTGTTCACTATGCAAAATGATATCATTGGTCAAAATAGATACATTAGAAAGTAGATACAATTTCAGTCTGCACTATGAATACTTTAAAGACAGGATGTATAAAGTGAATGCATTGCTTAAGTAATAAAATAAGAGGTTGAGAATCATTTAATTCAAAAGAGTCAAATATTGTCCTGTTAAAAAGACACTAATATAGACTTCGCGACAGTAACATATTAATTTATTAAATTTCTCATTTTTTTCTATATTTTTAAACACAGTTTCTCGCTTCTAATTAAAATATTTTAACCCGAAAATAATTATAGATAAAATTACAGTTTTATAATCCTGTTCTAGATTCGCCGTGTATCAATTAATTTTATACAAGAGAAAACTTCTGAGGGCAAAAAAATATTTAGATAGCTGTAATTCTATATTTTTTGTAATACATTATTACATTTGATGTGTCTTAAAATAAAATATAATCCATAAAAAATTAAAGTACGTGATATAAAAATATTAAGCGCTTAAAATTTTACGGTATTGCCAAGTCTAATATGATAATAGCAAAGAAATCTATCCCGGGAGAACAGAGCCTGGATACAATAGCTGTTTGAAAAGCTCTTCAAATTACTTTTATTTGCTGCGAAACCCAAAGTGCGCCTCACATACTTTAAATATTACCCTGTTGAATGTAAAAAAGCGCCTATCAGGCAAATCCAGTATTTAGATACCTCTTTAGCTCCTTATTTGAATGAAGATGGAAACGGATAAGTGACGCTGCACAAAGAGCAAGAGTTGAGGCTCGATAATTGCCTAGCAAGTCTTCGTTTTTCGGATCCTTAATCCTCGATATTGTTTGCCTCGATCTATGGGAAATAAAATAAGCGGATCGTTTTCGAAAAGCAATTACGCCAAACCTGTCGAGTGTACCAGAGACAGATCCAGGTTGATCCTCTTTTATCGACATTTTCCATTTGATCCACAGCTTAGAGCATACTGTCGACGCGTATAAATATGTTATTAGCAAAATTCTGGAAATGATGCCGAAAATAGTTCGGGAAAATATCCGCAAACAAAAGAAAAAGAACAGGTTGCTCTATCACGGCGAAGGCTTTTTTTTTTCTTTCTTGTGTATGATTCTTTTATTTTTCATGAAATGGGGAAGAAAGCCATTACAAGATCTCTTCTGTGACATTAGTGAATCTTCTCCACAGATGGCGCCCGCGCGCGTGGTAACGCTTATCTGTCTCTTGTTGTGTCTTCCGGATATTCTTCTTCTACCATTATAGATCTCTTCGTTCTATCCTCCTTTCTGATCCCCCCTTCACTCTTTCTCTTCTTGTCGGATGCTTTATGGGGTTTCATTTCGTAGAAAATTGGAGGACCCAAGATGAGACTCGACAATTCTTCTTCTAAAAGCCAGACACATTGCTGATGACCGTTTTTCATCTCGAAAATTTCTCCGACACTTATTTTCGGTCCTCCCCCTTCCCCCAGATGGTCATTTTCTTTCGTTGGCTTCTTTTCCCCCAAATAAAATGATGCCGATAAATGATGCCCACGATTTCTATCGTTTGGTCGAAAATACCATGACGGTAGATGGGGGAAATACAAAACAAATAACATTACTTCAGGGATGACATTTTTCGGTATTGTTATTGAACAATGCTTTTAATAAGCTAGGGTGAGAATGCAATCACACTTCCGCTGATGACTTGCCAAGAGCGCTTGGATTTGCTCTGCGCTCAAAATACTCCCAAAGTTCAAGCAGCTAAAGTACAATTGCATTTCAAAAAAGAGTTCGAGCTATTACGAGATACTTAACCTGTTTTATAAAAAGCTACGTTCGCTCTCAAGGAACAAATCAGGGGAAATTATTGATGGTTTTAAATAAATATTTCTTCAAAATTTGTTTAAAGCAAAAAGATTTTTTCACTGTTTATGCTTAATGTTAAAATCTCATCAAAACACTGACATATACTTGTAAAGAAAGATATTAATCTGGCAAATTTTTCAAGTAAAATCTTACCTAAACTAGCATATTATTTTAAGTTAGGTCTTTATAACAAAATATTCAAATTCTTGAATTTAAAATATTATTCAACAGTTCGGTTTTAAATAAATTTCAATAAGAATTTCATTACCTTGAAAAACACTTATACTTTAAATAATTTAATTTTACACCATTTTATGTTAAGGGAATATACATATATAGTATAAATAATGTATTTCTTACCTGTATTTATGCATATTTTCAATCGACACCCTCATGTAGTTTTAAAAGATATAATAATATGTTTCATAACCATTTTATCATGTTAGTTCATTAGTTTACTAAAAACATTTAAGTAGCAGATAAAGAGATTTTTCTAGACTTATTTTAGCGTATTAAGATATTTAAAAGGTAAATTAATTTTTGATTACTGGAATATATTTTGAATTCTTTTTTATTAAAATAATTAGCCTTATTTCAGTTTATGGTCCATTAATGAAGTGTATTAATTCTTGGTTTAGTTTAGTATTACAGTAACGGGATACATAAAATTTTAGAATTTGAATATAATTCTATAAATAAATGCTTTTTGACTCCTTCTCATGCATTACTCATTCAAGTAAAGTGCTTGATTTTTTTGGAGAATCATACAAATAATACAGAAACTTTATATTATCAAAATTTTTAGAATTTTAAGTTGAAAATTCATAATAGCTTTTAGTAAAACTATGATTTTAAAGCATCTAAATGTTAATATTTTTCTAATATATTTTCGTCATCATTATTGTCACTTCATAAGAAACACGTATACTGAATTTCAAATTTATGCATATATGTTGAAATATGAACGTAAGTTGCGACAACTTAGTAAAATCACTTTTTCTTTTAAATTACTTTTTCAGTGTAAAATCACTCTTACACAGCTCTTAAGAATGGAATGTTACTATGTTTGATATAGTTTTAACTTTATAAAATTTGAATTTTTGGAATATATTTGAGCGGTATTTAACACATTTATAGGATAAAATAAATTTAAATTACCAATTTTTTTTACCGTTTTACAGATTATGTGTTCACTTAAAAATCTGATTAGTTCGTAACAAACAATTGCTAGAAAATATTGGTAAAGATTATAGGGAAAATTT
>CM063503.1:94673641-94713641 GCA_032207245.1 Pardosa pseudoannulata | reverse complement strand
ATATTGTTTAGAATAGACAATTTGCACATCCTAGTTCTTAGTTGTAAAGAAAAAAACATAATGTTAATATTTTTTTCTGATTAAAACAAATAGCATTCTATATCTATTTGCTTCAGTATTTGAAGTTAAAATATCTTTTTCTTGGATAGTATACTTGTTAAGGTATTTTTGAATGGAATATTTCAAGATATTATTAATATAAAATGATAAAATGAAGTGTAAAAAACATTTCGAACATCAAAATAAACATTTATATGAATTTTTGAAGCATTCAAAAGTTACTATTTGTTTTTAAAGAAGGAAGGGTGCATCAGAAACTCGTCAAAAGCTAGAATTCTTAATTCCATACCAGTTACTATAATAGTTATAAATCCCTACAATGCTATTCAGATATAGATATATAGGGATAAAAATATTTTCAAATTACATCAAAAATTCTGGTTCTAACATAATAGTTAAACTCCTCTTTTGCTAATACTCCAATCCTGTTCAAATATTGAACAAAGTCACAGCATTTATCTAAAATTCAGATGTATGAAAATTTGGTAAGTTTTAATATTTTTGACTACAATTAAATTTTCAAAACCAATAGCTGACATTCTATTATGTGCTCGGTTTTTAATTCTGTAAATTTGTTTGAATAAGCCAAAAAGTTTGCTTTATTCTTTGCTTAAAGTTTGTATCTCCGATTCAATTATCTCTACCAAGTCATATCAAAATATTCCCTAAAACAAATATGGATGCCTCTATCCATTCCAGGTCCAACCATTTCAAAAATTCAAGGACAGACGGCAGATAACTTAGGCTATTATTATATAGGGGATATATATATGAGGCTCAGACTATTTAAAATTACATAAAAATATATGGTTTTAACATAATACTTATTTCCTCTTTTTCTAATACTCTAATCCTGTTCAAATATTGTACAAAGTCACAGCATTTATCTAAAAATCAGATATATGAAAATTTGGTAAGTTTTAATATTTTTAACTACAATTAAATTTTCAAAACCATTTGCTGACATTTTGTTATATGCTCGGTTTTTAATTCTGTAAATTTGTTTGAATAAATCAAAAAGTTTGTATCTCCGATTCAATTATCTCTACCAAGTCATATCAAAATATTCCCTAAAACAAATATGGTTGGCAACCCTTTTTCCTGCGTAGTTCAACTTTATTCTGAGTGTATTTGTTTTTATCGGTTGTCAAGAAATTTTCAAATAAAATATCTGAGCTTGGAAGCAGGTCTTATGGAGCTCTTAATCAAGTGTAAGCAAATCGGGGGCCGAGGAGGGAGGGCGGCAGACGATTAAGGGCGCGAGGAAAGACAAAGGGAGCGAAGAAAAATGCCGGGTCTCTGGAGCAGTTTTAATCATCATCTCCCCCCTCCTTTCCTGGTGAGATATTTTATTCGTTGTTCGCGCAAAAGTCGCGTCAAACTGTGATACGGATGACACTGTAATTACAATCCGGTGCCGGCACTTTTCACGGCTGCGTGCCTACTAATTAAAAGTGCCTCTAATTACTCCAGGACGACTCTGCCTACAAAATACTCCGCAATGTTGAGGCCCCTGATTAATACTGGAAACATTCAGCAATCTAGTGCTTCAGGGATAGAAAAAGTGTGCAAGTTTCATGGCCCGATCACGCAGAAAACTCCGTAGAGTGCATTAAACATTCGGAGGAATGCATATCATTGAAGGTGTTCACGCTCGACAACAAAGTGATACAGACGGATTATTTTGGATTCGGGGCTAACTAGGTTAATTCTTGTTCTGTTAAAGGCTTTTATCCGTTTTAACAGGAAAACATCCCGATGGGAGAAGACTGACATTATTCATTACGAGTTTTAATCCAAAGATACTTCTCAAACAGAACAAATTAAAATGATACTGTTAAAAACACCTGTTCATTTAATTATCCAATACTTGAGTTTTCAACACCTTTTTATAAGAATGAATTTAATTAAAAACTTAGCTTCCACCATTGATCATTCATTTCCACTTATTAATACATAAGCGTCTCCTCAGTTTCAGCACTTGATTTGGGAATAAATCGCTTTTGTCATTCTTTCTAAAATAACTTTAAAATTTTACATTATTTGACATCAGTGATTCACAGCCATTATAATGTTTCAATATGAAAACATTTTCTCTCACCCCGATGAAAAATGTTTCATTTTTGTATATTGAAAATAACATCTATTCCAAAATACAGATTGCATTTATTGGGAAAAACACTTTTCTTATAAAACTTTCCCTTACTCCTGATGGAGCAAGCACCCGAGGTTGGAGATCACTGATATATACCTTCGTTACAAGCAACATTACAATTAGAATTGTTTTAGGGGACAATTTTTTGGAAATAATTATTTTAAATGTTTCAGTATTTGATAAGATTACAGTCAGAATATTTTAAATGGCAGTTTATTTTGTAAATATTTGTTTTAAATGCTTGAATATGTGATATGATTTGAAGATCTGTATTCATAAGCAAATGTTTCACTTTTGTTTTCTTACAGATAAAATAATACCCAACTCTCGCTTTAGTCATTCTTTGAAAATAACGTTAACATTTTACATTATTTTACCCAACCAAAGGTGGTTCCCAACCTTTTTGGTAATTCACACCTCTTTCAATATGAAAATATTTTGTCGCATCCACATGAAAATTGTTCCATTTTTGTTTATGAGAAAGAACATTTATTCCAAAGTACAAAATATATTTAATGAGAAATGCATTTTTGTGAAAAGCTTTCTGACATTCTCGAGGATGAGGGCATGCCTGCGTTGAGAACCATTGTTTTACACATTCGTTACAAGCAACATTGCAATTACAATTTTTAGGTGATAATTTCTTTTATAAATGCTCACTTTAAATGTTTCAGTATTTGATATTATTGGAATTATAATATTTGAAGTTGCAATTTATTTTGTAAACATTCATTTTAAATGCTTGAATATGTGATATGATTTGTAGATTTGTATTCGTATGCAAATGTTTAACTTTTGTTTACTTACAGATAATATAATACCCAATAATCGCTTTAGCCATCCTTTGAAAATAACGTTAACATTTTACATTATTTTACTCCAGTGATTCCCAACCTTTTTGATAACTCACATCCCTTTCAATATGAACTTATTTTCTCGTGCTCACATGAAAAATGTTTCATTCTTGTATATGAAAAATAGCAATTATTCCAAAGTAAAAAATATCTTTATTGAGAAATGCATTTTTCTGAAAAGCTTTACCTAACTATCAAGGGTCCGCGTACTCTGGGTAGGGAACCATTATTTTACACATTCGTTACAAGTAACGTTACAATTAGAAATTTTTAGGTTATAATTTATTTTATAAGTACCGAATTTAAATATTTCAGTACTTGATATGATTACAATTAGAATATTTTAATTTATTTTGTAAACATTAATTTTAAATGCTTAATGATATGATTTCTAGATCTGTATTCATAAGCAAATCTTAAAATTTTGTTTTCTTGTGGATAAAGTAATACTCAACTTTTAATCTAATGTAAAAACTCTAAAATATTTTAATCTTCAACATTCATTGTTTGATATACTCAACACCCCACTGATGTAAATAAAAGTACTATCGACTGTTTAAGTGATAATACCCAATTTAGAAATTTTCAGAACAAAGAACAAATACAATCATTGAGAGTAAAAATACTGATGTACTTATAAATATGACAAGATTGTATATTTTAAAGAATAATATAATAATAAGATCTTGAATACAACCATATTCTTCAATTTTAATGGTAAGCTGAACGTAGAAAAGTGATTTTGCAAATTATTAAATTAAAGATTTGAAACTTATTACAAAAATAAATTATAAAATATAGCTACACAATTTACTTTAAAAAGTTAAAACAAATTATTTTACTTAATTTATCGCAGATTTCTACGATATTAACTACCAATAAATATTAAAATAAGTATATACATATATATATATATATATATATATATATATATATATATATATATATATATATATATATATATATATATATATATATATATATATATATATATATATATATATACATTTCAAATTTAACTTCGTTTGGATTGCTAAACGAACTAACTCAAAATTAGAAAAGTCTGAATTTTTAATGAAAATTCAGCTTACAGACAAAAACATTCACTAAGAACAAATATTTAATCAGTCATTAAAATAATACCCAAGTTCAAAATATTTTTTAAAGAATAATAATCAGGGTGAAAATTCAAAATTTAAGTGCAATATTTTAACAATAAATAAAAAATTAAAATACTGAATCTAAAAAGCATTTGATGTGATTTTCATGTTATTGATTTATTTATAATCAAATGTATATCTGTTTAAGTTTTAATAATTTACAATTTAATAATTTACCTAGTTGAGAATTTAATAATTTAATGATTTACATAGTTGAGAATTTAATAATTTAATGATTTACATAGTTGAGAATTTAATAATTTAATGATTTACATAATTTGCAATTTAATAAATTACATAATTTACAAACTAATGATTTAATAATAAACAATTTTTAATCTTCATCTTCCTCTTAAGAAATCTCATAATTACCGATGCTTAGAAAACTGATCAGGAAAAAACATTTATAACAGTTTCAAAATTTATTTAAAACTTTGGTCAGGTATTTTACCATCTATAAATAGATAGATGGTTTTTCTTTTTATATATATGTAATGTTCATTCCAATAAATTAATTTTTATAATAATTTTAGCACCCTAAATTAAAAAAGGAAAAATCAGATATTGTGGTACACGCAAGGTATCAGAAACTATTTTACATTCGCAATATAAAATCTTTATCAAATATTATCAATAATACAATATCATTATAGTATGCATCATTTAAATCCCATAAATAAATTATTTATATGTAAATTATGTTAAAAATAAAAAATGTAATAAAATAGCTTAATTTTTTTAATCTTTGAAAGTTCAAAAGTTAAACAATCATAATGACAAAAACTACTGTGTGTTACAAAATGTCCACTCTTAATTTCCACACTTTCGCAACAAAGATGGCATTAATGGAATGTTAAACAATGTATTTAAAATAAGGCATTTTTCTGTAGTTTCTTAAGCTAAGAAAAGTAAATCTGGTTAAATTCCTTTTTCATCTACAAAGGTTTTTCAGAATCACCATGTTACAAAAATATACCAGCACTTTTGTTTTTTGAGTGAAGCATTGCTTTTTGTATTGTTAAAGGTTATCTCAAACCTAACTTATAAGAAAATGTTAATGAAAAGTAATATATAGTAGACTTAATAGTATTTTTTTTTTGTTTTTGAGTAAAATTCCTAGTGATCTAAACTGTCTTAAGTAGAACTGGGAAAATTTTTTTTCAACAACAAAAAACAAAGGTTTATAAGCAAAAGATTAAGATTCTCAATAGTTCAAAAACTGGTATTTACAATATTTTTAAGGAATAAAGAATATATTGGGGAATGCATGATACTCACCAATTAATTCAAAATCTGCTGAAATTAAGCAAATTTTCCAATTTTCAAAGAAAAATACCAGTAGACTCGTAAAATAGCTGAAGAGACAAATCAAGAAGTATCTTAGTCTCTTGTGTCACTAAGTGGTGACGTTTGGAATTGAATGATAATGCTAATTTTTTTTTAAATAAAAGAAAAATCCCGACTACTGAAACATCAATAAAGGAGAATGTCTCAGTTAGGCAAAAGTATTTCATGCCCGAAATCCTAAACAGAAGAAAAATTATTTTTGGAGTGAAGCAGTGCTTTTTGTTTTGTTAAATGTTAACTTAAACCTAACTTATATGAAAACGTTAATGAAAAGTAAAATATAGTAGACTTAAGAATATGAATGGTATTTTTTCTTGTTTATGAGTAAAATACCTAGTCATCTAAACTGTCTTAAGTAGAATTGTGGAAAATTTTGTTCATCAAAGAAAAACGAAGGTCTGGAAGCAAAAAACTAAGATTCTCAATAGTTCTAGAACTGGTATTTGCAATATTTTAAGCAATAAAGAATATTGAGGAATACCTGATACTTATCAATTAAAAAAAATCTGCTAAAATTAAGCGAATTTTCAAGTTTTCAAAGAAATATATCAGTTGACTCGCAAAATAGCTCAAGAGACAAATCAAGAAGTCTCTTAGTCTCTAGTATAATTGTGTGGTGACGTTTGGAATTGAATGGTAAAGCTAACTTGTGTAAATAAAAGAAAAATCATGACTACTGAAACGTCAAAAAGAATGTTTCAGTTAGACAAAAGTATTTGATGTCCGGAACTCTAAGCGGAAAAAAATTATTAAAAAAAATATTTGGATGGTTCTTACAGCTATAATCACCATTGGGATATCCTAAGATAAGAATCTAGTTGAATCTTCAGAAGACAAACAATGGAGTTGTGAGAGACAGTTCTGTTTTGATCGTAGGTATAATCACTATTGGGATGACATAAGATTAGAATCCAGTAAAATCTTCAAAAGTCATACAGTGAATCTGTGTAAGACAACTGGGTCTCTGTTATAACCGTAAGGGGATTAGTTATATATGCATTTTATAACCTTATAAGTTTATATAAGTTTATTTATTACCTATATAAGTTACCTATATATAACATATATAAGTTTATTTATTTATATAGTTAGATATTTACCCAGTTATATCGGTCTAAATGTTTAAAATAATATCTCTGTTATGACCGTACGGGGCTTAGTTATATATGCATTTTATACCCTTATCCATTCAATTACATAAGACAATTCTTGTCTTATTGTACAACTATATCCGTATTTTTTCTTTAAAATACGGCTGGTAAATTAGCCTATTTTATTTATATATATATATATATATATATATATATATATATATATATATATAATATATATATATATATATATATAATATATATATATATATATATATATATATACATATATATATAAAATACACATATATACACACACACACACATACAACATACATATAAAAAAAAATATATATATATATATATATATATACCCATATATACATTATATAATATTATAATAAATATATACATACATACATATTACATACATATATATATATATACATACACATAATATATATACATACATAAATACATAAATATATATAAATATATATATTATATATACTGTACATATATTATATAATATTAATATATATATACATAAACATATATAAACAAATATACATATAAATATACATATATATTTTGGTCATACATATATATTATTTTATACAGTACATACATTTTTCATACATGTATACATACATACCAAGATTCCTCCATAATATATACTTCTCGATAATATTTATACAACGATAGATTCTTGACCATATATTTTATCTCTGGAAACGAGCAAGTACCGCCTAGATCTTTGCACTACCCTCAGAGGGCATATTCACTCCCTCACTTGAAGGGATGGAAAATAAAATACGAACAGATACGAAGAGCTTGTCTTCAAAAATATGTCATTTATACGTGATAAGCTACATGAGGATAGCCTCAAAGTTTCAAAAATGTTGTCTGTTGGCTCTAAATTTGTTTCGTTGTTTTATCGCTTACCTTTTTATGTCACATCTAAAATGGGAAATATCTTTTTCATCTATTAGTACTGTAGTCTCCTTTGTTTCATGTTTTAATGAATTTAAATTGAGAAAATTTTTATTGTTTTATGAGAAGATCGAGTCTTGCATGTACATACATATCTACCTAATTATGTATATATTAGTTTTATAAATCAAAATCATACGTATTTATGTAAAAATCCTCATAGTTTCAAGAATGTTGTCTGTTGGCTCCAAATTTGTTTTGTTGTTTAATCGCTTACCTTTTTATGTCACATCTAAAATGGGAAATATCTTTTTTATCTAATAATACAGTAGTTTCTTTTTTTTAATAATTTAATCAATTTAAATTGATAAAATTCTTATTGCTTTATGAGGAGATCGGGTCTTGCATGTACATACATATCCACCTAATTATGTATATATTAGTTTTACAAATCAAAATCATACATATTTATGTAATCATGTTTCAGTATATGTACGTATTTGTACGTATGCATGAATGTATAAGTATATTTGTGTATGAATAAATGTATAGAAAATAATATATATTTAAGTATATGTACAGGGCTAAATTTAAAAAAGTAAAAATTACACAATAAGTTAAAAAATTGCAAATGTATGGAATGGCGAATAATTCTAAAAATAATTATTAGTCTTTTTGACATATTTTAGAGAACGTCCAAAATAACAACAATGTAACTCAGTAATTTACAAAATATTTTCATTTAAAATACTTCGTCTAAAGAAGTTAATAGGTCTATGGGTAAGACAATTTTTTACAAGCTTTTTGAGTTAAGGTAATTATCTAATTCAATCACAAATATCTGAACCTTTACTGTGTTCATACATATTTTCTAATTAAAGGAGGTCTGACAATCTTGTTTAAAATGTTGTTCGGAAATAGTTATTAAATTTTTTTTGTTTGGAAAAACTGCGTTTCCCTGCGTACATAAGTAAAATTCATAGAACCATGCTTCTGTTTAAATCAAAGATTGATTTTAGTTATTAATTTCAAAACTTCTAAAGGCGGCAAATCTTTCTTCAATTAAAAACCCTCCAAGAAAGTTATCACTAATTTCTTAGCTGTTTATATTCGATGATACTCAGTCATTTTCAGAGAATTTTCGGATCAATTCAAATATTTCATTACTATTTTTTTTAATTCTATTTTGGCAATTTTACTCCTTGCCCAGACATGGTCTAACGGTGTATTAATCTATCCCTGATGACTGTATATGCATTTATACGCATGTACGAAAGAACGAATGCACATATATGAATGTACGTAAATGCATTTTTAAACATGTATGCATATATATATATATGCATATATATATATATATATATATATATATATATATATATATATATATATATATATATATATATATATATATATATATATATATATATATATATGTCAGGTCTAAAAAAGGAGTAGTTAGAAATTACGTGTGTTATAAATGATTTTAAAAAGGGAACTCTTTTATAATAATAAAATAAATGAAAAAGACGTAAGCTCGTGTAAGATTTTAGGATAATCCGGTCAGACGGAAGTATTTTGGAAGATTTTAATGAGTTTGCAAACAGATAAGAGTCAGTTAGCGCGTGGACATGGAACTGTGAACTCACTCTACGCGTGTCTTCGAAGAATAAATGAAAATGTCACAAGTTGTGATTTTAAATGAAGCTATGATTTAATAAACTTATTATCAAGAAAGATTGTTTTCCTTTCGCCTTAACACTGGAACACGACACGATATATACATATGTAATTACATGCTTATATGTGTGTGTGTGTTTGTTTACATATATAGTAGAAGTGAATAATGAGAAATAAAAACAAAGTAAAGCATAGAAAAGCAAAAGAAACATCATTAAGTAAAAGGATTCATTTTGAAAGCTGTGATCTATATGTGAACAATGCATGTGCGCATGTTTTTCCATGCACATACAAACAACATTCATAAACATAAGTGTATATTAACGTATTTTCACACAAACTTAAAAAATCATATTGAAGACTTTACCAGTAATACTGTATTGTTGATATTTATAAACAATAATTTTAGTCCCAGACTCTCATACAACTTCTTTTAATGTTATTTCATGGTACGTGGTGTCTTTTTGCATTCAGCATGTATGAAGAAAAACATTTGTCTCATGTTCCATTACCATGAAAATGTATCTATTGTATTTGTATGCAAACTTGTTCAGCAACAGATTGAAAATTATAAAGTCATTTCAACAGGATAAATGATGCATTGAGCAATTCGCTAATTGTAATTAATTGATAGAATCTATTGGATCAAAGGCATATATTTGATTCCAATATATCCGTAATGCAAATGTTTGGAAAAGAGAAATCATTTATGCCTCTGTTTCGGTTAGCAAATTGGAAAAATATACACAATACTTTCTAAACATTATCCATTCGAGCTGGCAACTTCTCCCTACCCCAACTTTAGCGTGTTAGATCTTAGTCTATCATTAACTACAGTACGGGAGCTTTAATGTCAGGATGTTTAACCAAATCCATCTTTGACGTTTTTGTAGCGAATAAGAGGAGTCATCCATTTCAAAAGCTCCATGCAGCCGCCATTCTTTACGAGAATCCCCATTATTTGTATAATAACTCCCGTGGTGGGTAGAGCCTGAAGGGGATAAAGCTGAGCGCAATTCTTTATTTCTTGCCGTCATACTGATACGTTGAGCATGTGTATCCCGCTAACGTCTCTTATTGTGTTTGCGAGTGACGTCGCTTAACGGATTAATTGTTTGGCATACCTTCCTTAAACTTTGTTTCTACTTGGAGAAGTATCCACTTGTAGAAATTACGAAGGCATTTCCCTAGGAACAGACACAGACAAATTAATGTTCGTGGCTGCCCCCACAAAGCAAGTTTTATTTGACTAATGAGTTACGTAATTGAGAAGACAACGTAAACCTTGCTCATTTAAATGGCATCCAAGCACACTGCAAACTGCTCATTTTAATTGCGTGCTTGCTACTGGCCATCCAGATACTTTATCCTTTCACTGCGGCGTCACTGAATTACGCGGCTGAATTTTTCAATCAGGAAATAGTGCACATTTTTAACGCTTCTTAAATTGCAGCTTAATAGTGCTAGCAGAGAGAAACGGCGCCAAACAACCAACTATTCTTCTAATTATGCTGGATTAAAATCTTCTCCTCACATATCATCTAAAAATTTGATATCCATTGCTGTTACCAAGTTATTCGAGTAATTAGCTGAAAATGAAGATTCATTTCAGATACGGGACGCGGGAAAAAAGGAAGCCAGCTTGCTTTTGCTTCCAATTGCTTTTACAAACTATTCTCCAGAGATCACGATACCTTCTATTATTTTTTTATCATAAATTACAGGATTTATAAATTTACAGACTATGTTATTTAACTGTAATTCGGTAAATCTAAATATAATTACCGCATTATTGGTAATGCGTCTGTATTTTCCCCATAAATTAACATAAAATCGAGATAATAGATGCTAATTACACA
Organism: Pardosa pseudoannulata; assembly: GCA_032207245.1. Lineage (NCBI taxonomy): Eukaryota > Metazoa > Arthropoda > Arachnida > Araneae > Lycosidae > Pardosa > Pardosa pseudoannulata. Next base: position 94,702,502 of record CM063503.1, on the reverse strand, counting down.
TAATTTTTTGAATTGGGAATTTTTAGTCAAGAACATATACTACCTTTTGAGATTTAAAATATTCATACGAACAGACTTTCTTCGTTTAATTATATAATATAGATAGTATCTCACTTCTTTTAGAATGATTTTTTACAAGTTTTCAAATAGCACTCTAGATTTATTAACTATATAGCAATGTAAATTCAAGTAATGCATGATTTAAAAAAACAAAATAATGTACACCAATATTAAATTCACTTATCTACCAGATAGTTTTGTAGATATTTGTAGAAGCTAAATTTTTTATATGACACTGAAATAAAATTTATTCTTTAAATCCAAACTTTGTACATATCTGACATTTTAATTTTTACAAAATGCTTTAACATGATAAGACATTGAAATTTTTTAAAAAATTAGATTTTATCATGCTATAAAGTAAAATGTAGCATTCGTATTAATATAATTTACAAAATAAAAATGACAATTAGCCTTTATGTTTCATAAAAACTTAAATTCTAATTTATAAATTATGAAAGTTATTTTGTGGACGCATCACAGAGCATGTTATGTAAAATATCTACTAAGTATGTTATATATAATATGTATAAAGTATGTTATATGTACTATATACAAAGTATGTTATATGTACTATCTACAAACTATGGTATATGCACTATTTACAAAGTATGTTGTATGTACTATCTACAAAGCATTGTAATAAACATTGTAGGATAGATATTATTTACAAAAAATGTTAACAGCAGATATTTAACTTGGTTGGGAACATTACAATCTACTGTTTTTCTGCACGAGGGTTAAAGGGACCAGAAACTACTACTTAAGGGGTCATGCGACTGTTCAATCAAAAAAAAATTGGATTTTTCAGAAAAAATATATAGTAGAAAACAATTTGCTTAAAAAAATTAAAATATTGAAATGAGTTATGAATAGAAACGTGTTAGATGTTTATTGTAAATTAATTTAAATGTACCAAACTTTAACTTGATTTTTCTCAACTTGTAATGCGTATAATTCATGTAATGCGTATGTTATCTCAAAAAGTTTTTAATATTTTTTCATGAATATTTTACAGGTTATATATAATATAATTTTCATTCGATTAAATCTAAATTTTCTTATATTTCCTAAAATATGTATTTTTGCAATGATAAATTTTTAATTTTCAAAGAAAAAAATAACTTTTTTTTTCAAATATTTTTGAAATATATATATATGTATCTTAAATATATACAAATATAAGCTCAAAGTCATTTTGAGATATTGCAGTATGTTTTAAAATAATAAGTTTGTTTTAAACTTAATTATAATTTTAGTAATCAAGCGAGTTAGTCTTAATATCACTTTTGTTAACAACGAAGTGCCTCTTATTTAAAACTTTCTTACAAAGATATTATTTATGTTTCAAAATAGATGAGATATGTATGTACAGATAATAATTTGTTCTAATTATATTTAAAAATTTATTTTGTAAAACTGACAGTTTCAAGGTATGAGAAATGGAAAATGATAATTTGTTTACATTTTTTCGACATTTAAGAGTCAAATGACCCCTTTAAAGAAATTTTATACGGCTATAAACATCCATGCCAGCAGTGGGATTTGAATCCACGAATACCAGTACAGAAGAGCAATTTCCGGTTCATCGGTAAGAGTATTATAACTCTGTCCCGGCCGAAGGTAGCTAGATCATCGTTCATCGGGTAAAGAAATCAAGCTGAAATTACTATTTCAATATATATGTTAAAGAAACCCCGAACTCCGATACCGAATAGCAGATATTTTAATTAGGAATTACCAACAAAAGTATTTAACTTACCCATAAGCATTTTGAGGGTAAAATGGGCAATTAACCGGTAAACCGGTTTACATGTATTACAAAAACTAATAAAAAGCAAGTAGAAATGTCCCTAAGCTTAAAAGAAAGTTGTCAGATCGAAACCATAAATAAGTGAAAACAGATTTTACTAAAGATAAAAAACATATCTCCGAGTAATTTTACTAATATAAACTATTTCCGAAATGCATAATCTATTATTAATTGTTAATAAAACAATTTTAATAATTAGGTGAAAATGAAGCATAGTTTTTAAAATTTTTATTACCCAATTTTGAAATATATCTTTAGAAATTTTCAGGGTGTCTTTTAGAAAGTCGAGACTACCTAATACACCAAAGCAGACATTACCGTAGCGTAGTGTAACACGAAGTGCGTATTTATATGAAATACGTGTAAAACTTTAGTAGAAAAATTTGCTACTCATTCAGCTTAACGTATTAACTGAAAACATATAATGGACACCGAATAAATAAACTTAGCGAAATAAAAGTTATATTTTACTTTGAATGAAACCATCCACTATTAAACATTTTCAACTAGATTTACCGTGCACTCATCAGAATGTCAATAATTTAAAGATTAACGTGTAGAAAAATGTATATCGAGAGAGGGGATCAGAAAAGCGTCCTTTATATAGAGTTACCCTTATTCAGACTTGTTCACATTGGGGGATTTACTGTATTAGTAAGGATCATTATTAGTTGAGTAAGATCAACATGTAGTAACGTAAAGCAATCCTTGTTTATAGAGTTCATACCTCAAAATGCCTACAACACACTGTTAAATACTTTTAGATTTAATATGAGACACGGTGTGAGAATTTGCAATATATATCTTTGCATATATTCACCTTATATATAAAAAAAATAAGTATTTTGGAAAAATCAATTGTTCAAAATAATTTTGGAGGGCTCTAAAAGTTATTTTTAGAAAACAATTTGAATTATCTCAGCAAAATAAGAAGATCTACCAGATTTTTGTTCATACTTTAGAAGATGAAACCTTTATTTTTGCCGTGTATATATGACGAATTTTGGACTAAACAAGAACTTAATACCTTACAAGGACGTTTCAATCTATAGTTAAGCAGTTAAACTAATTAAACTGGTATTATTTGTTTAATCAGTTTTACTCTTATGCATATTAGTACATAAATCTCAAACATAAAAACAATATATTTCAGTAGTATCCTCCTAAGCCCTTTTGCTTGAAATATAGATCAATTAATTAATGCTCTTTTTATTATGATTGACCAACTAATTGCTTTTAATTATAGTGAATGTAGGAATTCTCAATTTCACTAATATATAATTTTAACATGTACAAAACAAGAAAAAAAATTACAGGATAAGTACAGTCAACTCTTTCTTTTTACATGAAGCAATTACTCTGTTGATCGCTTTGTTAAGAGCGCCGACTCTAAAGAGTAGAATCCCTAATTATCGGGGAGTGCATAGTTAAAACGCCGCACACACAATGCAAATGCCCTGTGTGCACTTCGAACGTGAATTGACTAATCAAATCGAAGTAGAAAACAAAAAAAAACTGTGATTTACTCCGGATCAACGGTCAAAAAAGCATCATCTATCAAAGCATTGTTTTTGACTAATTGGGAACATTTGCAGGAGTGAAATACAGAGGGGAAAATACTTGCTTCCTGGAGGAGTTCCGCAGTTCCTTACGTTGACCTACGTGTCTGAGCTAATAAATATCGATGTTCGATCAATTTCGGAAGAATGCTATCATCCTTAATTTTTATTAGCCACTCGTGTTATTCTTATCGTGATAAAATCGGTGCCTTGGTTCCTCTAAGACTAGGCACTATACAATTGGATTCCACACGTTTAACCTCTTTTGGATACCGAGCGTTTCAGGCTATGTTCACTAAAGAACACACAATATTCAGACACTCTCTATAAACTTTGGTAGTATTTTGAAGTCATACCATTAAGTTTTAAAATAATAAGCTATTTCATAAGTGTCCTGTTTGCAAACCTTACCTCTTAGGTTAATGCAAGACTGCTGAATTGAGGAGGCTTTCAAATTCAAATGCACACAATTATTATAAGGTAGAGAAACAATAGCATTTAAATTTATGCATAAAAAATTCAGACTTTGATTCCTTTTACTCGGATTCTGATTCGGAACATCCCAAGAAATTTTTATGTGTAATCTATACTTTTTCATAATTTATGCACTGTTTTATAACTGATTCTAATAACTAACAGTTTAATTTAAAAAACAGACATCCATAATTTCTATATCCACAGACATTTTAAGAGAATACGAGCTAAATATATAAGTTTAATAACTACCTCTTTTTAAAGTTGTTTATTTTATTTTGCTAAGTTTTGTATAAAGCTTGGGTTCTGTACCTTGACAATGCTTTGCTCTTTGAAGAAGTTGTAGATAGAATCATGAATACTTGTCCTTTAAATCACAATTAAAAATTATTATAATGTTTAAACTCCTTAAACCAAATAAAACTATTTCAATAAGGTTAATACTTTTAGAGCCTTATTATATGTTGTTAATATTGGTGATGGATTGCAACATTTTTTAAAACTTGAACCATAGTCTTATGGTTCATTAGCATAGCTTTTAAAGAGAAAATCCTTACTCCCAGTACTGGAAGTAAAAAAAAATCCACATGTGTAAGAATCTGCTTTGGTCATGAATTCTTGTTAAAGCATTTTTATACTTTAAGTCCTTTTTCTAGTATTTTAGGTTCCTTTTTATATTGAACCATAGCATTATGAGCTAAAGGTACTGCTTTTCTATTCAAAAGATAGTTTATGTGTTCGATTCTTATCCTATCTATCCAGTAAGTTGCGTGGGGATTTGAGCCTTCTGCTTGTCTAAGAAGCAAAAACATCACCAATACAAGATTTCTAGGGAGGCAACCTGTCCCTTTAAGACTAAGAATAGAGATGTATAGCTAGGAGGTACAAACGGAGAAACTATCAGTATTTGAACAATATTTACAATCTAGTCTCTCTCGGCATTAAGGGAAACAATTGATTTCTTGTACTGGAAGTAAAAAGAAAAATTCACATGTATAAACCACTGCTATGGCTATTAATTCCTTCCTAAACATTCATTATTTATATTTTATATTCAAGTTCTGAAAAGAATTTATCTTGTTTTAAATAATCTTTTTTTTTGTCACATAATTTGACTTATGCTTCACCAAATACGACACTAAAATTTCTATCTATAACACAGCTAAAAGATTTGTATTAAGGTTTCTATTTTTTGATTTGCGATTAACAGTGCACTTTCATTTAAAGTATAAATCTGTATTTAGACCTGTATTTAAAGTTGATATCTATGTATGAAAATAAATTTATTCGTTTTTCTGTGATAATAGTTTTATATTTGTTTACGATAATTCTTTAGAATACTCATCAGCTGTTGTTTCAAATTTAGCAGTATGGTACATCTGAAAAAAATTTCTCTTTTTTAAATAGATGTCTATTTTTAATCACTTAATTTCACTTATGCTTCACCAAATGCGACAATAACATTTCTATCTATAACACAGTTAAAAGATTTGTATTAAGTTTTCTATTGTTTGATTTACGTACTAAGAAAAAAGCGATGAACAGTACACTTTTATTTTAAGTATAAATCTGCAAATAGATGTATTTAAAGTTGATATCTATGTATGAAAATAAATTTATTCGTTTTTCTGTGATAATAGTTTTATATTTGTTTACGATAATTCTTTAGAATACTCATCAGCTGTTGTTTCAAATTTAGCAGTATGGTACACTTTCAAAAAAGTTCAATTCCACTGAAAATTTTCATTTATAACTTATTAATCCTTTTATCCCCGTGTTGCACATCTGCTACATACCCTTAAATTGATATCCTTTCCACTGCGATCTTTAAATTAGTTTTGTTGATTGTTTCTATCCTAAAACACTGCAGTTAAAAGAATATACTCTTCGATTTCCGGTTGAAGGGTCAATAATAAGTGTAATTTTCATATAGAAATTTGATTCACCATTTTCTTGGATAAAGATAGTTTCAAACATTTAGGTTTTTCTTTATGTAAACAAAATGTTTATGCAAAATATTTTACAATGCTTAGGAGAAATATGCATTACTTTTGTAGCAAGTACACTTTTTTGCCACTAAATATTCATTATTATTGTTTAAAATTTTAATTATTTTTTGCATGATTGGTATGATGTATTCTAACACTTTAATAAATGATTTTTTTAAATCGAAGATTTGAAGAGTGAATGATTTCCGCTTGAATGATTTCTGCTTATTTAATATCAGTGAATATCTCAAACTTGTTACGGATTTTTGAAAATAAAATAATAGGAAATTCAAGAACTCTCTTTTTAGTTTTAAAATGATTGCCGTCCTCCCTTACGGACTTGCTGTTATGTTTATTCCTCAAAAACAATTCAATCATTAATTGGTTAACTGCAGATTCTATGTAAACGAATATCTCAAACTTGTTACAGATTTCTGAGAATAAAACAATATGAAATTCAAGCAACTCTCTTTTTAGTTTTGAAATGATAGCCACCCTCCCTTGCGGACTTCCTGTGATGTTTATTACACAAAAACAATTCGATCATTAATTGGTTAGCTGCATATTCTATATTGACGAATATCTCAAACTTGTTACGAATTATTGAGAGTAAAACAATATAAAATTCTAACAACTCTCTTTTTTGTATAAAAGTGATATTCGTCCTCCTATGCGGACTTGCTGTGATGTTTATTCCTCAAAAACAATTCGATCACTAATTGGTTAACTGAATATTCTATATTGACTAATATCTCAAACTTATTACGAATTTCTGAGAATAAAACAATATGAAATTCAAGCAACCCTATTTTTAGTTTTGAAATGATAACCGCCCTCCCTTGCGGACTTGCCGTGATGTGTATTCCGTAAAAACAACTCAATCATCAATTATTAAGGCACTCTTATAAAAAGTAAATTTGAAGAATAAAGGTGCTATAGCACTTCTTTTGCTTGATTTTATGAACTCCTACACAGACACCTATTGAAAAATATCTTCATCCACCTTTTAACCCTTTAAAGGTCACCAAAAAAATTCATTGGAATTTAGTGTAATTAGTTTATAAATGTTATCTATGAACCTTGTAAATGTAAAATATATAATAAGTTTTCTTTACATTCCTTAGGAGGATTTGTCTTAGAGGATACCTAAGGAGGATTTGGTTTGGTTTGGTTTGGAGTGCTAGGATCTACTCTTTTACAAGAGGAGGGCTAATGAGACGGGGACCTACTTCTTAAAGCCGATTCCGGAAGGCTACGAACATCCATGCTCCAGTGGGATTCGAACCCACGAACTCCGGTCCCGAAGGCCAGCACCCTAACCAATCGGACATCGTTAGGCAAGGAGGTTTTGAGGAGTGGTTTAACTGACTAACTTCTCCCCTTGTACAGCTTGAACATTATACTTTTTAAAAGTTTAACTATACTAGAAGAACAATAAATAAGAATCCTTAAAATGATATAATAAATAAATAGCTTAACAATTCATAAGTGGGGTTTGTATAGATACATTTATTTGGGGTCATAAGAAGGATAAATTGAATTACTGACTTCTCAGGTACAGCAAGTTTAATTGCATATATTTCTAAAGAAAAATTAAATTAAATGTAGAGCTATCATCTGTTGTAAATTTAAAATGTCAAAAACATTTAAAAAAATGAAAAATCATCCATGTCTCTATAAAGTTTTTTTTAATTGCAGAAGCTCTTGATTCTACATTATTGGCTTCCATACATCACAGATGTATGAGGTTGGAGCCGTAAATAATTATACAAAGATAAACTAAAGTACTCCTAAAAGTAAAGTTAAAAAAAAAGGTGTTTAATAGGTGGTTTCGCTAGGAAACCACTGTCCGCTAAAGGGTTAAATGCTCATTACCAACATGTATCGGAAATATCTAAGGAAAGTTCTTTTTCACACATAAATCGTTTTTGTAACCTTCATGCTATTTCTCTTAACTATTATGTCTAAAGCATATACAGAACAACAGTAAAAGGAGTTTTTTATTGATTAACCCAAATTCCTCTGCCAGTAATGCTTTTCTACTGTCTGTGATAGATTATAGGTAGTGAGTAGAAAAGGGAAAGAAGAAGAGACGATAGTATTACCAGGCAGTTCTTCTAGAAGAAATAAAGAACATAAGGATAAGTAGATCCCACTCATCTAATTGCTAAAGATTAAGTTTAAAGGGTTTTATTGGTTATCCCTTCCTTTTTTGCAATTTGAATGCTTTCAATGAAACTAATGTTATCTTTTTTTATGAATGTTTTAAAGTGTAAATCTTATTTTATCAACCCTGGAATGCGATACTTCACTTTACATTATAATACACCATTTTTAAAGGAAAACGTATGTATTGCTTGACTTCCTTAACCCCATCCTGTAAAATGACGAGTCTAGCTCGTCATTGGTCTTTCATTCCATACCGCTCAATGACGAGCTACACCCGTCCTTAGACTAAAGTTAATGTTAAATATGATAATTAAATTAGTTTAAAATTTCTAGTGTACTGAATTTGGCAACACTTTTATCACTTGTGAAAATCACAAGTCACTATTGCATATTGTTTACTTAGAATTTCTTGGTACAAGTCATTGCCAAATTAATGAGTCAGAATAAAAGAAAACCTACTGAGAAATGCCGTGTGTGTTACAAGAATCAAATTTGAAGTGAGACTCCCTAGCGGTGTAAACAATTCAGTATTCCTTTGCACTTTGTTTTGAAAAGTACCACTAACTTGAAGACTATTATCTGTATACCTTATTAATGTTTTGCTTTGATATTTTCTTAATTATACATTATCTGATATTATTCAACACTATGTAAAAAGTGGATTTTAATTAGGAATATGTAAGAATTGTAAAATGAAACAATTTTTTTAAACAAAAAATAAATGGTTACTTCACGTACAGTTTTTCATTATTAAATCGTACCGGAAGGGGTTAATCTGAAGTATTTTTTTAAATGTTGTTTTGCAGACGTAACAATAGTAACAAGTTAGAGAAAACCATATGTAATATACATAATTTCTTGAATTATATTTATTAAAATTGTAATTAGATTGTTTTTTTTTCTCAAATTTTCGGGATTTTTAAACAAACGAATTTAAAGCAACTTATGATTATTCTTCTGTTTATCATATTATGTAATGTTTCTAATGATTTGGATGGATTTGTTTTTGTATTTCTTTAACATTTTTTCTGCAATAAAATCTTTTAATTCTTGAAGCACTCTAAAGTTAAACTATTTCAATATGCTGAAATAAATTAAGAATGCTGATTCGCTACTTTAATGAAGCAGAAATTCAGTTTTACTGCCTTTTATACATAATTCATATGGATGTATATACAGTGGAACCTCGATTCATTGTTTTTCATGGTGCAGGAGATAGGAAACAATGAATTCGGGAAATGTATGTAGAAAATCCATATAAAGTGTAATTATGGATTAATTAATTATTACGACATTAATTTTAACACTAAATATTTAACGTCTTTTAAATATAACTTACTTTTTAAATGGTAATTAACATTTAAAAAATATTTTGTAATCCATACCTTCTTTATACAAGTAGATCGCCTTTGATTGAATGAAGAGTTTTTTTTATCGCCTGGTCTTCTGCAAAGCTATTCTCACGATTTATATACTCGAATATGAAGAATAGTTTTTTAAATATTCGTGTGCTTTAGAAATTTTAATGCTAATAGAGGATTATTTTTTCCATCCTCTTAATCTGTCTCATCACATTTCTTCTGCCTTGTACATAGATAATCCCCTCCCTTGATCCACTAATTGTTAAGTTATTAACCATCTAATCACCTAGCAAATCCAATAATGCACAAGAAATTATTTTGCTGTCCACAGGATTTTAAAACATTTCACCAGTTCTTTTAATTTCCACAGAAAAGATACTCTCCGGAGTCGAAACTTTTTAGACGATAGGTTTGGTTTTCGAGCGCTACGGTCTACTTTTTGCAACACGAGGGCTAATGAGACCGGGACCTACTGCTTAAAGCCGATTCCGAACAGCTACGAACATCCATGCCATAATAGGATTCGAACCCACGAACTCCGGTACCGAAGGACAGCACCCTAACCTTCCAGCCACCGTTCGCCTTTTAGACGATAGAAATGCAAAAAATAAAACTAAAAACTAAGCATGTAGAAGGACGAGACTCTTATTTCAAAAGGCGTAGAGAATTAATTTAGTCATTTTTTTAGGAACCATTTTTATTTCCTTTCAAAGTTCCACAACACAGAACACAAAACAACAAAGAGCACAAAACACACTCTCATAGACCACTGACACTATATTAGAACACACTCGATGGCTTTCTAGCGCCACCTATCGTAAAAAAGGAGAGGGGAGTAATTGTACCCGCTACAAGCATTTATAAATGATGAATAAGGTAAAAATAACAGTTTTGTATGGATGAATTCGGAACTTAAACAGTCGATCAATGCTGGAAGGATAAATCAAGGTTCAGTCCTAATTAAATCAAGGTCAATGTTCTTATATGTATGAATTACTTTGTATACATTTGTATGCATATATATATATATCTCTCTCATATATATATATATATATATATATATATATATATATATATATATATATATATATATATATATATATATATATGACATGGACAAGTGGTTAAAGTATAGAATACACATTTCATTTCATATATAAAAACTTCTTTATTGTAATCTTCTTTATTGTAGATCTATCTATCTATCTATAGATATATAGATCTATCTATCTATCTATCTATAGATATATAGATCTATCTATCTATCTATCTATAGATCTATCTATCTATCTATAGATAGATAGATCTATCTATCTATCTATAGATAGATAGATCTATCTATCTATCTATAGATAGATAGATCTATCTATCTATCTATAGATAGATAGATCTATCTATCTATCTATAGATATATAGATCTATCTATCTATCTATAGATATATAGATCTATCTATCTATCTATAGATATATAGATCTATCTATCTATATATAGATATATAGATCTATCTATCTATCTATAGATCTATCTATCTATCTATAGATCTATCTATAGATCTATAGATCTATCTATCTATCTATAGATCTATCTATAGATCTATCTATCTATCTATAGATATATAGATCTATCTATCTATCTATAGATATATAGATCTATCTATCTATCTATAGATATATAGATCTATCTATCTATAGATCTATCTATAGATCTATCTATCTATAGATCTATCTATCTATCTATCTATAGATCTATAGATCTATCTATCTATCTATAGATCTATCTATCTATCTATCTATCTATAGATCTATCTATCTATCTATCTATCTATAGATCTATCTATCTATATCTATCTATAGATCTATCTATATCTATCTATCTATAGATCTATCTATCTATAGATCTATCTATCTATAGATCTATCTATAGATCTATCTATCTATCTATAGATCTATCTATATCTATTTATCTATAGATCTATATATATATATATATATATATATATATATATATATATATATATATATATATATATATATATATGGGTGTATGTGTATACGTGTGTGTATCAGAAACACAGGGAAGAACTTTGAGAAACTTTATTCGTAAATGGTTCAAATTTACGAGACAAAACTGTACCGAAAACTGTTTGTAAACTATGTAAAGGTGCATGAATTTCAGTGATGACGCTAGATTTGAAGGGCCAATGTTTTATTAATGGGGAAATTTTGATAAAATCGACAATTACATACGAAAGAACTGTAGTACGACACTCAATAAAGTAACGATTCACCGTTGAAGCAATATTTTCAAGATATAGTTGATAATACTTTCATTTCCTTTTCATATTTTACGTAATTGCATTTATATATTTACTAGCTGCTGCGCACCCAGCCTTCGGTCTTGGTTTTAATATATTTCGATGAAAGGTTTAGAAACACTATTAAAAGATAATAAGACGTATTAATAGAAATGCTGAACAAATCTACCAGTTTATTTTAATAGCTGAATGTCCAGTAAGTGCATTGTGTAGCCTATGAGCCAAAATTCCCAATTCAGTCACTGAAATTTTTACTTTTTGTTGTTAGAATATTGTTGATAAGCATTTCATTGCAACTTAAAAATGAACCAAGAATTAAATTTAAAATTAGTTCTCATATAAAAATGCTATAATTTGCGTCCCATAGAAATGAAAGTGAATCACTTTATATCTCAATTTCCAGGTCAAATCGAATGGATACTACGCAGACGATGTTTAAATAACATAAAATAAGAAGTGAATATATAAGATATTTAAAGGAATGATGTCATAACGATATAAAAATATCATTTTCACCTATGTATTATGTAATAAATAAAAAGTTTTAATCTCCTGCTTTTAACCGAGGAAAACTGCGTTTAAAACAATTACTTGGGATGACGTCACATTGCTAGAAATATCGCTTCTTTCACTTAGTTATGATGCTCTAAATTAAAAATTTAATTGTTTGCTTTTAACCGGGGAAAATAATGCTTGGAATAATGACATGAAATGCTCGAAAAAGGGGGAAAGAATGGATTTCGAACGTTAAAAATTTACAGAAACCTTCCCAGGGATATACCTAAGAATTTCCCAAATTTTCACGGCGATTGGATGTGTGGATTTTGATTCTATCGAGTACACACAGACAGACAGACACAAATTCCTTTTTATATATATATAGATTTATTTTTATTCGGGAGATTTAACAGCAGGCTAACAGCTTCGGTAGGTTATAACAGATATGAAAATTCAGTGTTTCTTTCAATCTGCAGAAATGTTTACGTAACTAACAATGTAAGCGAGATAACTATAGTCAATGAAATTTAAAAACATTTAAATATTTCTGAAGGAGTTGCACTCGTAGCCCACAGAGGTTTAAGAAATGAGGGTTTTGAAATTGATCCATCACCCGGGAAATTTAGTTCAGCATGAATGAAACACCAAAAAATAATAAGACACTAGACTTACGGACCGAGCAAATTTAACTAATTAAAAATTTGATCACTATATATATATATATATATATATATATATATATATATATATATATATATATATATATAACTTTAATATCACCTTTCAAAAAATATGTTGGTTTTTAGTTAAGTAATAAAATATATGTAAATTTTCATTCCTCTTCCCCGCTGACCCCTTCATTTCGCATTATCAAATGTGGTATACCTATTTTCCCGGTTGTAAGCCAATTTGACTCATAGAATGTATATGAAAATAAATAATGCTATAATTTGCGTCCCATAGAAATGAAAGTGAATCACTTTATATCTCAATTTCCAGGATCAAATAGAAGACGAAGACGATGTTTAAATAATATAAAATAAGAAATGAATAAATGAGATATTTAAAGGAATGACGTCATAACGATATAAATATATCATTTTCACCTATGTATTATGTAATAAATAAAAAGTTTTAATCTCCTGCTTTTAACTGAGGAAAACTGCGTTTAAAGCAATTACTTGGAATGACGTCACATTGCTAGAACTATTGCTTCTTTCACTTAGTTATGATGCAATAAATTAAAAATTTAATCGTTTGTTTTTAACCGGGGAAAATAATGCTTGGAATAATGACATAAAATGCTCGAAAAAGGGGGAAAGAATAGATTTCGAACGTTAAAAATTTACAGAAACCTTCCCAGGGATATACCTAAGAATTTCCCAAATTTTCACGGCGATTGGATGTATGGTTTCTGAGTCTATCGAGTACACACAGACAGACAGACACAAATTCCTTTATATATATATATATATATATATATAGATTTATTTTTATTCGGGAGATTTAACAGCAGGCTAACAGCTTCGGTAGGTAAGATATGAAAATTCAGTGTTTCTTTCAATCTGCAGAAATGTTTACGTAACTAACAATGTAAGCGAGATAACTATAGTCAATGAAATTTAAAAACATTTAAATATTTCTGAAGGAGTTGCACTCGTAGCCCACAGAGGTTTAAGAAATGAGGGTTTTGAAATTGATCCATCACCGGGAAATTTAGTTCAGCATGAATGAAACACCAAAAAATAATAAGACACTAGACTTACGGACCGAGCAAATTTAACTAATTAAAAATTTGATCACTATATATAGAAGACGATGTTTAAATAATATAAAATAAGAAATGAATAAATGAGATATTTAAAGGAATGATGTCATAACGATATAAAAATATCATTTTCACCTATGTATTATGTAACAAATAAAAAGTTTTAATCTCCTGCTTTTAACCGAGGACAAACTGCGCTTAAAACAATTAATTGGGATGACTTCATATTGCTAGAAATATCGCTTCTTTCACTTAGTTATGATGCAATAAATTAAAAATTTAATCGTTTGTGTTTAACCGGGGAAAATAATGCTTGGGATAATGACATGAAATGCTCGAAAAAGGGGGAAAGAATGGATTTCGAACGTTAAAAATTTACAGAGACCTTCCCAGGGATATACCTAAGAATTTCCCAAATTTTCACGGCGATTGGATGCGTGGTTTTTGAGTCTATCGAGTACATACAGACAGACAGACACAAATTCATTTATATATTTATATATATATATATTTATTTTTATTCGGGAGATTTAACAGCAGGCTAACAGCTTCGGTAGGTTATAACAGATATGAAAATTCAGTGTTTCTTTCAATCTGCAAAAATGTTTACGAAATCGACAATGTAAGCGAGAGAACTATAAATCAATGAAATTTAAAAACATTTAAATATTGCTGAAGGAGTTGCACTCTTAGCCAACAGATTTTTAAGAAATGAGGGTTTTGAAATTGATCCATCACCGGGAAATTTAGTTCAGCATGAATGAAACACCAAAAAATAATAAGACACTAGACTTACGGACAGAGCAAATTTAACTAATTAAAAATTTGATCACTATATATATATATATATATATATATATATATATATATATATATATATATATATATATATATATATATATATAACTTTAATATCACCTTTCAAAAAATACGTTGGTTTTTAGTTAAGTAATAACCTCTTCCCCGCTGACCCCTTCATTTCGCATTATCAAATGTGGTATACCTATTTTCCCGGTTGTAAGCCAATTTGACTCATAGAATGTATATGAAAATAAATAAATATAGTATAAAGTAAAAATAAAGTATATAAAGTATAGTATAAAGTAAATATAGAGAAGAAGTCGAGAACACTTCCAGAATATCATGCTGCTGACGCACGGAAGAATTGTCAAGTTCGACAATCATTCAAAAGAAACTGATGTAGAAACCATTGGGCTAAATGTAATAGAAATATTTGCGGAAAATGTGTTTCAAAAACAGATTTTATATGTAAAAAATGTTTTCCATGAATTTTTTGATAGAAAACATTTTATTTAAATTAATTTCAAACCATTTTCTTTGCAAAAAAAAACGTTTAAAAATTTTCCTGTAAGTCAAATTGGCTCACTTCAGTAAAAATAGGTATATGATTAACATCCGTAAATCTAGTGTTAATAATACTCTCATTTCCCTTTCATATTACAATTGATTAGGTTTTTTATTATTGTATTCAAAACCATAGGCTTTACTTATTGATACACATTCATACATATAAGGTATTCTTCATATATTATTTATATATTTTCAACTTCCAATCAATGCGCAACCAAACAACTGACTTGAAGGGAATTAAAGAATCCTATTGCTTTCGTTATCTTTACAGTTAATTATCCTGTAATACTCTCTTTAATATAAAACCTTATTTATGCAGGATCATATCAATATCATCTCAGCAGTTACATGATCTTTTCGCAATGATAAATCTTAGGACCAGAGATATTTCTTTGCTAATCTTCATGACGAAAGGATTATTTCGAATCAATAGGAATTAAATCGAGGATAGGAAATTCCATTTCAAAGCAAAGTAATTTAAACATATCTCTCTACAGGCATATAAGGACAAAAATTATTTTCAAAACTCTCTCTTATATTGAGCGTTACAGAGAATAAGTTAATCCATATAATAAAAGAGATATAATTATTACAAATCAGTTGGGTGCTTCATATTTAAATTACAGAATCATAAAAGCTGCTTAAATTTTATGCAGTAATCATAAAGTATCTATTTAATCCTGCTTAGAAAAAATCTGTATGTTTCAATAGAAACACATTTACAGGAAAGTAGAGTAAGAACTAAAGGGTTATATTATTTGATTAAAATTATAAATATTATCTGTATTTCTTTTTTTCCATAATACAATTTTAAAATAGCTGTATCTGCTAATTTTGTATTTGTATTTATTCACTGTTTGTCAAATCTACTTAATAATGAACTAATAAGGGTTAATATCATCTTTGCTAAGGTGATTATATGAACTACCTCATTCTCCTTTACTTAGAATGACAATATAGTTCATCGCTAGAGTCATTTTTGCTCTGATTTCCTTCAGTAATATTATATAAAACAAACATCCATATCAAAGTTTAGGGATAAAAATATATAAATACTAATGACATCTCAGAATGTCATTATTTTTATATGTCTATCTTTAAAATAAGTCTAACGATGACAGAATGGGTAGGGTACTACTCTTCAGTACTGGAGTTCGTAAGTTCGAGTACAGCTGATGACGTACATGTTCGGTTTGGTTTTGGAGTGCTGCGGTCTACTTTTTGCAACACGAGGGCTAATGAGACCGGGACCTACTGCTTAAAGCCGATTCCGAACGGCTACGAACATCCATGCCATAGCGGGATTCGAACCCTTCGGATTACTCCGGTTCCGAAGGACAGCACCCTAATCATTCGGCCATCGTTCGACTAGATGTTCGGAATCTGCTTTAAACAGTAGGATCCGGGGTCATCACCTCTCGAGTTGCGAAAATATAGACCGTAGTTCTTCAAACCAATCTGCTTTATGAAACATAAGAACAGTTTTTGAAATAAAATTTCAGAATATGACTTCCTTAACCAATTAATTCCCGAGTCATTTCTGTAGAATATATTGAGGAATATCTGAAATTTAAGTCATGATATACAAGGATTAAAACAAATATAAAATTTAAACAAATTTCACTATGACAGCCAGTCTTTATTAATGATTAGTGGTCACATCAGTCGTCATAAGAGATTTGTTGGGTATCACATTCTACTGTAAAGTAAAGCTTTATAATAGATAGAGCTAGTTTTCTTAATTTCAGAAGACGTACCAGCCGAATAAAAAATTTATATGCGATTCTTTAACACGGATCCGAGTCATTTCTGTAGAATATGTTGAGGGATATCTGAAATTTAAGTCATGATCTACACGGATTAAAACAAATATAAAATTTAAACAAATTTCACTATGACAGCCAGTGGTTATTAACCCCTTCCGGTATGATTTAATAATGAAAAACTGTGCATGAAATAACCATTTAATTTTTATTTAAAAAACTTGTTTCATTTTACAATTCTTACATATTCTTAATTAAAATCCACTTTTTACATAGTGTTAAATAATATCAGAAACAGTAAAATTAAGAAAATAACAAAGCAAAACATTAATAAGGTATACAGATAATAGTCTTCATCTAGTGGTACTTTTCAAAACAAAGTGCAAAGGAATTCTTAATTGTTTACACCGCCAAGTAGTCTCACTTTTAATTTGATTCTTGTAACACACACGACATTTCTTAGTAGGTTTTCTTTTATTCTGACTCATTAATTTGGCAATGACTTGTACCAAGTAAACAATATGCAATAGTGACTTGTGATTTTCACAAGGGATAAAAGTTTTGCTAAATTCAGTACACTAGAAATTTTAAACTAAATTAATTATCATATTTAACAGTAACTTTAATCGCATGACGAGTGTAGCTCGTCATTGTGCGGTATGGAATGAAAAACTAATGACGAGCTAGACTCGTCATTTTACCGGAAGGGGTTAATGATTAGGGGTCATATCAATCGTCATAAGAGATTTGTTGGTTATCACATTCTACTTTAAAGTGAAGCTTTATAACAGATAGAGCTAGTTTTCTGAGTTTCAGAAGACGTACTAGCCGAATAAAAATTTATATGTGAGGCTCGAAAAACCGGAAAATGCTGATCGAAATGAGAAAATTATAAATAACAGATACTCCAAAATGTAGCATTTTGTGGTATACCAGTTCCGAGTCATTTCTGTTCTATAAACAGAAAAAAAAGTTCAATAAGGTATTCAAAGTTCTATAAAGTATTTTGCAGCTGTATTTAAAACGGGACGCAAGGCATTATAGGTTATATTATGTCTATACGTCACTGATAATTCATACTTCTGTTCCAGTTAATTAAACTCGAAACGGTTTTCTACAATGCCCTTTACCCTTCGTTTTCAGAAATAAGAGGTACGCCACTGCAATTTATATACTTCTATTCTTAGCATGTTATCCAGTCAGTGAAACGCAATAAAGCCTTAAAACAGGAAAGAAACAGGGCAAAACGTTTAAAATGTTTATTCTGCAGAAAAACGCTGCCTGTAATACATCTACACATAAAAGCACGGCTTCGGTTGTAAAACTGTTGAATGGCGTGGAAATAGGAGGAACAGAAAAAAAAACCTTATTTTCTTCGAAGTTTGCTTTCGAAGCGTGTATTGGTCGTTATTCGGATATAAAACCCCTTCAATTCGCTGCTCCTCAGTGAAAACGTTTGATCGTGCATATCATGAATACCTAATAGAGAGCTGGTTGCAATCAGACTGCCTTGTTAAAGGAAATAACGAATCGGATTGCTTTTGGGCCTGCTTTCCTTTTTTTTCTGTTTTTTTTTCTTTTTTTGAGGGGGCTCTCTATTCTTTGCTTCGTTTTTGTTTTCCTTTCGTTTAAACACAGTACTTCGTAAGAACATAAATGAAACGTTGTTTTTCATTTCCTGGCTGTTTCTTTTTTTTATTTTTATGATTTCCTCCCCTTTTTTTAAGCTTTTGCAAAGGTTACTTTCTTTTTCCTGCCTTCCATTAATGTTTTTTTCCCTTCTTCTGAACAATCACAATTTACGTGTAAAAAAAGGAGGAAGTGGAAAAAATGAGTCCTTTTGTTGACTTTAAACAGATCCCTATTTAACCTCGTAAATGTATGCGCATTGATTAATAATTATTCAAAGTTAGATTAAAAAATAATAAAATGTAAATACATTATTTTACTAAGCCTTGAGATCGGCATTAAAAAAAGTAATGAAATGATTTTAAAGGATATCTTCCAAAACAATTATGTATCTTAGATCTTCAACTTTAAATAAGCGCAATACTTTTTTTCTTATTAATTCAACTTTTTTTATAAACTTCTTTTTGCCGAGTGAATGTTCAGAAAGATTTTGTGACAGTAATAGTAAACGTTCATATACTGTTAGATAATAATAATTAAATGTTACCCAGTATAAAAAAGAGATACTAAAGTCAGAGTACTTGACGATATTTACTATTTAATAATGTTACTATGGAATTTCATGGAAATACCTTAATACTCGATAAATGATACCAATTAAAAAAATCAATTGTATAGTTATAAGAAAGTTGCGTACAATAACAAATAATTCACTACGTTTATTCTACTACATTAATTTTTTTCTAATATTTTCCGGATATCTATAAACTTAAGATCCTTCGTTAAAAATTTCTTTCGATTTATCATAAAGGTAAGTTTTGCTCCTTTTAGAATGAATTTTTTGCAAGTTTTTTTATAACTCTAATTTTTTTTAATCATATTTAGGTTTTTTTCATTTCAAGTTATACTAATACTTTCAAAAATAACACAAAAAAAGGCATACACCAAATGAAAAAAAGGAATTAACTTACGCGCAAGATAACTATTGAAGTGTGTATATTAGAATATAAATTTTATACCAAATGAAAGATAAAGATCTTTTACAATCGTACGTCGTAAAATTTGTTGATATCAGACATTTTAAAATTTTAAATTTAAATTTGTTAAAAAACTGCAGTATTTAAAAGATATATCCTGAATCATTATGTAATAAAATGTATAACTCATATTGATATATTGAAGTTCACAGGAATAAAAAGATAATTAGCTTCTATTTGACATTAAAAAAATGTCATTTAATTTGCAAGTTTCTAAAGCTGTTTTGAGGGGAAGTGAATTCATATTTTTTCACTTGGTGCATTATGTTCGTTTAACCCCTTCCGGTAAAATGACGAGTCTATCTCGTCATTAGTTTTTCATTCCATACAGCACAATGACGAGCTACACTCGTCATGCGATTAAAGTTACTGTTAAATATGATAATTAATTTAATTTAAAATTTCTAGTGTACTGAATTTGGCAACACTTTTATCACTTGTGAAAATCACAAGTCACTATTGCATATTGTTTACTTAGAATTTCTTGGTACAAGTCATTGCCAAATTAATGAGTCAGAATAAAAGAAAACCTACTAAGAAATGCCGTGTGTGTTACAAGAATCAAATTAAAAGTGAGACTACTTGGCGGTGTCAACAATTAAGAATTCCTTTGCACTTTGTTTTGAAAAGTACCACTAGCTTGAAGACTATTATCTGTATACCTTATTAATGTTTTGCTTTGATATTTTCTTAATTTTACTGTTTCTGATATTATTTAACACTATGTAAAAAGTGGATTTTAATTAAGAATATGTAAGAATTGTAAAATGAAACAAGTTTTTTAAATAAAAATTAAATGGTTATTTCATACACAGTTTTTCATTATTAAATCATACCGGAAGGGATTAAGTGTTTCTTTATAACAAAGCTAAATAATTTTTATGAAGTTAAACTCGTATTAAGGACCTACGAAAAAATTATCCTAAATGTAGTAGAACATTTTATTTCCTACTGATTATACTTATTCTAATTTGGTCAGCTCTAAAACTTTGTAATAAAGCTGAATTAATAACATCGAAGGACTCACGTGTGTTTAAAGGTTCAAAACAGATATCATAGGCCGTGATAAGCCATTTGGAGCAAAATGAACTAGTATGCACAAGGGATAAACATTTCTTGAAATTTCTAAGAGATAGATATCGAAAATAGGCTAGTATAATAAGGTCATAGTACCTTTCCAGTTAAACGACTGAGTATTTCGTGTAGATGAAATCATTTACTCAATTATACCAAATTGTTCTGTCTTGTGCTTTAGACTTGTAAGGTATTTGAAAGTCTTTTCTGGTCAATTTTCATCTATTCTAAAAAATATTAACGCTTAATTTAACAAGATGTTTTTTCAAATATTTTTTAATTTTAATTTCTGCTATATTCCCATGTATGTATAGACATTAGGATATCTGTAAAATAAACAAAAAAAGATATAATTTTCCATTTTTGAGATAATGTCCACTGTGGCGAACACTGACAGTTATGTTATATAGTAGTTATAAATATACATGTCCGGTGTAGCGGACTTAGCCAAATTAAGGGTTAATGCCGAATTATTAATATCGAATGATTCACATGTCTTTAAAGGTTAGAAGAGATAATATACGCCTGATAAACTGTTTGGAGCAAAGTTCATTAACATGTAAAAAAGATAAACTTTTCCTGAAATTTCTCAGAGGTAAATACACAAAATAGGCTAGTATAATAAAGGTTTATAGCTCGAAAGGTACTTTGTTCCATGAGTAATTTATGTAGATTAAATCACTTTTGCATCTTGTGCGAATTTTGTCTTATGTCTGAGGCATTTGAAACAATATCTTTTTGATGCACTATTGTATAGCTTCTTCAGAAACTATGTTGGCCAATACTAAAAAATAAATCTTAATGCCGAATTATTAACATCAAATGATTCACAAGATATAAAATAGGCCTTCATAAGCTGTTTGGACCGAAATGCATTAGCATGCACAAAGGGTAATGTCCGAACGATGGCCGAGTTTACCATTCGGCTTTTCGTGCTTTAATCTTCGGAACAGGAGTTCGTATGTTCGAATCTCACTGTTCGTAGCCTTTCGAAATTGCCTTCAAGCAGTAGGTCCCGGTATTATTGGCCCTCGTGTTTCCAAAAAAATACCGTAGCGTTCAACCAAACCAAACAAAGGAAAAACTTTTGTAATTTCTCAGCATTAAATATCCAACCAGATTTAGAACTATTACAGCAAAAAGAACTACATATTTTAACATTTCTCCAAATTTTAGTTCAAAAATAGAGTATTGGATAAGAATAATTCTGCCGTTTTAATGCTTATTTTTGTTCATTCTTTAGCTGTATGTTCGAGTCAAGAAGAAAATAAATTACAGAATGTTGTGCTGAGTTGCTTTTTTCCACAGGATCGTGACAGTACGGATTTTTTTTATTGTTGAGAAACATTTATTTCTTTATGCATTTCGGGGCATCTTTACGATATAAAATTATCTCTGGATTACACAAATTAGTTTGTGGATAATGCATAGTGTTTGTCGAAGTAGACTTTTTTTTGTCAAATATAATCATTAATATCTAATTTTTTTATTGGTAAAAGATCCCTTACATCAGAAAGGAATAAAAATATGAAAAGCTTAAGAAAGTTAATAGGATTGTTATTTATATAACTTGTGTTTATTTTCAATGTGAAATATAGTACAATCATATATCCATTAAGTTAGAACCATTTTCGACTTTCCAGTCGGATGTAGGACATTGAAATATCTAATATTTTAATACTATTATAGGTGTCTCAAAAGTAAATTAATATACTATGAAATTTACTCTCTTCTATTTTTCCATAACTTTTCTTTAAACATAATATAGAAACAAGTAAAAGCCTTTCGTTATCATCACTAAATTAAAATAATTTTAGAATTCTTATTTTTGTACTATGATTAAAGAAGAACATTGTTGTACTAGAGTTACTGCTATCTTAATTGCTGCTCAGGCATGGGAAGACTAAAGAAAACCTCATAAAGTGAAATTATACAATAGGTAAAAATATACACAGAAGAGTAGAAGTCAGCTATTACTGCAGTGGTAAATAGGGTTTAAAATAACAAGGTGAGGCATCAAAATGATGTTCCAATTAAGTTCATTAAAGACCATACGGCAGGATCTACGTACAACTGCGACTTGAAACAAACAGGGTAGTTTGGGTCCAAATTTACGTATTCAATCGATGGGAAATAAATAAGGGGTTACACGCCCAGAAGACGTACGATTGGATGTAAACATTAAAATAATAATGGGATTATACCAATTATTGGTAACCTAAAAAAAGAAGGGAATATACGAACTTTTGGCTTAAAGTAAAAAAGAAAAATAACTTGTCAGTGACAAGAGCTGGAGAAAACCATCTAAAAGGAGAAAATCCGAAAGAGCCATCGATGCTCCCCTTCTCCTAGCCCAGTGACGTCGTCGCCCGAAGTCTGCCCGATAAGTTTCCAGCAACTTAGGGACCTTAACGGATGACCAGGTGAGGTTTCTTGCTCTTACATGAATGAGCCATTGTTTCATATTCTCTTTTCGTACACATCACTTAGGACACTAGATATTTTTAAAAGAAATTATCTAAAAGTTATTACAATATTTAATGGAAATTAACGTAGTTTCTTTTCATGTTGTATGTCTGGCTGTTATTTACTATGCTATTTAAATCATATGGAATCAAAAGAAGAAAGAACTTAGGAGTAAAGATCTAGGAAGCTATGGTTTGGTTTGGTTTGGTTTGGAGTGCTACGGTCTACTTTTTGCAACACGAGGGCTAATGAGACCGGGACCTACAGCTTAAAGCCGATTCCGAACGGCTACGAACATCCATGCCACTGTGGGATTCGAACCCACGGACTCTGGTACCGAAGGCCAGCACCCTAACCAATCGGTCATCGTTCGGCCTAGGAAGCTGTGGGGCATTACATTGGATAGGAATTTATAAAATTTGTATGTATTTTGAAATGTATGTATTGAAAAATTTGATATCTTATCATAGAAAGTGTCTCTGAGATCAAATTAATAAGAAATGAACCGTACATTCATTTTTTATTATTTCTTTCTATTGAGTATTACTGGAGTAAAAATATCATCTATGTAATATTACCAAATATGTTTTGTTATATACCTTTCATATAAAATTATAACCACGTTCGTCTATCACATTATCATTGTATATTCATTAATTTTTTCCCTTCCCCACCATCTTTTTCTACAAAGAGGGCATTGTTTGATAACATTCACAATAGGACAGACAAATACTACACAAATTACATCTGCTGATGTGATATACCCATGTAGACAGTCTCATCTAATATGCTAAATATTAATCAAATATCGATACCTTATGGGCCGAAAGCAAGAAAATTAAGAAGCTTATCTCAAGCTAATTGATTACTGAATTTCAAAGAATTTTTCTGTTGTCGTAATATCATAGTTGATAAACAAAGTGTCGAAAAATAATGTAATTAAATAACTTTGTTATCGGTTTTTTTTTTTTGGCTCTAAACTTTATATATGTATAAATGGATCGAATTTTTAAGTACTACCAATACTACAACTGAGAGGCATTATAATAAACAACTCCAGATTAAACCACCCTAGGACCTAGACATTTTCTTCGTAACTGCTCCCCCGTACCCACCCACAAAAATAGAGCACAAAAAATATTAGATAAAACTAAGAGTAATAATAGGAAAAACTTAATCCTTAATTTTACATTAATAAAAATGTTTCATATATACCTAAATAGGTATGGATAATTTACCCCATAATAGCTATTTTAGTCTTAGAAGCATTTATATTAGGGGATAAAGAATATATGCATAAAGACTCATTAAAAAAAAGGTAAAAACGAATACTAAAACTTTTATATTGCTATGTGTCCTGCGAGTATGAACTAAACCTTGAATCCATATAAAAGTTATATATATTTGTTTACATATTGTATTTACAAAACTTAAAATACCTTTCAAACGCACTGGATTCTAGATTTCGCCGATTTGCCTATGTGACGATTCTACCCTGATAGAAAAAGATTTTCGTAATTGTTTTAGGTTTTATTTGGAGGCTATGGTATACTTTTCCCAACACAAAGGCTAATGAGACCAGAACCTATTGCTTAAAGTCGATTCCTAGTAATTACGAACATTTATATCACTGGGATTCGAACCCACGAATTCGGGTACCGAAGACAAGTGTCTTAACCATTCGGCCATCGTTCGGCATTTTTGTAATTGGAATGACAAAGGTGAAAACTGTTCTTGGCTTCACGCAAAACATAACACTAATGATCAATATGACAGATCGGCATATAAAATACTTAAATAAAAGCAAAGTAATCAGCTGTTTCAAAGCTTTAACAGCTTTTGCTTTAGTGCCAGAAAGTTCACAAGCGCAAGGGCAATATATTTAAAGCCCAAATTTTTTTAAAAGCCCTTATTTAGGATTGAAATTCAACACTTTAGACCATTCTTAGATCTTTATTAACTTCACATCAACACTTGAAATTAAATAATCGAAACAGCAGTCTTAAAATCACATTTTATTCCATGAAATAGAAAATCTCGGATAACATTGACGCGCGTCCTCACAAAACCCAATCTATCAAGGAATTACTGTAGACATCGTCATCCCTAAAGCGAGACAAGTGCCAATTACTATGGGAAGTTATTACAACCCTGCATTTTCAGGTGATAAGAAATTTCTTAATAGTCAATAAAAGCAGATCTGCACGTCTAAATCATTCACCAAGATTTCATGAGAACCGCATAAACCAAACTCCTTAGTGCAACAGACCCTAGTGTAAACATTTTATAACGAGGAAGCTACTTTACATAATTCCCGGTTCCTTTTGAACCATCCCAACACATCGATAAAAATAACTTTGCACAAGTAAATGATAATCAATCCACAGGCGATGGTAACTAAATTTATTCTTAAATATCACTTAATTAAAAAACACATTAAGTTTCACAAAAAAAAAAGCCAGACATCTTCAATAAACATAGAACATATCGACCGACCATAAACAGCAGTTCAGTCTAAAAATGTTATTTAACAAATTGAATAACAAATATATAAATACAAAACTTCAACTACCAAATACAACGTCACAAAAACTTCGAAGTTGTTGCTTAGAATACGGTTTAGTAAATACATCTGCCAAGTTTAATTTTGAACTAATGTATGACAACCTAAACAATTTCTCATTTACGAAATTCCTTAAAAAATTAAGTTTTATATCTATATGCTTACTTCCTATGGTTTTCTATTGGTCTTTTAGAAAAATTTATAGCTGCCATGTTATCACAATATCACAAGATTCTAAACTGAGTTTCAGTTTCTCATCACTTAGTATTCTTTTAATCCAAATAAACTCTTTTGCAGCTTTAGTGAGTGTAATATATTCTGCCTCCATCATTGAAAGTGATATGCATTTGTGCTTAAACGTCTTCCATACTATGGGGGTATTACCTAAAAGAACTATATAACCACCCATAGACACCCTATCATCACGACTAGCTGCCCAATCAGAATCAGAAAAACACTTTAGATTTAAACCTGAAACATTAGATAATTTTAATTTGTAATCTCTTGTATAAAATACGTATCCCAGAAGGCGTAGTAAACCATGCCAATGTTTTACTCCGGGATTGGATTTAAATTGAGAAAAATATTTAACGCATACGATATATCAGGACGAGTCCTACTAGCCCAAAATGCTAAACACTCAATCAAGTAGCTATATGGGAAAACTTTACACTCTTCTCGAGCTGTCGTACTACTTGGGGAATCTAACTTAGAATAAATAACACCGTTTGAAATGGGAAGAGTACTCATGGGTATATTAAATTCTGAATATAATTTAACAATTCTGATTATGTATTTAGTTTGATGATTATACCATTTATCGTTAACTTTCTCAAACTCAACTCTCAATTTTCTAATTCCCCCCCCCCCAAACTTTTCAAATCAAAGTACTTTCTCAATAATATAATTTCATCAATATCAAATTTAGATTTGACAGAGATTACAATATCATCCACATAAAACAATAACACAATTCTATTTTTATAAGTATAGCAACAATTACACCAGTCTATATTTATAAAGTCCATATTTATAAAGTCTATATTTATAAAGTTCAAAATACCACATTTTACCACTTCGGTGCAGACCATAAAGAGCCTTTTTCAATCGGCAAACTTTTTCAGGTTGCTGCACATACCCAACTGGTTGTTTCATAAAAATATCAGTATCAAGTTTAGCATAAATAGACATTATTAATATCAACATGTAAATGAGACTATTTCAGTAAACATACAAAAATACAAAAAAAAATAATCTGATTTTAGCAAAATCAATTACAGGTCTAAATACATCCTCTTATGTCTCACCACACTTTTGGAGATAACCCTGGGCGACCAGTCTGGCTTTATAACGTACAATGTTACCAATATCATCTTTAACTGTGTAAACCCATCGACTTCCTACTACTTTAACATTTTCAGGAGGATCTACAAGCTCCCAGACCTTACGGTCATGCACTACTTTTATTTCCCGATCCATAAAACAGACTCATCTGAACTAATAGCTTCTTTAAAATTTTTAGGAAGTTTAACTTCAGCTATATTACTTTCGAGAAGATCCGATACTTTCCTTTCACTCAAGTTACTCGAACGAAGTCAAAATAAGACTTCCCAACATTGTTTTCTTTACAGGATTTAATCATGCCATTTAATGAACGAAGACGAACATTCGATCCTTCCACTCTGTAGTAAATATATGTTCTACTAGTGGTCCTCGGAATAGCTTCGCGATACCAACCAATTTGTGAACAAGGTGTCAGTACTGTACTTGACCCCTCTTCATGCTCATCACTAGCCTCATCATTAACTTCCCGTATTGATGAATTGTGAGACATACAATCAAAATCACCAGGAAACTTTCTAATCTCAGGGTTTGCTAACTTATGGTCCATTACGACCTCCACCCCTTTAGTTCCCTCGTCAAAACTGACATTTATAGTCTCCACTATATATTCTCATCTTCCATCCAGATACGATAACCTCTAGTACGTTGAGCATATCCCACCAAAATTCCGGGTTTCGTTTTATCATCTAATTTCTTACGTTTCTGATCTGGAATCCCTACAAAAGCAAGTGAACCAAAAATTTTAAGATGTTTAACAGATGATTTCGTTCCAAAGAAAAGTTCAAATGGGGTACGATTGGAATTGCCATGGCAAGACCTATTCCATGTATACGTAAAACAAACTGCAGCCTCACCTCAGAATTTTTTTGGTAGTTTACTCTCATTAAGAAGTGAACGAACACCTCCCATTAGAGATTGTTATACCTCTCGGCAACCCCATTCATTTGTGGGCTGTATGGATTAGTTACCTCGTGCTTTATTCCAAGTGTAGAAAGCAAAATCTACAAATCGTTACTAAACGACATTCCTCCATCTGTACAAATCGCTTTTATCTTCCTGCCTAGCATTCTTTCAGAGTGAGTTAAATACCTGATAAAAGCGTTAAAAGCACCAGACTTGCTTAATGGGAAAAACTGTCACTCTTCTAGAAAAATCATCTATTATAGCTAAGTAATATCTATTTCTACCTAAAGTGATGTTAGGAACCTCCCCCACATGCAACAACTCTAGTGGTGGAGATGATCTTAAGGCCCCAATCTTTTTAAATGAGGTACACTTGGCTTTCGAAAATTTACACACTTTACAATAATCAAAGGATTTACTTAATGCGGGAAAACCCCCTCACACTATTATTTTTACTTGTATTTACAATATATTCATAATTAATGTGACAATATCTTTTATGCCATAATTCTTCTAATGAGAGTTTGTTTACGTTTTCTAAATTGTTTTCTATTTCCTCACTTTCGTGGGTATTTAAATAACGATTAGGTCGGTAGAAATATAAATTTATATCATGCCTTCGTTTAGCAAAAAATAGTAAGTTCCATTTATCTTCAAAAACTTTAAGTAATCCCTCATCACCAACTAATTTATTACCCTCTTCTAA
>CM063503.1:94583641-94666141 GCA_032207245.1 Pardosa pseudoannulata | reverse complement strand
CCAGAATATATGATTTCCCGTATCCATAGTCAAAAAATTAGGCCTTATTTCCTTTTTGTTCCGTAAGTATTGTTTCTCTAAAATTTAGAAAAATTTGGAATGTATGCACTTTTTGACGATAAGAATGGGCGAACGTCAAGTAGACATCGAAAACAATTCTAGCTCATTATGGATCTTTTTTAGACCATCAGAGCAATTTCTTTTGATGGCGAAATCGACTTTCGTGGGAGAGGACATTGTTTCAATGGAGTGATATGAAACAAAATAACAATGAGACTAGATCAGAGGCTCTCAAACTTTTTCATTCACGGTATATCTTTGAAATAGGAAATCCAACTCGTAGCATAAAGTTTTATTTCTCAGATATATTCTATAGTTAGTAAATATAATCAAAAATTGCTTTCTCAGCGTAATTCCGTTAGTTAAAGCTTGTAGGGCATTAAATTTGACAGTTTAATTTTGTTCTGCACTATTTTTTCATTCCAAATAGAAAATAAAAACAGGAAAATATTAAAAATGGCATCGCGAATAAATTACTGTCAAATATTGCACATCTACAACTTTTTATTTACTAATTCTGCATTATTACATTTCTTATAAATTTTTACTTGGTTTCATGAAGCAGAAATTTAATGAAAGGTCACAATATTCAAATTTTTATGTCATTTCGTTAGCGAAAATATATACATAATTTTGATCTTTATTATGTGTTTGACAAAAATATATTTTCAATTTAAATATGCCCTTCTATTTCGTGGAGCAACGAGAATCAATGCGTACAGAACCGAACGCTCCGTGAAGCACAGTTTGAGAACCTCTGAACTAAGTATACGTATAGATCGGAAGTGCCATTTGGCCACCCCCGGGTTTAACTTGACCTCGACGATTGAAATAAGTCTATTAACAAAATATTTGAGGATTACATCACAAATAGTAATAACCTAACAATTACCGGGATCATAGCGAGGTTTTTATGAAGCGCTCCAAAATCTGTCAAAATTAAAATCATTTAACTATCATATTACTGACAGTAATAGAGTGATTGCAGAGGTACAGGCTATAATAATTTCATTCTTTCAATTAAAGAGATAATTTTTATACAAGAATGTATCAAATACAAAGTTTTTTTAAATCATGCTGAGTATTTTTCTACATACAAGTAATATTGCTAAGTACTGTCAATTAGTGTTGTAAATAATTAATTTATTTATAGCATTACATTTTCCAGAATTTTACATCCATTTCCCTCAACCATCGTTTTATACTTCAGTCGCAATGAAAAACTATAAACCAAGGTTCAAATGTATAATATAATATTATTTGCTCTTTATCCACATAAATCACTTATTCATTATGATCTCAGTTTGATTTAATTATAACTGCAGGTGTCAATCGCTGGAATACTAATTAATGAATACTTTTTAATGACCAAAGCAAAGGTTTTCATGAAACTAGCAATTATTAATTAGCTTTATACCGGTATGGTATTTACCACCGGTAATAAAAACTCAGTGAAGTAAATTAATTTTAAATGCTATTTTTTTAAACCGGATCCCTTTTGATAATGTAGTTTTGAGTAATAAACAAAATTTATTGCTTTAAAAAGTAAAAGAATATCTACAGATTAAATTTCGAATTACAGTTAAATACATTAATTATTCTTAAGAAAGTTATTTAATTTTGGGAAAATAATTTGCCCTTCTAAATTGATTTCTTATCAGTAAGTTTATTAAAAAATTATATACAAAACTCAACAATACATTCTATCTATTTTATATCACAGATTAGTTTATTTTTAACACGTTATTTAAGTTAAGCATAAAATGATATACTAATCGGGCAAAGAAAATTATTTTGGAAAGAGTAATAAATAATCAAACTTAAAGAATATTATTTTTAAATTATAGTAAATTACTTCATCGCAGCCTAAAATCTTTTCTCTCCCAAATTTCCGGCTGCGATTTATCACGATTTCTTATTAGTAAGTTTATTAAAAAATTATATACAAAACTCAACAATATATTCTATCTATTTTATATCACAGATTACGGTTTATTTTTAACACGTTATTTAAGTTAAGCATAAAATGATATACTAATCGGGCAAAGAAAATTATTTTGGAAAGAGTAATAAATAATCAAACTTAAAGAATATTATTTTTAAATTATAGTAAATTACTTCATCGCAGCCTAAAATCTTTTCTCTCCCAAATTTCCGGCTGCGATTTATCACAATTAAGGTAATCCAAACCAAGTAATTGCACAATTTGCAATTTTTGACAAGCCCCCATTCATCGCCACCACTTCACGAGAGTATATATCGCTCCCGAAGGCCCAGCCTGCAAATGGGTCTTACAACGACTCATTTGTGTCTGAATTCTTTCCCTTAGGTAGGCTATAAATGTCTGCGTACAGCTCTACTTGACTCAATTCGAACAGCATCTAATACCGCGGTCGCGCTCTGCACATATACTCTCCTCGTAGAGATCATTGATTGAACACGTTTACGAGGGAGCTTCCAGAAATGTACTGCTGCATTTCTTCCAAGATCACTTGGAATTTTTTCGGGAGCCAATTTTTATGCCGAAAGATTTCTAGCATTAGCTTTTTACTGGCGTTTCGAAAGCGACCTAGAAGAGTAAAGTAGAAGGACATAGAAAGTATAGGAAGATGAGAAGCGTTTACAATTGTGTTGTTTTAAGACAAATTGTATTTTAAAAATCTTTTCAAATATTCAAAAGGGTTTAGTGTAATTTTTTTTTACTTCCACTGTTCTGAAATTACCGCAAATACATAAGACCAACATTTATTAAATGTAAATATGATAAATGAATATTCCGCTATAAAAAGAGTTTAAGTGTTTTTTAAGGTATCGAGAAAAGTAATAATTAGATTAATATTATATATATACTACACGACCCGAGAGATGTCCTGTTTTAACCCTGTAAATCTAAAAATTGTAAAATGTTTTTTAATAAATTAAAAATTGGACTGTTTTAATGGAAAAGTAAGGAAAAAAATATTTTAAAAATACTTGACACCACTACTTTATCACAATCGTAATTAGATTAAATTGAAATTCCCACATCGCCTGTACGGCGATTCGATCCCGGGACTTCTAGTACTGAAGCCTGTTGACTACTGCACCACAGATACGTTGGCAGTGAAGGGTTTCAAACGGTATTATAATAATCTCAATAAGAGCGTAATTCTGGATTTTTAATAAAAAAAAACATTTGCTAACGGATCAAATTGTGAATCTAAACTATTTTCGAATCAACTTAATTACAATACGCAAAATTTCATAAAAATCAGTATAGTCGTTTAGAGGAAGTTCCATTACAAACACATGAACAGAAGCGGCGGGCGCTCTCGGCGTATATGGTCGACGCTCCTTCGAATTTTCGTAGACCAACTAAAAGAAACCAACCCAGATTTGTTTTACTGGGGCTAGACTCGGCAAAAATGAAGCTGAGTCCTTTAACACATCAATTTATTGTTGTTAAAACTTAGATAATAGAACAGTTCTGCAGCATTCCCTAGCCAGCTAAATCAGTTGGTAGAAAACTAGTAGCACTTTGACTTCCCCAGAAGTATTCAATCACAAAATAATAAATTTAGCTTTCCTTTGGTTTTTAATGGGCTAGTTGGTAACTCAAAATTGCAAAAATAGCCCCCACAGTCCATATTGCACAACCTATTAGATTTCAAAAGGACAAAAAATTGCAAGTTAAGATTTCACTGGTGGGAAAATGGAACCAATTGTGTTATTAAACTGAGACTCTTTTCGTCATAAAAAAGTGGAATTTAAATTGAAAAAATTAATTTAGATTAAATTTTTAATATGTCACACATGTATATAAATATGTGTATATAAATACTTGTATATATATATATATATATGTGTGTGTGTGTGTGTGTGTGAAATTTTATCTCTAACTCTCCTCATAATTTTGATCATATTTGATCTTATTTTATGATCTTATTTATAGTCTCAATGATGAGATAACGCTCGAGGTTTTGAAATAATTTATTTTTAGCCTATAAATTTACACATATATCAATCTTGAGATAAAAATTTTAACATCAGCAATTTTAGCTTATATATACTGGACAGTGACAACTCTCTCTCTCACTTCTTCTTTGTACACAATTGCAAAGTAGAGGAAACGATACTCCCGTCTAGCCCGCTAGAAACAAATGGACAAGAGCAAACCTTCAAATTGTAAGTTAGCAAGTATCTGTTTGTGTGTGAGTGTGTACGTGCGTATGTGTGTGCTTGCGTGTGTATGTGTGTGCTTGCATGTGTATGTGCGTGTGTGTTTTTATTTGTGTTTGTACTAGAGTTCATTAGATACTAAGCCTTTTAGATATCATTATTTACTGGATCCTCATATCGGGCATTACCTCATAAAAGACACACACACACACACAAACACACGCACACACACACACACATATATATATATATATATATATATATATATATATATATATATATGTATATGTATATATATATATATATATATATATATATACATATATATATATACATATATATATATATACATATATATATATATATATACATATACATATATATATATATATACATATATATATACATATATATATATATATATATATATATATATATATACATATATATATATATACATATATATATATATACATATATATATATATATATATATATATATATATATATATATATATACATCTATGTATATGTATATATATATATATATAACTTAAAGTTACAGTTAAAGGGGAGATTCTCTCTAACTAACCATGAACGTTTCACTTCTCATTTAGTTCATTTACATGTCCTTTCTACAACGTTTTCAGCCTTTTATTACCTTTTACTTAAGAAATAGGTCTTTTCGAACAAGGTACGAATACCGCCATTCGTTTTTTTCTCCTCCAACTGCCGTTTTGCGTGGCAGTCTGTTTAAAAACTAATTTCATTAAAAAATAACTTCAGAAAAGTAACTGAAAATGTTTCATCTCCCTCTATTTTTCCGGCATCTGTTCCCGGTGGCAAATCGAGCAATAGGCGATTACTAATGTTCTAAAACTTAGCGCGATTAGTTTCGGATTAATGAATTTTATGATATCTGGATTATAGATACGGTACAGTTCTAAATTTTTTATTCTAAGCCTGATGTCATTAATCATTTTCCCACTAAAACTCTACCTCTCTGTCTGTCTTGCCATGTAAATCACCCAGGATAATCTTAATATCATTTTTCAGCAGATGAAGTACATCTCAATAAAATTTCTCATAAATAACTTATTTAGCAATGAGTTGATTTAACAAACGTTTTCAATTCATTAATGACAATATAGACGAAACGTTTTACTAAATACATAAAATAAACAAATAAAAACACGTTTGAGTAATTAGATACTAAATTGTTCGCTGAAACAATTCTCCTCATTTTTTCGAAATCCCCGTATTTGTATACCGTATTAAAAAAGAACCTGCAGAAAAAGCAATGAGTATTTATATTATTTTTACTCTATAAAGGATATTACTGACACAATCCCAGTCATGTTCATGGGGGAAGACCCGTATCGTGCTGTTGTGACGCTAACATCGACAGCACAGGTTGCAATGAAAGGCACAAATGGTCCGAAATTAATTCTCTTCTTTGCAAGGGAAATAAAAAGGGCTTTTCTCTGAGGGACTAGCTATAAATTACGTATCATCGGTACCTTTCTTGTCAGAACTTTAAGAACATCTTATCTCTTTATTGATGCCCCCGTATTGGAAATACATCAATTTCACTTAAAGAATAATTACTTATCATTAACATTCTCTTAAAAGCCAATCGGACAAATTAAAAGGCTTTTTTCATATTTCTTTATTAGTTTCACCAACGTTCAAGAAATCTTTGTTTTAGAAATCACTTAATCATATTCCTGTGTAATAATTTTTCTATAGATGCATATCTATATCATTAGAGGTGCCTTCTTTAACGTTATTTTTTCCTTCGTCCCTTAAATATGCATGCTATTTTGATGAAATATTTTTTTCTTCTCTCCACTAAGAAATCTTTTAAAGGAAATTCTGTTCTGAGCGTTTGATAGTTAGATTACGATAATTCTTATCATTTAGGAAAACTTTTCAGATTGTTAAAGTATTTTTCTATTAGAAAAGCAAAAGTCTGGGGCATTATAAAGCAGTAAATGCAAAAACAACTAAAATAAGGCATATTTCTCTATTTGTGCCTTATTTACGTTAAGTTTACATCCATTACTATACTTTTTTACTCTTGCGCAAAAAATGCATAGCACTGCATGTACTAAAGGTGTAGAACTTACTCTAAGCACTGTATAAGTTACTACTAGATTAGTTTGGTTTGTTTTGGAGCGGTACTGTCTACTGTTTTGCTCATGAGGGATAATGAAACCGGGAACTACTGTTTAAATCCGCTTCCTACTAACTTTTATACCAGCAACCGGATTTGAACCCTTGAAGTCTGTTCCGAAAAGCAGCGCTCTACCATTATTAGATCGTTCAGCTAAGTTACTAAATGTAGCCAATGTTAAACGACTACGAACATCCACGATTTCAGTGGAATTCAAACCTAATAACTCTAGTATTAAAAGGCAGCTCTTGGTTGTCGTCAACAACAAAAGACAGAAGGTGAATAAAATGATTGAAATGTCGAAGCACAATAAACACAGAGCTTTCTTTCAGGATTATTGTCCCATACCCGTGTCACCGAGAAGCTAATATTGATTAGATTTTTCATTTTCATTTTCTGATTTTCGTAACATTAATTAGAATATATAATATCCTTTTTAAAGAGTTATATTTAAGAGTTATATACTCACTATTTTTGACAATAATTATTATTGTTGACAATTCTAACAATCCCGATGGGTGTATCATCTGTCTCAGCAACCCATATATTATACACACATATATTATATACCCATATATTATATTATTAAATAATTAAGAATATCTGAAAAGCATAGATATGAGTCAAAATATAAAACAAAAAAAGAGGGAAAGAAAAAAAATCCCCATGACGGTAAAAAAAAAAGCTGAATGAGATAATTAACGTCAAACTAATGTCAAACCTTCTAAATGACATGTTGATCATATCAGGAAACTGCTCTTCATCCCACTCGTATTCACTTATAAAGAAAAAGCTTTTAATGTGAAAATTTACCAAAGTTGAACTTAGCACATTTCCTCCTAGATTACCCAAGAATGCTCGTATTTAAGTATTCTAGGATAATACAGAAGGAAATCGCTAAACATTTATTCTCGTTTAGAATCCTCTACATTAGAATCGACTCGTCAAGTTTATTCATCTAAGTAAATGAAAGCTTGAAAGATTCTTTGAAAAGAAGCAATTACTTAGGGAGAGATGGAGAGATGGCAGCTAACATCTTAATGGATCTTATCAAGTGTCAAGTTCGTTTATAAAAATCTAATTGCACATATGTAACGAAATATTATTCAGTTTTGAACAGGAAACGTGTACTAGTTTATATCATTTTGCAATAAGCTATATACGTTCTTAGCGATCAGAACATTTCGAACCGTTTTCAGATATGTGCATCAACATCTAGGAAATTTCAATAATATGTGGTTGATAAAAGCGTATGAAATGGACTGATAAATGCTTCAGTATATGTTTAATATTATTCATGCAACTTAAAATATAAACCAAGGAATCTTAATCTGTCGGGAGTGTTTCACTATATATTATAGCACTAAATAGAAGGAATAAACATATCGATAAGAAAACATTATTTAAAAAAATGATTAATATGCCGAAAGAAAAGCTAAATACATTCTGGCATAAGAAAAAATAAGATTCAGATTTAAACCAATACAATACAGCTTTATCAATGCAATTAGTAATATCAGTAGGGTTGTATCAGTATTGCACAATGTACTTACTAATTAATGATCAATATTAAATTAAAAGCATGTTGAATAATTATTAGTGACTTACTTGGGCCTGTCTTTCAGAGCAAATTTTTTTAACCCCTTCCGGTATGATTTAATAATGAAAAACTGTGCATGAAATAACCATTTAATTTTTATTTAAAAAACTTGTTTCATTTTACAATTCTTACATATTCTTAATTAAAATCCACTTTTTACATAGTGTTAAATAATATCAGAAACAATAAAATTAAGAAAATATCAAAGCAAAACATTAATAAGGTATACAGATAATAGTTTTCAAGCTAGTGGTACTTTTCAAAACAAAGTGCAAAGGAATTCTTAATTGTTTACACCGCCAAGTAGTCTCACTTTTAATTTGATTCTTGTAACACACACGGCATTTCTTAGTAGGTTTTCTTTTATTCTGACTCATTAATTTGGCAATGACTTGTACCAAGAAATTCTAAGTAAACAATATGCAATAGTGACTTGTGATTTTCACAAGTGATAAAAGTGTTGCCAAATTCAGTACACTAGAAATTTTAAACTAAATTAATTATCATATTTAACAGTAACTTTAATCGCATGACGAGTGTAGCTCGTCATTGTGCGGTATGGAATGAAAAACTAATGACGAGCTAGACTCGTCATTTTACCGGAAGGGGTTAATGAGGAATTTACATTCAAAGTTCGCCAAATCTATTTGGAAAAGTATAGGCTAAAGTTTCTAGATCATAATCAATTCCTGACAATTTAAATGACTTTTAGAACATGCTTAATAACTAATGTATTTTCAACAATAAGCATATATGTCTTCATATGAAATAACAGATTATCCACCCTTGTAGACGATTTCAATTTGAAAATGAAAAAAAGGACTTGGTTTACTCTAATAATAAACCCCTTAAATATCACTAAACTTTCTTACTCTTGTAATTTGTAAACTTTATAATTAAGTAGAAGTGTCAAAATACTCGAAATATACCATCATTATATAGTTTTTATTGTACGAGATCGGGTAGTTGCATGATGAAAATTATGACTGATAGTTGGATTGCAAATTTTGAATGACTGAGAAACTGAATCATGACATAGGTTTATTTAAAGGCAGATTGGGGCTAACTTATTTTAAAAAGAGGGGGCAATACTTCCAAACTCTCTCGCTTACATTTTATATGAAAATCAAATAAAATATATCATTACTTAATGGTGTACTTAAGATTATTTTCTAAATTATGTAGAAAGAGAAGAATTGGTCCTAATCCTATTAAGTTAAATAACTGTCTCACATAGGGATTGAATGACTGGGAAGGCTGCAAATAGCTGTAAATGTAAAATATTAAACA
The DNA here is from genome assembly GCA_032207245.1 of Pardosa pseudoannulata. Lineage (NCBI taxonomy): Eukaryota > Metazoa > Arthropoda > Arachnida > Araneae > Lycosidae > Pardosa > Pardosa pseudoannulata. The sequence goes on along the minus strand of CM063503.1, from coordinate 94,656,857 downwards.
AAACAGGCAGTGGTTTCTTACTAGTAGTGACATTTACATCGGTATAGTGTTTCAAAAAGTAAACACTATTAAAGAGACATAAATAAAATACTAACCCAATATTTGGTTTGTGTATTCACTTAATTCATTGACAAACCTGAGACTTTTCAATCATGTGTTATCAACTACTGTCGAGAAATAAATCAAAATTGAAGTCACATTTTCTCAGATATGTAAAAGGCGTCACTGAAAATAAAAATTTATCGAGAAGTTATTTTTAACTATTTTATTACTCCTTATTTGAGGTTCAGGTGAGCGATATGGTTAAAAACTCTTTTAAGAGGTTATTGGTTATGGCACCTGATATTTATTCTATAAATTAAATTTGATCTTCAAGATATCATCTGGATACTACAGTATAACAATTCTTTCAGAAAGACAACATTTAAGTGCTAAAATACAAACCGTTCTTTACAAAAGAGGAATTTTGGTTGATATATTTTGTATCATCGAAGGTTATTTATCTAAAATAGAGAAATTAGTGCTATTCAAACACCATTATTATTCTGTTGCCCATTATCATGCAATAATATCAGTCTAGAACAAATAACTCTAGTAATCATGTACTTATTGAGATAATAAGGTAATGATCTAAATTGTGTATCTGTGAAAGCAGTTTTCTCTTATACCATCTGTCACGAACAGGCACCTTTTTCCCTTTTCGTTTTCGTAGGTTAAATGACTTCCTGTGCTCTGTCATACAGCAATAAAATTAAGCTGTAGTCCACAGTATTTTCTGTTGGATATTCTTTGTTAAAAAATTTCTATTGCATTTCTGTTCTTGGTTTGGTAGAATGTATGATGAAAGATATGTTAAATAATGTAATAAAAGAGAAGTGCTTTTCGATAGAAATTAATTTGAATTAAACTATTGTCTTTTTAAATCATATTCTATAAATAAATATGTAAAAGTATTTTCTTTTTAAATCTCGTTATATAAGTAATCCAAAGAATTTTTCTTAGATATTCTTTGATGAAATATTCTATTGCATTTCTGTCATTGCCTCCCTGAAATGCATGTAAAGAAACAGTTTGAAATATCTAATAAAAGAAGATCTTTATAGAAAAGTTAAGGATAAAAATTTTCAATTAAACTATTGTCTTTTCAATTTCATTGTACAATTGCTCTAGTACTCACAATACTGTTTGATTTCCCTAGAATGTATTTTCCTGAATTCTTTTTATTTCCAGCTTTTATTATATAAAATTTTAATGTTTATATTACAAAAAAATTGCATTATTATTCAATTGCTTGGTATACTGGTGTTACTATAAACAATAAACAATAACTATAAACAATACCAATTCTTTAGTTAATTGGTATTGTTTAGTATATTGGTATTAATTTAATATATTGTTTAGTATATTATTGTTTTGCAAACAATAAAATACTTTTTTTTAAATATTTAATGTTAATATTTCAATTAAAAACTCAAGAATTAATACCATATGATTATTTTTATTTTAAATATATAATTTTTAAACACTTGATTGTTAATGTTTATATGAAACTTGGAGTATTCAATTGCATCATTATTATTTACATAACCGTATAGTTTTAAGTTATTGAAAGTTGAATTTGGACGTTATTAGTAACTGCTCTAAACCTAAATATTAAGCTGTGTAATACCAATGAAGTTTAACTTCAATGGAGTTTTCAATTGAAATTGCTCTTCAGTACCGGGTTCGAATCCTGGTTCTGTCATGGATGTTTGTAGTATCCAAAGTATACCTTAGTGATCCAAACCAAACCGTACTAACATAACTTACTTCGCAGGGAAAGATAGGGGATAGATAGCTCCCTTATGAATAGTGGGGAAATATTTAAGAAATAAAGCATTGCAGGCTTTTGTTTAGACAACTATTGATATTTGTAAAATCTTTCTACCCCAAAATATTTACAATGAATTAAAAATTGATTCAGAGTTACGGGTTCTTAATTTGAATTAAACTATTGTCTATTTAAATCTCATTGTATAAATAAATATGTAAAAGTATTTTCTTTTTAAATCTCGTTGTATAAGTAATACAAAGTATTTTTTCTTGGATATTCTTTGATAAAATATTCTATTGCATTTCTGTCATTGGTTTCTTAAAATGCATGTAAAGAAACAGTTTGAAATATCTAATAAAAGAAGATCTTTATAGAAAAGTAAAGAATAAAAATTTTCAATAAAACTATTGTCTGTTTAATTTCATTGTACAATTATTCTAGTACTCACAATACTGTTTGATTTCCCTAGAATGTATTTTCCTGAATACTTTTTATTTCCTGCTTTTATTATACAAAATTTTAATGTCAATATTACAAAAAAAATTGCATTATTATTCAATTGTTTAGTATACTGGTGTTACTATAAACAATAAACAATAACTATAAACAATACCAATTCTTTAGTTAATTGGTATTGTTTAGTATATTGGTATTAATTTAATATATTGTTTAGTATATTATTGTTTTGCAAACAATAAAATACTTTTTTTTAAATATTTAATGTTAATATTTCAATTAAAAACTCAAGAATTAATACCATATGATTATTTTTATTTTAAATATATAATTTTTAAACACTTGATTGTTAATGTTTATATGAAACTTGGAGTATTCAATTGCATCATTATTATTTACATAACCGTATAGTTTTAAGTTATTGAAAGTTGAATTTGGACGTTATTAGTAACTGCTCTAAAACTAAATATTAAGCTGTGTAATACCAGTGAAGTTAAATATAGAGTTTAACTTCAATGGAGTTTTCAATTGAAATTGCTCTTCAGTACCGGGTTCGAATCCTGGTTCTGTCATGGATGTTTGTAGTATCCAAAGTATACCTTAGTGATCCAAACCAAACCATACTAACATAACTTACTTGGCATAGAAAGGTATGAGACAGGAAGTTTCCTTCTGAATAGTGGGGAAATATTTAAGAAATAAAGCATTGCAGGCTTTTGTTTAGACAAGCTATTGATATTAGTAAAATCTTTCTACCCCAAAATATTTACAATGAATTAAAAATTGATTCAGAGTTACGGGTTCTTAATTTGAATTAAACTATTGTCTATTTAAATCTCATTGTATAAATAAATATGTAAAAGTATTTTCTTTTTAAATCTCGTTGTATAAGTAATGCAAAGTATTTTTTCTTGGATATTCTTTGATAAAATATTCTATTGCATTTCTGTCATTGGTTTCTTAAAATGCATGTAAAGAAACAGTTTGAAATATCTAATAAAAGAAGATCTTTATAGAAAAGTAAAGAATAAAAATTTTCAATAAAACTATTGTCTGTTTAATTGAACAGGACGTGTGTCAGTTTAGCAGTAGACTGTAACATGGGGGGAAATTCAGAGGTTTTGATTAGAAGCAGTTCCTCTACTGCCTCCCGCTGGTTTATTTTTCTTTACTGTGTCTCTGTCAGTTGGAGGGGATAGAGGGACAGCCACTTTATTTTCCTCGGATGTTCATGAGAAACTTATCAAGAAGAACAGAATCTTTATTTGTTGTTATTTTTTCAATATTCATGCTATGGTGTGAGTTACGAGAACAAAAAATATTTCTCTACTTCAGAGTCTACAGGGTGTCCCAAAAGGTCGTTTACAAACTTAACATGCTGGTCTGTCATATCACGATGAACAAGATTTACATAGGAACTTGTGTCTGAAAATGTAATTTGCGAACGCTAGACAGCTATGATCACAAGTGTGGAGCAGGAGAAAAAAATATCGACAGAGGTATTAATATGATTTTTACTACAGATGATGATTACATCCCAGCAAATGATGAAAATTGTTTCCCTTCGCCACAATGCCCGTTTCACAACGTCGGCGCATGGATTCACACCCGTTCAAATTGGCCAGGAGTGTCACGGATATGGTTTTTTGAAATGATTATTTTTCCCACTCTCTCATTTTGCTACAATTATCGCCCTCTAGCGGTCGCAGTTTGCATTTTCAGACACAAGTTCCTATGTAAATCTTGTTCATCATGATATGACAGACCAGTATGTTAAGTTTGTAAACGACCTTTTGGGACACCCTGTATATCAGGAACACGTAAACATATTTGGGAGCGGTCCAAAAACAAAAGAAAAGCATTTAGTGGGCAAATAAAATTTATTTTAAAATTTTAAATAAAGTAAAAATATTTCTTGACCCGTCCACCTTTAAGAACCCGTAGCTCTGAATCAATTTTTAATTCATTGTAAATATTTTGGGGTAGAAAGATTTTACAAATATCAATAGTTGTCCAAACAAAATCCCGCAACGCTTTATTTCTTAAATATTTTGCCACTATTCACAAGGGTCCCTTATCTTTCCATGTGAAGTAAGTAGTGTTAATATGGTTTGGTTTGGATCACTACTGTATACTTTGGATTCTACGAACATCTCTGACAGAACCAGGATTCGAACCCGGTACCGAAGAGCAGCGTTCTACCATTCGGCTATCATTAATAACAGTTAAAATTTCTGATGAAAGAGAACAGCACTTTGTGGAGCTTGAAATAAAAAATCTCTGAAATGAGAACTTTAATTCATTTGTTCTGCCCCTTTACCACACAATACATCATATTCGTTGCAAATACATGTCACTGTATATGATACTTATTTGCAACGTGTGTAATACATTGTGTGCTGTATGGGAGAGTCCTTCTAGGTAGTGAAAAAGAATGTTCTCACATACATATTTCTATGTTTTTCAATTTCAAATGAATAAATTTTATGCAAATAATGAAACCAGAATGGCGAATGATTAGCATACACTTAAAGTGAAGATAATAAATTTCTTTATTGTAATTTATTGTATTACGGGAATATTATATATTTGATAAATTAGGGTCTGGATAAAATCATCAAGTGGTCTGGAACTGGATTACGAACTGGATTACATCATCTGTAGTTTATCCATCCATGGTAATTTGGTTTGGTTCGGAGTGCTACGGTCTACATTTCGCAACACGAGGGCTAATGAGACTGGGACCTACATCTTAAAGCCGATTCCGAACGGCTGCGAACATCCACGCCACAGTGGGATTCGAACCCACGAACTCCGGTGCTGAAGGCCAGAACCGTAACCAATCAACCATCGTGCGGTCATCCATGGTGAATACTCTACACTGCCATATTTATCATCAAGTAAGGAATTAAAGAAAGAACAAAAAATTAATATATTGACGTTAAAATTTGCAAATTGTCTAAAGCTAGGCTCTCAGTGAGTTTATTAAAACAACGGTCTGCTTTACATAGCTCTTGTATTTGTTCTTTTTATTCCAGAGATGCACAAAAATTGCTCCTTCCACAAAACTACTTTTGAAAAATTCCACAAAAACCACACATCCCGAAAAAAGGGCTAACAGTTATATTAATCTCGATTAAAATTTAAAATAGATTTATTTTCAAAAATCTGAAACAGTTTATTTAGCTGAATCTAGCAATATGTATACATTAAGTTAGTATCTGCTACTTTTCTACGCCTCCATTCATTTGAATACGGTTTGTAAAGTCTATTAAAAAAGGGAAAATGGCACAAGTGCATGTAAGCAAACACGCAAACGGATTTCAAACCTGCTATTAGTTTATTATTTTGTGTTATGTTAAAAACTAATACAATTGCCACGTCTAAACTAGTTCAGATGGATGTCCTTAAAAAGATTATGTATTCACAATGTTTCGTACTTGAGACATTCATTGGTGACTAACTAACATTTACCCTAAGTGAAGGCAATAATTTTACAATTTATAGCTTTAAAATTTGTATATTTAAAGTTCTTTTTAGTGTTACAATATTACAATTTCAGAAACCATAAAAATATTTTAATATTGTTTTTGTAATTAGTTGCTAGTTGTTTTTAACAAAACTGAGATTCATGACTAACGTCATATTTTTTTCACCACCGTGGAAGGTTACCTATTTCTTAAAACTATTCATTTGAAACTTACAGGCTAAAAAATTGAGTTTGAACATGCAGTCGATGCCAATTTCTCTTTAAACAGTAACTAAAACAAAGTATTAATTAAAACTGACTAACGTAGCATGCATATTTACAAATTAAAAAACACACAAATACAATGAAATAATTTTTTATAATTAAACTTTTTGCATTTTTGTACAAGATTATTGTTTTAGCTCTTTGATTAACACTCATATAAAATGATATATTTCCATTTTTTCGTGCACGGTTATATAAAACAAATTTTTCTTCAGCAATGTCAATCTGTGTAAACCACTTAACCCTCTAAGAATTTATTTCAAAAATTTAGTTTTATTATCTTTCATTTCTCATTATATGAGAACACAGCTTATATTAAAAACTAAGAAAGCAGACTATGTAATAAATGTAAACAATTGTTATATATATAAAAAATGTTCTCACAATATAATAAAGGAGATTTTTAAAATCCATAGGCTTTTCCATACCTTTGAATATCCCTGGATTACTTATTAATCTTACTGATCCAGCATAAAATTAAACGCATAGATTTAAATACAGTTATTTGGTTATTTGGTTTCAGATTGGGAAGAACTGAATTTGGAATTGGAGGTAAAAACACTCCTTAAAACATTATATCTTACAACTGATGGTGGTGTATAAATAAAATTCAGACCTTGAGATCTATTAAACTGACCAACTCTACTTAAGACTTTCATAGCTTAAGAAAGAGTTTTCTGAGTTCAAAACGAAGAAAGCAGACTATGTAATAATTGAAAACTTCTGGTACATCAAACAAAAAAGTTCTTATGATATAATAAAGCAGCTTTTTAAAATCCATAACCTTTTCCATATCTTTAAATATCCATGGACATAATCCTTTCCAAATAAATTCGGACATGCTTTTTCAAGAACAAACTTCCTAAGTTATAGAACGAAAAAATATTCAGTATTTGAGGATACTGCACACATACACGGAAATTCTCATTCAGTGGAAATTTTTTTTTCTTTGGGGGTAGAGGGAACTTTGGAGCAACAATAAATGAAAAAGGGATTGAAAATTTGATTCCGCCAATTTTCTTTCAGCAACTAGAAAAAGACATGTTTAAGGATTTAGTAAACTTCATGATGATATTCGGAAGGACTGTGGACTTTCGACTTCAAAAGATTAAAATGTCCATCCTCTAAAGCATTCAAAACTAAACAAAAATTGAGTATCAGTCCAGAAACTTTCTCCTTCTTATTTTTGAATCATACTGAACTGTAAGTAAAATAAATAGACAGTACAGTTCATATTATAACGTTTTGTGAGAACATTTCATGCATTATGCATGGTTTAGCCTTATAGTTCACTTATAAGAAATTCGAAGGCCCACTTTTTGAATTTGTATACTTAAAATGGTATTCTATATTGTGTAGAAAAAAATAATTTGTTCACAATAATCCTATTAAACAAAATTCATGGAGTCTTACATGAAGTTGTAAATGCATGCATATACAGAAAAATTAAACAAAACATATAGTACAGTATTTATTAGAAAATGCTATATTAACACATTATATGCGGGTACATTTCGAAGCGGAAATGTACCGGGAGCGGTCGTTTTGCGAGTGAATTTAGATATTCAGTTAAATCTCAATAGATCGAAAATTATTTAATTTTTTAACTTACTTTTGGTATTTTGTATTGAAATATATAAACAAATATATAAATAGACAAATAAACATATATATATATATATATATATATATATATATATATATATATATATATATATATATATATATATATATATATATATATATATATATATATATATATATATATATATATATATATATAAATATATAATACATATATATACATATGTATATAATATATAAAAATATATAAATACATATATATATAATATCATTTTCGCAAGGATAAATAAAGAGTTAATTTTAAATCTAAATTGATTTTTTAAATCAACCTTCCCGTTCTGTGGTTCCGCATCGACTGATGTAAAAACTAGTTTTTATTTGTCTAAATTTTTCCAGAATCTATGTAGTAGACAAGAACATTCGGCTTCGTTTTCCTGTATATATCGTTATTTTCGTACCCAGAAACAAACTATATTGTTACACTAACCGGGTCACGTACTAGTGCACATGACCCGCGATCAAGTATCAATCGTGAGAAAACGTACTAATATGTGTCTAATAAAGTATCTCATAAAGTATCAACTGCAAACAAAATGTTTTGTATTCACTTCTTCAACAAACATGAAGAAATTTTTCAATCTCGTACTGCTAACAGTTATCGAGATTTAAATCACATTTGAAATCATGAGCGATGTATAAGCGGTAGGATTGAAAGTTGTTGAAAATCTATTTTAAACTTATTTTATAATTAGTAAATTAATTTAATAAGTTATTAATAATAAGTTAGGAGTCACATGTGAGTTTTAGGTGAACGAGTGGTTTAAATAGATTTGCTGTACACAAACAAAATGTGTATATATTTTTTTAGCTCGTGTGTTTGAATAACCAAATTCACAAACATTTTTTTAACATACAAAGGTCTAAAACGTCAATAATCTTCAAAATCTCAAACAAAAATATTTTAACGATTACAAGATTTTTTTCTATTTTTTCTACTATAAAGCATTTAATTTATTTTAAACCTAGGGAAGGGAAATCTAAAGTGTCCATATTCTTGAAATCGAATATTTTGACGATTACAATAATTCCTATCCGTATACTTTATACAAGTAAGATTTTAAAATCCCCCTTAAAAATAGACTAAATAAATAAAAATACACATAAGTGTGAGATATTTACACCAAATTTTCAAAATTTTCTCATTTTAGAAATCACCGTAGTACCTCAAGTATCGAAAATCAATGAAATAACATTTAACGATAGCTTGACGATTTAAGTTGCGGGAAGTAATCATATATTATTACATGCAATAATTTAAAATTCGCGAAAGAAATCTATCTCAAAACGAAATCCCAACCAAAAAATAATGTTTTTGACAGTAAGAAAAATCATTTCCTTTGCATCTGAAGCTCATTCGATCGGATATTTATGTTTTTATATTGATTGCGTTCCTTTACTGATTGATCATTTGTCATCAATAAACATCCGGTGACATGAAAAACCGATTACTTAAATTCTATTGAATTTTTCTCCGCCTCCGCAAGCGACTGTGTTCTGTGTGTGTGTGTTTATCGTCTTGAAATCCGTTTTCTTCTTTAAATGCCAATTCCTGAATCAACATCAGTCATGTTCCGTAGATAAGTCTAATCTTCTCTGTATCTCGCAGAAGTTAATGAAATGTCAAGTGAAGCTCTTAAGAGGACCCCACCTTTCCGATAAATAGAATGACCCCTGACTTTCTCTCTGCACGCCAGTTGTCAGCTGTGGAGTCGATTGGACTCGGTGTGCCGTGACAAGGAGCCATCAACGACGCCGATTCTTGCCAAGCCATTTAGCCTCCGGAGTGCATTAGACCTAATAGCTTGCGAACGTCAGCACCCATTCGCCGAAAAATTATTGCTTTGGGATTGCATAATTGGTCTATGGCCTCAGACGAATGTCTTTGCAATAATCACTTCAGAAAATCTGTCCAAGTTGTTGCTTTGGAATTCGTTAAAGATTAAATACCAGATCACACGAGGACTATTTAAGGATTAAATGCCTTCTTTTTTATCAATAAAATGACGCCTAACTATTTATCATGGCAACATTTTACTAAATAATTTAGCAGACTGTAGAATTACTTTTCGCAGCTTATTAATATATACATATTAATAAATATTTCTCTTTTTTTATGGGAAAAATATTCTAGGATTTGGAAGTATATATATGCAAATATCCTTTTGGGTGCTAATGACATGCGCGATTGAAGAAAACATTTTTTTTTTTTCGTGATTTTGGTATTTGTATTTTTGAACCAAGACATCGTAGCAAATTTTATACCTAAGAATATTATAATCATTCTACACAAAAACGCAATATGCATTTAAATATTTCATTAAAAAAATGCATACAAGATAAACGAAAGCTTTAGCAAATATGAGTTTGAAAAATCTGTTCAGTTGTTACTCTGGAATTCATTAAAGATTAAATACCAGATCACACGAGGACTATTTAAGGATTAAATGCCTTTTTTATCAATAAAATGGTGCGTAACTATTTATCATGGCAACATTTTACTACATAATTTAGCAAACTTGAAAAATTACTTTTCTTAGCTTATTAATAAATATTTCTCTTTTTTTATGGCAAAAATATTCTATGATTTGGAAGTATATATATGCAAATATCCTTTTGGGTGCTAATGACATGTGCGATTGAAGAATGCATTTTTGGTGTTGACTTTGGTATTTGTATTTTTGAACCAAGAAATTGTAGCAAATTTTATACCTAAGAATATTATAATCATTCTACCCGAAAACGCGATATGCATTTAAAATACATTCAAAATAAACGAAAGCCTTAGCAAATATGAGTTCGGAAAATTTGTTCAAGTTGTTACTTTGGAATGCGTTAAAGATTAAATACCAGATCACACGAGGACTATTTAAGGATTAAACGCCCTGTTTTTGTCAATAAAATGAAGCCTAACTATTAATCCTAGTAATATTTTACTAAATAATTTAGAAGACTGGAAAAATTACTTTTCGCAGATTATTAATATATGCATATTAATAAATATTTCTTTTTTATGGCAAAAATATTCTATGATTTGGAAGTATATATATGCAAATTTCTTTTCTGAAGCTAATGATAAGCACGATTGAAAAATGCATTTTTGTATTGGTATTTTTGAACCAAGACGTAGCAAATTTTATATCTAAGAATAGTTTACTCATTCTACCTGAAAATGTTATATGCATTTAAAAATATATTCAAGTTAAACGAAAGTCTCAGCGAATATGAGTTTGGAAAATCTGTTGAAGATGTTGCTTTTGAATTCGTGAAAGATTAAATACCAGATCACACGAGGACTATTTAAAGATTAAATGACTTCTTTTTTATCAATAAAATGATGCCTAACTATTTATTATGGCAAAATTTTAATAACTAATATTATTCTACAGAATTTAGTACACTACTATAGTAGATATTACTACTAAATAATTTTGTAGACTGGAAAAATTACTTTTCGCAGCTTATTAATATATACATATTAATAAATATTTCTTTTTTTATGGCAAAAAAATTCTATGATTTGGAAGTATATATAAGGAATGGGATTATATCCCTTCTTTTTTATGAATAGAATGACACCTAACTATTTGCCATGGCAATATTTTACTAAATAATTTAGCAGACTGGAAAAATTACTTTTCGCAGCTGATTAATATATATACATATTGATAAATATTTGTTTTTTATGGCAACAACATTCTAAGATTTGGAAGTATGTATATATGCAAATATCCTTATTGGTGTTAATGACATGCGTGCTTGAAGGATGCGATTTTGTATTTGTCATGTTGATTTCTTGTTTCGTGTATTTATATTTTTAAATCAAGACGTCGTAGCACATTTTACACCTAAGAATATTCTACTCATTTTACCCAAAAACGTGATGTGCATTTAAAATGTATTGAAGATAATCGAAAGCCTTAGCAATAATCAGTGTGAAAAATATGTTCAGGCTGTAACTATGGCACTCATTAAAGATTTAATGCTAGATCACACGAGGTCCATTCCAGGATTAAATGCCTTCTTTTTATTGACAAAAATACATTGAAGGAATCTATCATGGGTAAATACTTAAATGAATATTTTAGTAGACCGCAAAAATTGCTTTTCACAGCTTACTCGTTTTTAATTCTCGGAGTATATGCACATTAATAAAATTTAATTATTTTTTATGGCAATCATATCCTAAGATTTTTAGGGGATTTTATTTAAAATCCTGTTTGTTAACACTTTACAGGAGTGAAGAATCATTTCTTCATTTTGTATTGTTTATTTTTTTTATATTTTGAACAAAATTGTCTAGTTTATATTTAATTTACTACTATATATATGATTTAAAATAGATTTAATTAAACATATGGTTTGGTTTGGACACTAAGTCACTACTTTTTAGTGAGTAACGCTAGGTCAGAAAACGGTATTATGATACTAAACACTTTATCCATTTTAACGATGATTCTTCAATTGCCATCGTGGGTTTAAAATTCGGTACATGATCGGTACCATAAGCAATTTGGTATATTTTCTGAAAATCTCACCATAGAAAAAGAATTTAGTAAGCCACAGTTGAAAGATGTTCGTGAAAAAAAACCTGTAATTGTAATTATGGATTTTGATAGGGTAAGCATTGTTCGCAATATATTTTTATAAGAAAAAAATATTGAAGAACTGCAAAATAAAAGCAACACTATTTCAAGAAATGGAAGATTGGATTGCGGTAATGTTGAATAACAAAGATGCACCAAAATGTACCGCACTGAAGCTGTTAATGGATAATTAGCATTCAATTGTTTTAGTAAAACATAATTTTTTAAAACTTCAAAATAATTTTTTTCTGTTTAATGATTTTGATATCGTATTTATGGTTTTAAAAATTTTCAGAAATATTTAGTTGGTGTGGTACAATATGGGTTAATGTGTTTTCCATAAAATTAGGTATGATTGTTTTTAAACGTAAATTAATTATCAACTTTCAGATGATTTAACACCTTAACGTTCACGCTGTACTTAATTCGAGCTCGCTGAACTGGTCAAACTGTGCACACTCGAGATAATTCGAGCGGCGTTGTACTTTATGTTTCTATAATTTTTCACACTCGAATACAATTGAGAATTTAAAATAACAATGTGAAAGCAAAAAAAAAACGATCGTTTTATTGATATTTATTATTTACATGGGATTGCAAGCTATTACACTTACTTATTTAAGTATAAAATATATATTTTTTTCTACGTATCACTTACGACTTATCTCTTCCTTGTGAGCCGCTTTCCGACAGCGTATTCAGATTCAGATTCTGATTCGCTCATTTTTCAATGTATATATATATATATATATATATATATATATATATATACGTTCTAAATTGTGATTTTTACATTAAAAAATTGATTTTTCTTGGCCGGCCTTTTTCAAAAAAAAAAAAAAAAAAACTGTGCATTAAGGAGTTAATACCCCGATGCAAATAAAAATAATTACTAAGATAATCTATAATTTGAAATAGATAGTTTATATGAATTATATTTTTTAAAAAGGAAAATATATATTCAGTTACAATTTTATAAAGACACTATACATATAGCTAAAAAAGGGAAATAATTGTCTAATATACGCAGCACAAGAAACGCTTTTAAGAAAAGGTGCTGGATGACTCATTTTTTATGAGAATAATTTATATTTAAATCAAAGATTATTTATTTTTTTATAAATTTTTGATTCTTATATGTTTTATGAAACAACAATATTTGTTTCTATATTGGGAATGAATCACAACATTGAACGTTTTATAAACTGCGATTCAAGGTCCATGCCTGATTAAGTCGTCAAAGCCGTAACCACTTATGACATATGCATGCTGAAGAATATCTCAAATCTAAGTTATTATGTTGTATTTTGCTAGTTCTCATTTGTAAATATTCTGTCATTTTAGAAAACGTAGAATGCCATTAAGAAGGGAAATTTTGAGATAGCAGATATATTTACTATCACATTTTATCGCCTACTCTAAAGTGAAGTATATTAATAACTATAATCATTCATCTTGATTTTAATTGATGCGTGATGCAAAAAGCGAATACAAAAGCGAAGCTTGAAAAATCGATCCTAAAAAGAAATATTGATCTATATCACGGAATTATAAAGTGCAGGTATTTAAAATTTTTCCGGATTGTTTATAGATGTGTCATTTTAAAGATTCTATACGATATTTTATTAATTATCTTCAAATAAGGATATTCATCATTGAAGGGTTAAGAATTTTCATGTTAAAATCGCAAAACTTGGCCTTACGGGCTGTTACCAGTAATTTTTTTGAATCCTTAAAAATACTTTGGGTGTTTCATACCTTCTAAAGGAGTCTTGATGGATTGGAAATGGATCCGTTTCGATAGACTTAGTTTTATACTTAGACTTAGTTACTATAGTTTTTTAACATATTCTACCTATATTAAGATTCTACAAATTATTTTATTAATTATCTTCAAATAAGGACATTTATCATTGATGGGTTAAGCATCTTTATATTAAAAACGCAAAACTTGGTATACTGGCTGTTATCGGTAATTATTTTGAATCCTTAAAAATACTTTGGGTGTTTCATACCTTCTAAAGGAGTCTTGATGGATTGGAAATGCATCCGTTTCGATAGACTTAGTTTTATACTTAGACTTAGTTACTATAGTTTTTTAACATATATATATTAAGATTCTACAAATTTAACATATTAAGGACATATCATTGAACGATTCTACAAATTATTTTATTAATTATCTTCAAATAAGGACATTTATCATTGATGGGTTAAGCATCTTTATATTAAAAACGCAAAACTTGGTATACTGGCTGTTATCGGTAATTATTTTGAATCCTTAAAAATACTTTGAGTGTTTCATACCTTCTAAAGGAGTCTTGATGGATTAAAAATGCATCCGTGTCGATGGACTTAGTTTTATACTTAGACATAGTTAATATAGTTTTTTAACACTTCATATAGTTATGCAAAAATTTAAGAGTTATATAAACCTGTTTCAGTTCTCACAAAACTAGGACATAATTCCTCCTAATTTATTACAATGAAAAATGTCGAATAATTAATAATTGCAATTTTTAAAATATGTAAATATATATGTGTGTGTTATATTATGGACAGAGCTATCATTTTATTTAAAATACAGTAATGAAACCACACATTTAAAAAAAACTAAGTTTTTATAAAATGAATTAACTCTACAAAACTTTTTCTAACATAAAAGGTTCTTGAAAACTCATGAGAATTTAAAAGAAATTAGAGTGAATTTATGACTACTTAGTCACTAAAATGAACCTTACTTTTTAATTAAATAAATGATATTACTGTATTCTATAAATAACATAATAACACAATATACACACAAGAAAACTTAGGTTTATGTATCTAGTAGAATTTACTAAATGTTACGTATAGTGTTTATACATATTTTCAAATCTTTCTGCACCAATTGTTTTGCATTTTATAACAGGTTAAACAAAAACTTAACAAATATTTGGATAATTTTATTGAATATTAAGAAATCTTTAGCATGAACCGATTTCTTTTTTTTTTCTTTGAAGGTATCAGACACCTTAAGTTTATATATATATATATCCAGTTTTAATTGAAAAGAGTTTTAATTTTGAGTATTGTAACCATATAGCACAGATAAATTTATTTTAGTTGAGTGAAGTTGTAATGGTAAACATAGGTTTAGAAAAAAAATCATAAATTCATAATTCAAATTTATTTTCATAAATTCATAAAAAATTTAATAAATTTTCACGAATTTCAAACAATTTAAGGGAACATGAAATATCGAAAGCCTGGAATTTGTTTCATATAAATAAGAAAATGATAGGAACTTCTCAAGATAAAGGGGGAATTTAAACCTATCTTGATTGATAGCACTTATATGTACAACTCATTTGCTAAATCTATTCAATGAAGATACATGACAAAATGAAAGACGTGCATCCCAATTACATAATTACAAAGAATTACTCCTATGTCTATTAAGCTGTCTATTAACATGAACTTCTTATTATCCGCAATTAACAGATAGCAACTAGCTTCGAGTTAATGAATAGTTCATTATCTGAAATAACAGCTTTAAATGCGATTATCACTCATGTTATATATTTTTCAAAAAATTCTCATAAATTATAAGCTATATCTACTCCATCCAATTTGAAATTTAAATTTTCTATTAAAGAAATGAAATCTCATGCTTGGAAATCACTTTTTAATAATAGAGTCTCTAATAAACAGGTTACTTTACATTATTAGCATACACAGAGCTAGCTGTGCAAAGCTTGCATTCGACTAAATTGGTAAGCCGGCCGATAGAATAAGCATTAAAAAAAATACTAACTTAAGTTTTCTCTTTTGAAAAAAACTTAATTAAAAAATTTTGGGGGGAAATCTATTCTTCTATACGTTTTTTCGTGTCTGGGAATAATCGTAACCATAATTTTTGGTTAGTGTTTAAGTCATACTTCTTCTCATTTTGCTAGCTAAAAATAGACTGATTTTCAATATACAAAGCCAGTTAAAGAATTTTTACTTATGAAATTTCAGAAATACATACATACATACATACATACATATATATATATATATATATATATATATATATATATATATATATATATATATATATATATATATATATAGTTAATTAAACATTAATAACTCTTTAAAAGATTTGTAATAACTTTAATTACATAAAATTAAGTTATAATTTTGATAACAAGTAGTAGATCTATCTACCTCTTAAAAATAATTATTTTCAACTGATTTATTCTCGTTATGTGAAAATTTAGAATTACCAAATGTTATTCATGAACTGTTAAATACGAACAACTTAACTAACTCAAGTTACGCGTTTCACATGGAATAATTTTTATTGTTTCTTGTACGGTTTATTGTACGGTTTATCCCTCTCTTAAAAAATTATTATTTGCAACTGAAAAGTCGTTATGTGAAAATTTAAAATTGCCAGATGGTATTCATGAACTCTTGAATAAGAATAACTCAATTAACTTAAGGTATATGATATACAAGGAATAATTTTGATTGCTTCTTGTACAGTTTATCTATCTCTTAAAAAATGATTATTTACAACTTAAAAGTCGTTATGTGAAAATTTAGAATTACCAGATGTTATTCATGAACTGTTAAATAAGAATAACTCAATTAATTTAAAATACGTGATATACGTGGAATAAGTTTTATTGTTGCTTGTACGGTTTACTGTACCGTCTATCTATCTCTTTACCCTTTATATCCTGAATTAATTTACCATCAACTTTCTTACTGCATTTTTGCATCATTAGATAAGTTTTAATGGAGAATAATCATAGAAAAAAGAAAATTAATTTTTACTGTATTTTAGTAGTTAATTTTGCAGCTGGTACTTTCTAGTACCAACATATATTTTTGATTCTATGATAGAAAATAAAGCATTAAAATATGAGTAAAACAAATGAAATTCTTACCAGCGAAGTATAGAAGTCTCTAAAAAATAATAGTACCAAATATCTGGTAATGAACCACTATATTTACTCATAAACAATACGTGTATCAACTCTACCACAAAATGACCTTCGAATGCAGCACACCAATTATAAAATCCCTACTATGCGAATAAAAAGGATTCCTGATTGATGCTGTCATTTCTTTTCTGCTGTAGGAACTGCATCGTTCATGTCCTTGTGAGTACCGTCAGGAAAAACGGCTTTATTAAGAATATATAGGTGTTTGATTGAAGCGGTACTTATAAGTACCGTCAGGATAAAAAGAGTTAAAAAAGGATTGTTTGCAACTGAAAAGTCTTTATGTGAAAATTTAGAACTACCAGATGTTATTCATGAAATGTTAAATAAGAATAACTCAATTAACTTAAGGTACGTGATATACATGGAATAATTTTTATGCTTCTCGTACGGTTTATCTATCTCTTAAAAAAAGATTATTTGCAATTGAAAAGTCATTATGTGAAAATTTAGAATTACCAAATGTTATTCATGAACTGTTAAATAACTCAATTAACTCAAGGTACATGTTATACAAGGAAAAAAAGTATTATTTCTTGTAATCACCAGATTTCCATAAATTATATATAATAAATGATGAACAACCGCAAGTATTCTAGGGAGAATATTAACTGGGAAAAATCATACGCAATAGAAGTACTGCTGCATAAAGGCGTATATATACTTATGATATTGTCTGGAACTCAACAAACTGAAGCGAAAACATTTCACAATGCTCAGTATGTCTTATTAAATTATAAAAAAAAATGTACCTGAAGTGTAAATTCCATTTTAATTTATTATTTCATTAATCATATTTACATTTCCCTTAATTGGTTGAAATAAGCAAACCAACAATAAAACTGACATACACTGCAGAGATTAAAATTAAATTTTAAAATATAAATAAGGAAGTTATAAATTAAAATTTAATCTATTTTTATATTCCAATTCATTCCTCGCATCTTTCAAGTTAACTTCAATATTTCCATGAATATTTAACAATGATAAAAAGCGTTCTCTCTCTATTGTGTTTCTTAGATAAAGTTTTCATCCTTCGTTACATTGAAGACTTCGCTTATGCGTTTTGAAAGGGGGGGTCTCATCCGCATGCCCTCCCCTGGGTGTGCAAATGACATCAACTATATTTCATTACTATTGCACTTTTTTATGGAACGCGGCTATTAGTACTAATTAACTGTGAACCATGATTTATTTCCCTTGAAGAGGGATTCCCATTGTCTTTTACATACTGAATACTTGCAACTTAAATGCTACAGTATAATAAGATTTCTTCTCAATATCACTCGCATGTTGTCACAGAATACTCTTTTCTTACAAAATGAAGAGGAAGGGAGAAAAATAGATGTCATACCTCGCATAATACCCTCTAAATATGGGGTGATGTATTAGATCGTCAATTTCGGTTCTCGTGGTCATCTCATGTTATCCAACGACTCCTCTTTCCCCAATGATTTAAGTCCTAGAAAAAGCATGAAGAACTTTGCTAAAAAGTGAAATCATATTTAGAATGGCTCTGAAAGAGTATTGCAATTTTATTGAGTTCCCATAGTAATAGGTTTATAATTCAGAAAGTCACTTCACAGATCTTATGTCTGAAATCTTATAAACAAATAAATACGGTATATATGGCTCTACTTTCTTTGTTACTGTTGGGGTTCGTAATACTAGTAAATCGCTAAATATATCATCCAAAATTTTTGTAAAAAATTTGACAGCAACTCCTAAATAGAAAGAATGAAGAACTTTGTTAAGAATGAAATCATATTTAGAATGGCTTTGAAAGAGCATTACAACTGCATTCACTGAGTCCCTACAGTAATTGGTTTACAATACAGAAAGTCCCTTCACAGATCTTAGGTTTCAAATCTTATATACGAATAAATACGGTATATACGGCTCTATTTTCTTTGTTACAGTTGGGGTTCGTATTACTAGTAAATTGCTAAATATATCATCAATATGTTTGTAAAAAATTTGACAGTAACTCCTAAATAGAAAGCATGAAGAACCTTGTTAAGAATTAAATCATATTTAGAATGAATTTGAAAAAGCATTGCAAATTCATTCATTGAGTCCGCATAGTAATTGGTTTACAATACAGAAAGTCCCTTCACAGATCTTAGGTTTCAAATCTTATATACGGATAAATACGGTATATACGGCTCTATTTTCTTTGTTACTGTTTGTAATACTAGTAAATTGCTAAATATATCATCAAAATATTTGTAAAAATTTGACAGTAACTCCTAAATAGAAAATCTTCATTCATTCTAAGTTTTTATTTACAATATTCATTCAGTTATTTCTATTCATATGCTTTGTAGCGTCATGAAATTCTGGTGGTGTTGACCTGCTCTATCTCGGGGGAGTTATGATCATGTAGATATTCTAGTCGGAGCAACTATTCATCTTCCATACACGAAGAATGAAACACATCTTCTTTCGTAATAGCCTAATCCCGTGGTTATGTACATTATTTACAAGTTTTACCCGTATAAAAAGCTTCATACATCTGAATTCAATCTCAAAACAATAATAAAACCCTTTCCTTCTTCAATTACTCAATTCCTCACTCTCACAGCATTCAAAATAGTTATCTGATTTACTTTTATTTTTTACTATACGCCAATCTCTTATTTACCCCAAGAACTTCAGACAACTTTCTTCTTTACATAATATTTTTATTATACACAAATCTCTCTTGCATATCTCAAACAGCTGTTCAGATATCCGAAAAAATTATCTCCCATTGCTAATTTTTTTTAAATTACTATCTTAAGCATTAATACATGACATTCTTGAAGAAATAGTTAATGAGATATACATCCACATATAGAACACACATGTAACAAAAGCATTTTCCTTCTTCAATTACCTAATTCCTCATTCTCACAGCATTCCAAACAGTTATCTGATTTACTTTTATTTTTTTATTAAAAGCCAATCTCTTATTTACTTCAAATCTTCTGATATCTCCCCCCCCCCAAAAAAAAAAGTCATCTCCGATTGGTAAATTGAAAAAAAAAATTACCATAATTTCCTGAGAATCTGCAAAAAACAAAATCATGTATTAGACATATTTTACAAAACAAAAAATCCAAATTCCAAAATATTCTCTTTTCTAATTACTTAAAACGGCGCTCTCGCAGCGTCTCACTAACAACTCGAATGGGACAAGTCCCCAATCAATTCCGATTCTCTTCAACTGAGAAAAAGGAAAATAAAAAAATTATAAAAAAATCCCCAAGACATAATCTGGAACTGACCATAAATTGTGAAACAATTCCTTGGCTATGTACATTATTTACAAGTTTTATCCATAGAAAAAGCTTCACACATCTGAACGCAATCTCAAAGCAATAATAAAAGCTTTTTCCTTCTTCAGTTACTCTATTCCTCAATCTTACAACATTCAAAACAGTTATCTGTTTTACATTTATTTTTTACTATACGCCAATCTCTTATTTACCTCAAGTAAAACTTCAGATATAAAAACGATTAATTTTTAAATCGGTTTAAAAATCAATCGGTTATTTAAATTAATCGGTTATTTTAATCCTGTTAATTTATAAATCGATACCTCCAATTTATAAATTAAAAAAAATACTATCTTAAGCACTAATATGTAATATTCTTACAGAAATAATCAGATGGAATTATATATATATATATATATATATATATATATATATATATATATATATATATATATATATATATATAATTCACAAACAAAAGCCTCTCCCTTGTTTAATTGTTCGATCTCTCATTCTCTTAATATTTAAAAGAACTTTCTTGTTTACATGATATTTTTATTATACACCAATCTCTTTTACATATCTCAAACAGTTGTTCAGATATCCGAAAAAATATCTCCCATTGCTAACTTTTTTTAAAAATACTATCTTAAGCATTGATGCATAACCTTCTTGAAGCAATAGTTAATCAAAATATACATCAACATATAAAACACACATGTAACAAAAGCATTTTCCTTCTTCAATTACTCAATTCCTCATTCTCACAGCATTCAAAACATTTATCTGATTTACTTTTATTTTTTTATTATACGCAAATCTCTTATTTACCTCAAATCTTCTGATATCCCCCCCCCCCCCCCAAAAAAAAAAAAAGTCATCTCCGATTGGTAAATTGAAAAAAAAATTACCATAATTTCCTGAGAATCTGCAAAAAACAAAATCATGTATTAGACATATTTTACAAAACAAAAAATCCAAATTCGAAAATATCCTCTTTTCTAATTACTAGAAACGGCGCTCTCGCAGCGTCTCACTAACAACTCGAATGGGACAAGTCCCCAATCAATTCCGATTCTCTTCAACTGAGAAAGAGGAAAATAAAAAAATTATAAAATAATCCCCAAGACATAATCTGGAACTGACCATAAATTGTGAAACAATTCCTTGGCTATGTACATTATTTACAAGTTTTATCCATAGAAAAAGCTTCACACATCTGAACGCAATCTCAAAGCAATAATAAAAGCTTTTTCCTTCTTCAGTTACTCTATTCCTCAATCTTACAACAATCAAAACAGTTATCTGTTTTACATCTATTTTTTACTATACGCCAATCTCTTATTTACCTCAAGTAAATCTTCAGATATAAAAACGATTAATTTTTAAATCGGTTTAAAAATCAATCGGTTATTTTAATCCTTTTAATTTATAAATCGATACCACCAATTTATAAATTAAAAAAAATACTATCTTAAGCACTAATATGTAATATTCTTACAGAAATAATCAGATGGAATTATATATATATATATATATATATATATATATATATATATATATATATATATATATATAATTCACAAACAAAAGCCTCTCCCTTGTTTAATTGTTCGATCTCTCATTCTCTTAATATTTAAAAGAACTTTCTTCTTTACATGATATTTTATTATACACCAATCTCTTTTACATATCTCAAACAGTTGTTCAGATATCCGAAAAAATATCTCCCATTGCTAACTTTTTTTAAAAATACTATCTTAAGCATTGATGCATAACCTTCTTGAAGCAATAGTTAATCAAAATATACATCAACATATAAAACACACATGTAACAAAAGCATTTTCCTTCTTCAATTACTCAATTCCTCATTCTCACAGCATTCAAAACATTTATCTGATTTACTTTTATTTTTTTATTATACGCAAATCTCTTATTTACCTCAAATCTTCTGATATCCCCCCCCCCCCCCAAAAAAAAAAAAAGTCATCTCCGATTGGTAAATTGAAAAAAAAATTACCATAATTTCCTGAGAATCTGCAAAAAACAAAATCATGTATTAGACATATTTTACAAAACAAAAAATCCAAATTCGAAAATATCCTCTTTTCTAATTACTAGAAACGGCGCTCTCGCAGCGTCTCACTAACAACTCGAATGGGACAAGTCCCCAATCAATTCCGATTCTCTTCAACTGAGAAAGAGGAAAATAAAAAAATTATAAAATTATCCCCAAGACATAATCTGGAACTGACCATAAATTGTGAAACAATTCCTTGGCTATGTACATTATTTACAAGTTTTATCCATAGAAAAAGCTTCACACATCTGAACGCAATCTCAAAGCAATAATAAAAGCTTTTTCCTTCTTCAGTTACTCTATTCCTCAATCTTACAACATTCAAAACAGTTATCTGTTTTACATTTATTTTTTACTATACGCCAATCTCTTATTTACCTCAAGTAAAACTTCAGATATAAAAACGATTAATTTTTAAATCGGTTTAAAAATCAATCGGTTATTTCGATGGTGGAGCGTGTAATAGGGGGAAGAAACGGGCGTTCTAATGATTTAATAAGGTTCTGAAGAATGCTATGGTAAATGCTTGTTATTTTTAAAGACTAATAGATAATGGCGATTAAACATAATTTTAGAGTCGCCTCGAAACTAAATGATTGCTTTCATTTGTATCAATAATGCCCCCTTTTCAGAGTGGATGTGAAGTAATAGATGGATCATTTTCATAAAAGTTCTCCCTTATTTAATATTTGAAGTTATGCATTCATTAAGCTCGTAAGAATTAAAGCATTTAATGACCCTGCTAAGTATTCCAAAGTGAAATTGGAGTGCATTGTATTTGATTCTTTAATATTCGAAAAATTCATTGCCTTGTCACGAGATATTTATGACTTTATCTGTGGAGGGCATGAAAATATTAAGAGTTCTCGAAAGAGCAATTACATGTAAATTTAGAGACAGTTTAAGATACAAACTGAAAAGCTAATGAATGGATGTTAATGTCGATAGAAAAAAATACATTAGTAAATTTTGGGCAGCATCTACCATCTATGGGATTTTTTTAACAACTGGCTACATTTCAACTTTAGGAAAACTGCTGGAATTTAAAAAAACACAATGTATTAGTATTAAAGTTTAAGACATATAAGGCTAAGAATACATTAACTATTACTATATATAGAGAGAGATATAGATAAGTACATAGATAGATAGATTATATATATATATATATATATATATATATATACATATATATAGATAGATAGATAGATAGATATAGATATATATTATCGGCGTGCTAGTAAAACTGACCAAGCCAGAAGTTTGATATTTTGAGATATATGGATTAAGTCATTGGTTTTCCAGCAATATCCGTCAAGAAAAAATACGTTAAGACGTTTTTAATTAGCTATTGTCACAGTATAAAATTGAAACTTCAAACAAAGAACTTCATTTTGTGATAATGAAGACGTGAAGAACTGTTAATCTTGACTTGGTCAGTTTTACTTGTACGTCAACCATATATATACATATACATATACATATATATATATATATATATATATATATATATATATATATATATATATATATATATATATATATCAGTATTCAAATAGCTGCAATAATTTAAGAAACAATGAAAAATAAATGAGGATAGATATTTAGAACTTCACATTTCAAGATGAAACTTCACAGTCATCTTCATTAAAATAATTATTTCGGAATGCAAGAATATAATCTTTGGTAAAGTTCCGCAATTTTCATAAACGTTATTAGTCAGAATAAGACTCTTTCCTGATTCCAAGAAAATAATAATTAGTCTTATTTTATTATAAAAAACAATGTAGATTAATTATTACAGAAGAATTTTGAAAAGATGTATATTATATTATGGTCTGCATAATAACTTCATATTTAGAATATAGGTATCATCATACTACTCAAATTCTAAAAATTGTTTTCTGTAGGAAGAATTGATAATATAGAAAACTTTTTAATATAAAAAGTTCAAAACTCATTCAAATTCAAAATAAAGTGTAGAAATAGAAGGGAATTATAGCTAATTAATCATTAAAAATAGCCTGTTTATTTATCGAAATAATATTAATTCACTGCATAGATAAAACAAATTATGGTCCACATAATAACTTCATATTTAAAATATAGGTATCATCATACTACTCAAATTCTAAAAATTGTTTTCTGTAGGAAGAATTGATAATATAGAAAACTTTTTAGTATAAAAAATTCAAAACTCATTCAAATTCGAAATAAAGTGTAGAAATAGAATGGAATTATAACTAATTAATCATTAAAAGTAGCCTGTTTATTTATCAAAATAATATTAATTCACTGCATAGATAAAACAAATTATGGTCCATATAATAACTTCATATTTAAAATATAGGTATCATCATACTACTCAAATTCTAAAAATTGTTTTCTGTAGGAAGAATTGATAATATAAAAAACTTTTTAATATAAAAAATTCAAAAGTCATTCAAATTCGAAATAAAGTGTAGAAATAGAAGGGAATTATAGCTAATTCATCATTAAAAATAGCCTGTTTATTTATCGAAATAATATTAGTTCATTGCATAGATAAAACAAATTATGGTCCACATAATAACTTCATATTTAAAATATAGGTATCATCATCATACTACTCAAATTCTAAAAATTGTTTTCTGTAGGAAGAATTGATAATATAGAAAACTTTTTAATATAAAAAGTTCAAAAGTCATTTCAAATTCGAAATAAAGTGTAGAAATAGAATGGAATTATAGCTAACTCATCATTAAAAATAGCTTGTTTATTTATCGAAATAATATTAATTCACTGCATAGGTAAAACAAATTATGGTCCACATAATAACTTCGTATTTAGAATATAGGTATCATCATACTACTCAAATTCTAAAAATTGTTTTCTGTAGGAAGAATTGGTAATATAGAAAACTGTTTAGTATAAAAAGTTCAAAACTCATTTCAAATTCGAAATAAAGTGTAGAAATAGAATGGAATTATAACTAATTAATCATTAAAAATAGCCTGTTTATCAAAATAATATTAATTAACTGTATAGATAAAACAAATATATACTCAAAGAATACAATTTATGCTTATGTTTATGAAATTTTAAAATCGTACTGATAGTGATATGACATAGCTTAATTTTCTTCTATTTTAAATGTTCTGTATTTTATTGCAACCCATTAAGAGGAATAATTTTATAATTTTCTAACAGATGAAATAAGTCTTGAATATCTCAGATGTTTTCATATAATTTTATTTGGTATTTCAAAACTTACTAAAATCAAAGTAGACACACTATCAGTATGAATTGATTTTCTTTCAGAGGTATTAGACCCTTTAATTATTTCTAATACAATAATATATTGAATATTTGTAACGTTTGTACTAAGAGATACAAATTCTTTAAATGCAAAAATGTACACCGAAGACATTCAATCTAAGCAGGGTTTAATTAAAACTGAAAATTTCTCCCTGAAATGATTTCATTGTATCGAGATTTCAGAGGTAACACTTGGAAAGTCTGCTCCATTTTGTTACTGTTTAATACCTTCAAATGGGTAAAAAGGGATTTTTAGTTACATTCATGTTCACCAGCATTAATTATAAGAGGCTGTTTATTAGTTTACAATCAGATTTGTTTTAAGTTCTCGAACCATTTGTCATACTTCATTTCTCAACCTACAGCATAGAAAAATTTTATAATTCTTGTTAATACGGGTACAACTCTGAATTTGAAGCAAGGAATGAGAAGTAAATCTTTATGCCTTTGACTTGAGAGCAATAAACGTCAAGAAATGCCATTTCTCTTAACTTATCTGATTAAGTAACAAACTTAATTAGAAATGTTTCGAGATATCGTGTATATTTTAGGTTAACAAATATAAATTTAGGGTAAGTGACGGCAGAAGGAAATGGAAATGCATGTATTTTGTTGGAATGATTATACTTTTATTTATTAAATTACAATTAAAATCACAATAAATTATTTCGTTTACAAGTGAGGTATCTGTTAAGTTGTATCTTTTTGCCATTTGAAATACTGTTTTTTTTAATTTTCTAGAATGCAAAATATACATAGAGAATTTTTTAATTGTCGAAAAACATCTAAAGAAGAAACAATTTTTATGATGGCTGTTAATGCGGTTATAAAACGGAACTTTAGGCAGGGAAGGAATTGTAAATCGTTCTTCCTTGGATTTTTGAGGAATAAATGTCAACGAATCTCTGATTTTTATTACAAATTTACATTTTACATTTTACACATCAAGAATTAAGATTTATCTTCCTTTTTAGGATTAGAGTAAGTGATGGCAGAACGAAATGAATGTCTTTTGTTGGAATGATTATTCTTTTATTTATTAAATTACAATTAAAATCAGAATAAATTATTTCGTTTGCAACTGAGGGATCTGTTAAGTTGCATCTTTTTGCCATTTGAAATACTTTTTTTACTTTCTAGAATGTAAAATATAAAAAAGTTTTTAATTGCCGAAAAATATCTAAAGAAGAAGCAATTTTTATGATTACTGTTAATGCGGTTATAAAACGGAACTTTAGGCAGGGAAATAAAAGTAAATCGTTCTTCCTTAGATTTTTGAGGAATAAATGTCAACGAATATAATTTTTCTTAATAATTTACATTTCACATTTTATAAATCAAGAATTACGATTTCCCTTACTTTTTCTTATTAAGTAGCGTATTTAATCAGAAATGTTAAAAGAAATCAAATTTTTAGGGTATATATTGCAAAACGAAATGCATGTATTTTGTTGGAATGATTATACTTTTATTTATTAAGTTAGTTAAAATCAGAATAAATTATTTCGTTTACAAGTGAGGGATCTGTTGGGTTGTATCTTCTTGGCATTTGAAATACTGCTTTTTTTTCACTTTCTAGAATGTAAAATATAATAAAGTTTTTAATTGCCGAAAAATATTGAAAGAAAAACAGTTTTTATGATTACAGTTAATGCGGTTATAAAACGGAACTTTAAGCAAGGAAGAAAAATAAATCGTTCTTCCTTGAATTATTGAGGAATAAATGTCGGATTGACTGACACCGAGGAATATCATTTTTCTTAAAAATTTACATTTCGCATTTTATAGTCAAGGTTTACGATTTCTCTTACTTTTTTGGATTAAGTAAAGTATTTAATCAGAAATGTTAAAATAAATCATACATTTTTAGAGTACATGTTGCAAAACGAAATGCATGTCTTTTGTTGGAATGATTATACTTTTATTTATTAAATTACAATGAAAATCAGAATAAATTATTTCGTTTACAAGAGAAGGATATGTTGGGTTATATCTTATTGCCATTTGAAATACTTTTTTTTATTTTCTAGAATGCAAAATATAAAGTTTTTAATTTCCGAAAAACATCTAAAAAAGAAGCAATTTTTATAATTAATGTCAATGCTGTTATAAAACGAAACTTTAGGCAGGAAAGGAAATGTAAATCGTTCTTCCTTGGATATTTGAGGAATAAATGTCAACAAATCTCTAATTTTTCTTTAAAATTTACATTTTACATATCAAGAATTAAGATTTCTCTTACTTTTTCGGATTAAGTACCATTTAAGGTAAGTGATGGCAGAATGAAATGCATGTCTTTTGTTAGAATGATTATACTTTTACATATTAAATTACAATTAAAATCAGAATAAACTATTTCGTTTACAAGTGAGGGATCTGTTGAATTCTATCTTCTTGGCATTTGAAATACTGCTTTTTTTTCACTTTCTAGAATGCAAAATATACATAAAGTTTTCAATTGCCGAAAAGTATCTAAAGAAGAAGCAATTTTTATGATTACTGTTAATTCGGTTATAAAACGGAACTTTAGGCAGGGAAGGAAAAGTAAATTGTTCTTTCTTGGATTTTTGAGGAATAAATGTTAACGAATATAATTTTTCTTAATAATTTACATTTCACATTTTATAAATCAAGAATTACGATTTCCCTTACTTTTTCTTATTAAGTAGCGTATTTAATCAGAAATGTTAAAAGAAATCAAATTTTTAGGGTATATATTGCAAAACGAAATGCATGTATTTTGTTGGAATGATTATACTTTTATTTTTTAAATTACAATTAGAATCAAAATAAATTATTTCGTTTACAAGTGAGGGATCTGTTGGGTTGTATCTTCTTGCCATTTGAAATACTTCTTTCTTTACTTTCTAGAATGCAAAATATACATAAAGTTTTTAACTGCCGAAAAATATCTAAAGAAGGAGCAATTTTTATGATTACTCTTGATGCGGTTATAAAAGGGAACTTTAGGCAGAGAAAGAAAAGTAAATTGTTCTTCCTTTTATTTTTGAGGAATAAATGTCAACGACTATGATTTTTCTTTAAAATTTACATTTCACATTTTATAAGTCAAGAATTACGATTTCTATTACTTTTTCTGATTAAGTAACGAACTTAATTAGAAATTTTTCGTGAAATCGTCTATATTTTAGATTAACAAATATCAATTTAAGGTAAGAGATGGCAGAACGAAATACATGTCTTTTGTTGGAATGATTATACTTTTATTTTTTAAATTACAATTAGAATCAGAATTTAATTATTACTTTTACAAGTTTTTAGTTGCCGAAAAATATCCGAAGAAGACGCAATTTTTATGATTACTGCTAATGTGGTTATAAAACGAAACTTTAATCAGGGAAGGAAAAGTAAATCATTGAGGAATAAATGTCGGATGGATTGACATTGAGGAATATGGTTTTTCTTTAAAATTTACATTTTACATTTTATACGCCAAGATTTATGATTTCTTTTACTTTTTCGGATTAAGTAACGTATTTAATCAGAAATGTTAAAAGAAATCAAATTTTTAGGGTATATATTGCAAAACGAAATGCATGTATTTTGTTGGAATGATTATACTTTTATTTATTAAGTTAGTTAAAATCAGAATAAATTATTTTATTTACAATGAAGTGATTAGTTTAGTTATATCTTCTTGTATTTTAATATAGTTGTTTTTACTTTTTAAAATGTACATAGAAAAAGTTGTTTTTTAAAAAACACCTTAAAAAAAGAATTATAATTTTTGTGTACGTGGGTATAAAACTGAACTTAAGTAGGGCATGTAAAGCAATTCCTTTTACCTTGGATTTGTGGGTAATAAACGTCAAAAATCTAACGTTTCTTAACGTTTCTTAATACTTTTAAATGCAAAAAATAACATTTCTATTAACATATCTGATTATGTAATAAACTTAGAATATGCATTAAGTGATGGCAAAACGAAATACATGTGTAGCCTTGAAATTAATATAGCTTTATTTATTAAATAAAACATGCTTCTTGTTCTTACAACTTGAATTTTTTTTTTTTTACTTTCTAAAATGCAAAATATATATAAAATATTTTAATTGCTAATAAACACCTAAAGAATAAAGAATACTTGTTTCCTTTTAATTTTAAAACAGAACCTATACAGGGAATGAAAAGTAAACCCTTCTGCATTAGATTTTCCGAGAAATATACGTCAACAAATCTAATATTTCTTAATTTTTTTTTTGTTTACTAATGAATTTAACTGAATTGACTTTAAACTTCGAATGTATTTTTAAGGTAGATGACAGTAGAAAGAAATGTATTTCTAACATTAAATTAATATATTTTAATTTAAAAAATTAATATTAAAAGTGGAATAAATTATTTTGTTTACCAATGATGGCTCTGTTGGCAGAAATATACGTAAACAAATCTAATGTTTCTTAATTTTTTTTATTGAGTAATGAGTTTAACTGAATTGACTTTAAACTTGAAATGTAGCTCTAAAACCGGTGACAGTAGAACGAAATGTATTTCTAATATTAAATTAATATATATTTTAATTTAAAAAATTAATATTAAAAGTGGAATAAATTATTTTGTTTGCAAATGGGATAATATTTGCTCTGTTGGGATGCATTTTTTCAACTTTTGTATATTTTTTACTTTCTAGCATATGAAATAAGCATTGAGGAAATATTATATTTGTCAAAATGCATCAAAAAGAGAGAAATGTTATTAACCCCTTCCGGTGTGATTTAATAATGAAAAACTATGCATGAAATAACCATTTAATTTTTATTTAAAAAACTTGTTTCATTTTACAATTCTTACATATTCTTAATTAAAATCCACTTTTTACATAGTGTTAAATAATATCAGAAACAGTAAAATTAAGAAAATATCAAAGCAAAACATTAATAAGGTATACAGATAATAGTCTTCAAGCTAGTGGTACTTTTCAAAACAAAGTGCAAAGGAATTCTTAATTGTTTACACCGCCGAGTAGTCTCACTTTTAATTTGATTCTTGTAACACACACGGCATTTCTTAGTAGGTTTTCTTTTATTCTGACTCATTAATTTGGCAATGACTTGTACCAAGAAATTCTAAGTAAACAATATGCAATAGTGACTTGTGATTTTCACAAGTGATAAAAGTGTTGCCAAATTCAGTACACTAGAAATTTTAAACTAAATTAATTATCATATTTAACAGTAACTTTAATCGCATGACGAGTGTAGCTAGTCATTGTGCGATATGGAATGAAAAACTAATGACGAGCTAGACTCGTCATTTTACTGGAAGGGGTTAATCTCCAATAAAATAGATTCGTTGTAGAATTTTTTGTATTAGAAGATCTTGAGCCTTCGTTGTAGGAAGTCTCAAATGTATTTGAAAAAATAAGTTTTTCAGTGAAAATAGCAGCTATGGCATTTCTGCACTTAATGTGAGGAATGTGTGTAATCTGTAAACATCCATTCACACATGACTGTAAAACTTCCTTCTTAAACTCTAAGTATCTTATCGCTCACGACTCAGTTGTCAAGAAATTGCCAACGTATGTTAGGACGCCTAGTCCTCTAAACTTGTCCTTTATCTGTTGGTATTCGCGGATCATAAATAGACAAGAAATTTTTCTCGTTACCGTTTCAGCTGTTTCTTGTCCGTGTCCATTCATTTAGGCCTTTTATTCGTATTTTTGTCGACTTTCTTCAGCAGTTAATGCAAGTTACGTTGCAAGGAGTCGAAGAAATAAAAGCTTTAGACTTCGTCTTATCTATAGCCACTTAGGATCAACCTAGTTCAAATTGCTGTGGATGGTAGTAAATATACTCAGATATATTGCCATTAACTCAGTTGAATAGTTTGTTTCCTTCTTGTGATAAGTATTTTTACTGTCTTAAATGTATGACATGTATTTATTCAAATATAATAGAAATAGCAAGTCTAGGTGTTAAACATCTCCATGCTTTGATTTGTAATTTTATGGCTTGAAAATAACACTAAATAGTTTTTGTATACAGAATACCAGCAAGAAAGTTTTTCTAGTAGTTACATTTAAATACATCACCAAGTCTACATTTTAAGTTTTAAAAGTCCTATTTATCTTTCTCTCTCTCTCCTTCTCTATCTCATTCTCTTTTTCTCACTCTCTCTCTCTCCTTTCGCTGACTCTCTTTTGTTTCTTCTTTCGCTCACTGTCTTTCTCTCTCTCTCTCTTTCTCCTTTCTCTTTCACTCTTTTTCTCTCTCTTTCCCTCTCTCTCTTTTTCTCTCTCTTTCACCCGATCCCCTATTTCTCTCTCTCTCTCTTTTTTTTATTCCCTTTCTCCTTTTCTTTCTCTCTCTCTTTATCTCTCTCTCTCTTTTCCATAGCCCAACGATGGCTGATTGGTTAGGGTGCTGGCCTTCGGTACCAGAGTTCGTGGGTTCGAATCCCACAGTGGCATGGATGTTCGTAGCCGTTCGGAATCGGCTTTAAGCTGTAGGTACCGGTCTCATTAGCCCTCGTGTTGCAAAAAGTAGACCGTAGCACTCCAAAACCAAACCAAACCAAACCTCTCTTTTCCACTCCCTATATATATATATATATATATATATATATATATATATATATATATATATATATATATATATATATGTGTGTGTGTGTGTGTGTGTGTGTGTGTGTGTGTGTGCGTGTGTGTGTGTTTGTATGCTGATGTAGAATCATAGAAGGAAATGTTCTTTTTCTCCTTCTCTCTTTCACTCTTTTTCTCTCTCTTTCACTCGCTCCCCTATTTCTCTCTCTCTCTTTTCCACTCTCTCTAGATATATATGTGAGTGTGTGTGTGTGTGTGTGTGTTTGTATGCTGATGTAGAATCATAGAAGGAAATGCTTGTAGAATGAGTATTTAAATGAATAAATTAAAAATAGTAACATAGTCAAAAGCCACGTTTAGAAAAACACGTGTGAGAAATGAAAAGAGGTTTTCTAGGTAAGACAGGAAAAGTAAACTAAATCTGTCAACAAGTGCAGAAATTTTAGATAAAACCTCGAAGACAAACCCCTATTGAATATACTTTCAGAATGTATCCTGTAATTTGATATATCAATGGTACCGAAATAAATTTAAACTGTAAATCCAATGCCATGCACTCTTTTAAGTCACACACACACACACACTCACACACACACACACACACACACATATATATATATATATAATAACACAAATAATAAGAAATAAAATGTAGCATCTTAGTTCTCTTATGCGATCTATGTGAAATAAAAATAAACGCAATCTGTTTAATATGCACAGTGCATCATCCAAGTAATTAATTCTATTCGATAACCTCATATTTTAGAATCTTAAGCTCTTTCTAGTTGAACCATGATTTAATAGACCTGGGATCAACATTCTTGCTACTTTTGAATTATAATGCTGGACTTTTGTAACCTAATATTCTAAAACAAGCAGGCATTACTGGTTTTTATTCCCGGTTTTAATTAAATTTTAATGACAGTTTAGTTGTTTCTCAGGTTCCAAAGAAATTACTTTTTGTGTCACGCATTTTTAAATTAGGTATATATATTTTCTCTATACTTGAATGCGTAACTCAATAAAAATTCAGATTTTTATATTAAAAATTTTACTTTTTTAAATGAGAAGAAGGCATTTTGAATCAACCAATATCTGTGTACTGTATTGGTTTAAAATTTTCGGTAATATCTGTCCAAAATTTATATGATCTTGATAATGTTTTGACATATGAAGTGTATCAACCTTTCATGATTTTTC
Organism: Pardosa pseudoannulata; assembly: GCA_032207245.1. Taxonomy (NCBI): domain Eukaryota; kingdom Metazoa; phylum Arthropoda; class Arachnida; order Araneae; family Lycosidae; genus Pardosa; species Pardosa pseudoannulata. Next base: position 94,623,228 of record CM063503.1, on the reverse strand, counting down.
AAGTAGTAAAATTGCTTTATAAGTGTCACATTTTTAAATTTGTTACTTTTACCTGACCTAAATATTTCATTTAATAAGTTTGAACTTTCGAAAAAGAATATAGTTTAACTAAACTAATATCGGTTTTAAATGATTCAGGAATTTCTATTTTAGCCAAAAATCTTATATTTTTTTAATGTGCTTAAAGATTAGGATTAGGATTTTTTCTATTTTCCTCAAACTGTACTTTATTTCAGGATTAATATTAGTGATGCAAAATTACATTCATGAGGTTTAGAAATGATCTCTAGCTTAGTTAGCTTAGCTTGAAACATTAAAATAAAAGTATACATGTGGTGAAAATGTTTGATGTTTAAATTATTGTAATCAGAGATCTATCAAAAGGATAAAATGTTTTAAGCAAGACACCAAAATGAAAAAAGTATGTAAATATACATATTATAAAAATATCATAGGTACAACTTCATAATATCTGAAAATGTAGTAAATTTTCTTTTATCTAAATGGCTAAAAGATGATAGTAAAAAATTCCAGAAAACTGTATAACTAAAAGGTTGCGGCAATCTGTTTTTTGCCAACCTTAATAAAACGCTTCAATAAAAAGTTTAATTAAACTTTTTTTAAAAAAGACGTATCACCATTTTCATGCCAACCTTGTTAAAAGTTTACATTGAAAAGCTTGAATTGACCTTTTCGGTTTTTGTAAACTAGGAAGGTTGCGACATAGTTTTACGTAAGGTTTTTATAAGGTTAAATCCTTGTCGCCGAAAATCTTGTGAAAAGGTTGCATTGTTTTCATTGATATAGTTAAATCCATGTTGTGAAAACCTTATATTGCTAGCTGGGTATAAAGTATATAAAACAAATTTAGTATGAAATATAATTAGCAATTATTATAGGTATGGACTATATTATGGACCACCCACGCTTTTTTGTCATAAAAAATTCAATTTTCCTGGCTGATGCGAAAGTAAAATATGTATTCATTTCGTTTTTTAATAAAATACTTGTTTTAAAAATTATTTTAATTGTTTTTGTCTCCTATTAAATATATATGATTTAAAATTTCAAAATGTACCTAATTTTTTTAAGCTTCAGTTAAAAACAGGTTTTACTGCATATCTATTGTTTTTACTAAGATAAAATCCTGCTTTTCATCAAGATCATCAAACATTTGTTTATCAATTCACAAACCAGAGAGAAAAACCATCTGCCTTGATCAGTAATACTTTGGTTCAGAAATATTTTAACATTAGATTTTAACATTAGAATTATTCTATATTTGTATTACTGAGTAGTAGGAATTTTAATATATTAAAATCACAACATGTGAATATTATTTATTCTTCCCCTGTAAGTATTATTTGATAAGTTAAAGATTACAAAAAAGTACATAAGCGCTTTTTTTTTAGATAAAGAACACCTTTTAAAAATTTCAAAACAAATTTATTAGCTTTTAACAATATTAGACTCAAATTGGTAGTGTTGATGAAAATTAGCTTAACTTCTATGTTATATTTTTCTAAAATATATTTACTATATATTTAGAAACAACTTTTGATTGCAATCGTACTGATGATTATGATAAGTGAAAAATTGCAATAAAGTACATAAGCGGCTTTTTTTTAGGTAAAGAACAGTTTTTAAAATTTCAAAACAAATCTATTAGTTTTTAACAATATTAGACTCAAATTGGTAGTATTGAGGAAAATTAGCTTGACATCTATGTTATATTTTTCTAAGACACATTCACTATATATTTAGAAACAGATTTTGATTGCAATCGTACTGATGATGAAAACATGACAAACATAGATACTACCTTATTTTTTAGATGTTATTCCACGTGACTTGAGTGCCGACTGTACAAGGTCCTAAAGGCTTTTCAACTTGTTTCTCATGGTGATAGAAATTTTTACCTCGTCTAAACTTTGCCCATTATGCATATTAGTATTCTCCCAGCAGATAAGTAGTGTAAGAAGAGAGTAAACTTAAATGTCCGTTTCAAAGATAGGTTGGTATTCCACAGGAGTGAAAGCTACTGGCGAGACACCGGTAATTATTGTTAAAACGTGAGTGATTATGATTGATTATGGTTATCACGCGCGATCGACAATCACTAGCCAAATCATTCGTTATTCGTGGCATTTCGCTGCTCTGTTTCCTGCTTGTGGATTTATTAGTACTGGTATTCCAAAATTTCATATGATTACACTCTTGAATTGAGCGACATTTAATCGGCCTCTATCCTAGTTTGTATTCATTCGTGATAACGGGAGTTAGAAGTGACATCGTAATCTTGCTTTCATTCTCACTCCGATCACGCTCTTGGAACGTAATGATAACATTAAGTTCAGGAGTAATCGTAGCCTTTTGAAGTGAGAAATGAATATAGATATGAAATAAATACCCACACTATTTATTGTAAATTCTTTTAAGAACCTAACGTTCTTTCCCATTGAGGTTAATTTGAAAGATACTTTTATTGTAATGAGGCTGCTTAATGCAAACTCAGAAACAGCTCCGAAATACGACATTGCCTTCAAATGAATGCCCACGTATCTTCATTCGTTTTTCTGAAGAGTAATATTTATGTTGAATAAATTTAGATACAGACTTTATATTATTGTTTCCTTCTGTAGAAAGTATATATATAGGGAAGCTACTCTAATTATTAAAGCGGTTTGAACCCAAAATCTAGATAAATAGTGAGGTATACACCTATAAGTTCGGGGAGAGAGGGGGAAGAAAAAACAAAGGAGAGGAAGGAAAAAAATATAAATATATATATATTTAGAAGAAAAAAAAAACTTACCTCGACTTTTAAGTATATTCATAGAAGAAAAGTATCTGTTTTTGTTCTTACTTTTACAAAACATGAAGACTATCACTAAAATAAGTCTTTTAGTTCTGTTAAAACATTATTTTATGAACTTAACCCCTTCCGGTAAATGACGAGTCTAGCTCGTCATCAGTTTTTCATTCCATGACATTCAATGACGAGCTACATTCGTCATGCGATTAAAGTTACTGTTAAATATGATAATTTAGTTTAAAATTTCTAGTGTACTGAATTTGGCAACACTTTTATCACTTGTGAAAATCACAAGTCACTATTGCATATTGTTTACTTGGTACAAGTCATTGTCAAATTAATGAGTCAGAATAAAAGAAAACCTACTAAGAAATGCCGTGTGTGTTACAAGAATCAAATTAAAAGTGAGACTACTTGGCGGTGTAAACAATTAAGAATTCCTTTGCACTTTGTTTTGAAAAGTACCACTAGCTTGAAGACTATTATCTGTATGCCTTATTAATGTTTTGCTTTGATATTTTCTTAATTTTACTGTTTCTGATATTATTTAACACTATGTAAAAAGTGGATTTTAATTAAGAATATGTAAGAATTATAAAATGAAACAAGTTTTTTAAATAAAAATTAAATGGTTATTTCATGCACAGTTTTTCATTATTAAATCATACCGGAAGGGGTTATATAATAGCATTGAACACCAGAAATAGTAGTTTTCCTACAACTTCCGATTGCCAGAAAAAACCCAAAAGTTCATAGACACCAACAATTTACCTATAATACACAAATTCAAAATTTAATTTTTTCTAATTCAAAACGTTCTTTAGATATAGTGTTCACATACACACACACATACATACATAATTCCAAAAATAGATTTTCGGACTCACGGAAGCTAAAACTGTGACGACCAATTGAAATCTCACGATCAAATTTTTGACGATTTCTATACTTTACGCTGGGCATAAGAGAGAAAAAAGTTAACGAAATTTTCTAAGTGTCATGAATCTGTGTACGCATGTAGTGAACAGAACAACATACAATTGAAATAACTTTATATCAGTAGTCTGCAAATTTTCGAGTAGAGCCAAATTTTTAATTGAACAAGATAATTGTGGCATCAGAGAACTATTTAAATGAATTAATTTATACCGATACCATATACATAGGCAGAAGTGTAGGGCCTTAAATGTCTCTCGAATGATGTATTCCCGGATATATTTAATAATTTTTTTAAAAAAATATGTCAATTTTATAAGTACATACTTATTTTTGAACTTAAATAAGTACCCAAATATTTTAATGTCGAGAATAAATTTTTATTTTTTAGACTTACAAATTCTTCAGAACTTGATTACTAAACACGTTTTCAAAATTTAATGAAATACTTCATTTTAAAACAATATGGAAAAAGTAAATATCAAAGAAAAGGGCTACTGCTATTTAAGTATCATCTTTATCTAAATTGACAAGAATCCAAAATTTGCAAATATTTGTTTTAATCCCTTAGTGTTTGTGTTATCACAAAAAATAAATTGTAAACATCAAATGTATTAAAAAAATTTAGAAAAAAATGCAATTTACTATTGTAGGAAATAGAAAAGCCAAGACAAATAACGATTAATGGCGTACAGAATGGTGAACACTTTAAATCACCGATTGAACAATACCTAAAACATCTTTTATCCTCGATTTTTCAATTTATTAATATTTTAAAAAAAAAAAGCCTTTACATATTTCAAAGAAATAGATGTTAAATGAATCTAGACCAAAACCCAGGAAAAAGTTAGTTCATTTAAAACAATCATGTACAAACTATAAAGCTATTCGGAAATTCTCTCTAAATACGTTTTGTCAGAAATTAGGTACTCTTAGTTTAAAAAAAAAAAAAAATAAATCATCCTGAAATACATTAAATTTTGATTGAATATTCCTATAACCCCAATTTAATCAATTATATTTTTCATTTGTCTATTTTATTTATGAAATTCGTCATAGTTTTCTTTACAAATTTCAAATCTTTTAAATTCCTTTTATAAAAATTTTGTTCATCATAACGCAATAAAAACTATTTTATTGAATAAATAAATGAAGTTTTGTTACAAGTCTAAGCTCTGAGCAATTGAATAACATCTGCATGCAATATTAAGAATTTGCATTACTGTACACTAATAACCATATCACATAGTACTAACAATTCAAATCTGTCCAATTTACCTCTGAAGATGACATGATATCAAACGCCTATTGCGAACATACAAAAGTAGTACTCAACACATGTGATGCGAAATTTCACAGCATACCAACATTAATAATCGATTAAAGCTTAAAGAACTTAACTATGGCATTAATATAAATCTAGCGTTTGCTACCACCTCTTACGATAACCAGAGCATAGTCTTTCATAACATGTTTTTGCATTTACCCTTCATAACTGCGTATGAAAATTGAGATACTACTTTCAGTTTAACATACATACTGCTGTGTTTAAATTCCCAATATCAAGATAAAGAAAAACTAAGTGTGTTTTAATCATACAAGTGTATTTATCTTTTTAAACTTTCGCTTCTTTGTTCTGTTTTTAAAATATTTATATACCAACACTGTAAAAAGTATCCCTCTTCTAATAAACTATCAGTCTCCCATAGAAACTTCAATACCATCAGAATGATAAACATATACATAACACTTGTATTTTTAAACTCTCTCCTCATTTCGTTTAAAACCTTGAACATACTGAGCACAAGATCACCTAATAAATCAAATTTTTGGTTTAAACAATTCGAATATAATTCTTCTCCAGAGTTATATTTCTGTAACCTGTATCTTCCATACTACGCCTAATATTATCACACTTTAGTGTATCAGATTCTACTCTGTACCATATAGTTTAGAAGTCTTTACAAAATAATCATCATTCAATAACCAGACATTTTTGGTCCCCATTTCAAAGTTTAATTTTTATTAATGACAGAAGACTTTTGCACATTGAAGCGAAAACACTTAACACGCTGAAATCCTGTATAACATTTTGACAAATGTTATTTGCAATAGTGTTTGAATGATACAATAGATTCAAAACAATTATTGTTTACATCAATGATTTTTAATATTATTTTATCTTGTGTTTGCATATAATACAAGGGTAGGAATGGTTTTGTGTCATTCTAAACAAATACACCATAGTAATGTTACAGAATTTATTGATATCGAAGACCGAATACATTTTACATCAAAACTATTCATTTCTTGATTAACTGAGTGTTGTATAACACTTCATTAGTTTAAATGCTCCCCATAATAGTCATCTGTAATACGTTCAACTGCATAGATCCCAGTCTATAGTTTAAGTGTAAACCTTGTTAATTTCTTGAAACTGCTTTTCACGCAAATAACAATTGTATCCTATCAAAAGTGTTCTAGGTGTAGTCAAATAGGGTATACAAGTTTTGCAACAATGATTTATATATGAAAGGACTTATTTCTTGAAATGACCACACTACTACAAACTATACTAATAACTAAAAATATATTAACCTAGTCTACATACTAATAACTAATCTAAAGTACTTTAAAAACATGGCCATGTTATAAACTTAATTACACCAAACCATCAATTTATGTCAAGATCAATACCATATATTGCAACGGAAACGTTTCTTAGAAGTACATGTCAAGTAACAGTTCATGTATTGAAGAGTGTTGTGGTAAGTAAACATGTAAACTATCTCCCCACTTCGTGAGTATTAAATAAAGACACCACACACACACACAAACAAAATAAAAAAAATAAGCAGCAGTCCCATCTACATAGTAGAGGGAAAAAGTAGTACAAAATTCCCTGATATTTCAGGGACATTTGACACAATAAAATTATCCAATTTTGCTTAAATATCAATGCACATATCTATACATAAAGGAATTTTTCTTGGTCACAGAACTTGTTAGTATGAAGTACTCCTCTGTTAGACATACCATCGTTTTTAATCCATATCTTGAATCTGTCTACTTGAAATCTGTCCTCAAAATCAATTACAATTTTTCAAACCAAATACTCAGCATTGGACTGCGGGCACTGTAAATTGAAAGTATTTTAGAACATTTGTTACTAACAACGCAAAAATTGCAATAGAACATAAAGTTTCTACATTAAAATGATAACATTTTTTAACTTCCATTTCATAATTTTTCATTACTTTTATAATTTAGAAATAAGATAAATACTTGTAATCAAATCTGAATCGTCAAACTTTCATATTGTACATATCATTAGCATTCTAGAAAATTCTATAAAACTGTTACTACAATGATTGTACAAGAGAACAAAAGGTAAATATAACTGTCGTTTTAGAGATCACTGAAAACAATTGTCTCAAATATGAAATACCGTGTGAAGCACTGATCCAAATATATATTTACAATTGAAGGTATACTAATAAAAACTGCAAAGGCTTAAAATTAAATTAATACTGTACAATTACAAGCAGTTTTAACTCTCAAACTAATATTACTTAACCCCTTCTGGTAAAATGACGAGTCTAGCTCGTCATTAGTTTTTCATTCCATACCGCACAATGACGAGCTACACTCGTCATGCGATTAAAGTTACTGTTAAATATGATAATTTAGTTTAAAATTTCTAGTGTACTGAATTTGGCAACACTTTTATCACTTGTGAAAATCACAAGTCACTACTGCATATTGTTTACTTGGTACAAGTCATTGCCAAATTAATGAGTCAGAATAAAAGAAAACCTACTAAGAAATGCCGTGTGTGTTACAAGAATCAAATTAAAAGTGAGACTACTTGGCGGTGTAAACAATTAAGAATTCCTTTGCACTTTGTTTTGAAAAGTACCACTAGCTTGAAGACTTATCTGTATACCTTATTAATGTTTTGCTTTGATATTTTCTTAATTTTACTGTTTCTGATATTATTTAACACTATGTAAAAAGTGGATTTTAATTAAGAATATGTAAGAATTGTAAAATGAAACAAGTTTTTTAAATAAAAATTTAATGGTTATTTCATGCACAGTTTTTCATTATTAAATCATACCGGAAGGGGTTAAGCCTTTAAAAATCTAACATTCAGTAATTTGAAAAATATTTAGTCTGACTTCAAAATTCAAATACGTAAAAGGTTCAATTTAAACGAACAACGGAAAGATTTTTGAGAAGCGCTTAACTACAAACAAAATTAAGTCTAAAAAACATTAAAACTTTTTTGCCCAAAACTTTTCTTTATGAATCTGAAATTACATTTTAATAAACATTGCTTTTAGTCTTCTCAGGTCAATTTAAGTTTAAACGAAGTTTATGGTTCAGAAATAATACGACACTAAAGGTGCAATGAAACTTATGAAACTCAAACTTAAGATTGCCCTATAATGGGGATTTACGAACCAAATTAGTTGCACTGTAAGTTAGCAACAAATTAACACAATCATTAAAAAATTGCATTCACTTCGTAAAATTTTAGATATGTAACAAGAGAATACAAAGAATTTTAAATTTACCTTATTTTCTGCTTGAACTGTATTTTTCAGTTGATGAATGACCATCTGAAGTGGAGAATCGTTGGTATGCTCACATATTCAGCAGTTCAATTCCATGTCAATCTACTATAGATTCAGTCATGAGATTCCCTTCGGAGAATACATCTGGATGATCTACAGCCATTTCACCAATACTTGCTGTAACCAAAAGTGAACTTGGTTAGTCACCCATTATACCTATAAAATTATTTTTAAATTTTTAATTGTTAGCAGAGGGTCATTATTGCTTTTTTCAATCAAATACATTAATAGCTTAGTATTCATCACTTTTTAAATGCATATCATTACATAAGTTACAGAAAATATTTTTCTTTACATTTCAGATTTTATATTAATATTACGTACTTATAACAAAAATGGCGAGTTAAATTTTGATTATATCTAGAAAAAGCATTTAGTCTGCAGGTAAAAAAATGAAGGCTAAAAATAAATACCAAATATAAAAACTTGTTTAAAAAATCTATAGTCTAGGAAAATGTCTTACTTAGAACATGGAAGGTTGAATCCTAGTTTTTCACCAGTACCTCTAATTTTTTGTGATTCTCGTAATTAAATTGCTATGTCGGCTACATACAGATATCGCAAACATTTATATTGAGTTAGCAGTACAAAGTAAGTATCAAGAATTAAGTTTAAAACCGTGTCGAGCCACTATATTGTACTTGCTGCAAAAGATTACTTCGAGTCAGATCAGAATGTAACAGGTTAAACGTAATTCACAAGGATTACGATATTTAGATTTCAGATTAGAAACCACGTTGACACAAAGTTTGATTTCATCAATGCTTTAATAATCAATATTATAAAACTTAATTTTAACTACAGAAGTAGTATTCATTATTTATGCAAGATTTTGGAAGGAGCGATTATTATAAAAAAGTATTTTGACAAGTTAAAAATACTTTGAGATTTCGAGAAGATTTTCATTATGAATACTTTAGCTACTACTACTGTGCAAGTAACATTTACAGTTTACCTCTTACTCCGAAAACGTAGACATTCCTTATTTCGGTTACATTTACAAATTAAAGAATAAGTAGAGCTAAATTTAAGAGGACGTAATAAGCGAGATTGTTTTGCAAACAAATCAGTAAAAAGTTCTTACCTTTAGACGTGAAATCAGGGGTGTACTTCCCAGGGCTTTATAATCTACTTCCTCATTATGCTGACTTTCGCAAGTTCCAAAGGGTTGGTGTCCATGTGTTGTACAAGTCCATGTCTTTCTCGATCTCCTTATATATTACTTCTATATATCCAAAATTGTTTTCTTAATTGTAAAATAGCAACAAACTTGTTCCTCTTGACTGATTTTTTCAAACATATCTGCTTTCAAACAAATGCATGAAAATCTATCTCGCGCTTTGAAGTTTTCACAGAGACGGAGTCAAAATTCCAAATGATATTTAATTATCTAGGTGATCTAAAATGGTAATTCTCATCAAAGTCTGGAGGTAATTTTTTTCTTTACTTACACAGAACATATTGCATATGAAAAGTCCTTTCCAACAAGCATATATTCAGAATTTCATTTGTAGTCTCGTTAAATATTTCAGTACGAAATATCAAATCATGTTTCCTGAGTATTATTTCAGTCTTTAGATAATGTTAAAGACTTGGTTAATACAAAATTATCCCGATGCTTCAATAACATAGCTCTGTGGCAAAATATGGGTAATTACGTTAAATCAGTATAACACGTGTTTCAGTATAACACATAGTGAATTTAATTACTTTTTGGCGGATGTAGCACTATTTGCAAGGTGCATTTAAAAAAATTTTTTGGTCTGTTAAAGGAGTTAGACAGTAGAGTTAATGTTGTACTTACTACTTTCACACTTGAAAGAACAAATAACGTCTTTGATTCTCAACTTCTAATCTTAACATTCAGATGAACGACAAAAATGATATACGAATCTGTAGCGAAAGCTTCGCAAATGTTTAAAATTAATTTCTAAGGTTTAAAATTAAGATATTACACAGTAGTGACTCAAAAATATGTACCCTAACATCTAATTTCATTTTTTCTAAAAAGAATGTCAGGTTTGACCGGAAGTTTTAAAAATATATTCGCTAATCTCAATCTCGGTGATTTGTTCCTCGTTTTCGGCTATATAGAAAGAACGTTAGAGAAAATGTAGGAAAGAGGAAAAATAACTTTACTGTTAGTACCCATCTAAAATAGCCCAGTTCCCCTGCCGGAATCGAGAAACTAGGTATCAATTTTAAAAATTAAGATAATTTGGAACGAAGTACAGTTTTACACTTATACATTGCCAGAGAGAATATATATGATAACTTGCTAACCTAACTTATATTTAACCTGTCAAACCTGGCATATATCCTTACCTCAAATCAAGACTAACGTTCTTAATGTATTTCACTGAATATCTGATAAATTATTCCTGGCCTCAGTGTCAGTATTAACACTCCTAATACTATTTCACTAAATTTTGGCCAAACATAAAAATCCTTAAACTTGTGAAAACAAAACGACCCAATATCCTAGAGAATTCTAAGCAAAGGTTGCTGAATAAACCAGCCAAAATGTATAAAAAAGGAAAATTGGGAATTCAACTTCTGGAGTTTCCAGCAATGTTGCATCCAACTTGCATGAATAGAACTAGTTTTCAGACTAAACGAACTGTGTTTGAAACTTCATAAAATATTTAAGTCTTATTTTCAAAGATTATATAATTGCATCCTAAATATATCAACTAACAGTCTCGGAACCATCTATATGCCAACAGTTCAGAATATTCATGTGCATATTGCTGCAACAAATTAAAGAAAACTGGCTAGATTTTATCCCAATAAAGGAATAACTCCAGTAATAAGGATACATTACATGAATATAATATACCTCAATACCTCAAATTTCATCAAACGGCAGACACTCGAAAAATGAAGGTGAGGCATTCCATTCAACATGTTTGAAAAGACTGAGAGGTAATACCAAACCATCAATACTGAAGTAAACAAGCTGCTAATATGCAATATATATTCCAAAGAAAAATGTGTATTGAACTATATATGAAACAATAAGATTTTTTGCAGAGTACAACTAAGAAAATCTTTCAGTTACAATTTTCAAAGATTATACAAATGGGTTCATCTCACTATGAATCGAAGACTTTAAAAATGAGGGGAGTAACAGTTTTTACTCGCAAAAATCATGATAAATTATCATGGGTTGCGTGGACTTCAAAAGTTTACCTTAAAGAAATTGGAAAAATCTTTCACAGGTGTTTGATGACTCATTACTAAGATATTAGTGAAATAATTTTCAATCTCAAATTATCAAAACCACTTGAAAGTGAATGTTCTAACGACCAATTTGTATGTACTACAATACCAGGAAAAAGAACTAAGAATTCGTTTCGACCTAAACCTTATCAATTGTGTGTAAAAAAAATTCTGAAGAAATTAAATGTTAATTGCAGTGCTCACATGTTTTAATGCTCTATCACCGAGTAATTGCTTAGAAAATGTTACAGAATACAAGTTGAATAAATAATTAAATTCAAAAGCCACATTAAAAATTGGTTCAACTGTTAATTTCAAGATTCTACTGGATGGATCCATCTCCAAACTAATTGCCCAAATCGGCAATATTAAACTACCAAAATTAATGCAATTTATATATTGATACCAAAACTATAAAAACAAACTTAGTGACGGGTTCAATGCTCCAGTATGCAATAAAAGGCCAAATCATGTTTCTAAATTGGGAAAGAAACTCAAAAATGAAGTTTATATGTATATAATAATACATAAAAAGTTTGCATAGAATTGGAAAGCTACTGTCGATTGTTTTGCTGAATGAGGGGTTACGAGACCTAGGCCTGAGGTTTAAAGCAGATTCCGAATGGCTACGAAAACTAGTAGTGGATTTCAACTACATGAATCCTACTCATGTATATTCATTTAAGATAACTATCTTAATAACTCGAGTTAAACTTACTAGTGAATTAATCTTTAAAGCTTTTGGAAAGCTTTAAATTATTTAAAGTTCCAGTGTTATGGAAACTTTCAATTACTGAGATATAATATATGTAATATGCTTGAAAATGCACATCTAGAATTATACAAGTCCCGAAAATCTAAAGAGATTCAATTCGCATTAATTGCACAGTTTTTCCAAAGTCTCAAAATGTAATGACGTTGAAATATAACAACTGTACGAATGTATACACAACTCTTCAAAATTCCTTTCTTCAGCTTATGTTTTCATTTCAAGCGATATCGTTTCCAGTAGTTTATCAGATACATTTTTCTTAAAAATAACTTAATTTCCACGAAGTTCCAATCTTAGTTAATCAGTACACATCTGCAAAATTAAAGTCTAATAACGATTACATTAACTTCAAGTAATTTCAGTCAAACTTTGAGTGAAAATATTTAACTAGAGTATTACAGTTCCATAGCATTTGCGACATATTTCAGTCGTTAATACATTACTAAAAGTTTTTAAGTTCTATTTCTTCTGGAAAAAAACCTCCTTTAAGAGTTTCGACTTCAAAAAAAAAAAAAAAAAACAAATATCTGTTGCACGTATCCAGTAGAGAGGAACACTGAAACTCGCCTAGAACACTAAACGAAAAGGTGGAGACTTTTAAAACTTGTCAGAAGGCACAGCTGCTAAGAAATTTTAAAAGAACGTAATGATGGAAGCATGCACACCTACAATAGGACTACTGCAGTTTGATCTGACCAAGTTGAAACCAGACAAGGTTCAAGTTATCGTGGGCATGCGCGGAAATGGGAAATTTGAATTCTTGCAGTTGCCAGGTAGAAATTGAGAAATAGACTTTACAAATAGCACATAAATAATGAAAGTCAAAAAATTAATTTGCATTGGTATGTACTGGTCTGTTTTTACCTAGAAAACAAGCTTTAATTTTCTTAATAAGCGTCAACATAAAACAAAATCATACTACTTAAAACAGCTTTTCTCCACATAAATGGTTTGCTCAGTTCAGTAATTTATATTCTTAATAACAGGAGCAGATACTGTCAAATGTATCAATTGATGAGAGCTTATAATTGTGAATAAACGCTTCTGCAAATAAGCTATTAATGTTAAAAATAAAATCTGTTAAAATTTATTTAAGAATCGAATTGCAGATAATTGAGTACGATTGCTTTGTTACCACTATTGCTGTACGTCTTCGCTAAAATTTTAAAAATTTCCTAATGCATTTTGTGAAGCGACGCAGAGTTTTGTAACAAAGCATGTAAAACAGTGGAAGAAAAACGATTGTAAACGAGAGACTAGTTATCCTCTTACAAAACTAATCATAATTCCTTTGTTAATTTATTTTAAAAGGTTAAGACCAGGTCTCACCAAAATCGTTTAACTACTAACCGCAATTACTCTCTGTTTAAATGAAGAATTCCGTCCTACCATTGGTTGGTACCGTGGCTTAATCGAGGTTATCTGTTAACCGACTTTGGTGAGACCGACCACTGATTTCATATAGAGCAATTTCGAGCAACGTCACGAACTACTATAATACCCTTCCCAAATAAGAAATATTTCTGCAAATAAGCTATTAATGTTGAAAACAAAATCTTGTTTAAACCTTGTTAAAATCTTATTAAAACTTGTTTAAGAATCGAATTGCAGAGAATTGAGTACGATTGCTTTGTTATCACTATTGCTGTGCGTCTTCGCTAAAATTTAAAAAATTTCCTAATGTATTTTGTGAAGTGTATTTTGTGAAGCGAAGCAGAATTTTGTAACAAAGAATGTAAAACAGTCGAAGAAACACGATTGCAAAAGAGAGACTAGTTATCATCTTGCAAAACTAATCATAATTTCTTTGTTAATTTATTTTAAAAGGTTAAGACCAGGTCTCACCAAAATCATTTAACGGCTAACCGCGATTAATCTCTGTTTAAACGAAGAATTCCGTCCTACCATTGGTTGGTACCGTGGCTTAATCGAGGTTATCTGTTAAAAGACTTTGGTGAGACCGACTCTTAATTTCATATTAGCTGAATTTTTAACAATTTCTATGTTATTGTAAAATTATAGCTCATACTCATTCATGGATGGGCTCTAATTTCAGATTTTATAGGTTGACATTTAAAAAATTACAAAATATGATTTATTTAATATTATTTGTCTTAAAAAAGTACCCTGAATAGAACTCTTTTAAAAGCTATAACAATTTCTCATAATTTTAGTTGATGAACCTGCGCAAAAAAGCAGATTTATGAACAAGGCTTGAAAAATCATAAAATGTGGATACAAATCACGAAACTATTAGTCACAGCAGGGAGATGAAAATTGTTCTCGCCTGGTTTTAATGAGTTAAACAGAGTTCCTCATAGCTATGTTTGTAATGACATTATTATTTATACCTGTTAAAAGCATACCTACAATGCATAAGTGGAAGAAAATTTTAAAGTTAATAACATTTTTTCTGTTTGAAAAACATGCCATTATCACATTTCAAACCTTACGTTTAATCATAATCTTAAGTTTAAGTTTAATCAATGAACACTATCCTTGCGTCTGAGACATTTTAAAATAACACACTATAAAAATAAATTTTCAAAATCTGAAAATATATTTAATGTTCAATAAATCTTTTTTTCTTAAATAAAAGTGCATGTATTTCTAGCCTTTCCTTGCTTTAAAATACATTTTATAAACGTTGTCTTGCAGCTATAACAATAGCAACAATTTTAGACAAAAAACATAATAGCGTACTAGGGTTAATGGGTTTTAGATGTCATTTACCTTCACAAATATTAAAAATTACCCCAAGAAAAGATTAACTCTTTAGCTGTCCCCATATGAGAGAATAATTATGTGATGTACATTAGGTATAAAGATTTAAATTTCATACGTCTAACTGACAAATATAACTAAACTACATTTAATTATTTTCCGCCTAAAATATAAATGCAACACATGTCATATACAAGCATTATATGTGGATATGCTATGTGATATAAAGGACAGGCAAAGTTGTAAGATTCGACACCCTATTTTATTTACTCTCTGGAAATAAAGATGTTCGATTTTAATTAGTTAGACAAGTTTGCATGAGCATTATTAAGCTTGTTAACGGCATACCTGTAATATATGATGTGAAGACAGTTTTGAAATTAATAAAATTATGTTAGTTTGAGAAAAGCTTTGCTATGGCATTTCAAATCATCCCAGTTTAATAAGTTATACATGCTATTTGACTTCCATAAATAAAAGAAATTCTTTCCTAGAAAAGATTAGAATTCTACACTTTAACAATCTTGAAATATAGCGTGGTGTGTATTTGTTTGAGAAACAATCTACACCCTATTTTATTTACTAATTGAAAATAAAGACGTTCGATGTTAATGAGTTAGACAAGTTTGCATGAACTTTATTAGACATGTTAATAGTCTACCTATAATGACAGTCATGAAGAAAATTTTGAAATTCATAACATGTTAGAGAAAAGTTTTGCTATGACATTTCAAATCATACCAGTTTAATAGGTTACATATGTTAATTAACTTCAATAAATAAAAAAAAAACTTCTCGTAGAAAAGATGAAGACACTACACTTTATTTTTGCTAACAATCTTCAAATAAAGCGTGGTGTATATTTGTTTGAGAAACAATCTACACCTTATTATATTTACTGTTTGGAAATAAAGACATTCGATGCTAAGGAGTTAGACAATTTTGCATGAGCATTATTAGGCTTGTTAATAGCCTACCTATAATGACATACGTGAAGAAAATTTTGAAATTCATAACATTGTTACATTCAGAAAAGTTTTGCTATGGCATTTCAAATCATACCAGTTTAAAAGAATACATATGCTATTTGACTTCAATAAATAAATAAAAACCTGTCCTAGAAAAGATTAAGATACTACACTTTATTTTTTGGATAATCTTGAAATTAAACATGGTGTATATTTGTTTGAGAAACAATATAGAGTCTATTTTATTTACTATCTGGAAATAAAGACGTTCGATGCTAAGGAGTTAGACAATTTTGCATGAGCATTATTAGGCTTGTTAATAGCCGACCTATAATGACAGACGTGAAGAAAATTTTGAAATTCATAACATTATGTTAGTTTGGAAAAAGGTTTTGCAAGGGCATTTCAAATCTTATCAGTTTTATAGGTTACACAAGCTATTTGACTTGCCTAAATAAAAGAAATTATTTCGTAGAAAGAGATTAGGATTCAACATTTTATTTTTATTAACAATCTTCAAATAAAACATGGTGTATATTTGTTTGAGAAACAATCTACACCCTATTTTATTTACTGTTTGGAAATAAAGACGTTCGATGTTAATGAGTTAGACAAGTTTGCATGAGCTTTATTAGGCATGTTAATAGTCTACCTATAGTGACAGATGTTAAGAAAATTTTGAAATTCATAACATTATGTTAGTTTGAGAAGATTTTGCTATAGCATTTCAAATCCTACCAGTTTAATAGGTTACACATGTTAACTTCAATAAATAAAAAAAAAACTCCTAGAAAAGATTAAGATACTACACTTTATTTTTATTAACAATCTTGAAATAAAACGTGGTGTATATTTGTTTGAGGAATAATTTACACCCTGTTGTATTTACTATCTGGAAATAAAGATGTTCGATGCTAATAAGTTAGACAAGTTTGCATGAGCATTATTAAGCTTGTTAACTGCCTACCTATAATAAAAAATGAGAAGAAACTTTTGAAATTAATAACATTGTTAGTTTGAGAAATATTTTGCTATAGCATTTCAAATCATATCAGTTTAATAAGTTACACATGCTATTTGACTTCCCTAAATAAAATATAATTCTTTCCTCGAAAAGATTAGGATTCTATACTTTATTTTTATTAAAAATCTTGAAATAAAGCATGGTGTATATTTGTTTGAGAAACAATCTAAACCCTACTTTATTTATTATTTGGAAATAAAGAAGTTCGATACTAATGAATTAGACAAGTTTGCATGATCATTATTAGGCATGTTAATAGCTTACCTCTAATCACTGATATAAAGAAAATTTTGAAATTCATAACATTATGTTAGTTTGAGAAAAGTTTTGCTATGGGATTTCAAATCATATCAGTTTAATAGGTTACATATGCTATTTGACTTCCTAAATAAAAGAAATTCTTTCCTAGAAAAGATTAGGATTCTGCACTTAATTTTAATAACAATCGTGAAATAAAGCGTGGTGTATATTTGTTTGAGAAACAATCTACACCCTATTTTATTTACTACTAGGAAATAAAGACGTTTGATGTTTATGAGTTAGACAAGTTTGCATGAGTATTATTACACTTGTTAATAGCCTACCTATAATGACAGACGTGAATTCATAACATTATGTTAGTTTGAGAAAAGTTTTGCTATGGCATTTCAAATCATACCAGTTTAATCGGTTACATATGCTATTTGACAAATAAATTAAAAAAAACTCTCCTGGAAATGATTAAGATACTACCATTTATACACGTTTGCATGAGCATTATTAGGCTTGTTAATAACCTACCTCTAATGAGTGATGTGAAGAAGATTTTGAAATTCATAACATTGTTATTTTGAGTAAAGTGGACAAATCATACAAGTTTAGTAAGTCACATATGCCATTTGACTTCACTAAATAAAAAAAAAAAAAATTATCCCTAGAAAAGATTAAGGTTCTGCAACCTTATTTTTATTAACAATCCTGAAATAAAGAGTGGTGTCTGTTTGTTTGAGAAACGTGTTGCTATCGCATTTCAAATCATAATAGTTTAATGAGTTACATGAAATATTGAGATTCCCGGCGATAGTAGTAAATAACAAGTTGAGCATATCAAGCCTATCTCGAACGCAGCTTAAACGAGTCTTTTATGTCGAACAAGCCATAACGCTTGAAATAATTCTTTAAAAATGCAATAAAAATTTTATTGCCTTTGCAAGGGAGAGCATGACGCTCGTTTTCATCTCGAATCCGGAAATTTGGGTGTAAAATTCAACGAAGTGCCCAGGGGCATATACGGCTAGCCGCACTTTTGCAGATGGAATCCAATACAAAACTTTCTCGACTTCACAAATGGAAATTTTGAAATGGTCAAGGAAATGATCGAAAAGAGAAAATACACAGTTAAGATTACACGCAAATTAGTTAATAATGTGTAAAAAATACAAATAACTGTATTTACTTTTGTGTACTAAAATTTCAAGGTAAGCGAATACAAGTAATAATTTTTACCTTAGGTAATTAATCGATATACGTAGTAACACTAAATTACCCATTGGAATTATTTAGACTCCAAGTACTCCATATTGTTTTACAAAATTCAGTAATTTCACACACACTCACTCTCTCTCTCTTTCTCTCTCTACGTACATATATATATGCATACACAAACACACATACATACATACATATATATAAATAGATATAAATATATATGTGTATGTATGTGCAGTATGTGATCTATAATGACAAATATATACTTATATATATATATATATATATATATATATATGGAATCCAATACAAAATTTCTCGACTTCACATAAAAAAAACATATACAAAAAATAACAAAAATTTAAAAAAAAAATAAAAATATTTACTATATATAATAACTATATAAAAAATAATTATAATATAATTAAATTTTATACAAATATATTATATATTATTTATATATATATATATTTTTTTACAAAATTATAATTATCACATATATATATATTCTATATATATATCATATCATATATATATATATATATAAATAATATAAATATATAGATATATATATATATGTATATATAATTTATATATATATATATATATATATATATATATATGTATGTATAAATATATATATATATATATATATATATATATATCGGGTGGCCATAATTAAACTGACAGTGGTCGTAGTGTTCTGTAGCGCTATCTATTTGCGGGAATGAAGCCACATTTTGTAGGAAGATTAAACAAGAGGGGGACGAAAGTTTCCTCGAAAAAACAAATTAGTTCCAAAAGTCACCGCTAGTGGAATATTTGGCTCTGCGTAATAGAAAATTGTTAGTTGTGAATGTTACGGCGAATTCTCCTGATCTTAATCCTATCGTGCATTTGTGGAAGATTCTCGTGAGGCAATTTGCAGTTCTGTGTTCATCAAGCTTCGTTCCAGAACTGAAACGAGCTTTCCATAACGCTTGGGATATTTTGAGGCTCCAACTACCACAATCTCATATCAAATAGAAGAAATCATGATAATGCATGCGTGGCTACCTTAAGCCACCACACATCTTATTAAACTATCAATTCATCTTTTTAATTTCTTTAACTAAAGTAGTAAAGATCTTGAACTAATGGTCAGTGCATGCTTGTTTAAAAATTTTTTGGTTAAAAAAGTGAATAATATTTTTTTGCGTATTTTTTTCTTCTGTTATAACCGTAATACACTCGCATGCCATGTTTCCCCGCCCTTTTGACTTAGATTTTCTTAAATATTCGCATCAATATCAATTATGCTTCATTTTGGATAACAGAGTATTTGAATGTTGAGTGCAGCCAACACAAACACTATCGATAGTTTAAATTAATAAAATAAAATGTATATCTTAATGGATCCAATGTTTTTGCAACACCAAATGACGTGTATGATCTTATCTAAAGCTAAAGCCTTATGAATAATTCATGATTTGAGGTTTAGAGATCAATAGTTTTGAGGTCAGATGTCAAAACTGATGTGTACTTAAAGAAAAGCATCTGGTAAATTGAGTTCCAACAATTATGTACGAAAGTGATTTCATGCTACTCCCAGTGAAAAGCATGTGTGTCAATATCTTTGGCAAGTTCAATTAAAAATAATTACAAAATCTTTGCTCAAAAGTATTCAAAATCTCTGCTCATTATCTCATTAAATATAGAATACTTTTATTGCGTTCAGTCAATTGATTAAAATTTCCGTTTGCTTTGATAGACTTTTTGACGAGTTTTGTTTCTGTTCATTTTTATCATTCTCTGGGAAGTTTAGAGAATGGAAATTTGAAGTTTTTAACTGTGCTTAATCCGCAGTAAAATCACAATCAAAATTCAAGCTATTTGCTTTTACATTTGCTGGATTATCATGTAAATATTTTCTATGGTAGTAACATACTTACTAATTGAATAATATGATCGAATGTGTGTAGCTAAAGTTTTTTCCTTTTCTCAGTGAATTTGTTTTAAACTTTCTTTAGCTAAGCATAAAACTATGTTAAGCTGTTGTATGTTGAACTACTTAACTCCCTTACAAAATTATCTTGAATTATTTTGGTTATAGTCACCTTCCTAATCCAAGTTTTCGTTTCAAATACATTTGTTTGAAAATTCAGTACATAACTGGAAATTTGAGTAAAAGTACTTAAATTGGGATTTAAATTATTAGAGATTTTTATTTAATATTATTAATTACTAAATGCTTTTAAATTAATATTAAATTTATTTTACTAAGAACTTGCCAAAAGAGAGATTCAACTGTTGTTAATAAGTTTTAAAGAGCTATGACAGTTATAAATGTATAGATAAATATACGCTCATACAAACACAGAGAAACATACATGAAATATCATATCAGTATATTAATATAAATATTCCCTTATACAATTATATCTCTATTTAAAATTTGTTACTTTAACACTGATCCAAATTGCGTCACTGCGATTGAGGGGATTCTCCATCGTAACATCTGATAAGCCTTACACAAGATAGGGTAAGAGGCCAGTTGCAAGTTACAAGTTAACCCATAATTTAGTTGATGATCAAGCCTAAAAATACTACATCTATACAGCGTTTTAAGGGAATTTATTTGTTCAACACAACGGTTAGCCATACCTTACAACTGAAAGACCAAAATGCCACCACAGCAATCTGTTGCGCTACATAGCTTCTGCTGACCTTTGAGATGTCATCTTAATCCAAGTTAATCCAATCCAACTCTGTCAGTAACTAACAGTACAGAGATAAGCTAGAGACTACAAGGAGAAAGTAGAGAAAAGATCACTCAGAAATTTCGGGTGCGTGAAATTCATACACGCCTAAAAGTGTGCCACTGATGGGTGTACGATGCTATAAAATGTGTCCCCAGCAACCCATAATTTAGTTGATGATCAAGCCTAAAAATACTACATCTATACAGCGTTTTAAGGGAATTTATTTGTTCAACACAACGGTTAGCCATACCTTACAACTGAAAGATTATAAGGCCAGCACAGCAACCCGAAGCGTCTACTTAGCTTCTGCTGGCCTTTGAGACGTCGTCATATTCCGAGTTAATTTAGTCCAACCCGGTCAGGAACTAATACTACAGAGACGTGCTAGAGACTACAAGGAGAAAGTAGAGAAAAGATCACTCGGGAATTTCGGGTGGGTGAAATTCATACACACCTAAAGAAGGTATGCCACTGATGGGTATAAGTTGCTATAAAATGTGTCTCCAGAAACCATAATTTGTCCCTGCTCCCACGTTTTTGTAAATCGAAAAATCGTAGTTCCCAATTGTACATAATCTCGATGATGGTTTGTAAAAATCATGTTTCGACAGTTAAATATTAGTGACTGTGAACCGCTGTATCTCAGTTGACAAAGACAGCTATCTCGTAACGGGGGGGGGGGGTATGGAGCTAGCCAAGGGTCTGGCGTATTTATTAATGGAGGCTGGGGCACGTAAAATGTATTCTTGGTCGTAATATCCTCCAAGTTCCCAAACAATACGTCTGGAGGTGGGAGACCAAGTCTGAGGGTCCTCTGCTTGGTCCCTGCACCTAAATTACGAGGATCCTCTTTGTTTATGTTGCTGGGACAGGTAAAATAGATTTGTTGTCCCAATATCTTCCAAGTTCCCAAACCTTACCTCTGGAGGTGAGAGACCAAGTCTGAGGATCATCTTTGTTAATGTTGCACTTAAGGAGTAATGTTAGCCGCCTAAATGGTGATCCTATAAAAAAAAATGGTAAACAAATTCTGCGACATTGAATGAGTGAATGCTTAAAACAAGCAAGTGCCTTCCATGTATAAAAAAAGTGTTAATGAATTTTATTCAATTCTTCATTATTAACCGTTTGAGTTCCAGAGGGTTTTGAAAGAAACTGTCAAAGAATCCCGAACAGCTCAACCGCGCTTTATCTAAAGACCCAAGCAGCGCTATAGCGCTTCTTTCATGTCGATATATCCCAAGCACCGCGATAGTACTTCTTCTATTTTATATTCTAAACGTATATGTTTTAATATTGCACTATTATTATAGTATTGTGCCTACTGTAAAATGTACTTTTTACATAAAAAGCTGTGTGATGAACTTGCGTTAGTAAATCACTCGTGACTTCGACAGTCGATGACGCACCAACAGTGGGCCCCAACACTCCGAATATGTTGGGTTTTCTGGACATAAAAACTGAACTTGGAACTCAAACAGTTAAATCTGTTGTACTATTAGATTCTGAATTCAAATATATAAGTCCCAGTTTCTACATTGGTTACTGAAATTGGTTTCTACATTTTACTGAAAAGGAAAACATATGGAAAATGTATTGATATGGTATAGATTGATATATATTGAAATATATATCAATATATATCATATCATATAATCATATCATATTTATATCATATCATATCATATAATTATATATATTGATACATAGAATTATAAACTAAAAGAATGTTTTAAATTCATTTTGATAAAATACTTAAAAATGGCACAATATGTTCGATTATTCCAGCTTTTCTTAAACGGACATTGACAACAGAAAGATATATAAAATATTAAGATGTAGTAATTATTGTAATCAGTGGTACCTTTTATTTTTTAACTTAAAATAAACAACTGTTTTCTTCAAAAACTTTGTTGAGTTTGCATATAATATCCTTTGTTTAAATTCGATATAAAAATTACTTTTCTTCAATTTGGTGGATAGTAGTTAGTATTGATGACTAAAAACATTTTGGAAATCATAAAAATTTTATGTTATAAAAGCTTAAAAACAAGCTTGCCTCTTTTAAAAAATGTTGAAAATATGGGGATGATAATCTGTTTCATAATTTCTCATACTTCTTAACAAAATTAAAGAACTGCGTACTTACAGCGCCATCTATCCCAAAACACATCAACTAAATGTGAAAGTCGACAGCAGTGTGTTACAGAGTATGATACAGAGTTGTCGGAATTTCCAGATAATAAACCAATCTCAAGATTTTATTTCTCAAAAGTTAATATTTGTGAAACCTGTGTTGCATGACACTTGACATATGTTTGAAAACTAAAGATAAAAATCAAGTTTTGACTTTTACCTAGAATTATCATTTGATTGTCTTCAAATTTCATTGGGAAGAGTAGAGATGGATGGGGCATTTTAAACAAAAAAAATTTCTTATAAATTATTTTCTACTAGTGCAACACTGTAAGTTTCAGAGTAATAAATTTAAACATTTTAACATCTTTTAAAAATATAAACTTGACGGTAATTAGAAAACTGTAAGTTTAATAAAACAATTACTATATCAATAAAAATGCCCCAATTCTCTCTTTCATAAGGGACGGATGGGACATGTTTTTAAAAGTTGAAATACATACAAAATTTTTAAAAATATTATGAAAAATGAAAAAACTGGGTGTTACTCATATATAAAAGTTTACTGATTATTAATAACATTCAATTATCTAATACTATATTTTAATAATTTCATATTAAATGAAAAATATTCCTCTGCTCGACTAGTTACAATAGCTATTTTCGGTGGAAGCAACTTTTCAATAATGTCTATTTTATCCTGCCCTGATAGATTCCTGTGTTATGAGGCGATTTAGATCAGTAATATAATTGATTAATTTATACGAGAAGTAAAATATTTGGGATCTAAATCTGACCTCGTCACATCTTTTGTAAAGGGGAGAGAACAATAAAAAATTATTTCAAGTGTTTTTCGTCTTGTGCGGGATTCTCGGGCAGGGTTCTGATCCCAGTCCCAGAATCGCGTCTCCGTACATGACACTAAATAAGAATGTACCTTTGTCGAGTTATTTATGAGTCCCTAGTGCCCAATTTGAAGGGATACGTTTTTTCCACGTTTGCGGTTTCAAGGCGGGGTAAAAAGACCAACTGGAGTTTTACAGTTCTCCTGATTGGGCGAAGAGAGATAATAATGGATACTGATGAAAAATACATAAAATAAAGAAAAGTCAAGAAAGGGAGGTGTTCGAGAGTCGAGTCGAATCGGGTAGAGTATAGAAATCCGACTGGCAGAGGTCAGAAGTCGGAGAAGACGACTGCGACAGTGAGACTTCGGGAGTCCAGGGAGAATAGTCTTGAGTTCGACAGAGACTCCGGAAACGTTTGGAACATCTCGCTGCTAACAGCAGGGTTCCTGTGTCAAACATTATGGCCGCACCTCAAATACTATGAAGGAAGCCCCTGACCAGACCGCGGAAGATTGAAAATTGCTCCCATACCTACCCAATCCTGGATAGCTCCCAATCAGCAGTGTTCCTGGCACACAAAATAGATCCAGAAAGGTACTCATTTTTACACATATTTGAATTTAAGATTGGGTCCTCTCTGTCCGTTGTCTTTTATTTACCTAAATGTTAGAAAATTATTGTCAAATTTTAATTAGTGTGGCACCTAATTAAGCGTGTTAAAAAGCAAATTTTATGAAGCTTAAGTTAAATTGTTTGTATATAGACATGTATATAGCATAATAATAAATTTGCTAAATTTTATGTTAACTATAAACCTTGTTTGTGTTTATTTTAATAGTGTAATTTTTGATTTTAATAACTCTTATTTTAGCTTATTAGTTTATATTTTATTTTAAGTCTGTAATCTCTCAGAACCTGTGGTTGAATTTAGTACTGAAATATTTTACACAACGTAACCCAAATAATACTTAGTCTTTGTGACTAACCAAAATAAATACCACTATAAATTTGATCATAGGTCTATACCAAAAATTTAACGAGAGCTACACTACACCCTGGACATTACGCCCCTTATTTCTTTTGAGGATATGTTACGGACCGAGTGAACTTAACTCCAGTATCGGAAATTGAGGACCTAAATCGAAGAATCACTGAAATCATTGGAGGAATGCTTGCTTAAATGATGGATAACGCTTGAAAGTCACAGTTTGCTAATTATTTTGTCTTCCACAGATGGAACTTGTGAGGAATTATTTTTTAACGCATAGTATGCGGGACACTTACTACTACGTTTTCTGACGATTGACACTTCAGCGCGGGTCAAGTACTAGTACAGGTTAATGTAAAAACATGGTTTGTTTCTGGGTACAAAAATGACGGTATATACAGGAAAACGAAGCCAAATGTTCTTGTCTACTGCATGGATTCTGGAAAAATTTAGACAAATAAAAACTAGTTTTTACATCAGTCGATGCGGAACCACAGAACGGGAAAGTTGATTAAAAAAATCAATTTAGATTTAAAATTAACTTTTTATTTATCCTTGAGAAAATGATATTATATATATATATATATATATATATATATATATATATATATATATATATATATATATATATATATATATATATATATATATATATATATATTTGTTTATTTGTCTATTTATACATTTGTTTATATATTTCAATATAAAATACGAAAAGTTGGTTAAAAAATTTATTAATTTTCGATCTATTGAGATTTAACTGAATAACTAAATTTAAGCGCAAAACGCCCGCTCCCCGTACAATGAGGAATTTTCACGTTTTCTAATTTTGATTTTAAAGGATAGAAGACAAAAAAGTAAGCAGGACAGTAGCTATTTTTCTTTCATTTGGGGGCCTAATGAGTGATTTCTAATGGGTTTTATAGCGGACTCTTTAACGTCTCTCAAAAACGATACTTTTTCTCCGCCGAGTTTGTGACGTCATCGTTCATGTCGACACCGAGTGCCTATGCTGTTTACATGTTAAAAGGCGACTTTTAAATTTGTTTTTGTGTAAAGTATCGCATATAATAGAAATTTTTTTGTTATGTCTGGCATTAAAAAATCATACTCTAAATATTGTATTGTGCCACTCTGTAAAAATACAACAACTAATTGCAATGAGAAGATATTTTTCAGCGTCCCGAAAGACCCACATACACGTAAAATCTGGACAACTGCGATGAAAAGGGATGAGAAATTAAACCCCAAATTATCATATAAATCATCTTTATGGGTTTGTGAAGACCATTTCTCGATAAGTAAATGCTTACTTTTGTTTAAATATTACTAATTTAGAACAATTAAAGTATATAAAAATACATCTATACCTTTAAAAGGATTGTTGATTAACCACTGCTATTTAACTTTTAAAACTGCTAATTTTCGAGTATTATCACAGAGTTCAAGTACAATAAATATTTTATAAAGCATATAAATATCGAAAAACATATAAATATCTAAAGCATATAATTATCTAATAAATATCTCGGGGGAGGGGAAGGTTATGTATTTTCAAGGTATTATAAATATTTTCTTCAGAGATGCATACTTTCTTGTGTATCAAATCACAGTGATATTTTTCGATTAAATCGGTGACTAATTTGAAAAAAAATATAATATTTTTAAAATACTTAATAATAATATTACTTTAAAAATTAAATTTAATTTGAGAAATTTTATACATTTTTTAATTTGACATTAATATTAAAGGCAATAAAATTGTATTGCTATTTAAAAATGTATAAATAATTAAGTAAAGCCGTTTAAAGATTTTAAATTTATTTTCATCATATTTAAAATATCTAAGAATTGGTTTGGTTTTGGAGTGCTACGGTCTACTTTTTGCAACACGAAGGCTAATGAGACCGGTCTCACAATAAATACCTCCTCTAATTTTTATTTTAATATTACATCCGTCTCTATTTATAAAAAACGATGCTACTACAAATGTGTGTATATGATATATGTATATTTATTTGACTTGTTTGTGTTTACAAAAAAAAAGAGCTGTGTTTAGCATGAATAAAGTATTAATACATGTTAAGTAAAATTGGAAAAAAATATAAATGATTTTACACACCTTTGGGTTTTAATTCCTCGTATTTCTGCTCCCATAAAATCCGGGTTTTTTGCCAAGAAACAAAACATTGACATGCTGTTAATTTTCGGGAGGTTGTCTGATTTTCCTTTGGTAAATCCAGGTAGAAGAGACATTTATGACAAATTGAGATAACTAAGCTATCTAGATCGATAAAATAAACCTTCAGGTTTAAATAAAAATAAATTTTGTTAGCTAGAAAACTTCAGGAACTTGCAAAAACAAAATCGGAAAATAGTGCGCGCTTAAAAGCAATACAAAAATATTGGTCTGCATGAACGATGACATCACAACCAATCACGGAGCGTTTTGATGTCACGTGATTTTCGCTTAACTTTAAAATTAATTTTTTAAATGATGGACCCAGTTTTTTACATTTTTGAGAACATTTTTGGAATCTACGAGTCTGAAATTATCAGAAAAACACTAAGTTGTTCGAATCCCCCACATGTGCAAATTCCTCATTCCGCTGCGAAAAGTACCCGCACAAAATGTGTTAACAAGGACTCTGGGTACTCGTAATTTAGAAGCAGAGACCAAGCAAAAGACCCCCAGGCTTGGCCTGCCACCCCCAGAGGAATCGTTTGAGACTTGGAGGACTTTGTGACCACGAGCATATTTTACTTGCCCCAGTCACATTTAGCAAACACGTCGGATCTTAGGCAGGGTCCAGCCCGTACCCGCAACCTTAAAGTTACGAGATCGTTATCTTTGCCGACTGAGCTACCGCGGGTCACAAAATGTAAATATTTATAACACCATTTTAAACCCTTTTGGTGATTTTAAGTAAATAAGGGATACATTGGACAAATAAGGAATTTCACACCATCAAAGAAAATGTATCTTAACAGACATTCTCGTTAAACTGAGATTTCAAAGTAACATGTTATTTTATATTCTTCAGGATGAATAATCCCCTATATAATAATTGCCTAAGTTATCTGTCCGTCTGTCCTCGAATTTCTGAAGCGGTTGAACCTGGACCGGATGAGGCATCCATATTGGATTCTTGATGGGTTAGGGTTAGCAAAATTCAAACCGTTGTCTTTAAAACTTTCGAAATCCACCCCTTCCCCACTTTCGAGCGTTTAATGCCATTATATCAAGCCTCATTTTAGTAGCAGGCGATTAAATTTATCAATTTATCGCATAATAAATAGGTAAAAATAACATTTTTTTTTCTAGCATTAGGACGTCATTCCTTTAATCTTCTCACTTAATCATGTCTTATTTTAAATTATTTAAATACCGTCTGCATTATTTTCATGCGTCTTATCACTGAACTTACAAAGTTTATCTTCTCCTGAACTATCTGTCCGATTTTAAAATAAATTGGTATAAATATGCTTCATATCACAGCGAAAATAATGTCGTCTTTAAAACGTCCGAAATCTACCCCCTTCCCCTATTTCGAGCGTTTAATGCCATTATTTCAAGCCCTATTTTGCCCGGTTATGAGCAGGCGATTAAATTTATCACTTTATCACACAATAAATATGTAAAAATAAAAAAATTTCTAGCTTTATGACGTCATTTCTTTAATCATCTCATTTAGTCATTTCTTATTTTAAACTACTTAAATATCGTCTGCATTATTTTCATACGTTTTATCCCTGAACTTCAATACACTGAAAGTCAATATTCACTGAACGTCAATAATTTTCTTTTATATTTGGCTTAAATAATATATTATGTACATATGAGATTAATTTTAAATTTAATCATGGATTATTTTTTGTTGCAATGAAAATTTTATCACCCGTATTAACAACAAATGCTATCAACCTCCAGGGTGTGGTAGAAATAATAGTTTCATTCCTTTACTTCCATTAATTACTGTGGAAAAAGAAAACTTTGAATTATCTTTCTAAATGAATTCAACGTGATTCTAAACTGCATTCACGGTATCGACAGACTTTAGAGAAGTATGCAGATAAACAAATTATTGAGCTTATACCAGATAATTCTCAGCCAAAAAATAAACCACTTTTTTACCTGCCCCATAGGTACTTTACAATTTTGGAAAATGAAAAATTTTACTGATCCCGTCGTATGATAGCCTGCATGCTAGTTTGGTAGAATGTCAAATTTAAAGTTTCAGAAAGTTTCAGAGCAAAATTAGGTCTGATTTGACATGTTTAAAAATCCCAAGTTCCTTTGTGTTTATAAAAATGTTGCCAAATTCCTAACCACAATTTGTTTCCATTCACATAATTTCCTCCATATGTTAAAATATTGCCCCATGACACCGAAATATATCCGAGAACTGAGACTCAAAGTATCAGCGGACATTTTTCATTTGAAAAATAAACAGGTTTGTGAAACATATCGATTATTCAGTGAACTCTTCATTTATTAAGGACACGAGGGACACACATATGACTAAAATTGCAGGAATTTAAGTTAAACACTTTTAGTTCCAAAATAAAATAACTTGACTTAGACTTATACCTGCAATTTAAATCAATGCATTAAACGTGATTGACGATTTTGAGTATATATTTAGCCATGTATGTACATAGTATATAAATACACACACACACACACACACACACACACACACATATATATATATATATATATATATATATATATATATATATATATATATATATATATATATATATATATATATATATATATATATATATATATATATATATATATATATATATATATATATTTTATATATATATATATATATATATATATATATATATACATATATATATATATATATATATATATATATATATATATATATATGAGACTGACTTCTCGATGGGGGGTTGCAGTCATGGCCATAAAAATGATACCGTTCCAGCTAAAGACCTTTATTAAGATAAATTTGAAAGACGGGTTCCCACTTCATCATAGGGACAAACTGAAGGGTCAGCTAGCATGAAGTTCTATGTACAAGACAAGTAACACCTGGGTCAACATCTGTGGGAAAATATCTCTAGAAGAATCTGTCTCCGGTAGCGTGTATCTCCTTTTTATTTGGAAATTTCCTAAATTGTCCTCTAGGGTCATGTAGCTTTATAATTGTCCAGGCCCCTTCTCTGAGGGCGTAACCTGTAGCCCCAGTGGTCAATTTAGGTTAGGGGTTAAAAAGGGGATTGGAAAATGACGCGGGAATTTTTACCCTTGATATCATTTAAACCTTACCTACCCTTACGTATCATTTAAATAAATATTTGCAATCTTTACATGATATTTTGGAAATATAAATTATATATTTGACAATATATAAAAAGTTTCAAAACATTCAAAAAACTTTTCACATCGTTTTTTTACTCATAATTCACAGAACTTATGTGAACAGCTTATGAAACTCAATATATATATATATATATATATATATATATATATATATATGCGTGTGTGTTTGTAAAGATTATTAAAATGGGTGTTTTTTATCGGCTACAATTTTATTATTCAATCCGGATTAAGAACAGTCGTTAAACCCTGAATAAAACACGCTTAATTTGAAAATACAATTGTAGAACACAGAGCATACACTTTCCAGCAAAAATCTGTTAACGTCTGCATTTGGTAAACTAGCCACAAATTAAAAAAAAAATTAAAAAAAAATTTTTTTTAAACTAGATTTTTTACACCGTATAACAATAAAATCTGGAAATTATTTGCAATTTTTGCATAACATTTGAATGGATATTTGCACTCTTTATATGATTTTTTTGGAAATCTAGATTACATTGTCACGAAGATTCGAATGAACACACCGTTTAACGTAACAGAAGAATTTATTGAAGCTAAGTAGCAACTCGCAACTTTACAAGACCGAGAAGTTCTCTACAACTTGTGGGTATCAGCTTTTATACCCGAACAGAATATTCGAGAAATAGCTAATTTACATATTAAAGAAAGATCTAGAATATTCAAGAACATAAGGAAACAATAAATAACATTTTTAGATTAAAAGTCCGTACTTTGGATAAACTGCCATGTCAAGCATCGAACCCACAATCTCCGGGTCTGGATCGCGTGCTTTGACCATTCGGCTACTGAGCTAGTTGGCCAAGCTTCTTTATGCGGCAATATATTAAACAATATATAGACATTTTTCAAATCATTTAAAAGACTTTTTATAAGTTTTTTAACCATAGTTCATAGAAATCATATGAACAGCTTACGAAGCTCAAAGAAGAATTCTATAATAAATTGTACAGCTTTGTATGATAAAATAAAGTGTAAGAAGATTGGATTGTATGACTTGAACACTTTTTAGTGTTAAAAAGTTGCCTTTATCCTACCTTTAACTTTGCTTACAGATAGTTTGCTTTAAAAAATTTTATCTCTCTCTTAGGAAAATACAGAACTAAGATATTTCAATTGGATAAGATGTTTTCGTCATTCAGTGATTGCTTCAGATTCTTTTCGAAGTGCCAGTAATATGTCAACAGCTATTATCGCGGCATATCTGTTGAAGTTAGTTTTATCCTCTATTTAAGGAAACTCAAAATTGGCCTTGAATGAAATAAGTTGAACCACAGCCCTTAACACTTGGCATGCCGGTATACTTCACCTTCCAACTTACGCGTGCAGCAGGCGTTTTTTCGTGAATCTCTCGAAAGTTTAGGTATTCAGAAAAATCACAGTAAATCGAAAACTACTTTGTTTTTATGAAAGAAACTCTTTTTATTTTACACTTTAATACATACTGTATGATTATTTAACAAAAAAAAACAATATTTTTACGAAATCACAAAAATAAACGATAATCCGGTAAGTCCGATAATCTGTCAGCTCAAATTTCTTTATCCGAGTTACAAGTTATGATCGCTAGGTCACTACATTAGGGTGAAAGTAAGCCAATTTAATTTTAAATTAAAGACACTACATTAGGGGGAAGTAAGCCAATTTAATTTAAAATTAAAGACACTGCACTAGGGTGAAAGTAAGCCAATTTAATTTAAAATTAAAGACACTGCGCTAGGGTGAAAGTAAGCCAATTTAATTTAAAATTAAAGACACTACATTAGGGGGAAGTAAGCCAATTTAATTTAAAATTAAAGACACTGCACTAGGGTGAAAGTAAGAAAATTTAATTTAAAATTAAAGACAGTTAGCTCTTATTTTAGTTGTATTTCTAAAAAAAAAAAAAAAACGTTATCTGTATGATGGTTTTAAAATTGCATTTTCTATGATGAAATATTCTTTAAAAAAAAAATTATTGCTGTCTGACGTGTATTAAAAGTTGTGAGGTACTATGTTTACAATATCCAATACTGTGATATATAAAGCTTTAATTACCAATTAATATATATCAGTTATTTGTTTCAGAAACTTAATTTGTAATAAAATTAAAATTTCAAACATTTCTGTGAGTAATCTAAAATAGAATAGGTTTATAAAAATCTTTAATGCAGTAAAGAAACATCTTTTTTCTTTTTCCTCTAAATTCCCTGATACCATCGTGTTATTTCGAGATTACAGCTAGTCTACTTACTGCACTGTTACTGAATGATGCAACCGGAAAATTGCAATTCTTCCAATGAAAGGATGGTATCGCCATCTATTGCAGAAAACAGACATTAATCTGATTTAATAACTCGTAACAAGATAGAGCCATCATAAAACAATTTCGCAACAGCAATCCTCGATAAACGTCAATTTTTCATAAAAAGATACAGTATGAGCAAGTTTTTGTAATTAAATAACTCCAAAATTAATTAGTTTATTTTTTAAATGTCTATCATTCACGAAAAAATTGAACATAAATTAAGTAAAAAGTTTAAAATGACAGTGACTAAATACCTAAACTATTCTACGAACCAAGGGAATGTTAAAATATTGATTTTACCTTCATTAATCTTTCATTATAAATTGTATTCTTGTCATTCTGGATTGAATTAATTAACGGTATTTTATAAGCTTACCTTGGCGTAATAAAAGCTTTTCAATTCAGAGCATTATCTCTGACAATTTCAAGGAGAAATTTTTTTTACCACGTATTCAGTCCCTTTTTCCCCTTTCAATACATATTCTGAAATGTATGCATTTTAGGTAAATCCCACTACATTTGACCTACCTTCTCTTACCAATATGCATTATGGTAAGAGTAAAATGGTCCTCCAAAATTATTTTGTGGACTTCTTTGTGTGTTTTCGTCAGTAACAGCCTCTTTCAGGCGTTCACTGCGTGCATCGTCTTTCGTGCCCATTTTGCCTGGTTTAAATTTAGCAAACCACTTTTCAGCGGTTGATTTTCCTAGTGCATAGTCTGGATAATGTTTATCAAGCCAAGCTTTGGCTTCAATAGTATTTTTTTTTTCGCTAAAAAGCAATGCTTTACAAACACACGAAATTCCTTTTTATCCATTGTTTTCAAACTAACCAAAGTTGCTTCATTCAAAGTACTATATCTCACAAATTAATAGTCCTACATCTGTCAAATTTATACACGTGTCTTTCGAAGGTCAGCACTAACTAAAAATTATATGGATGTAATACTAGTAGCACCATCTATGTGTCAGCCTACGAACTTTTCAGCTCAACTGTTACAGGGAGCAGAATAAAATCGTTAAAAGGCCTTCTTCTCTACTTTCGCTTTGATGCAGGACGTAATAAACGGACCTTCGTAGCAACTGTATGTCCGTTTTCTACGTTCAAAACGTACCTCCACAAAAGGAAGTAGGTCTTCTGTACATTTTCAGAGAATAGACTGAATTACAAAGACAATTTTTCCATAAACAGCAGGTGATTTCTTATAAATATTAACTTTTTATAAGGTATTGTAGCAAAATAATATACAAGGTGCAAAATAAATTGACCCATGTAACGATCCGTTACATGACCCAAGAGAAAGAAGAACGGAAGGTTACCTTTCTCAGCGGACAATTATGGTTAGCTGTAAGTAGACACGCGGGGTCCAGACAAAGCCGAGACAGTCGCTTAAGCGGATGTAAATTATGAACTGTCAGTACGCCGGAGCCAGTTTTTCTACGCCTTTAGGATGTCTACTGCCGTCAACAGACTCGGATAATAATTATAAATGGAATGACGGTGGAGTCCGCATATGGGCCCAGTTACCAGTGCCGCTCATGAATTTAAGTTATTTTGGTCGTTTGACTTACAGACGACCTTTCGACCACATCTGGAAACGGATCAGCTGATCCAGGCATGGAGTTGACCGCAAGATTGCGTCACCCTGGTTCTGGAAGGTTCCGGAAGGATCACGCTAGGGTAAACCGGGATCCCTATAAACGAAGACTGGCTGAGCCAGGAAGGGGGCTTTTTTTAGAGTTGGTTTGGACCAGTTTGTTTTTGTGGAGCTCGAGAGGAGTCCACTAGTCTCTTCGATTGCCAAAGCTTGATTCGCTTTAGAGACCGCTAGTGTCTGTGCTTTATGCTAAGAAGTTGACTTTCGACTTTGGGAATCTCATTCCCGTTATCTTTAATATTTTTTTTTCTACTTCATACATAGAAGTAGGTCTCTGAGAGTTACCCGTACTCTCATTTTGGATCTCCTGCATCCTTAATTTTCTCAACAAACTCTAGCGATATAAGCACTTTGAGCATTTCGAGCCCCAGTCAACTGTTCAGAGCATCAGCCCGGAAATTATATTGTCAATGTCACGTACCGGCACTAATTAGCGAACTGTTCCTGTGTTCGAGGACTAGCTTCATTGTGCCCACGTGTTGCATTTGTGTTAACGTTTATCTCAGCTCGAGATCTCAGAAGAATTCGAATTTACTGAAACCTGTACATAGCTGTGCATAATTATTCCCATGAATAAAGTATTTAATCTAGAGTAATTAGCCTTTATCATTGACGGCCTCGCCTACCCTTTCTCCAGTACGCCACACCTATTACTCAAAAACCGTTGGCCGTAGACATATCTACTTCTAATTATAATATGTTTGAAATGAGATATAAGGAGTTCTTTGTGGCAGATTTCAGTTTAAAAAAATAAGTTTGAGAAAGTTATAAAATCTTAATTTTTATACGTTTCATCGTTTTTCTTATTATTAGTACAACCTAAAGCAAGCTCGAGTTGTATCAAAGAGTTTTTTTCCATTATAATAGATAAGCTCTACTCTCAAGACCAAAACATTCTGACCACCTGTCAATAACGAGCCCAGCTTTAGCGCAACACAGCTTCAACCAGCCTTGGCATAGATGCCACAAGTCCTTGGTAGATGGCCGGAGACAGATTGTACCAGATGTTTAAGCAACGGTTACGCAAATCCGAGATATTGCGAATGGGTGGTTTTTGAACTCTGAGCTGCCGTCCCATGACATCCCAAATGTGTTCTATCGGATTGAGACACGGTCAGTTAGGTGGCCAGGACATTAACTGGAATTCAGCATCATGTTCCTGGAATCACTCCAACACAATTTTAGCCTTGTGACACGGGGCGTTGTCCTATTGGAACATTCCATTCCATTTCCAGCTGAAAAAACAGAGGCCATGTAAGGGTGCAACTGGTCCGCAATGATGTTCAGATACCCTGTAGCATTCATGGTCTGCTCTACCACAACCACGGGTCCCAGAGACACCCAAGAGAACGTCTTCCGAAGCATAATACCGCCACCACCGGCCTGTGTGTAACCTACTGTACATTGAGGGAGCAACTGTTCGCCTGGATGACGGAGTATCCTGACACGGCCATCGGCGTGATGAATGACAAACCGTGATTCATCTGACCAGGCAACTCTCTCCCACTGATCCATGGACCAGTCGCGATGTTCCCGGGCCCAGCGTAGACGCAGTTGGCGATGACGCTTGGTCAGCAAAGGCACACGAGTGGGACGTTTGCTACGTAGCCCTACATCCAACAGTGTCCGCTGAATAGTGTGCTCCGATACTGTTCTACTTTGCCCTGCATTGTATTGGGTTGTCAGCTGAGCCACTGTCTGGCTCCGGTTTTGCTTCACCATGCGAGACAGTCTCCGACGACCTTTTTCTTTGATAGCGTGTGGACGTCCAACACCATGTCGTCTACTGCTGGTTTCACCGTCATTCATCCACTTTGCATAAGTACTAACAACTGTAGATCCCGAACAACCCACGAGTCGTGCAGTTTCGGAAATACTTGTTCCGAGCCTTCGAGCCATTATAATCTGCCCTCTATCAAAATCGCTTAGATCCGCAGCCTTTCCTATAACACACAGAAGTAAGTGAAAGAATGATTCTTCAGACTCTAAATCAGCAGTTAAATAACACCTCCACCTGATCACGCCTTCCACATCATCCAGGCGAGTTCATTGCAAAATGTAGGGGTAGTCATAATGTTTCGGCTCTTAGGTGTAATTACATTTTAGTATAGTATACAGTAAAGTTTCATTTATAGCATTTACATCAAGCATTTCTTTCGTTTAAAATGGGATTCAGAGCTTTAAGAAATTATGGACCTCTTGAAAACTCACTTCACTTTCTGTTATAAAGAGAAATGGATTATAAAGTTTGTTTTGCCACTTAGTGTTGGTATAGATACAGGCTTTATGTGAGAATAGGTCTTTTATACAGTATGATTCGTATATTTGGTGATAATGGTATGTTTAATGTTTTGTTATATGTCTTTATTATGTTTTTCATTTTACATTGTTCATACTTGTACTTTGTTTTTCATGTATCCTAAACTTGAATTTCCAAGACAAAAATTGTGTTATGTCTCCATTAGATTTACAAGGTAGCTGAAGTACCATAATTAACTGCCTATAAATCCGCAGCTGAGTACAATTGAATTTCTCGAAAAAATCGAATTTTCTGTGTACGAATTTCGCAATAGTTTCAGAGAAAAATATCGTATAACCCGCAGCGGCGTATAATCCGCAGATTAAATTTTCACTATAATTCCGTGTGATTAACAGAAATGAAAGGTATATGGAAAAAAAGTATTGTATATTTTAGTGTTAAAAAAATTAAACTCTTTTACTTAACGATAACATTTTCTTTAAATTAAAAAAATTATTTAACAAAGTGAAAATCTGGATCGACTCGAAGAAATTTATATTTAACAGTAAGAATATAGTCTAATATTTTACATTAATTAGTACAGAAACAACGATACAAATAAATTATTCGAATGCATGTTTAAATACAAAAGATGTTAATTTAGAATTCTTAAAATGAATCTTTTTTTATTTAAATTTAATATGGTTGTTATTTGCATCTGTATTAAATATTTAAACTGCAGTTATGACGCAATCTAGCTAGCTGAAAGTAAAAATATAGAGAATGCAGAAAAATGTCTCTATTTCATATTATACAAGTGTTATTTCTTGATAGAAATAATTATACAAAATGGAAAATATAAATTTAATCGAGTACTTTTATCCAAACTGCTACGTCTCTTGCTGAAAAGAATTTTTATCCTCTTTAAAGGCTTTAACGGTGGTGAGTTAACTTGACCATTTGGGCCGAGCCCTTCAATCCAGAGGCTTCTGTCAGTAAGCACAAAAATGACAACGAGCGAAAAATAAACACATAAAAGAGCAAAGAGATAGAAGGGTGGATTCGTGAGTTCATAACACAAAACTAAAGAGTAGAGAGTTTAGGGATAGAAAAACATAAAATATTTTTGTGGCCAGTGACATCCGTACGAAAAAAAGCCGAAAAAGTAGAATAAAAGTGATCAAGATCGAAAAAAAAATTAAAAACTTTTGGAAAAAATAAAAATATATGTTTTAAAAATAAATAAATTGCATTAAAAATCTGAAAAGGGCTTAAATAATAATATTTCAACATAAAAATAATTTTTATTAAATTAGATTAAGTTTTATAAATTTTTTTCTATTGAATAATAATGATCAGGAACGTCAAAGTTAAAGAATTTTGAAAAAATAAAAATATATGTTTTAAAAATAAATAAATTGCACTAAAAATCCGAAAATGGCCTAAATAATAATATTGCAACATAAAAATAGTTTTTATTAAATTAGATTAAGTTTTATAAATTTTTTTTCTACTGAATAATAATGATCAGGAACGTCAAAGTTAAAGAATTTTGAAAAAATAAAAATATATGTTTTAAAAATAAATAAATTGCACTAAAAATCCGAAAAGGGCCTAAATAATAATAAATAAAAGCAAAAATCAATTTTGATTAATTTTGATTAAGATTTAGAATTTTTGTCTTCGCCGGGGACAGCACCGTAACCCGACGAGAATTTTTATCCTCACAAAAATATATATATAATCTGTGTAAATATGAGCAGGTGCTGCCATCTATTATCTATAAGGAAAGATATTTGTAAATTTTATAAAAATAATTTTTAACAACAGATAATACGCAGTGGCGTACAGTACGCATTAGAAAAAAATTTAAAATTTTTGAAAGTTAAACTCTTTTACTTAACGGTAACATTTTCTTTAAATTAAAAAAATTATTTAACAAAGTGAAAATCTGGATCGACTCGAAGAAATTTATATTTAACAGTAAGAATATAGTCTAATATTTTACATTAATTAGTACAGAAACAACGATACAAATAAATTATTCGAATGCATGTTTAAATACAAAAGATGTTAATTTAGAATTCTTAAAATGAATCTTTTTTTTATTTAAATTTAATATGGTTGTTATTTGCATCTGTATTAAATATTTAAACTGCAGTTATGACGCAATCTAGCTAGCTGAAAGTAAAAATATAGAGAATGCAGAAAAATGTCTCTATTTCATATTATACAAGTGTTATTTCTTGATAGAAATAATTATACAAAATGGAAAATATAAATTTAATCGAGTACTTTTATCCAAACTGCTACGTCTCTTGCTGAAAAGAATTTTTATCCTCTTTAAAGGCTTTAACGGTGGTGAGTTAACTTGACCATTTGGGCCGAGCCCTTCAATCCAGAGGCTTCTGTCAGTAAGCACAAAAATGACAACGAGCGAAAAATAAACACATAAAAGAGCAAAGAGATAGAAGGGTGGATTCGTGAGTTCATAACACAAAACTAAAGAGTAGAGAGTTTAGGGATAGAAAAACATAAAATATTTTTGTGGCCAGTGACATCCGTACGAAAAAAAGCCGAAAAAGTAGAATAAAAGTGATCAAGATCGAAAAAAAAATTAAAAAATTTTGGAAAAAATAAAAATATATGTTTTAAAAATAAATAAATTGCTTTAAAAATCCAAAAAGGACCTAAATAATAATATTTCAACATAAAAATGATTTTTATTAAATCAGATTAAGT
>CM063503.1:94553641-94578641 GCA_032207245.1 Pardosa pseudoannulata | reverse complement strand
GTTGGCATTACGTAAACAACAACCATTAGTCAACCTTTAACCAATCATGGGCCAACATGCCATATCAACGTTGCCCCAACGTAACGTTGCTAGCTGGGAAGCTGTCCATCATTGGCTGCAAACAGCCTGATTTTTAAAGATAAAAAAATTGTTCTAGAAAATGTCATTCAATATAATAATTTAGAAACTTACATTTTTCTATCAAAGTATATTCATAAGTTTAAATTTTACTATTCCTCCCAAAAGTATACAGTAATAATTATTTCACTTCTTGAATAGTCTTTGATAGAAAAATATAAGCTTCTAAATTACTGTATTGAATGCTATTTCGATAAATAATTTTTTCATGCTTAAATCAGGCTATTTAATGTCCATTAAAATAAATTGAGGACAAACTTACTTACGTGAATAAAGCAATGCGATTGCATATTTTACTAGCTATTATTGATTTTAAAAAGTTAAAGACCATACAAATATATATAAATAAATCTTATTTATTAGAGCTGCAATAGGTATGATCAAAATCTGTATTGGTTGACGTAATTTCTGTTGTATTCAAAAGTAAATCTTTAATATTTAGGATTTTTTCTACAGTTGGATTTTTTGAAATGCTTCCATTGCATCTGTTTTTCTGTTGAGTGGAGAAATATTGACTTTGTTTCTTGACTGTCTAATTAATATTTATAGTTCCTCATTTTAATACTTTTACCACTATTTTCTTTGTTTGTATAACAAACATTTAATATAGCAATGAGATTTTTAGATCTTATTTACTTCTTCATCTGAAAGTTGTATTCTTTAAAGAGTGCAGAAATGTTATCTAATTTGCTTTCTACAAATCTCTGGCCTTCTGGAAATTTAGAACTACTGGGCAAAACTAAAAGTCAAATCAAGTAGTTTGCTTGTGCGGGGCTCCTTGGCCAGTAGCCGTATTCCCAGTGGTTCACGGTGATGGGAAATTACATGAGAGGTAAATAAAATTGGTCCTAGATTGCAAATAAAATAGCAAAAGGGAAAGAGAGTTTAAATTTTAAAAAGGAAGGATAGAGATATTTTTGTAGATGCTAGCATTAATTTTTTTTACATTTTAATAATTTTTTAGGGTTTTTTATTTTATAATTTTTTTTAATAATAATAAAAATGAGTAAAATTAAATTCACAGCGGGAAAAAAAAAACGAAAATGAGAAAAGATAGAGAAGAAGTGCTAACTTGAAGAGAGCAGTAGAAAGCTTCATCGTGGCGCCACCTAGTGTCAGGGTGGAAAACTAGTCAAATAGATGAATTTGGAAAAGATTTTGAAAATTTGGAAAATAAGAGGATTTTTGAGAAGCATGGCGGCTCGAGGCCGTTTACGATTGTTGTTTCTTTGAAATCATAGTCTAGGAGTTCAGCCATGATTTCGTGCTGAAGATAGTATTCTTAAATAACATGCTTGTATAATATTGCAAGCCGGAGTATAACGAGGGTGCGTTCCTGTTGGAAAGTGGAGAGCTCTGTAGCAGAGGGTTTAACTTTGACTAACTATTATCAGGCAAAACCAATAAATAGTCTTATGCATGTTAGGCAAACTAAGATCTTGGGCAAGATAATTTTAAAAACTGTATCTAAATTCATGCATTACCAATCTGAAAATAATAAGCATTGCCTAAATATCCAATATTTAACAAAGCCAACCTATATAAATTTGAACTCTGAATGCTTTTATAGAACAGCTTTAAATATATATATATCTCGTTATTTAACTTGCGAATAGTTAAGGTTTGCTGATTGCAAAACTTCCAGCGATATGCCACACTGCTCTTTTAGAGCATCAGTTTAAAATTGTTAAACATTTGAAAAGTTAATATAACTTGTAAATATTTGTTAGATACTTCACGTGTTAAGAAATATTTAAAGATACAAGATCGGAGGGATATTAAGACAGGTGGGGGAGAAAAAATGCAGCAGCTTATCACATTAAATGACAGCTGATTTGAGTTAAAAGCGTTTACTACAAAAAATTAAAATATATAAGGGAAGAATGTTTATACTAGCAAACACAGGCCGGCAATATCTTAAGACAACTAAATAAAATGCTCTAGAACAAATATACCAAATTCAATAGTAAGACTTAAAAGAAAGTTTATGAAGAAGTGAAAGTAATACACCTCCAACCTTTTAAGGTTGCCCATATGGTTATGATACAATACTGAATACTGAGCGAATATAAAAGTTAGAAAGAACTTGGATATGACAAAAATATGTAATACTACATCTATCTAGTTACAATAGTTAGAAAATCATCGCTCCTTTCAGTTAAAAAGAGACATATATGACTTTGGTTAAAAATTCTTTCAGACATAAAATCGAGGTAAAAATACAGGTAACTGGAATAAAACAATACTCGCATCAAATACTACAATATACTCCACCTTATACAATAGTAAAATACTGAACACTGTCTACCAATACGTATTTGGGCACCTATGATAGAAAAGAAAAGCTACCTTTATTCAAAATCAATAGTTGGTACAGCTTCCAAGAGAGGCAACTATAGCGTTGGGGCATACGTCTCTGGGGCATACTTTCCCCAAGTCTTTGTACTACAGCTAGTGGTATTGTTTTACACTCGGCTTGGAGTAGACATACAAGTTCCTTCACCGATTTTGGACGTAGTGCACCTCTAATTCGGCTATCCAACTAGTCCCAGAGGTTCTCGATAGGGTTCAGGTCTGCGCTCTAGGCAGGTCAGTTCATTCGATGAACTCCATTGGCACCATACCAAGCCTTGGTTAACCTCGAAACATGACAATTGGCATTGTCCTCCTGAAAGTAACAGTGGTTCAACTCGTAAGACTGCCACAACGTAGGAAGCACATTGTCATCCAAAATAGTGCAGTAGGCATCGGCGTTTAGCTTACCATGAATGGGAGCCAACGGTCCATAATTTCACCTCCACCAAACTTGACTGTTGGCACAATGCATTCTGACAGGAAACATTCTCCCCCCAGACCCTGCCATCCGAACGGCAAAGGGTAAACCTTGATTCGTCGCTACAAAAAACCAGTTTCCACTGATCTACGGTCCAATTTCGATGTCTTTGCACCCTCCCTTCTTAATCACATAGTCCACTGTCAATTTTGGGTACTTCAGCTCGCTAGATATGTCCCTTAAGGATCGGCCACATTTGCGATACCCGATAATTATCTCTTTCTCGAAATCAGAGAGCTCCGCACTACGCGGCTTCCTGCATGCGACTAATGCCGATGCTGTTTCCTACACGATGTATACCTCAGGACCGCAGATATCGTCATTTGCATAGGTGTCCAAATACTTATTGGTAGACAGTGTAGAACATCAGTAGACACTCTCAGGCAAGTCACTTCCGATGAAATACGAGTACTTTAGGTATTTATTTCCCGAGGGAATGAGATTTAAGAGATGGCTGAAAATTTAGCGAGGCCAAGTTGCTTGATGAATGGAGACTCTTAATTTGTTCCAAATGATCTCCCCTCCCACACACAACTAAACATTAGAATCCCCTTCTGGCAAAATTATTTAAATACAATGCTAGTCTTATAGGCACCATAAAACGTCACGATTCTAAGGCTATTTTGTCTTGAAATCGCAGAATCACTCTGAGCTTGGTAGGCTAACTATAGCCAATTCCTGATTTAGCTGTCATACCGAAGTAAAACTTTGACAACTAGTATTGTAAGAACAGTACGCATCGTGGCAAAAATACTGAAGTAAAACTATTTCATAAAACTCGTTATCCAACCTACAATATATTATGTAATCCAAACATTATATCATGTATTTACATAACACTGCATGTTTAACCCTATAAACGTACTGGCCGGTTTTTTCCACCATTGATGAAAACGCTGTTAAAGCGGCCGAGCCGGCTTTACTGCTTTTTCCTTCCCCCTTAGAAATTTCTTTGATTGACACGGGGAGGTGCTGCGGTTGAAAAGGAGAAAGCAATTGGTGCATTTCGGGAATAGATTGTATCTCGCTTTTTTGTTACGGGCTATAAAGGACCAAGATCTGCCCCTGATTATACTTTTTGTATAGTAAAAGAACTGTCCGAAATTATACTTAAGAATATTACATTTTGTAAAATGTTTCTTTATAAAAAATATTGTGTTGTTAACATATTAAATGTTTTGTCGTTTTAAGAGATGCTTTTTTTTTATCATAAATGTTATTTAAACTTTTAAAAATGAGAATTTCCCTTGACTAAATAATTTTAATACTAACAGAATTATCAAGACTTCTTCCCGGATTTTTTCCTTTGCTTTTTCTAGACTAATATTTTATATTATATCTGTGTAAAATTATGATTTTATATTAATGAGAAACATTTTTAGAACACCAAACGTTGTTTTAACGTATTTTATGAACATGGACGAATTACTTCCTGCTAAATAATTTAC
This sequence comes from Pardosa pseudoannulata, assembly GCA_032207245.1. Classification (NCBI taxonomy): domain Eukaryota; kingdom Metazoa; phylum Arthropoda; class Arachnida; order Araneae; family Lycosidae; genus Pardosa; species Pardosa pseudoannulata. The sequence goes on along the minus strand of CM063503.1, from coordinate 94,574,222 downwards.
AGTTCTGTTTCTGTTTTATACTAGTCATCTCTTTTTATTTATTTTTCTGTTGTACTTATGTGAAAGATAAAAGTTCTTTACTACAAATATTTTTGTGTCTATGGTATGAAAATTTTCAAAAATAAAATGAATATCTAAGGTGACCATTTATTTATTTATACGAATACTAGACAATTGGCATCTAAGTTTTTCATATGTTACTTTATTTCCAATATTTCGACTCAATACAATGTGTAAAGTAATTAGGAAAATAAATAAAATGATTGCTTTATGACAAAATATACTAAAAAACAAAGTGATTAATATACTAATTTCAAAACGTACCAGTAAGATGGGAAAAATATTTTAATCTATACGAATGATATTTAGTTATATCATAGAATTAAAAAGTGACAAATATACTTCTAAACAAATATTATCCGGTTATTGCTCCCATATAGCCTTGTCTGTTGTTAATTGTCTTAATTTCAATTGAAGCAATTGATAAAAAATATATATAAGCTTAACTAAGACAAAATAATTTTAATAAGTACTAAGAATTATATTTTAAATATTCGCTCATTCGGGATATGAAATCTCCCAAAAATAGTTTAATTCTTAATCTGGTCGTGCGTTTTTACATTGATTTTAAATTGAATAAATTACTGGGGAAGTATTGGAGTTTTGGATAACACGAATAATTAATATTTAAAAAAGAAATAAGTAAATGAATTTTTGACCTTGACAACTTCGTTTCTGGGATACATAAAGATAAAATTTACTATGCTGCACATAATTCAAACCTTTAGTTATGAAGTACAGTTGTTCGTTAATAATTTATTTTTATAGTTTGAAGCAAGAGGATTTGGCAGAAACTATAATTAAAGCACACTAGACTAGACTAGTCTAGTCTAGTCTAGTCTAGTCTAGTCTATAATTAGAAAAATCTCTCTTTACACTTAGTTTTGTTTTTTAGTTGTTAGGGTTTTTTTAGGTTTTCAGTTTGTGCAAATAATTGTCTATTAAGACCCTTTTTTCACAAACGATTTTCTGTGCCATTTATTCATTCAACAAACTTTTTTTTATTGCTCTTTTACAGTTTCAGGTAATACCCATCAACTAAAAAAATGTCTTCACATTTCAAATTTTGATAAAAATTTATTCCTTACATTATTACAATACGATTTGATATGTTTTTTTATTGCTTTACATTCAGGAAGTCATGTAAAACAATAAAACTCATTTTCATTCATCTTATTACATTTTCATTCATTCAGATTACTAATTATAATTTCTATATACTATAATTATATGTTGACATAGCAAACCTTTATTAAAATAAAAATATACATTTCATTCGCTTACAGCTAAAAATGTATTTAAATTATTTTTACACATTTAAAAAGATGTCAAATAATTTTTCATTTAGACATCGTTCTCGCATGATTTTATTACTTACTTTATTATTTTCAATTAACCTTATTAGCGGAGGCATCTTAACGAACTTTTCTCTCCTAAAATGCCCAGTGTGTTAGAATTTGTTTCCTTCTAAAGCGGCCGTAATCCAAGACGGTCATTTTTCCTTTTCCCCTGGTTTGACGGGGACTATGACAGTTGTACCTCCCACTTTCCGTCATTTTCCATCCCTCGTAAAGTTGCCTTTTGTTACTCTTCCGCTTTGAGCTGATAAGCACAAAAATCTGTTCTATTCTTGCTGGTAATATTTTTCTAGGAAAAGTTTGCAATAGCATTTTGACTTCTAGCATTTTCACACACAATCAAAGAAAAAGAATTTTTTTTTAATTTCTTTTCCTAATATAGCTTTAATATTTTGGATCTTTAATCTGCCTTTTACCCTACATCTTTATGTTAAAACTAAATTTAATTATATTATACAACCTCGTGTTTTTGGTTTATTTTACGCATTATCGGCTTTAAAATTAAGGTTCATGCCTTTTTTTTCAGACTTCCTGAAATTTTGTACATAGTCTTATAAAGCGTTTTTCATTAATATGGGAAAGCTTTTAAAACGCAAAGTGTTTTATTGAGCTACAAAGTGTTTAACTTATGAAAACTTACAATCAATTGTTAATAATTCACTATAACCATATACAATTTAATACTTTTTTTATATAAATTGCATTTAACGTAAATAAAAATCGATACCCAATTTTTTCACCACATAGAGAGAAAACTTATGAAAACTTACAATCAATTGTTAATATTCAGCGTCCAAGGAACGTTTCTATAAAATATTGTAGGGGGACTCAACTTTTATGAAAATATTTTATTTTAATCTAAAACTTATTTCTGATGGATATTAGTGCCTAAGCCATCCTTTATGCTCATCTCAGGAACCCAGTTAAAAGTTGAATACTTTGAAAACAACCATTTAAAAGTCGCTTCTTTTCCTTAAAACTTTTCTTGATTTAAGAAGGAAATTTATTTAAAAAATTATTATTATTAAATATTAATTACAGTTATCTATTTTCGCGCAACATCGCCCAATTTTTTTAATACAGTTTAATAGTTTAATTTAAAATTATATTTTGAATCTTTTAAACTTTTCACTATGAAATTATTATTTGTAACACATTTTTCCATTTTTTTCCGAAATTTTTGAATTTTTTTGAATTTTCCGAAATTGGACAAAAATTTTCCGACCACGAATAATTTTTCCAAATTAGACAAAAATTTCTAACCCGGGACAAAAAATTTTTCGACCCCGGAGAATTTTCCAAAATAGGACAAAAATTTTCCGACCCCGTAGAATTTTCAAAATTGGACAAAAATTTTCCGACCCTGCGGAATTTTTCCAAATCTTTCAAAAATTTTCGGACCCAGAACCAAAAATTTTTCGACAGTTGAAAATTTTCCGAAATTGGACAAAAATTTTCCGACCACGAGGAATTTTTCCAAATCGGTCAAAAATTTTCGGACCCCGGACCAAATTTTTTTCGACCCCGGAAAATTTTCCGAAATTCGCCAAAAATTTTCGGACGCCGGACCAAAATTTTTTTGACCCCGGAAAATTTTCCGAAATTGGAGAAAAATTCATATTTCACGCGAAAGTGTTCGAGCAGTTGGTGCCATTAAAACTCGCCGAAAATGGGAAGGGGCATCCGGTTTTTCAGTATTACCCATAAAAATATTTCAACATACTATTTCTAGAAATAAATGGCTTATTAAAATCTGAAGAAAAACTATGGTTACAAAAAAAAAATAAGTTTTATATTATTATATTTGAAATGTTTTAATTTTTCAAATGTCAGTTAGAAATGCATGAGTTTGAAGTTGTCAATGAATAAATGCTATATAAATTTAAAAATGTTAATTATAGAATTTATACTTTCAAAAAAAAAACTTTTAAAGTTTACTTTGCGCTAGATGCTACGTTTTGAATATCTTTAAAAATATATTTGAAGAGAAATATCCATCAACAAATGACAGAAAGATATTAAGACTTTTTGAAAATAAAGTTGAATTTTTCATGAAGTGCAAATTTATGAAGAATCAAAATTACTCAATAATAAATTATTTAAAAAATGAATGAAAACCTACTACATATAACTAGATAAATTTATATGAAATATAAATTTCATATAAATAACATAATAGATCTGTTATGTGATTTCATATAAATCACATAACAGAGCATATGTCTAACCAAAAAAATATATAGGAATAAAACCTTGAAAAAATATATAGGGGCAAATTTGCCCCTTTTCTAAAATTCTGGGAGGTTGAGGCATTTAAACCCCTTGACTCCCAAATTACATCCAGTACTCCTCATGTTTTAGACTCAAAGGTTTAGATTAATAAGGTAAATACATGTAAAATTTCATTAAATTGATCTTTCTGCCATATAATAAAATTTCATTTAAACATCTAAAGACTATAAATATTTTATATAATTTTAAACTAGTATGAAAATACTAGTTTTAAATCTTCATTTTTATCTCAAACACTATAATTATATTTGGCTATATATGTATATATATTGTTTGATATTATTTAATACATTATTTGGTTTTGTTTAGAACACTATGGTTTACTATCTTGCCACAAAATGGGCTAATGACACAAGGACCAACTGACTAAAGTCAATTTGTATTGATTTCAAAACCCTTAAAAAATGGGAATTTTCAGCTTGAACAAAATAAAACAATTATAAAGGAAAAGTGGCAACACTATGTTATAACAAACTCAAAGATATACCATTTCACTATTGCAAAATGCAGTTCGTATAAAGAAAAATATAGTAGCTTTAGTGTCAAAGGATAAAATATTAAATGGAAAAATTAAATACACTACATTAGCATATACTTCTTTTTCCATAACTTGTTGCTTTTGGCGATACAATTAAATATTTTTGAAACAGACGCCAATCTGCAAACATCTACGTACGAAAAGCAGTCAGAATTTAAAATATAGTCAATCACATCAAATGGGAGACAGTCAAAAGTAGTCATTTTTAGATGTTTAATGACAAAACGGAACAGAAACAGAATACCATTCTTAAATGCTTAGTGACAAAACACAGCAAATAGAATACTCAACAAGCCAACACGCGAAACATATTATATTATTTATGAGTAACTTCAGTTTATTCTATAAAGAACATTATATTCGACCAATTAAGGCGTCACAGAGTTTATTTAAAAATTCCTGGATACACATATACAAAACTACTTCTTCTGGTAAACAGAGTGATCATGATTGCCAGATATTTTGTATGCATACATAATATACATAATTCAAGGACAAACACTAGGTGATAACACTATGACTGGATGTTGTTAAAATAGAATCAAGTTAATTATTCAGAAAAAAATATTATTTTTAATTCCAGCTAACACTTTTTACGGACTTGCTTAAGTTTTTGTAAATTTATGTATCGGTCTAACACATATTGAATTTGTCCCATATGTACTTGAAAACGGAACAAATGCTTTCAAAAATTTGTCTGATATTTTGTAGGAAGACTTTTGTAATTTGTAAAATTCTTTTATGGACTGAAATAAAAGCTGAAAACTTTAAGAGGAAAAAAAAAGGATTGATCTTCTCTGAGAACATTCAAAGTGTATATATTCCCCCGAAACATCAAAACAAATTATTCGTACCCATTTTAAGAAAAACTTAAATATAGGATGAAAACCTAAAATTATTTGTAAGATTAGATAATCATGACGCTTAGTAGATTATCAGTGATCAATTTAGTTTTTCACGATCTTTCTTTGTAAAAGGAATATTGAATAAAAATCTAATAGGCTTGTGTTTACTTATGAAAGAATAAAGAATAAACAAAATAGTTCTGAGTTTCCTTGCAACGAAAAATTTTTTTAGAGAAGGTACATGGCTGTCCTATAAACAGACTCCGAAGTTTTCGAGTATCTGTGATTTAAAATTTTGTCGTTTGGATCGATATTTTATAAATTTTTGAGACTCGTTTGTCAGCTTATTTTTTTGGCAGCTATAGACTGGAATCGTGACAAATATCGTGATAAATTCCTTTATTTATTATAAAGTTAATTTTGCGGAACTGTTTATGCATGTGAGACTGAATAAATCTTTATCGAAAATTCAAATCCAACGATAATAAAACGGCACGATGGCAGTTATTTTTTACAAAATCATGGTTTGCGTATTTCCTTAAGGAATTGCATAGTAGTCCGACTGGAGGCCATTTCGGAATAACGAAGATATCTTCGAACACTTCTACTGGAACAAGGCAAAGACTGCTGTAGATGATTGGTACGATTCTTGTGATGATTGCAAGTTCACAAAGGACCGAAAACACGCATCTGTGGACAGTTGCAAAATTAATGTAGGAACACATTCAGAAGATTAATAAGAGTTGACAATTTAAGACCTCTTCCATGGACCTTAAATGGTAATAATTACTTTCTAGTAAGGATGAATGGCCTTGCTAAAATAACATGAAATGGCCTTAAGACCCTTAAGCTTGTTCACGATTCACGATCAAGAAGGGACAACTGTTGCAGCATTGTTGTTGAAGAATTTGATTTCCAGATACGGAACCTCGCTTTAGTTCAATATTGATCAAAGGTACAATTTCACTTCTGCAGTTTCCAAAGAACTTAGCCAATTTTCGGAATCAAAGCCCAAACAACTCCTCTTCATCCACAATCAGGCGAGATCCACAATTAGATGTAATCGAGCCATCGCAAATAACTTCTCACTGCTCGTATTAAAGAACCAAGTAGACAGGAATAAGAAACTACCCCTGTTCTTATTCGACTATCAAAGTGGCGTAAATGAAGCGACCAGGTTCCCACCATCTCAGATGTTCTTTGGTCGTGATCTCTGAATGTCCTCTGATCTCCTGTTTGGTCGAATTCAGGATACCTCCTCTTCTCCCCAAGATTATGTCCAGAATTTCCAGAAACAGTTGGAAGGCATCCACGACTTAGCTGGAGAACGGATGAACATCGCATTAGAAAAGAGGAAAAGACGATACAGTGTTAGAGCTACAGGACACGAACTTCACGAAGGTGGTAAGATTTGGTTTTAGATATCAATTCGACCGAAAGGACATTCTCTCAATCTACAGTCACCTTGAGATAAGCCTTATACAGCCCTCCAAAGACTGAATGACATCGTGGTACGCATAAAAAACTACTACTTCTAAATTTAAGGTAATGAATTATGATTGGTTAACCCTTATGGTAGCAGTAAAGCTACCATAAGAAGCTTTAAACAGAGGTTAATCGCGGTTTGTTAAACAACTTTGGTGAGACTGGCCCATAGTCTTAGGCCTGATCTCACCAAAGTCGTTTAACGGTTAACCGAGATTAATCCATTGCGCTACCAATGGTGGGACACAATTCTTCATTTAATCAGAGATTAATCGAGGTTAGCCGTTAAACGACTTTGGTGAAACCATCCTTTAACCATTTACTACCATGCTTTTAATTAGACTAACCGGTGATTAAACTCAGCGTCACTATTTCGACGACATTTTAGCTTCACTGAACAAAATCTAATTTCAACGATCACATTTGACTGTTTTTTTGGATTCTTAATATATTTATTTATATTATATAAACAGCTTAAGATTGAAGTTTAGAATAGAGCAATTTGTCGCAAAGTCACGAACTGCTATAATGCCCTTCCTATTCATTTTCAGGTTTACAACAACCAATAGACAAACAATAAACTGCCTTTCCGTTTGAAACTAAAGCCAGAATTGTCATAAATTGAGATTTGCCCTACTGCGTGAAATCGCCTTATAGGTGCTAATATTCTAATCAGAACGTCCTCTAAAGTCAGCTGCAGATTCTAGTTTTATATCCTAACTATAAATTCTAATGTATTCGACTCAACTTAGTACAGGTTACGTGTAGTACGTAAGTAGAAGTTAATACAAAAGTAAAGTTTGATTTAAAAATCATGGATATTTTAATGATATTGTGATGACAATGAAATAATTCCAAAAAACTTAAATTTTTAACTGATTTCAGTATGGAAAGCTAGGATATTATGAATAAGAATGAGAAATTGAAGAAATAATTATGTATTCATTAACAGTAATTTAAACTGAATTTGTGATTTATTTTTACTTTTTGCTATTTTATTTCTCTTTTTATTAACTTCTATTTTATTTTTTAATTGCGTTCATACAATTGTCTGACTTATACAAAAACATTTTTCCATGTGACAAAATCTTACAACATATCGATAAAAATAACGAAAGATTTTAACTTTCATAATTAGATTATTATTTAATTTTAATAGTCGAATATGACTTTCTATTGGGCAAGTGGCTATGTTAGCATACTTTAGATGACGCTTTCTCCATGGTTAGTACTTTACAGCTGTACTAGCAAGTTCATAAGTATGCGTTGCATTTTGTCCATTAAATACTGGCTTTGCTTAGCTCAAATTGCTGGAAAACCATTACACACTGTTCAAAACAAATAAGGAAGTACATGGTTTTTAACGAATTACTCAAATATTTACATTTATAAGTAACATAAAATAAATCGGGTGATACCATATTACAGTCAACATGTGTCATTGGTGTCTTTGTGTCATAATGATGTCAAAGAGGGAAATTTATGGTACCAAATTCCTATATGTGACAATTTCTGATTCCATTATGACGTAGAAGTCACTCGTGACATATGTCAACTGTAATTTGGTAGCACCCATCATCCATAATGCAAACCCTAGCAGGAAACAGAAGAAGAAACTTCATATGCATATCAAATTTCATAACGTCAAAAACCAGAAAAAGTATATTAGGGCAAAAATCGGGTTGTAGCAGAAACGTCTACATCCTTGTCGTGCCTGTGAAATTCAGTTTCTCAGTTATATAATTTATTTTCTTTATTTGGAAAGAAGATTACTTGAAAATGAATGAACATCGAGATTTAACAGATTCTATGCATGACATAGTACAACAGGCAGGCTTGAAACCCGGCAAACTCATCCTAGTATTGCGGTAGCTGTTGGAATTGCTAGATTGCGAGTTGGAATAGAGTGGATTAGGTCTCACTAGGATGATTCTAGATCTCTTCTAGGATGACTTGAAAATGCCTGAACATCGAGATTTATCGGAATCCATGGCATGGCTTATAATAGGCAGACTTGAATCCCTGCAAACACAAGTCTCGTGGTCGCATTGAAATCCCCAGAAGTGTCATTACAAGGCTGTGGAAGTGATTCTAGGAAACAGGGAATGTTAGACGTCGACCAGTGTTAGGTTGGCCATGCACCACTACAGTAGCTGATCACCGGGGGTATACTGTTAACAGCTCGTCGAAAACAAACAATGGTCTTATGCTGCAAAGACATGATACCCGACGTGTTTTCATGTGGAGGGAAAAGGACCCTCGAAATAACCCAATATTCGTTCCTGTAAGGCCACGATACAGCTAGTTGGATGGTATGGAGTGGAAACAGCATAAGGGGGCGTATGGACCTGCATATCATTCGGAATGGTACATTGACGCCCCAAGGTATGCAGACGAGATCCTGAGAATTATTCATTATGGATACAAAGAAATTTGAATGCTATCAAATCCAAAGTAAGTGAAATTAACGAAATGTTACGTAAATTTATTTACCCTAACTTATTAATCAAAGACTTCGCATGGTTTCGAATTAATTTATAAACTTTGGTTGTAGTCCTAGTAAATGTTTTCAAGTTTATGTTGAATCAAATGTTAAGCCTTCCATTATAAACACTTGTTTACTTATATCCAGTGTAACTATTTACACATGATTTTTGTGTTACTGCAGTTTCATAAACCAAAAATAAATTTCCTTCTTATTTTTAAAATATTTTGCTGAGTTATTGCAAACTAAATATTAATGTTGATAATTTTCTTTCAGTTGTCAATGTTATCAGAAACGTTATTAGCTAGTAGTTACATTGGTTTGTTTCACTCTTTATGACGGATTCAAGTTTCACTGGTATTTTCGAATTTTCTAAATATGCTTGAAAAGTCTCGTCACATTCCTTGTAAAATTTAACTCCATTTACATAAAAAAATCTACGCTGCTTAAAATACTCTAGGTTCCATTAGGCTAGTGAATAACGAGGATTGTTAATACTCTAGAATTCATAAACTTGCTAAATTCATAATCTTTCGTTGTATTAATGTTTTAGTACGAAGATGATTATTTAAATATTTAACATAGTTTTTAAAATCTTGTCAGTTAGCTACGTTATTAGCTAGTAGTTGCATTGGCTTGTTTCATTCTTCTTTATCACGGATTAAAGTTTGACTTGTGTTTTCAAATTTTTTAAGAAATCCGCTTGAAAAGTGGCTTCACATTACTTGCAAAATTTAAATAATTTAAATAAAAAAAATCAACGTTGCTTAAAATTTTTGTCGGTACCATTAGGCTAGTGTATAACGAAGCTTGTTAATACTCTAGAATTCATAAACCTGCTGAATTCTTAATCTTTCATTGTATTAATGTTTTAGTACGAAGATGGTTATTTAGCTATTTAACATAGCTTTTAAAACGTTGTCGATGTAGGAACGTTATTAGCTAGTAGTTACATTGATTTATTTATTCTTTATCACGTATTGAAGTTTGACTGATATTTTCAAATTTTCTAAATCTGTTTGAAAAGTCGCTTCACATTCCTTGTAAAATTTAAATCCATTTATATAAAAAAAATCCACGCTTAAATTTACTCTAGGTTCCATTAGTCTAGTGAATAACGAGTCTTGTTAATACTCTAGAATTCATGATTTTGCTAAATCTTTCATTGTTGTAATGATGTAGTACGGTGATGGTTATTTAAATATTTAATATAGTCTTTAAAATGTTGTCAGGAACGTTATTAGCTAGTAGTTACATTGGTTTGTTTCATTCTTTATCACGGACTCAAGTTTGACTGGTATTTTCAAATTTTCTAAATAAATCCGCTTGAAATGTCTCTTCACATTACTTGTAAAATTTAAATCCATTTATATAAGAACCGCTCTGCTTAAATTTAATGTAGATTCCATTAGGCTAGTGAATAACTAATCTTGTTAATAATTCAGAATTCATAAATTTGCTAAATTCTTAATCTTGTAGTAATGATGTAGTACGAAGATGGTTATTTAAATATCAACATAGTTTTTAAAATGTTGTCAGTTAGGAACGTTATTAGCTAGTAGTTACATTTGTTTGTTTCATTCTTCTTCATCACGGATTCAAGTTTGACTGGTATTTTGAAATTTTCTAAATGAATCTGCTTGAATAGTCGCTTAACATTCCTTGTAAAATTTATATCCATTTATATAAAAATATTCAGGCTGCTAAATTTACTCTAGGTTCCATTAGGCTAGTGAATAACGAGGCTTGTGAATACTCTAGAACTCATAAATTTGCTAAATGAATTCGTAACAGAAAATCTTGAGGTAAAATTTAAATTTTTTTGTGAGGTGTCAGGTTTGACAGAATTAAATGTTACGTTAGCAATTAAAGAATTCTCTCTGGCAAACTAATAGCATAAAAGCGATATAAATTAAACTCTCAAAATTTTAATATAAAATGAAATTTTCTCGTTTTCGGCTCGGGAGGGGATTTATTTTTCATGGGCATTAACAGTAAATTTTTGTTTTCGTTTTGTCCTGTATTTTCTCTAACTTTCTGAACATCCGAAAACGAGTAGTAAGGCTCAGATTTAGGTGAATGATTTTATTGAAATTTCTGTCCAACCTGGTATGTTAATACGTCGACTTTAAGTAGAACAGGCAATATGTAGCGTTAAAGATAAGGATCGGTGTTTAGAATTCGTGTTTTCCAATTAAGATTTAAGTTTTTAATAGCAAATAATAGATATTATATTCGTACCGACTTCTTAAAGTTTCTTAAGAATTCGTTATGTTCATTGAGAATGAGAATTATTTTATTCCTTGCGTTACAACATCCCAAAATTATTAAAATGAAATAAAAAATTTAATTCTAGTATTTACTTAGCAGTCTAAACCTATTTCGAAATATAACGTGAAGATAATGCAATATGTCCTCGAGAACAATTAACATAAATTTTTGAAAGATTTAAGTTGCATATACTATTTTATATAGGTTGTATTTCGATATTTTACTTATTACTATTTAAATTTGAAACCTTAAATTTTCACTATTCAGCAGCGGTGTATCAAAACAATACAACAGCACTAAATACCTAACAATTAAATGCAAAATCATTAAATTTTTGTGTCCCCCTTAATGTTGGGAGTGTTTTGAAACTAGTTACAAAATCTATTTCTATCCGTTCTGTTTTAGGACTGACGCACCCTCCCCCCAAAAAAGATTGAAGTGCCAATTTAAAATATTGATATGGATATTTTAATTATTTTACTTTGTTATAGGCAAAACCTATCGCAGTAGTCGAAGAAATACTTGTTTATGAATGAAATGGCCTTTAATACTACTCTACCTATACACTATGTGAACATCGTGCAACAAGCTATTTAGAGCAAAATCGACACATCGCTTAGGCACCAAACTTGACTTTGGTCAAGTTTTTCAACGAAATCCGCAAATAGGAAGTGTGTGTTTAATGAAATTTTTGCTGATATGTAGACAACAAATTAATTTAGATGCCTTGAGGTATTTTTTATAGGTGTCCAGAAGGTTTTCTATAACACAAGCGCTATGGCTGTCAATTTAAGTCGTACCCTTATGGAGAAGAGTAGGAAAATGGATGTCGCGTGCAAAGGTAAGAAAATTTTATACCAGTGTTGGAATTGTAAATTTTTCTGTATAGACCTCTTAATTTTCAATGGTGAGTTTAGCTTCTGGGTTTATCAATAGAATGCTAAAGGATTAAAACAGTTTGCAATCTGAGACAGTAGATTGCAGTCACCGCCGGAGATTTCTTGGGATTTACTTTAATTTTAGAATACTATCAATGCATTTTAAAGCTAATTTTTTTATTTAAAATTATTTCTAAATGACTTAAAGCCATTAAAGTATTCAGCAGCATTTTTTAAGGAATTGAAGCATTCATAGAAAACCTGATATTTTTAATTGAAAACATTACTAAATTTCCTTGACTGAATTTCAAGTTTAGACATTGAAACGATGGTGATATTTAACGAAGGATCTATATTAAAAATACGTAAGAGTGTTCACTGAACATAGTTTAATATACTGTTATTTTAATATTTAAGTTCCACTTCAGTGTATTTTCAACACCCCACCATTCGGCAACAATTTAAACTTTAACCTGCTGATTTGTTACCCGGAAAGTTTTTGTATTGTGTACAATTTCAGTTTTTATTAGTAAATAAAACGGCCAGGCAAGACTTCTGGCTAGGGATCAAACATATGAACTATAAATGCTGTACAAAGTATCTTGTGAAATTTATTAAATGCCATATACTTGGTCTTTCAGATTTCTATCTAATGTTGCGTTATTAAAGTAATACTATGCTACCATTCACTTTATGTTTTCAATTGTGACCTTCTGGTATTTAATTTTAAACAGTTTTACAGGTGGATTGGATGGCAAGAAACCTTTTTAGTAAGGGCAATGATCAAATATATGTGGATAGTTGAAAGGTTTTCCCAAGAATTCAACGATTTCTTTCATAGATGAATGGACACTAATCGACATGGGATGTCATCACAGCAATACGTATCTACCAAGAGAACATATTTTATGAGAGGTAAGACAGTGAATTCAGTAATTGTTTCCGATGGGTTTTTAGCTACTTCTGATCATACTTTGCAAGCATGTTATTGGTGTAAGTGCTTAGTATTTCATATTTGAGCCAATTTTTAATTCAAAAGTCATTGACCTTAAATGTTTGTAGAAACCTTTTTAGTGAAGAGATATTAATTTTAAATTAGTACTAATTGTTTAGGTTTGATAGTTAGAAGTCATTGCCAAGGTAGCTTCTAGTTAATTTTAGTTGGAGTGTATTAAGTACTTAATTTCTAATTTTAAATGTTTTTGTTTTTCATTCTAGGCCTCTTACCTTTGAGGGAAAACAAACTTATCGACTGAAAATTCTCAGGAATATTATAGTAGGAATGTAAATTTAGTTGATCATGTAAAAGAATTTTTACTTGTTAAATAATTTTAAAGATGACAGATAAATAATTATTTCTTGTTGAAAATATAATTTCTAGTCAATTTTAGTTTTATTAGTGTGTGTAGTACTTAAACCTTAGTAAATATTATATTATTGAATTATTTAATAGATAAGACTTAAATTTTACACTTATATCTTTGTATTCAATTCTAGGTCTCGGGCACCGCTGAGAAAAATTATCACAATGAAATTTTCAGGCAGATTATTTAATTTCCATAATTACATTTTACTTTTGCACTGATTTTCATTTACATTGTATAAACTGCCTAACATTGTAGTGTAGGGTAACTATTCGATTCTAATTGGTATATTATCAAATCCTATCTTCAAATCTTGGCTTTTAATCCTGATCATTTTATTAAATTTAGAACAGAAAACCTTGAGTAATAAACTTTCTTAGAAAGGAGTTGTCAGGTTTGACAGAAAGAATTAAATATTAGCAGGTAAAGAAACATTCTCTCTGGTAGACAGTTAGATTTAATGTGGTACTAAATTGTAATCTCAAAATTTTTAAAACTAAAATAAAATTCTCGTTTTCGGCTGGAAAGGGGACCTATTCGAAATGGGGACTAACGTTAAATTTCTATCCTGTATTTTCTTTAACTTTCTGGATACCCGAAAACGAGTAGCAAGCTCATATTTAGGTAAATGATTTTATTAAAACTTCTGTCAAACCTGGTGTATTAATACAGTAATTAAAGTATAAAAGGCAAACTATGACGATAAATATACGGAAATTGTTTAGATTCCAGGTTTCCCAATTACGATTTCAAATTTTTTAATGGCATTGTTATCAAGATATTATATTCATATGTACTTGTTAAAAGAATTCCTAAAGAATCCGTTATGTTAATTGATAAAACCCTTTGCTTCCTTGTTCTGAAGCATCCAAAAGTAAAATAAACAGAATTAAATGTACACCATAATACTTTCGAGTCTATAAATGCTTTCGAAATATAACATGCATATAAAACAAAGGAACTCAAGAACAGTTTACATCCATTTTTGAAATTTTCATATTGCAAAATTCAAGTTGAATTGTTTTATTTCATTTAGGTTGTATGATGATATTTTTACTTGTTACCATTTGCATTAAATTTTATGTTAGCAGTTGTGACATAATGGTATGCGATAATTGTAAACAGTTTTACAGGTGGATCGGGTGGCAGAAACATTACTTGCGTCAAAGAAAGTAATCGGGAGTTGCCTGTGAATATTAGTTTCATGAGGGTTCAAAGGTTTCATTCATTGGTTAAGGGATCTAATCGATCTAATCTGTAACAGCTGTACGTGTCTACCTAGATCAGATGTTCTAAATAAGGTCAGTAGAATGAATGTTTAAAATGAAAGGTAAAATACGTTGTTCTACAGCAGTTGTTTCTTAAGGATTTTTAGCTACTTCTGATTCTATGTTACCAACTCATGTTGGTGTAAGTGCTCGTAGTATTTCATATTTGTACCGAATTTCAATTCAAAAGTCATTGACCTTAAATGTTTGTAGAAACTGTTTTAGTGAAGAGATATTGATTTTCAATTAGGACTAATTGTCTAGGTTTGATTAATAAGAAGTCATTGCCAAGGTAGCTTCTAGTTAATTTTAGTTGAAATGTAATTAGTTCAGATCTAATTTTAAATGTCTTTATGTTTTTAATTCTAGGTCTCATACCTCTGAGGAAAACAAACTTATCATACTGAATATTCTCAGGAAGAGTATCAGGAAACGGAAATTTAGTTGATCATGTGATAGAATTTTTACTCGTTGCAATATTTTATAAATAATGCAGATAAATGTTTCTCATTGCTAAGATAATTTCTAGTCTATTTTAGTTTATCAATGTGTATAGTACTTAAACATTAGTAAGTGTGTTTAATTTTTTTAATAGATAAGTAGTACTTGAATTTCTTTTAAATGTTTTTGTTTTCAATGTTAGGTCTCCTGCTCCGCTCAGGAAAACAGACTTCATATTGAACATTATCCGGCAGATGCTAGCAGGAAACGGAAATTTAGTTGATCCTGTAAAAGGATGATGTGAAAATGCCTGAACATAGATTTCACGGAATCCGTGGCATGGCGGATAATAGCCAGACTTGAATCCCGGCAATCTTTCTAGATAAGTAATTTGGGTGTTTTCAATTGGAAGATTAAGTGAGATTTTTGTAGAAATGTATTAGTTTCCCCAATTTCTAATATATTTGAGTGTTATCGGTAGTTTTTTAATATTTTCACTCAATATTTTTATTTTAACTCAAATTTAATGGATATAACTAAGGATTACTAAACAATTCTTCTGAATCCAGTTTCCATTTCATTTAAAGTACTTTTGTTCATTTATTGCAAACTCAAAGTTTATTGCTTAGTTTCAATTGTCTTAACGTTTGTAGTAAAGGTTGGATAGCGATTTACTAGTATGGATTAGCATTTACACTAATTTCATTGCTGCATACTTTTCTATCACAGAAGTTTTGAAAGTTGTTTTTGGTGGGCCATAATTAATAGACTTTAAGAGTATTATTTCGAACAAAATTTATTCACTTTCTCGGAAAAAACCATTGATTCATATTTCTAGAAATATTACTGCTCGGATGAATGAGGAGTGGCAATGCCCAAGAGTGATAAAATGTAAAGTTGTATTGATAATTAAAAAGGCGATTTTCTCAAGATTCGATTTTATGTGTTCAGAATTTGAGTAAATTTATCAAGTAGTCAGGTTTGACAGTTGTAAATTTTAGTTTAACAGGTAATTGCAGAAAATGTCCATTTTGGCAAAACTGTACGCATAAAACGATACAAAATTATTTTATCTATTTTTAAAGCTAGAATCTTCAATTTTCTCGTTTTCGGGCTGGTAACTCAATTATTTTTGATGGGGATTAACAGTAAATATTATTATTCTGTCCTGTATTTTCTGTAACTTTCTAAATACCCGAAAACGAGTAGCAAGTTCAGATTTAGGTGATTTTATTGAAATTTCTGTCAAACCTGGTATATTAACATAGCAATTGAATTAAAGGCATACTGTAACGATAAATATACTATAAAATGTTTAGAATCCTAGTTTTCCCAATTAAGATTTCTAAATTTTTAATGTCAGTTTATCCAGATATTACACTCGTATTTACTTGTTAGGAATCTCTTAAGGATCCGTTAATTGTATGTTGATATTTGTTACCATTTGCATTCTTAAATTACTTAAATTAGCAGTTGTGACCTAATTGTATGCGATTATTATATACTGTTTTGCAGGTGGATTGGATTGCTTAAATCATTTGTGTCAAAGCAAGTAAGGATGCAAGTAATTAGCGTACTTTTAAATTCTTTGCTTTTTTAATTCATTTTTTAGGAGCTTTAGATGTCAGTTTTTTGGGGTGGAAGGCTATTACATATATTCACAAGCAGAAATTTAATGTTAATTTGCGATATTGAGTTCTATTTATCAGTAAGAATAACTAAACTCAGAAATATAATCTCTTTAACGTTAAAGTTCAAACTAAAAGTTAAATGTAGATGCTTCCTGGTGTTCTCGGTATATAAATAGTAAAATATTAAGTTTCTGGAGTTAAATTCACTTGTGTGATGTATTTTAATATCTTTCATTATGCAGAAATGACGAGATTCCAACTTTAGCAGCAAATCCGTAGGTATGACTTATTTCTATTTCATGCGGTAAATCATATGGTAGCCTTACTCGGTCAAGTATTGAATGACCCTTTTATTTTGCGTAAGACCTAATAACACTGCAGTTTTTGATACAATACTAAAACATGATTGTTAATTTAGTGTGTAATGTTTACAATATTAAATTATATATTCTCCATATGAAGTTTTGTCAGTTTCAGTGCAAACCTATATTCATTATGTATATATAAACTAGAATTTAGGTAATTTCGAGTTGTAGACTACATTAAACATAATACAGAAATTAATTTACTATTTTATCCTAATTTAGAATTTGGGAAATACATAATGTATTACGTAATATTTTGTCAATAAATTTTTATTAAAATAAAACTTTAATTGGAAACTCGTATTAAAAAATGAGATTAAATTGTTTCTGAAAATTTGTATAGTAAGACACAATCTATATTTTTCTCTTTTATTGCAAACTAAAGCATCGTGCTCCTCAAAGTTTATTTTACTTTGTTGAATTAACGCTAGTATTACTGACTTATTTAAACGTTTGACATCGTTTTAAAACTTTGACAATTAGGATCACGAGTAACTAGTATTGATTGCAAGTTGCATTGATTTTTTTTTTTATTAATCTTTCAGATTTCAATTTGACTTTTTCCGGAGAGTCGAGAAATCAGCTTGAGGAGTGGTGTTGAATTCCTATGGAAACCAGACTCAGTTTTTCGAGAGAAAATCCTAGATTCGAATGTCGGTCTTGCAGTTGCAAAGAATTTATTTTTCCATATGAAGAGTGGAAAGATCCATTTTTTCTAGATACATAGATAAGTTAATTGCTTTCGTTTCAATGATTAAGTGAGATTGTTGTAGAAATGTGTTTACTTAAAGTTATCTTAATTTTCCCACAATTTCTAATGTCAGTAATATCGGTAGTTTTAATATTTTGATTCAAAATTTTTTTGTAAAATCAAAAATAAACTTGGTGGATATATAATTTATTAAGGATTACTATACAATTCTTCTGAATAAAGCTTCAATTTCATTTAAAGTACTTTTGTACATTTATTGCAAACTCAAACAGTTTATTGCTTATCTCTAGATTCATATTTTATACAAAAATTACTGATACCGTGAAACCAAGCATTTTCCCTATTTTTTATATCAAGGTGTAACGTAATAAAACCACTTTTTGTCTTTTCACAGTTATCCTATATATTATAAAAGAGCTTTAACCCTTTAAAGGTCACCTATATATAAACTCTTTGGAATTTAATGAAATTAATTCATAAATATTACCTATGAACCTTATAAATGCAAAATGTATTAAAATGTTTCTTTACAATCCTTAGGTTTGCATTACCGTAGGAGGGATTGAGGGGGGGGGGGTAATTGACAAACCCATCCCCTTGTACAGCGTGAACATAATGTTTTAAAATTTTAATTATATTGAAAGAACAATAAATAAGTGTTCTTAAGAAGTATAATTAATAAATAAATAGTTTAACAATTTATAAGTGTTGTTGGAATAGATATTTTTGTTTGGGGTCATACGCAAAAAAATTCGAATTACTAAATTTCCAGGGGCATCAAGTTTAAATACATATATTTCTAAAGAAAAAAATAAATTAAGTGTAGTACTATCATTTATTAAAATTTTTAAATGTCAAAAACATGAAAAACCGAAAAAAAAACATTCATATTTCTCAAAAAAATAGATAAAATGTTTAACAGGAGGTTTCCCTGCGGAACCACTGTCCGCTAAAGGGTTAAACAAAACTTAACGCTTGTATCTTCAACACAAAATAAATAGAATAACTTTAGACTTATGAATACATGAAATTTGGATTAAAACAGACATAGAAAAATGCCTTTTATAGTGATCATTAGTTAAAAAAGAGCATCTAGAAATAAAATTATGTGCATAAATTTAAAAACATCGAAGATACAGATTTCAAATTTCTCATCCGTGTTTATAATACTAGCCAATTGAAACAATTCGAGATTTTCAAGTCAATATCCACTTTAAAGTCACTTAGTCGTGCGTCACAGGGGAAAACAGTGTACAAATTCACCAACTTTTTAAAAGAATGAGTATTTACCATATGACAATTTGGTAGATGGCCATCAGAAATTTCGGGTATCCAAGTAAAACAACCCCGTAGCTCTGAGTGACACTCAGCGAACTAAGGAGTGCTGGAAAAACGTGACACCAAAAGACTATAAGACTATTATATACCACAAGACTATTTATATACCACACTACCATTTAATAATCACATAATAAAAAGTCAAATTAAATCTTACAGCAGTTCAAATCCACTTAAAACTGTTAATGTCGAACTTTCTGTAAAATTTCTTTTTTTGTTCATTGTTGTAAGATCGAGAACAAATTTCAAATATCGAGGTAAATGTGGTAAGAAATTAGTAATTTTGAAAACTTGCACAAGTATATTTCCCTTTTCAACAAAATTTAGCGATAACCAAAATTAACAAAAGTGCAAAAACTATTTTCACATTATGAAAAATATAGAAGAAAGGCTTGGACTTACCGTTATAACTTATCAGAGATTGACTACGCATTAATTATAGCGAATAAGAGGTAACAGTAAAGTCAATGTTGTCTCAAGCATATCACAAGGCCCTTACTTTGATCATTGTTGTTTGTTTCGAACCTTCGTTGTGACGTTATTTTGATGCCAGTTTGCGGACATTATGCGAGCAAATGATCAAGCTGACGTCAAAATGAAATCACAACTTCCAGAGTAAGCCCCCAACTCTCTAGTTCACCTTGAAAGAGCTTAATCTTCGATTAGCTCTAATCGCTAATTAAGAAAAACAGCTTTAATTTGTCACACGCACTTTGAGGTGGATTCCTTAGGTTTAAACTTAAAATAAGAATAAATTTAGAATTTTTTTAATGAGTGGAGCCATAAAATATGTCTTTTTATTGTCCCGTTCTAAGTCCTCTAAAAAAGGTTCACGTTTCTTTATTGTTTTACGATTCATACTTTAGGTTAATTTCCGAATCATATATTGAAACTTTTCTTCATTGATAATTTTTGTGATGTTTTCTGTATATGAATAGGAGAATGTAAAAAAAAAAAAAACAAATTAGAACTGTCAATATAAGGATTAAGATCAGAACACAGGAACACGGTATTTTGAAACTTTTTCCGACTTCAATTTTTCAAACAGATTCGAACTTCGATATATTTAAACCTAAAAGTCTGGGTTACAACCTAGCCCTACCTCTTTCGTTCAGCATACCTCTACTATATTTCTCCATCTAAGAATTTGATACTTAGTTCGACTTTAATTTTTTTAATAGTATAGAAAAAAATATTTTGAATTTTTCATTATAAGAATTTAAAATATTTATTCTACCATATTGCACCCT
>CM063503.1:94516141-94543641 GCA_032207245.1 Pardosa pseudoannulata | reverse complement strand
AGAGAAAATACCCAAGCTAGTTCGAAGCGCGCCAGCTTGTCACAGGTAAGTCGGCTAATTTCCACAATTCTGATGTTACGAATCTTTTTTCCATATAATTATTAAATTATATGGAAAAAATAATTAAACCAGCCCTGAGGAATAATTATCTCCTTAGGGCCGGTATCACCAAAATCGTTTAACAACGAACCACGATTAATCTCTGTTTAAATGGAAAATCGCGTCCCACCATTGGTTGGCGCGATGGGCTAATCGTGGTTAACGACTTTGGTGAGACAGGCCCTTAATATTGTTATTGGATTCCATTTATAATTAATAACTGTAATATTAGTAACAGATTTCAGCAGGAAAGGCTAGGATATCATGACTACAGGTGAAACACTGCAGAAATTATTATATATTCATTAGCAGCAAATTAAACTCAATTTGTAAACATTGAGTTTCATATAGCTGTAACAGATAAAAACTTCAGAAAAAATGATTACGTTTCTAGTGTTTCTAAAATTAAATTTTTATTTAAAAAAATGTTAAGTGTTAAAAATGTTACCCCATATCGTTAAATTAACGAAAGATTGTAACTTTCCTATTTAGATTATAATATATTAGTTGTAGTCGAATATGATTTTGTATTTGGCAACTGCAAAAATGCAAATTTTTATCCACTGCGGGGCGTATTTAAGATGCAGCTTTCACCGCGTTTGGCACTTGAGTAGTACAGCAGTTAGTCTGCAGGTAGGCGTATTGTATATTTTGCTGTTATTGAGTTGCTGTAATGTTTTGATTTCACCTAATAGCAACGTAAGGTGTTTCTTAACCCATCAATTGAAAATATAAAAGTTATGTGTATTGAATTCTAGGCTTTAAATGCTGAGTTTACCTAACTTTAATAACTGCTGTTACAGAATTATCTTTACAGATTTGTTAAGCCTAACTAAATCGGGCCATGTTTTATCAACTAGCAAGTTTAAAATGGGTGACAATTTAGGATGTTACATAGTTAGAAATTTAAAATCATTTATACTTTCTATTTGAAGTGTTGAAGGTGAGGGCATATACTCATTCACTGAGGGTGATAGACAAGCAATTGCACTGCTCTTATAGCCAAGATGAGATTAATTAAAGAGTTATTGTTTCAGATCTTTTATTTACATTAAGTTGCCTTTAAGTTTCTCGTATTTTGAGTTGTATTGTGAATATTAGTGTTAGCGCGAATAAATATATTGACTCTAAACTTTTATTAGAATTCAAATGTTTTGAAATAACATTTTATGTTTTGGAGAGATCTAACAACGGACCAGTTTTGACCCAGCAATTTTAAAATGTACAATTTAGGATGTCTAAAATTTAGAGGGCCTTAATATTTTTCGTTTGAAATTTTGAAGTGAGTGCAAAAAGCAATTTGTTTTGGATGAACAGATTAGAAATTTTTGGTAGTATTGTCACTTTTTGTTTATTTGTTGTACCAAGTTGCAACTTTCTACTGTCCCTATTTTTATTATTGTTATACTTTTTATTATTTCTGAGCTTCATGTTGTTGATCTATGTATTGCTGTTAACCCGACCGGATGGTCATTGTCAAGGTTACAGTCTAATTATCCCCCAATTAGACAAAGCGTTAGTTACTCATAAATTTTCTATGAGATCGTCATCACCTCCTCGCTTCCTTGTGAGCTGGAGTGTATTAAATTTGTTTGGATCACTTTTTGCCTAGAGGCCGAAACTTATGTTTGATCGACTTACGTTCGGAAGATAGAGTACCTTACACTTTGCTAGGTGCTCCGTTAAACTCAATTACCTTGACCTTGAGATTAGAAATTCTAGTTTTTTGAAATCTAGACTCGGATTTAATAGCGTGCTATTGTTGCAGAACACGTCAGTTACCCACGAGTTTCCAATATTTTTGGATCATTTTGGATATATTAGCAGTGCTCTGAATAAATATCTTGAGTTTAAATTTTTATCGGAATTCAGAACCAACAATTAAGCAGCTTTTTGATCCAGCAGTTTTAAAATGACAACAATTCAGGATGTTGCAAGTTAAGAAATTGAAATAATTTCTCTTGAAGTTTTGAAGGAGGGGGGGTGAGAAGTCATACATTCTAGATAGTCTAGAAATTCCAGGTAGTCTAGAGTGGACACTTCCCTCTCTGCCTTCGTAGAGTGAGGACGTTATCCTGTGCGCTCCTGCGGATTAGTGGTTTCCGGTTGTTACTGTTTTTTATCCGGTGCTGTGTGTGGTGTTGGGCCGCTTGGCTCGGGTAATCTTGCCGTCGTTGTACGGTTATTTTTGTGATTGTGTGTGCTCCTGTTATCGACGCGGACTGGACTATGGCTGATGTGGCTTATGCTGAGCCTGAAGCAATGGACGATGGATCGGTTCATGACGACGAGAGCATTTGCTCGAATTCTTCTTCGTGTTTCATAATAGACGACGTTGTGTCCTTCCACTCGAAATTTAAAGAAACATTCGACTCCAACTGGGAATATTACCCATTAATTCAAGACTTCCTGTCCTTCGTGGAGACCCTTCTGGACGAGCGAGACGAAGACATGCCTAAGGTAAGAGATGCTTTAATTCCAATTTTTGATTGCATTGATAACCGTTGTCATGATATTCATGTTTTTATGTCAAATTGTTATTTTAAAATGTTTTTTAATGGTATGCATAAATTTATTAATAAGTATCTAAGTGCATTTAATGTTGAAATGATTAGAGGTAACGACGACTGTCTCAGGATTATTGAAAAGAAAAATGCTAAACGTAAAAGAAAAAACTCTAATGACTCTGATAATGAAAATATTATAGTAACTAAAAATAGATTTGAATGTTTAAATGTTGAGGAACCCCAAAATAATGATGAAAATATTACTAATGAAATAACTAGTAGTAATGTAAATAAAACTAATGATGCAAATGTTAATGTAAATGCTCTAAATAACAGTACTGTAAATAATGAAATTAAACGTAAAAGTCCTTATCAATTATTTGTTGAGGTCCCAACTAACTGTAAACATTTATTGCAAACTCTGCACTCCCTATCTAGTAACATAAATACTAAACTAAATAAAAATAAAATCCAAATTGCTTAGATTCCTTCAGGAAAATCCAAAGATACCTAAATGAAAACAAAATCCCTGTTAGGTCCCTTGATTTAAAAGCAGATAAACCAAAAAAAATTCATTATTAGAGGCCTCCCTGTAAACACTGAAATAAGTGATATTGAGGAAGCCCTTAACGAAGTAAAAATTGAACCCTTAAAAATTGCTTATCTTACAAATCGCAAAACTAAAAAACCTATGCCACTATTCCTCGCAACTGTAGTCTCAAACTCTTTTGTAGATAATATTAATAAAATCAAAACTATTAACTATCTTGCAGTAACCTTCGAAAAATATAATAATGTAGGCATCCCCCAATGCTATAGATGTCAGGAGTTTGGTCACTCATCTCTAACGTGTAACTTAACGCCTAAATGCCTAAAATGCTCAAAAGATCACTTAGCTAGAGAATGTAACATAGAACCCCAAAACTTTAAATGTGCAAATTGTGGAGAAAATCACACAGCAAACTTCAAAGGTTGCAGGGCTCATCCTGCCAACTAAAAAACAAAAATACTAAAAAACCTCAAAGCTTCACCCCTGCCCCTATTCCAGCAGTTAATGCTTGGGATCAGAGAAAAAATAATACAACAGGTAATAATCCTAAAATAGCTATCCCAACTTCAAGCTTAATAACCTCCAATTCTACCCCAATTAAAGAAAAAACTCAATCCCCAATTAAAACTAAAGAAACTAGCAGCTTAAAGCCTAATGATAAAAGGTAAAATGAAAAACCAAATAGTGCTAAACCTGCTAATGATAATAAAAATATTACTAAGAAAACTAACTCTAATGAAAATAACTCTAATAGTAATAATTCTAATCAGGAAGGTATAGGTGAATTATTTAAATTAATTGTAGACTTCACTAAAAACTATAATATTAAAGATATCCTTAATATGTTTAAAGAAATAGCCAAAATTATGAAAGAAAATAATGATCCAATTCAAAAACTCCTGATGGCTTTCGAAGTTATAGCTAATTATTTTGACAAACCCCATGATGGTTAAATATCAATGTGTCTCTACCCTCAATATTTTATTTTGGAATGCAAACGGCCTCGGTAATAAAATTACCGAACTTAGGAATTATTTAGAAGACTCCGATATAGATATTGTATTAATTCAGGAAACTAAATTAAAACCTGATATTAGGTATAACATTGCTAATTATATACTTTACCGTAAGGATCTTGCTACTGTTGGCAGACAAGCCCAAGGTGGTCTTGCCATTTATATTAAAAGATCTATTAATCACTATGCTGTATCTGACCTTGTTTCGGACGTACTTGAGTCCGACTCTGTTATGGTTTTGCCTGACAACAATAACAAAATTCTAATAACTAATGCTTATTTTAAAATTGGTAGAGGTTTCCCTAAAGATGATATTCTAAAAATTCTTAATTACTCTAACTACTCTGTTATGGCTGGTGACTTTAATGCCCGTAACAAAGCCTGGAACTGCTATAGTACTAACAATTATGGCCGAGAGCTTCTAAATTTAGTCACCGATAATACTGATGTTAACCTTCTTCACTCCCCCACCCCCACCCCCACTCATTTTTCTTCAGGACGACCCTCCACTATTGACCTTGCTCTCATCAAAAACGTCCCCTTTAAATGTAATGTTGAAACTCTGGATATTTTTGACTCAGATTATTTGCCAGTTCTTCTGACAATCGATCTGCAGTTGACTACCCAAGTTTCTGAGCCCACCACTTATACTAATTGGCGTCAGTTCCAGGAAACTCTTGCCTCTGCTAAATTATTCTTTCCTAGTATTAGATCTACTAATTGTATAGAAAGTGCTGTAATTAACTTAACTGAAACTATTAATGCAGCTAAGAAAAGTTCTTCCCATATAATTAAAAAACCTAAAGTTCACAAATTACCTACCCATATTAAGAATTTAATTCATAATAGAAATGCAGCACGTAAACTTTATCAATATCTTCGTACCCCTTCATCCAGGCAAGAGTACTTTGTTCTCAAGCGGACTGTCGGAGAAAAGATTCAAATTTATAGACAGAAACAATGGTCAGATTTCATAAGTAACCTTACTACCGAGGACAATTCTTTATGGAAATTTCAGAAGCGTCTGAGGGGTAATGGTTATAACAGCATACCTCCCATCCATGGATTAAATGGTGTAGCTTTCGATCCGGCTGGTAAAGCAGAAGCGATCGCGGAAGTTTATGAAACTCAATTTGCGCCTAATGAGGATTTAGAAGACGAGGATCACGACCGCCAGGTTATTAGTACAGTAAATAATTTTCTTAGTAACCCTCCAAGTAATGATTTAACTCCGGCTACTATCGCAGAAGTTGCTTTAATTATTAAAAATCTTAAAAATAATAAATCTCCTGGAATAGATGAAATCTCAAATAGATGCATTAAAAACCTGCCTCCTAATATATTAATTTATGTAACGGCAATAATTAACTATATGATGAAATTTAAATATTTTCCAAATGCCTGGAAAACTGCAATAGTGTGTCCTATACCCAAACCTAAAGCTAATCTAACTTTTCCTGCTAGTTATCGCCCAATTAGTCTATTGAGTTGCCTCAGTAAAGTTGCCGAGCGAGTGATATATAACCGCCTCCAATTCTTCCTGCAGGGAAATAATGTGCTAATTCCGGAGCAATTTGGTTTTCGTAACCAGCACAACACCTCTCATCAGTTGCTTCGTGTTGTGGAACTCGCTAGCGAGGGATTACAATCACGTAAGCCAACTGGTGCACTCTTCTTAGACATCGCAAAGGCTTTCGACCGCATCTCGCATGTAGGCCTCATTTACAAACTAATCCAGCTCAAAATGCCTGATGCTTTAATACATTTCTTACACAATTACCTTTGCGATCGTCATTTCACCGTCCGCATACAAAACACTTTCTCCACTTTAAATTCAATAACAGCAGGTGTTCAACAAGGCTCCATCTTAGGTCCCACCCTGTTTCATATTTACATTAATGATATTCCTAGAAATGATTATACTTCTCTAGCCTTGTATGCGGATGACACGGCTATAATTGCTTCAGCCCCACACGTTAACTCTGTTGCTAGTTACATTCAGTCACACTTGGACACTCTGGAAGATTGGTTTACTAAATGGAAAATTAAAGTCAACCCCTCTAAATGTAATGCTATTTATTTTACTCGTACTTACAAAACTCCCCCTAGATTATATCTACTCGACGAGGCAATTAACTGGGAAAACTCTGTAAAATATTTAGGTGTAATATTAGACAAAAAACTAACCTGGCGTCCTCACATAACGGAAGTCAAAAATAAAATGATAGGAAAATTAGAAAATTTAAAAATGCTTCTTAATAGTAGACACTTAAGTAATAAAAATAAAATTATTTTATATAAAACAATAGTTCTCCCTACCGCTCTTTACGCAGCTCCGGTCTGGTCGTTTGCCGCGAAGTCTAATATGAATTTAATTGAAAAAGTACAAAATAAATTCATGAGGCGAGTTAGAGGCGCACATCGATATTTATCCAATGAAGTAATAAGACGTGATTTCAATATGTTAACGTTCAAACAATCTTGTATTAAATCATCCCAAAATTTTTACTATAGCCTCAATAGTATTCCAAATGAAATAATAGCCGAACTTCCGGATTGCGATCACTACAGCCCTTCTAAGAAACGCAGGCCTCGCGCCGCACTGATCTCCTGACAATAGTTAATCTACCTTAATCTCTTCCGCTCTGTGCTTATTACTTCATCCCCTTCCCTTTTATGTTGTAATGTAAATGTGATGTGATGTGAAAAAAAAATATAAAATAATAAAAATAAAAATAAAAATTATAAAATAATAAAAATAAAAATTATAAAATAATAAAAATAAAAATTATAAAATAATAAAAATAAATAAAAATATTTATGTGTATTTTTTATTATGGAGCAGAAATTGTACCTAACTGTGTTTGATGTTATTAATTAGATCGTAAGACTCCATCTAGTGTAAAACCTAAAAGTGCCTACTAATTCTTTTCCTTTCAGGGTATTGATACTTTCTGTTCAAGTATTTTTCAGGTTCAAGACTACAACCACCAGCCCTTACGATTTCTCTTACCCACCTTTTAATGACCGGCATCTAAATTACTCCTTTCTAAATTTAAAATTATATTTTTCTTAACAGAGCTCACCTCGCTTACTTCTTACCTTTAGATCGGGGATAAGGCCTTCTGGCTAAGGAGCCCCATAACCGCCCGTAATTATCGGGGAGGCGTAGTCTAGAGTCTTGAATTGGTTAAATGAACTATATTCAGAGAATTTATCTTAAGTTACCCACCACAAGTTTCGCATGATTTTGAATTGCTTTGAATTATCGGACCTAAAAAAATTAGTCTTTTAGTTTTTATTGGCATTTGATCGCTTATTATAGCTTTGAGTAGTGTTACATTTTTAACGAAACTTTAATACATATTACTAAAGATAATCCTAGATTATTTAATTTTTTAAAATTTTACGATCTTAAAGGACTTTGATTGCGAGTGCAAACAGTCATTCTTTCTAGATATAGACTAAAAACTTGAGTGCATTCAAATCTAAGCTTAAAGTGCTGTTGTTGCAGAACTTTAATTTACCTTAAGCTACCCACCGGTTTCCCATATTTCGGAATCGCATGGGAAATATTAGTAGTCCTAATAAATATTGAGTGAATTTTTATAACTACAAAGTTTAAGTTTTCATCATAAATTTTTATTTACTGGAAATATAACTATTAATAATTCCTATACAAAATTCTTCTCGATCGTAAATTTCCTTATTTTTAAAATATATTCTACACACATACATAACAAACTAATGCTTTGGGTTCACCATTAAAGTTATTTTACTATTATATTAATGATGTAGTACTAGAATGGTTGTTTAAAGTAAATTTAAAAATTTACCAATTAGGAACATAATTATTGACTAATCGTTACATGATTTTAATGATTGCATCCCTTTCTTTCAGATTTAAGTCATCAACTTGTTTATGGAGAGAAAAAGAAGAAATGAAGTTGTAGAATTTGGCCGGATTTCCGAGAAAATTGGAATCACTACTTGTAAAAGAAAATCGACACTGGTTCAGTTATTTTTCTAGAAATATCAATAACTAATGAATATAATGAAGGATTGGTGAAACAAAATTACATCAAATTTAAAGTTGTTCAAAATTCTAACGATATTAATTGAGGAAAATCTAAAGCTTTCTAAGAAATTGTCAAGTTTGACAGTTATAAATCTTAAGTAACATGTAATTGCGAAATATTCTCTGGCAAATAATATAAAAACAGGATATAAAAATTATATTCTCAAAATTTTTTTAAACCAAAATAACTTTAGTTTTCTCGTTTTCGGGTCGGGAACGGGTTTTTTACATGGGGGATAACAATAAATTTCTATCCTGTATTTTCTGTAACTTTCTAAATACCTGAAAACGAGTAGAAAAGATTTAGGTAAATCATATATTGATAAATTTTCACTTGAATTTCTGTCAAACCTGGCATATTCCTACAGGAACAAAGAAATATTTTAACTTCGATATAGAGGGCTAGATATATATACAACGATATTTTGAGTTCTATTTACCATTAGATTTTTAGTCTTAAGTAAAGCTTTTTAAGCGATATTCGAAGATATTTGTGAACTGAAGAGTTCTTTACCTTCTGAATTCGTGATTCTACTTTTAAAGATTTAAAATAGAATCAGTAATGTATTTGAACTTAAAGCCTGGATGTTTTTAAGGTTTAGAATATTGAGTACTATTTAAGTCTTTATCTGATTGTATCCTACCCTGAGCAAGGAATTGAACTGAAATTATGTCTACTTTTGAGTCAGTTTTCATATTTAATCTGATTTGTTTAACGATACGATGTTTAAAAAGGTTTAAAAATTAAAAGAGGCTATGGGTGTTATATTAAAATCCCTATGGAATATTTTGTATAAAAGTATTTTCTCTAATTTGTTCTGTAATATCTATTTAAAACTAAATTTTTTTTTATTTTTGAGCATATATTGAGAGTAACAAATGCTGTTTTACCTACCTGCCTAGCTGTAGATATGTGTCGTTGAAAAATTAGCAGTTATAACCAGGGCTTCAAAAAATGCTTATTTTGGTTCGATATAGCTTCAGTCCTATTGTTATTCCAATCAACTTATCAATATTTTCTAATTTAATGTCAACCATATAATTATCGTCATTACATGTGCCTTGATACTCTATTTCCCGTTTCGGTGTTTACTAGTACTTTTCTGCTTCGGTGTCGTACGAAACTACTTCTAGAAGGCCGATTTAACTCGGTTGAATGTTTAGCAGCCAAATACGATTTTTATAATGAATAGCAATGCCAATTTTGCAGTTCTTTTCTTACCGCTCGTATAGTAAATGCTGGTTATTTGTATCAATTTAAGTAGCGTAAAAACTAAAAACATACAATCTACTGAGTTTTGATATAATTAAATATTTTGTAATGTTTTCAGTATAAATAAGAATATACACAAAATTCATTCGATAATGAACAGAAAACCATCATTTTTGATTAAAGCCCATAGTTTAGTTGAGCATGAATGAAAATTGCTGATCGAAGACCTGGTTATAACTTTATGGTATTCTATTGAATAATTCCAAAACTTTTTTATAGTTGAATTGAGTGCCACAAACATTACTTGGGGCAAATGCTGAAACGGCCTGACTGAATATGTGGATGCCAGATGTCAAATGGGCGATAAAGCGCAAAGTATGGTAACCTGTACTATTTACTCCTTTGTTCTCCGTGTCTTTTTGCATGTTCATCCAGAGCAGGCTCTTTCTTTGCAACCTTTTAATACCCAATGAAATGCTCCAAACGAAGACTTGATTGTTATTTTGTGGTATTCTATTCAATAATTCTAATTTTTTTAGTTGAATTGGGTGACCTGAATTGAGTGAGTTATTCGGGGCAAATGCTGAAATGGCCTGACTGAACATGTGGATGCCCGCTGCCAAATGTGTGATAAAGCGCCAAGTATTCTAACCTGAACTGTTTACTCTTCTGTCATTTTCTACTGTTCCTTCTCTTTGTGCAACCCTTTATTAATGTATGAAATGCACCAAACGAAAAAGTTAAAAATAAATGATCAGTACTTTAAATTCCAAATGAATCTTTAAATGTAAAATTTACTAGCCTTTTAATGTTCTTTGAAATTTTGAGCTATATCTGGGAGACGGTTTATTATCGGTTTTGTTTCATATAAGATGTAATTTTTAATTGTTTTGTTTCTAAAAGTCGTTAATTATTTAACGGATCTAAAAAAAGAATTTTTTAACGTTTAAAAATTAAATTCCCTTAATTGCCTTAAATATTCAAACAATATATGAATAGTCGTTATGAGAATTAAAGTATAAGTTATCTTAATTTCCCGCATTTGTTGGTATTAATTGCATTATATTTTACCATAGCTCACTATAAGTATAGCTACGTTATTTCCTTGGAAGATCTGCTCCCGCTCATGACAGACTTAAGGTTACTTCATCCGAAAGGGTTGGCACCATTTAAAAATCGCCAAGAACAGGAAGGAGCATCCGGTTTTTCAGTAGTACCGTTAAAACCTCTGGATATTCATTCGTAGTAAAAGTTTTCAAGAAATCTGTCTGATCTGTACAGATGTATGAATAGGAACCCTGAGCTATCGCAGCCGACTACGAAAATGTGTTCTCGGCATATACAGGTAGTGAGTTGAATATCAGTGCAAATAGAAGGTAAGTCGCTCTATTTTATAATTACAGTACTCTAGAAGCTGTTTTTGACTATGCAGTAAGAAGTTGATGTTAATATTAAGATTTGCATTATCTGCAACTTGCACATTATGGTTTATGTGAAATTCGCTTTTCTAAAATATTTATAAAAATAATAAACTACAGAAAAATAATTTTAATTGGTACTAGTTTAGCATTGTTAGAAGTTGCCACTAAAATTTCTAGATAATTTTAAAATGGATAAGGAATGATTGTTTGTATATCTTTTTTTACCAAATATTGGTATTTCTATGTCCTGCACTCCCTTGGTGTGATAAGAATTTAATTCTGACTAAAGAGATGCAGGTAAACTTGATTGGGAAACATTCTAGTCAGTTGTTATTTGAAAATAATTCACTTAATTCGTTGTCAATTATGTAATACCAAAAATGCCGAAGTTTCAGGGAAATATGTAAACTATTAACTAATGTCATAGTGGTAGTTCAAACATTGTTATACCCAGAGTTCAGAGTCATTTTGTAAATTAAAAAAAATTTGAATTGTGCTATGTGGAAACAATACCTACTTTTTTCCGATGCTGTGGATTTAATGTATACATACATGTGATGTATAAAAATTATACTAAAAATTGAGTAAATTCTAATCTTTCCCATAGTTATTCCTTCAAATCTATTTTTCTATAAACGAAATATCTTATCTAAAGGAGTATTCATGACTTGAATTTTTCCAACCCATTTTCCAAAGCTAACTCTGAAATAAATGCAAATCATTTGCCCGTTCACCGCATTTTCCAGCTGTCGCGTCAGATTGTTAAACCTTTTTTATACGTGTTATGTTTTACCGCTGAGAGCGCTGACTAATTTACCCACTCTGGGGTTCGATTATATAGAAAAGTCTTTTCCTATTTATCTTGTGCGTTTGACAGAATAACATGTCGTATTCGTGGCTCCGAAATAAAAGTTTAAGTGACTTGTTTAAAAATATTTTTCCGTATGAAAAATTTTACCGGGTAACTAAATGACAGAAGATTGAACTTTCATTATTAGATCGTTACGCAATAGTCAGATATGGCTTTCTATTGGGTGAGGGAATTAAAATTAATATGTGGGCCATGCTAGCGTATTTTGGAGGAAGATTTTTCAACATGGTTACTTGTACACTGTAACAGCAAGTGTACATGTGTAGGTGTTGCAATTTAGTGTATTAAATACTGGCCTTGTTTTGGATAACCTTTATATTTTGGCTTAGAACTGATTAAAAACGCATCTGTTAGATCCAGCAATTTTTAAATGCTCGGTAGGGTAGAATATCGAGAGTTAAAAGAATTTACAGGGCTTGATATCTTCAATATGATGTATTAAAAGTGAGTGCAAAATGCCGTTTATTATGGATGAACCAGACAAATCTACAGTAGGTTAAATTAACGAAGACTACCATAAATTTATCTACTCTAAGCTACTTATGAAAGGCTTCGCACACTTTCGAATTACTTTAGAAATATTAGTGTTAATAAATATGCCTTAGTTTATAATTAAAAGTTGAAGCTTCCATTATAAACACTTAAAATCTATCAATTTTTTTAGTTTTTAAAATCTGTCAATTAGGAACGTGATTAACTAGTATTTACATATATGTTCCATCCTTTTTTTCTGCTCCCCCCCCCGAGAAATCGGTTTTAAAAATGGCTTCACATTTCTGAAAAACAAATTCATTTTGGTAAAGAAAATCAAGTGCTTAATTTTTTTGTATCATTAGGTTAGTGAATAACGAGGCTTGTTAATTTTCCTCAAGATGTTATTCCGTTCAAAATTTAGCAAATTTATTAATTCGAGAATATTAAGTTTTCCAAGTAAGAAGTTGTCAGGTTTGACAGATTTAAATGTTACGTTAGTAGGTAAAGAATCATCCTCTCTGGCAAACAATTCACACAAAAGCGATACTATATTAAATTTTGAAACCAATCTAATTTTCTCGTTTTCGGCTAGGGGGGGCGATCTATTTTAGACGGGGAATAACAATAAATTTCTATCCTGTATTTTCTCTAACTTTCTAAATACCCGAAAACGAGTAGCAAGGATCAGATGTAGGAAAATCATTTTATTGAAATGTCTGTCAAACCTGATATATTAATACAGAAATTGAAGTAGAAAATGAAATATGTAGCGATAAAATACGAAGCGATGTTTAAAATTCCTCTTTCCCTATTTAGACTTAAGAATATTTAATTGCGAAGCTTTTCGAGATACTGTTTATATACGTACTTTTTAGTCATTGCTGAAGTATTATTTGTCATTCACAAATGAAAAAACTATTTTATACCTTGCTTTGCCACCCCCAAAATTTTTAAAATGAAGTAAATACTCATTACCTTTTTAAGAGTCTGAAAGTGTTTCCGATTTATAACGTGCAAATAAAGCAGTAGGCACTGAAGAACTCTTTAGCATAAATTTTGGAAAACTTCACAGATTGCAAGAAACGTACCATCGTTCTATTTTATTTAAGTTGTATTTCTACACTTATGTTTTAATATTTCAACTTGTTACCATCAAATATTTTCAGAACGTTTAGGATGTTTAACTTCGGTACCAGAGTTCGTGGGTTCGAATCCTATTGTGGCATGGATGTTAATAGCAGTTTGGAATTGGCTCTAAGCAGGAAGTCGTTGTGTCATTAGCCCTCGTGTTCGAAATGTAGAACATAAAAACTAAATCCGATCTCATTAGCCCCGTTTAGCAACTGACTCAAAACAAAGCCATTAAATTTCGTTCTTTCCTTAATGATCAAATTTATTACAACCATTTTAGGATTTCCTCATGTTTGGCAGTACTCGGTATTAGAAACTTAAGACGGTTAGTCTTAAATACATCAAAATATAATATCTAGTACTGAGGAAGACAAAATTTCGTATGTTATCATTATTATTGCGTAAAAGATTTTACGTTGTGTACAAAACCTACAGAAATAGTAAAGTAATTTTACCTCGTTTTGAATGCAAACTGGAACTTGTGAAATATTTTGAAGTGTTTTCTGTAGTTATGTAATATCTATTTAAAAGTAAATATTTCTTATTTTTGAGCCTATATTGAAAATAACAAATAGTATGCTATCATTTTATCTGTCTGCCTAGCTGTAGATATTTATAGTTGAAAAATTAGCAGTTATAATCAGGCCTTCGAAAAATGTTTACGTCGGGTCAATATAGCTTCAGTCATTTTGTTACTGTAACCATCCTAATATTTTCTAATTTAACGTCAACCGTATAATTATCGTCATTACATGTATATTGCTATTCGATTTCCCGTTTTGATGCTTATTAGTACTTTTCTGTGTCAGTTTAGCATGAAACTACTTGTAGAAGGTAGATTCATTTCAGTTGAATTTTTAGCAGCCAAATAAGATTTTAATGATGGATAGAAATTCAAATTTTTCCAGTGCTTTAGTCACCGCTCGTATCGTCAATGTAAGTTACTTGTATCAATATAAGTGGTGCAAAATTAAAAACATAAAATACAATCTTTCTATTCTTTGATAGAATTAAATATTTAGTTCCTAATATTTTTAGTACAAATAAGAATATACATAAATTTCTTCATTCTTTTAGACTGAACAGCTTAAACCCATATATAGTTTAGTTGAACATGAATTTAAGACTACTCATCGAAGACCTGGTTATAATTTTATGGTATTCTATTGAAAAGTTCTAAATTTTTAGATGAGTTGAGTGACAAGACATTACTTGGGGCAAATGCTGAAAAGGCTCGACTGAATATATGGATGCCCGCTGCCAGATGCGGGATAAAGCGCCAAGTATGGTAACCTGTACTATTTACTCCTCTTCTTGCCGTGTTATTTTTTTGTTCATTCAGAGCAGGCTGTCTTTATGTAACCCTTTAATAACGTATAAAATGCACCAAACGAAAAAATTAGTTAAAAAACGTTCAATACTTTAAATTCTAAATAGATCTTTAAATGTAAAAGGTACTAGCCTTTTAATGTTCTATGTAAATTTGAGCTACATCTGTGCGGTGCTTTATTACTGGTTTTGTCATGAAACGAAATTATAATTGTTTCTAAAAATCTGGAATTGAGGAATCTCAAAAGATTTGTTAATGTTCAAAAATGACCTTAATTGCATTAAATATTCAAACAATATATGAATAAACAATGTAAGAATTGAAGTATAACTAAAGTCTAGATTTCCCGTTTTTGTTGCCATTAATTGCGCTATATTTCTATTTCACCATAGCTCACTGTAAGTATAGCTAAGAGTTTCGTCGAAAATCTGCTCAGCTCATAGATCCTTACCATTACATCGTAAGGGTTGCCACCATTTAAAAATCTCCAAGAATTGATTCTTCAGTACCGCTGAAACCACTGGATGTTCGTAAGTTTCCACGAATTCCGACTGCCTCCATGTGCAGATGTGAACAAGAACCCTGAGCTGTAACAGCCGGCTAAGAGAATGAGTTTTCAGCATACATATGGTGAATTGAATTAAAGTACGTATTGAAGGTTAGTCGCTCATTTTTATGATTAAATTACTTCCGAAGCTGTTTTTGACTGTACAGCAATAAGCTCGTTTTAATATACAGATCTTAATTATCTTGAACTTGTAAATTAAGGTTTATTTCAAATTCTCTTTTCTATGATTCTAAAAAATAAACTGCTTAAAAAGAATTTTAATTGGTCCTAGTTTAGGATTGTTAGAAGTTGTCAATTAAATTTCTCTATCATTTTACAAACGGATAAAGAATGATTTTTTTTACCGAATATTGATGTTTCTAGGTCTGTACTCTACTGTTGTAGGATTTATTTCTGTCTAAAAAGATCAAGTAAACTCGAGTGTGAAACATTCTAGACGGGCGTTATTGGAGAAGGATTCACTACATTCGTTTTCGGTTACGTCGTACCAAACATTGGGAAGAAGCAAAAGGTATATACCGAATATTGTACTGCTAGTTCAAAAGTCGATATTCCCGGATATCGGTACTATTGTAGAAAAAGTAGTTTACATTTTTCTTTGGTGTTACGTGAAAACTAAGTACTTTTCTCCAATGATGTGGGTTTATTGTATATATACATGTAAAGAATCAGAATTATACTTTGAATCGCTTAAGATCTAATCTTTCCGATTCTTATTCCTTCAAATATATATTCCCAGCCACAAAATATCTTATCTAAAGGAGTGCCCGTGACTTGAACTTTTCCAACCCATTTCCCAAAGCTAACTCGAAAATAAATGCAAATTATCTATTTACCCTTTTTAGCTGTCGCGTCCTTTTGTTTAACTTTTTCTCAATGTTTAGAGTTCCGTTTTACCAGAGCTGAGTAACTAAGTTACTCACCCTGGTGCCCGATTCTATAGAAGCGAAGTGTTTTCCTGATCATTCTGCCTTTGAGAAAGTACCATGTCGTTTTTGTAGCTTTGAAATGAAAGTAAGTGACTTATTTAAAATCATTTTTCGGTGAGGAATGTTAAAACGTATTGATCAAAATGACGAAATATTTTAACTTTTATTATTAGATCATTAAGCAATTGTAATAGTCTAATATGGCTTTCTACTGCATAAGGGAAGAAAAATTTGGGCTGTGTTAGTACTTCGGAAGAATATTTTTCCCATGGTTAGTACTTTAAAATTGTAGCAGCTTTTCTATAGGTGTTGCAATTTTGTGCCTTAAATACTGGCTTTATGTTGGATAGCCTTTATAGTATGGCTTAGACCTGATAAGAACGTATTTGTTTCTAAATTCTGCAGTTTTTAAGTGTTCGGCAGTATAGAATATCACGAGTTTAAAGAACTTACAGGGCTTAATATTTTGCACATGGAGTATTAAAGGTGAATGCAAACGGGCATTCATTATGAATACAGAGACTGTACTTTTAAGTGTACAGTAAAATATATTAACAGATTTATCTACGTAAGTTACTTATCAAAGCCTTCTCACGATTTCGAATTACTTTAGAAACATCGCTGTTGGTATTAATGTTTTGAAGTTTATAGTTAAGAATTAATGTTTCCATTATAAACACTTTAAAACTAAAGTTGTGTTCGACAAAAGACTTACTGTTTTGTTTCATATTTCGGTTTCTAAGGATCCTTAATAGCAAATCACAAGGCTAAAAAAGAAGATAAACAATTATCTTAAATTGTTCTTTATCATTACTGCTGCACATTTCAGTTAATTGACTTAAAACCAAAATTCGAGATTCATGTTTGAAAGTAAAATTACTTCTATTCATTATAATCATCCATCTCTTATCAGGCTAATCGGCGATTAAAGACAACGGGGCAAATTCGATGACATTTTAGCTTCAGTAAACAAAATATTTCGTTGGTTACATTTGACTACTTTTTAGATTTTCATTTACATTACATAAACTCCTCAACATTGTTTTTAAGGATAACAATTTGATTTAATTTCTACATTCTCAAATCACATCTACATATCTTTGCTTTTGATCATAAGTATATAATAAATTTGTTAAATTTAGTCTTTCTTCTGTTCAGAATCTTCTAATTAAGGAGTTGTCAGGTTTGACAGTTAAATTTAAATATTACGTTATTAGGTGAAGAAACATTGTCACTGGCAGACTATTCGCATAAATGCGATACTAAATTATATTCTCAAATTTTAAAATTAAAATCTATTTCTCGTTTTCGGCTCGGGAAGGGATCTATATTAAATGGGGTCTAACGATAAATTTACTATCCTGTTTTTCTCTAACATTCTGAATAGCCGAAAACGAGTAGCAAGGCTTGGATTTAGGTAAATGATTTTTTGGAAATTTCTGTCAAACCTGGTTCATTAATACAGAAATTGAAACAAAAGGCAATATTTAACGACATATATATGGATATATGTTTAGAATTTTGGATTCTGAACTAGGATTTATAAACTTTTAATTTCAAAGCCTAACAAGATATATTCGTTTGTACTTGTTAAAAAGAATCTCTTAAAAATTCGTTATGTTAATTGAGAACCATTTTATACCTTGCCCTACAACTTCCAAAATTATTAAATTAAAAAAAAATTAACTACTCTTCACTTCTAAAGAGTCTAAACATGTTTTCGAAATACAACGTGCAAATAAAGCAAGGCATTAAAGAATAGATAACATCAATTTTGAGAAGTTTACCTGATTGCAAGTTGCATTGTTCTATTTTATCGTGGTTGTATTGATATTTGTACTTATTTAAATTTTCAATATTTAGCTTCGATGTAGCAAAACAATACAATAGGTCTAAAAACCAAGATAGTAGATTGAAACCGCCGCTAGAGATTTTGGGGAATTTATTTTAACTCTGGAATCTGAACAATATATTATAAAGATAATTTTTTTGTTGGAATTTATTTCTACATCAAACTTAAAGCCATTGAAGAAGTCGGTAGTATTTTTTAATGAGTTAAAGTATTCATTGAAATCTTGGTTTCAATGAATTGGCTTTGGAAAAAAAAGGTAAATGGTAAGACTTAATTCACGGTCATTTTAATGACATTACACAATAACATTGCAGAAACTAATTTTGTTTTTTTGGATACTTAAATCCTCTTACATTTTTTGCTTTTTTAGTTCATTTATTTTTTAAAGGAACTTAAAGATATTTAGATTTTGGTTCGTTGGTATGGAAGACTGCTATATATGTATTCATAAGCAGTAATTTAAACTTAATCTGCGATATTGAATTCTATTTATCTGTTATAAAAATACTCTGAATTGAATATCTTTATGTAAATATTCAGACTAGATATATTGTGAAGTTTAGATTCTTTTAGGTGTTCTCGGTATATAAATAGTAAAATATTTGAAGTTTCTAAAATTAACTTGTTTGATGTATTTTAATATTTTTCAGTGTGCAAAGATGACGAAGATTGCAACTTTTCCGTAGCAGGATCGATGTCCATAGCTTCATGCAGGTGGTGGCCTGGCATAACTCGAAAGTTAATAACGCAGATAACTATTAAGATAAGTATTGGATAATCCTTTTATTTTTCGAAAACCTAATAACTCTGCAGTTTTCATACAGCGATATTGGAAAAAGAATGGTAATTTAGTGTTAAATGTTTACAATATTAAAGGATTCCATATTCTTCATATGAAGTTTTGTCAGTGAGTGAAAACGTATATTAATAACATACATAACTAGGTAATATCAAGTTGATCAGATTAAATGCAATTGCAGAAATTCATTTACTATTTTACTCCTATTTAGAAATGGGTTGTAGACTTAATACTTTGTCAATAAAATTTCATTAAGATAAAGGTTTCATTTTTAACTGTTATTTATTGGATATGGAGCTTTTTAGGTACTGCTATACAAATTTTCAGAAATTTGATCTCATTTTTAAATATATTAGTTTTTTATTGCAAACTAAAGCATTGATCTTAAAAATTATTTCATTGTAATAATGCTGGTAGTACTGACATAATTACTTAAATGTTTAACGTAGTTTTAAAAATTCTGGCAACACTCAAGAACATGAGAAACTAGTATTGACTAGTAGTTACACTGTTGTTGCATTCCGCTTTTACAGATTTAAGTTTGACTTTTTCTTATGAGTGTTTGTGTTACAGTTACAAAGAATTTTTTACTTTCCGTATAAATATGAGTGGAAAGAGCCATTATTTTTATTTGTTGAAATGTATTTAAAGTTATCTTAATTTTACCACAATTCTTAATTATTTGAGCAATATCGACAGTATAAATACTTTGTCGCAAAATTTTTATTGAAATTCAAAATTATTTAATGGTTATATAATTTATTAGGCATTTACTATAACATTCTTCTGATTGAAGCTGAATTTTTTAAAGTACTTTCGCACATTTATTGCAAACTCAAGCGGTTAGTTTATTGCTTAGTATCAATTACTATTGCCTTAATGTTTGTAATACTAAGATTGGAAAGTGATTAAGTAGTATTGATTAGTATTTACATAAATTTGATTACTGCATACGTATCACGGAAGTTTTGAAAGGTGTTTTTAGTGAGAAATATATAATAGATTTGAAGAATGTCCCATTTGAAACAAAATTTGGATAGCTTTTTGAAAGCCCTCTATAGATTCATATTTCTAGAGATATTGCTACGCTGATGACTGGAGTGAAAATGCTCATGAATAAAATGTAAAGGGTGACTGAATTTAAAATTGCTCAAATTCTGAACTGAATAGTAGTAAAATTTGAGGAAAACCAAACATTCTAATTAAGGAGTCGTTAGGTTTGACAGTTGTAAATTTTAGTTTAGCAGGTAATTGTGAAATATTCTTTCTGGCAAAACTACACGCATAAGAGCAATACAAAATATTTTCTCAAAATTTTTAAAACTAGAATCTTAAATTTTCTCGTTTTCGGGCTGGTAAATGAATTTATGATGGGGACTAACAGTAAGTTTTCATTCTTTCCTGTATTTTCTCTAACTTTCTAAATACCTGAAAACGAGTATAACGACTCGTAGATTTAGGTAAACTGATTTATTAAAATTTCTGTCAAACCTGGTATATTAATAGAAAAAAAGCAATATGCAAGGACAAATTTACGGAGATGTTTAAAATTCTTGTTTCCCAATTAAGATATCTAAATTTTTAATTGCAAAGCTTATCAAGATATTATATTCGTTCGTACTTCTTAAAAAGAATTTCTTAAGAATTATGTTAATTGAGAATGAGAACCATTTTATTCGTTGTTTGAACTTCCAAATTATTAAAATGATGTAAAAAAAATTTAAATTTCTATCAGTCAAATCCTTTCAAAGATTTTCTAGTTAAATTTAAGTAGGATTATGAGTGTATTACGTATTTAGCTACTTCTGATTCTCAAGTTACAAACTTATGCTTAGTATTATTTCAGCTAAGGTGTAATGCTATAATTTCTCTAAAATATTTGTAAAAATTGTCTAATTGAAGAAAAAGATTTTAAATTGAAACTAACTGTTTAAAATTTTTTTAGTAGGAAATCATTGCCAATATAATTTTTTGTTATGTCAGTTGGATTATGAGTATTAAGTATATATATTTTAAATGTGTGTTTGAATGTTTTAAATTCTAGGACTAGTGCACCACTGAAGAAAAATTTAACAGCCTGAAAACTTTTAGGCGGATTCTAGTAGGAAACAAAAGTTGAGTTCATATTTAAAGAATCTTTGGAATTACTTGTCGAATGTATCATACAAGTTAGGTCAGATTCTTAAACGGATATCAACTTTTACAGTATCTCTTAGCGCTCGTTCAAAATATATCTAGTGACTAATGTTAACGTTTAAATTTTTCTGGCTTTGTGAAGATTTGGTGTGGCTATCTACCCCTCTACGAGGCATATGAAGCTTTTTTCTTTATATCTACAAGCTGGGAAGGAGCATGCATACAGACGGATATATTTACGACTCTAGAATGTTAAGCATATATTGATATTAATTCTCCTAGTCTTATCTCAACTAAAGTTAAACAAGTCTGGTTAAAATTTGTTTTATTTAATTGACGAAAAAGGGATTTTGAATTAAAATTCCTTTGAAATCATTGGCAAAATAATTTTATAATTTTCAATTGGATAAAAATTGTTAAGAATGTATTTCCTTAAGGCTTTAACAAATTTCTTTCTCCATATTTGCAGTTCCAGGTCTTGTTCACCACTGAGGAAAATAGATTGATTTCGGAGGAAGTGCTCGGAGAAACAACATTCTAGTAAGGATTACCATTCTAGTCTGTTAGCTAAAAAAGAAAATAGCTGAAGTTATCTTACGATTACGAGAATCGATGTTGGTTTCAGAAAAAGGTAACTATTACCGCATATTTTAGGGCTATTTATAAGATTGTTATACTTGATGAAATATTTGTTACTATTGCAAAAACGTTATTTATATTTCTTTTTGTAAAAGTCCAATAACTTTGTTTACC
Source organism: Pardosa pseudoannulata (assembly GCA_032207245.1). Taxonomy (NCBI): domain Eukaryota; kingdom Metazoa; phylum Arthropoda; class Arachnida; order Araneae; family Lycosidae; genus Pardosa; species Pardosa pseudoannulata. The sequence goes on along the minus strand of CM063503.1, from coordinate 94,521,914 downwards.
TACTGATCCTTCCAGGATGGAGAGAGGAAATTTAGTTTTATATCATGGTTTATGGTTAGATCTGCAAAGCATGGCGTGCACTGAGGTGGAAAGAATTGGACTTACGTCCAGACAAGTAAATGGCTTTGGAATATGGAAACTGGTAGTATCTTATATTTTAATGAAAATATTTAGTAAGATTAATTTAGACGCAAGAAGATTACTGATATTAGTTGTCATATACTTTAGTTAGTTTATAATGAATCTTTTTTGATTTATAAAGAGATTGACTTGCACAGTATTGACATTAAAAACATAATAAATTTTAGTAAATGACAACTAACCGGGTTTTACATTAATCTTGACTCTTCATAAGAGCCTTGCTATTTTAATAAGAATTCATAATAGTTCTTTCTTTTATACTTTATTGTTTCTGTTCTAATTGTTTGTATATCTACAGATGGCATCACCCTGCAACTGTTTTTTTATTGTATTGGAGGCGAGAAAACTATGGCTGTCAGTTCGGTATTCGGGGTTTTTTAATTTTATCCATTTAACCTCTATTTTATTCATATTAGTCTGGAAAACATGTATTGAGAACCCAAACTAATTCTTAATTCATTTTGTGTAATGTGAATTCAGCGTGATGTGTTGCCTAATTAAAGGAAAGTTGTGTTCGACAAAAGACTTCTGTTTTGTTTCATATTTCGGTTTCTACGGATCCTTAATAGCAAATCACAAGGCTAAAAAGATAAACAATTATTTTTTGTTCTTTATCATTACTGCTGCACATTTCAGTTAATTGACTTAAAACCAAAATTCGAGATTCATGTTTGTTGAAAGTAAAATTACTTCTATTCATTATAATCGTCCATCTCTTACCAGGTTAATTAGCGATTAAACACAGCGGGACAATTTTAATGACATTTTAGCTTCAGTAAACAAAATATTTCGTTGGTTACATTTGACTACTCTTTTAGATTTTCATTTACATTATATAAGTTCCCCAACATTGTAGTTAAGGATAACAATTTGATTTAATTTGTACATTCTCTAATGACATCTACATATTTTGGCTTTTGGTCCTAAGCATATAAAAAAATTTGTTAAATTTAGTCTTTCCTCTGTTCAGAATTTTCTAATTAAAGAGTTGTCAGGTTTGACAGTTAAATTTAAATATTATGTTATTAGGTGAAGAAACATTCTCATTGGCAGACTATTCGCATATATGCGATACTAAATTATATTCTCAAAAATTTTAAAACTAAAATCAGATTTTCTCGTTTTCGGCTCGGGAAGGGATCTATTTTAAATGGGGGCTAACGATAATTTTACTATCCTGTTTTTCTCTAACATTCTGAATAGCCGAAAACGAGTAGCAAGGCTTAGATTTAGGTAAATGATTTTATTGAAATTTCTGTCAAACCTGGTTTATTAATACTGAAATTGAAACAGAAATGGCAATACGTAAGGACAAATATATGGAAAGATTTTTAGATTTCCAGTTTCCGAATTAAGATTTCTAAATTTTAAATTTCAAAGCTTAACAAGATATTATATTCGTTCGTACTTGTTAAAAAGAATCTTTTAAAAAGAATCTCTTACAAATTCCAAAATTATTAAATTAAAAAAAAATTCTCTTCGCTTCTAAAGAGTCTAAACATGTTTTCGAAATACGACGGGCAAATAAAGCAAGGCATTAAAACATAGTTAACATCAATTTTGAGAAGTTTCACTGATTGGAAGATTAAAGTTGCATCGTTTTGTTTTATCGTGGTTGTATTGATATTTGTACTTATTTAAATTTTCAATATTTAGCTTCGATGTAGCAAAACAATACAATAGGTGTAAAAACCGAGATAGTAGATTGAAACTGCCGCTAGAGATTTTGGGGAAATTTACTTTATTTTAACTCTGGAATCTTAACAATATATTATAAAGTTAATTTTTTTTGTTTGAATTTATTTCTACATTAAACTTAAAGCCATTGAAGAAGTCAGTAGTATTTTTTAATGAGTTAAAGTATTCATTGAAATCCTGGTTTTTAATTGGAAATATAAATTTCCTTGAATGAATTTATAGTTAGTATTGAAATGATGGTGATATTTAACGGAGGGAGAAATCGTATTTTAAAAACAGGTGGAAAGGTTCTCAACATTGTGTTTAATATATTGATATTTTTATATTCTTATCACGCCAGTGTATTTTCAACACCCCATCATCAAGCAGCCATTTCAATTCTAACCTGTAGATTTCTATTGTCTAGAATATTTTATATTGTGTATAATTTCCAATTTTTACTGATAAATTAGACGGCTTCTAGCTTAGGCTCTTACATGTGTTATATAAATGCTGTAGAAAATAGTGTCTTGTGTAATTTAGGCAATGCTATATACTTAGACCTTGAGATTTGTACATAACGTTACATGTTTAAAGTAATACTATGCTACTATTCTGTTTTTATACATATGTATAAAAACGTATACATACATATGTATAATATTTGAAGTTTCTAAAATTGTTTGATGTATTTTAATATTTTTCAGTGTGCAAAGATGACGAAGATTCCAACTTTTTCCTCAGCAGCAAGTCCATAGGTATAACCAACTTCATGAATTAGTGGCCTTGCATAAGTCGAAAGTTAACTACGAAGATAAGTCTTGGATAATCATTTTATTTTGCTAAAGACCTAAAAACTTTACAGCTTCTTTGACATAGCCATACTAAAGATTGGTAATTTAGTGTTAAATGTTTACAATATTAAAAAATTAAATATTCTTTATATGTTTTGTGAGTGTAAAAGTATATTCATTATAGATATAGGTAATTTCAAGTTGATCAGATTAAATGAAATTATTACAGAAATTCATTTGCTATTTTACCCCAATTTAGAAGTAGATTGTAGACATATTTTGTCAATTTTTATTAAAATAAATTTAAAGTTTAAATTTTAAACCTTATTGGGTATAGCTTTTTAGGTATTGCTATAGATCTTCAGAAAAAAATAGATCTCATTTTGAAATATTTTACTCTTTAATATATTACTAAAGTATTGTTATCAAAGTTCATTTCATTGTATTAATAGTAGTACTGTGATAGTTATTTAAATGTTTAACATAGTTTTAAAAATTCTGGCAGTAATCGGGAACATGAATAACTAGTATTGACTAGTAGTTACACTGATTTATTTGTTGCATTCCTCTTTTACAGATTTAAGTTTGACCCTTTTTCTTATTAGACTGTTAGTTTTACAGTTGCAAAGAATTTCATATTTTCCGTATGAAGGTGAGTGGAAAGAGCCATTCTTTCTAGATGCTCAGGTTAGTAATTGAAGTGTTTTCAATTCGAAGATTAAGTGAGATTATTGTAGAAATGTATTTAAGTTATCTTATGATTCGCGCAATTTCTAATTACTTGACAAATATCTGTAGTTAATTTTTTGACTGAAATTTGAATTGAAATTCAAAATAATTTAATGGACATATTTATTTATTAGGGAATACTATAGAATTCTTCTGGATTGAGCTTCCTTTTCATTTAAAGTACTTTTACACATTTATTGTAAACTCAATCGGTGACTTTATTGCTTAGTTTCAATTAGTATTGTCTTAATGTTAGTAGTACTACGGTTAGAAAATGATTAACTAGTATTGATTAGTATCTACACGAATTTGATTGCTGCATACCTTTCAGTTTTTTTTTTTTTTTTTTTTTTTTTTTTTTTTTTTTTTTTTTTTTTTTTTTTTTTTTTTTTTTTTTTTTTTTTTTTTTTTTTTAAGTGAGCCCCAATGAATAGATTTGAAGAATGTGTTATTTGAATTCTTCTCTTTTTTTTCCAACAACCCCCTATTGGATTCAATATTTCTAGAGATATTTCTGAGCTGACGAATGCGGAGTGACAATGCTTAGGAATAAAATATAAAGTTAAACTGATAATTTAAAATTGCTCAAATTCTGAACTGAATAGTACTAAAATTTAAGAAAAACCAAACATTCTAATTAAGAAGTCGCCAGGTTTGACATTTGTAAATTTTAGTTTAGCAGGTAATTGCGAAATATTCTTTCTGGCAAAACTACATGCTTAAGATCGATACAAAATCATTTTCTCAATTTTTAAAGCTACAATCTTGTCTCGTTTTCGGGATGGTAACTGAACAACTTTTGATGGGGCTAACAGTAAATTTTTATTATTCTGTCCTGTGTTTACTCTAACTTTCTAAATACCCGAAAACGAGTATCGCGGGTCATAGATTTGTTAAATATTTTATTAAAAATTTCTGTCAAACCTGGTATAACTTCCGAAAGTAAAAAAGGTAGTAAAGTCGATATGTAGAATAAATAAATGAGTTTTGAATTCCTACTTCCCAATATATTTGTATTCTCAGTTTAAATAGGTCTTAAGATATTGTATTCGTAGGTACTTATTATAAAATTTAATAAATTTAATAATATGCGTTGATGACGTTTGACGATCCGACTGTTTAATTTCATGCTCTAATATTCAAAATCATTGAAAACTAAAATTTACTCTGAAAGTGTTTTTGAAATTTAACTTGCAAATAAAGCAGTAGGCACCAAAATAAGTTAACCCTCGAAGCGGTTTGCACGTACAATTCCGCCAGCTGTCATGTACAATTTTCGACCTCCAAAAACGTTCCGAAAATAGATGTATTGTATATTTCTGATAGTGCTTTCCCCCATGAAATTATGAGGTACGAGAGTCAGGTCGATTGTTTAGGAACTTCACCCTCTTTGACTGACATTTATTGAGGGATGCACCCCTACACTCTGAGGAACAAAGACGCTGATAGCTTCTCATGGCTTTGTCAATCTCTATTTCGAAGTATTTCATTTGCGGTAACAGATATATCTCTAATTGCACCACTTAAATGTCTTGGATGACTTTCATAAAAAATATAATTCCCCCCCCCCAAAATTTTTTTATTCGTACTTTTAGAATACATTATTTCTTATGTGATGATCTTCGAGACTTGACGAGCTTTGTGTATTAAAAATTAACAGTTAATAATGTCTATTTATATACTATTTATAACCGGAAGTAGAGGGACAGTAACGAGGGTGGAGCAAAGGGTGAAGTAAAAAATCATAGAACACTTTGGTCACTGACACACAATAAAGCTTTAAAGTATTTTTTGGAGACTTTTTCCCCCGGTGTGTTCCACTCGGAGGGTTAACATTAATTTTAGAAAAGTTACTTTACTGATAAGAGATGAATGTAATTTGCGTACTTCTGCTGTAGTTTTTAAAGGTAGTATTTTGTCTTTTCAGTACTTTCATAATTCTACTTTACCGTATCTGTCGTAGCCTTAACAGTTGATGTTTTAAAAACCAGTTTCTAAATTTCATTATTTTCTACTGTACTGTCTTAGAAACGAGGAGAAAGTACGAACATAAATGTGTTAAGTCAACTTCAATTACTGAGCTAGACGTAATTGAGTATTATAGACTTATTCAACAAAGTAAAATATTTTCTACAATACTAAGTGTAGAAACCTGTGTATAATTTCAGTCGTGGAACTTTACCTCAAGTTTTGGTTGAAATGAGACATTTTATGTAACTTGAGCTGTTTTGGAGAGATTTCTTGAAACTGACTCGGCAACTCGGTCCGAGAAGCTACGTAGAGGGGGAAATCAGGCCGTTGTTTTGGCACTAAGACTTTGGTCAAGTTTTTCAACCAATTCTATGAACAGGAAGTGTATTTCAAATTCCATTCCTGATTCTATAACATTCAGTCATCGGAAGTAATTTTTAGTGTTTAAAGATTATTACTTC
>CM063503.1:94508682-94516041 GCA_032207245.1 Pardosa pseudoannulata | reverse complement strand
ATTAAAATTATTTCAATTATAAACTGATTTTAAAGCATTTGAAATATAAAATTGTAATAATAGTGTAATCGTTTTCTTATCGAAACCTAATACTAATACTCGTTGTAAATTAACTATGTTAAGCCTTTTGTTCTCAATTTCTTTTGCAGCGAATACTGCGTCGATCTTAACTCGACATTTATTTTTAAATTAAAGAATTATTGTTCCCACTAGTTTAACTTAAAATTTTATGAGTCTGAATGAAGTACACGAGCATTTAGACTAGAATGTTGGGAATAATGAAAACTAATTTAGAGCAAGCAAAACGGGGTAAATTCTATCGTTTTATCAAAACCTATAAACTAAATTATTAATTTCCCTCGACACTTACAGGTTTTCATAAAGTTTTTCATATTTAGTTTATATTTTACCTATATTTTATTCTTTTACCTGGCGACTAAATACTTCAGACCTATTCCAAATTTAACTCCCAACATTTAGATTATTCATAGCTATAAATACGTAATATTGAAAAACTTTCTGTAACTTTTGTCATGAAAAGTCTTGAATGAAATATAAACATCGAAAACATCGAGTACACATCATAGAACGTAGAACTCCTTTCTTTACCATCACATCATTCCTACTGTTTGCCACCGTTGCCAACGGGTAACAACAAATAACACATACTAATAGACATGGTAGATGATTACACAAACATTATGTAATGATACAATTCTGCTTTTAAAAATAAATGCTTAGCTATGAATGTATTTTGTTTGATAACTAGCAATGACTTATTGTTATCAGTTCAATTTTGAATCTGTTTTATAGGTAGACTAGTTGGAATAAAGAACTATACTTTCGTAAAAACAAGTATTGATGAATCGCCTGTAGATAGTCCGAATGTATTCTCTAAAGAAAACGTCATCCATGAATCTATGTAATGCAGGTATTGCCTAGCAGAAGTGCATATAAACAATTGGATCCCTTCTTGAGATGGACACACATTGAGTTAAACTCAAATTGAAGCAGAAAGTAAGTCGAAGAAATTTATAATTTACTCTCTGTATTCTTACATATCTACAATTTATAAAATCAACGACACATTCGTTGATTTTTAACACATTGTGTGCGGGTACATTTCGTAGCGGAATTATACCGGGAGCGGGCGTTTTGCACGTAAATTTAGTTATTCAGTTAAATCTCAATAGATCGAAAATTAAATTTTTTAAGCAACTTTTCATATTTTATACCAAAATATATAAATATATTAATAGAAATATATAAATAACAAACATAAAATTTTTGTAAACAAAAAATATATTTTTAGTGGATAAATTTATAGTATCGTAAATAGGAAAATCAAATAAAAATAGTAATATAAAGTTTTAATTTTTTCCTGTTCTGTGGTTCCGCATAGTGATGTAAAAACTGGTTTTTATTTTCTTAATTTTTCCAGAATCTATGTAGTAGACAAGAACATTCGGCTACGTTTTCCTGTATATACTGTTATTTTTGTACCAACAAGCCATGTTACACTAATCCGTACTAGTACGTGACTCGCGCTCAAGTATCAATCGTCAGAAAACGTACTAGTACGTGTCCCGCACACAATGTGTTAATGAGTTGGACACTTTTTTATATTTTTGCTATCGTACAGCAGTAAATTAATGAAATTTGTTCGTATCCCAATCCCGAATGAAGGGCAATACTGATTTTACATCCCATCCCAAAGTTTCATCCATCTCTTGACTAGTTTTGTTTAATGTAACACTTTGCGTGCGGGCAATGTATTTTCACGTTTATTGCAGTCTGTCACTGGAGCGCAGGGCAACGTAAAAATACGTATTTAGTAGATTTGTGGTGGATACCCGATAATCACCACAAATCTACTTAATACGTATAATTATATTATATGTTACATTATATGCGTGTTAATTGCGTTGCTATGCAACACTTTGCATTTTTTCTTTCCACAAGTTATGACTCCAGTGACTCGGTCTTTTGTTGCGTTATTTCGTCTTCAAACGAATTCCTAGCTCCAGAACGTACAAGTCGCGTTTTGTCAATTTGAAGTTTTGTTTTTTTATTGTTAAATACAAAATTGATAAAATGAGCCGTTGGGACAAAGATAGTGAGGAAGAAATAGGCGCTGGCAGATTATCGGACTTCAGTTTTAAAAATCTTATTTTTGGGATTTCGTAAATATATTGTTTTTTGTTAAATAATTATACAGTATATATTAAATTGTAAAATAAAAAAAATTCGTTCATAAAAAGCAAAGTAGTTTCCGATTTACTGCTATTTTCCTGAATAACTAAACTTTCGCGCGATTCACGAAAAAAAGCCCGCTGCACGCGTAAGTTGGAGGTGAAGTATACCGTGACCTTCGAGAACCTTCTTTCTCGAAGGTCACGAGTATACCCACATGCCAAGTGTTAAGCGAACGATGTTCGAATGGATGAAGCGCTGTTCTTAGTTACCGCAATTTGTAGGTTTGAATCTTGCTGTTGGTTGAATGTTTGCAGTCTTTCGGAGTCTGCTTTAAGCAGTAGGTCTGTCTCATTTACCCCTGCGTAGTAAAACAGTATGCAGTAGCGCTCTAAACCAAATATGCGTTATATCCCTCTAATATAAAGCTTAGTTTATTTAAATTGACCAGAGTCACTAAAACCAATGCTTCAAAATGTAATTTCAAATTTGTTATAGATCTTGTGCAAGAAAACTTGCAAAGTTTGTATATTTGTATTTGCTCGTATTTACGCTTAGATTCTAGTGGCAGCTAAAAATTTTCAACGGATTTTGAAGCTTTATCACACGTCAAAATATAGAGGTTAAAATTTTTTGTTAACTAGTGTTACATTCAAGTCCCCGTGTGTCTTCGAAGGTGACATGCCGGGGCAGGACCGGTTTGAAGAGAGCGACTTCGGACTTCTCCCAGCCAATAGAGGTGTCCGTGAGTTTTGGGGAATTTTTGACCCTCTCCCCCCGCTGTTCTGGAGTGGACTATTTTTTGTGTCTCCGCGAGAGTCGGAATTTTTTCGGACGGACAAGGTGGTTTGCAGAACGAGGAAGGTGAAAGGCTGGCATCCGTAGAGTGTGGATGAACCTCTTTGGAAGATAGATATTTTTGTATTTCCTTTTCAGGATTGACGCCGACTCGAGAGCAGTCTTCAGTCAACAAAATGATAAGTTGATTCATTTGTATTCCTTAGGCATTATACATTTATAAATTATTTAATCAAGACTTATTTTTCATGTGTTTCTTGAGTTTTATCTTCTTTCTCAAACACTAGGCCAACGTAACATTATTATTTTTACAACTAGCAAGAAATTTGCTTATTTTCCTTAGATAAGACTATAGTTTTATATTCTAGATAAGTCAGATAACTCAGAATATTTTTATTACATTAAACTGAATTTTATGGAATGCAAATATTGTAAAGTTGCAATGAACATGGTTAAATGTTTTAATTTGATCATATATAGTTCTATCCTATTTCTGAGGTATGAAAATTATAAAATTATAAAATTCAGTTTTTTTAGCTGTTTATGTAAAAATAAATTAATTTTTTTATTCTCGTATCATTTATAGTGACAGATGTTTGGAATACCTATTTGCTGTTCCTGTAGTCCATTCTGAGTTTTGCCTGGAAAATATCAACCGATTTGGAGAAGACATGCTACAGATGGTATGGAGACTCATCAACATTGGTCAGGCCGAACGATTGCCGATTGGTTAGGGTGCTGGCCTTCGGTACCGGAGTTCGTGAGTTCTAATCCCAGAGTGGCATGGATGCTCGTAGCCGTTTGGAAAAAGTACCCCTTCACAAATGGCCATCACAACTGCGCTGTGCAGATATTGCTTCCCTCGCAAACACCTGCTTTCATGTCAGAAAGTATCATGTACTACACCGGACTTTTACCTGGGCAGGACTCCTGCGGAGTATCCCCTGCACTTTCTTAAAAAGCATTAATTGTACCTTTTAGTCTAGATTTTCTACATTTATATATATGTGTGTGTGTGTGTGTGTGTGTGTCTTGCCTTGCCTTGCCTTGCCTTGTTATTTTAAATATTATGGGCTTGCTTGCTTGACTTAACCCTCTAAGCGGATCGCACGTACAATTCCGCCAAAGCGATGATGTCTTCAAAGCGGTTGTCACGTACAATTTTCGACCTCCAAAAACGTTCCGAAAATGGATGTAACGTACATTTCTGCCAGGGTTTTCCCCTATGGAGTTTTGAGGTAGGAGGGTCAGGTCGATTGTTTAGGAACTGCACACCTACTCCCTGAAGAACAAAGATGCTGATAGCTTTTCATGGTTTTGTAAATCTCTAGTTCGAAGTAATTTGTTTGCGGTAACAGTATCTCTAATTGCACCACTTAAATAGCTTGGATGACTTTCGTAGAAGAGATAGAAATCATTCTTTTAAAGAATATTTTTATTTGTACTTTTAGAACCCATTATTTCTTATGGGATGATCTTCGAGACTTGATGAGCTTTATGTGCATTAAAAATTAACAATCTATAATGTCTATTTATATATCTATTTATAACCGGAAGTAAAGGGACAATAACGAAGGTGGGTTTCCCGTATTCCAATCTAGTCGACAAAGAGTGAAGTAAAAAATCATAGAACACTTTGGTCACTGACACAATAAAACTTTAGCGTATTTTTTGGAGACTTTTTTTCCTCGGTGTGTTCCACTCGGAGGGTTAATGCTGACTTGGACCCTGCGTAACGCATTGTTGCCGGACGGTCAGACCGAACCAGCAATTCAACACCCTACACCCGACTTCGGGTGGGTGGCTGGTTACAGGTAGTACACGGCTTTAAGCTTTAGGTCCCGGTCTTATTAGCCCTCGTGTTGCAAAAAGTAGACTGTAGCACTCCAAACCAAACCAACATTGGTCAGATGGAAATCAGAGGTATCGCTCCTTGCCTGCTGAATGTTTTATACAGAAGATCTGTGTATATAAGACCGACTTTCTGCAAGTACTGTTCTCTGGTTCTATCAAAAATGACGAACGTTCTGAAATCTATCTGAAGCTGGATTTTATTTTCTGTGAAAATTTTTTTAAATGTCCAAGAATTGACAAAGTTTACAGAAGATCTGTGTATATAAGACCGACTTTCTGCAAGTACTGTTCTCTGGTTCTATCAAAAATGACGAACGTTCTGAAATCTATCTGAAGCTGGATTTTATTTTCTGTGAAAATTTTTTTAAATGTCCAAGAATTGACAGAAGTTAAAAATGAATCGCTACTTTCCCCCTCTATTGTATAGATGAGACTTTTGCTCTTGTTTTAAATTATGCTATTTTGTGCGTGTGTGGTCTCTTTATTTCACACAATTCTGTGAAAATGAAACCTACTTCTATTTATTTATCACGACAGTCTTCAATACACAAAATCGGACTTCTAGAAACTCTGGTACTTCTAGAAACATATTCCAGTTTGCAACATGAAGTATTGATAACGAGGGAAATGTTTGTGCTAAGTTAGATAACATGGCCATGTTGTTGGTTTAGTTTTAGTATATAAATATGTATATCTTAGTCTAAGTAATATATATATTATAGAAAATGGGATGTCATTTTAGATATAAGTAGTTTGTAGAACAAAATAGTTGTTACCAAACACAAGTCATTTACATTTCAAATTATGTTGTAAAAATGGACACAAGTCTGCATACATACATATATCTTGAACAACTCTACCACTCTGTAAACAAATGAAACAGTATTCTTTGTACACAGTTGACAAAAAGTTTAGAACTTTAACAAGGTATACAGAAATATTTTGTAAGAGGTTTGTCAAGACTACAAGCTATGCTACTGTTAAATTTGAACCAGTTAAAGGCGAAACGATTTGTAAATACTTGGTTCCAATGGAAAAGGTTGTTAACTTGTATGATTCTAGTTTGCGTAAACAATATTTGTAAATTTTCGGTAGCCTATACCTAGACACCTACTGGGTTGCCTATGATTAAACATTTTAAAACCAAGTTGGAATTTAATCTTTTTTTCTGAACGAATTTAATCCTAATTTTTATAGGTTAACAATACAATTCAAAATTTCATCCTCAGTTGTACTAATCATAGCCTGTAAATTGTAAAGTTGTAATAAAATTGTATTAAGAAAAGAGTTGAAATTACATATTTATACCAATTTAACTAATAAATTCAATTTTATTGTAAACAAGATCCTTTTTTAGAAGAACTTGAAAATATCCTGCAATTTATTTTTATTTATTGTTTTCTTACGTATATACAAACTGTGTCCATTTCTATATAAGTAGACTAAAATAAAATAAGCTTCATTGTTTATCCCACAAATATTTATTTTTATTAATCGTACAACAAGTTAACAATACTCAGAATATAATTTTAGCGATTTAGATTTTAAAATCTTCAGCCGGAATAGATTTAAATTTGTTAGTTTGTAAGCAAGCCTTCAAATTCTGTTCATCACGAACTCCCAAGATTTTTTTATGTTGATCATGCAAGCACTAAATTCTTGTATACGAATTTTCTGTAATCTATAAAATATAACTGTGATTGAATGTAAAAAGTTAATTTTGTTATACACAAATATGTATAAAAAAACTGTCAAAATGTTTTGTGTTTAGCTATGTCAGTGTTATTTTATGAAATATAATTCTAGAAGTAACTAAAAATTCTTGCACAGATTTACGTAGAAAGCATTCGTAGAATAGATTTGGAGTAAACTTGAGATGCAAAGATTATAAAAGCATAATAAAAATGGCTTGATTACACTTTATTCACCTAAACTGCATTAAGTTGGACTGTAAAAAAAATCACTCCAATATTTACTGTGATAATTGATTTCTTTTAAACGTGTCACATCCCCTTAAAATTGATCGGTGTTAACATGAATTTTGCAGTTTTTCAAACAAATTTTTTTATGAACATATAGATATCAAATTGCTTTACTTGCACATTCTAGTTTGATAACAAAGTTAAATGTTCTATAGATAAGTATATAATAACTAGCATGTAGCCCGTCATATAACTGGATTAGTAAATGTTTTTCCAGAATTCTAAAATAACCTATGAGGCAGGTAAAAAAAGGGTTGTTTTTTAACTGAGAATTAGCTTGTACAAGCTCAATAATTTGTTCCTCGTACTCCTCTAAAGTACCAATACTGTGGATGCAGCTAGAAACACGTTGAATTCATTTAGTCAAACCATGTGGTTATGTATAAAATAAACTCACAAACTTCTTAATTTTCAAAGGTATATAACTTAAACTCTAGATATTTATTAGACCGTGCTTTATGAAAAGAATGTGTGTTTAATACTGGTAATAAAATTTTCGTTGCAACAAGAAATAATCGATGATTAAATTTAA
>CM063503.1:94483682-94498682 GCA_032207245.1 Pardosa pseudoannulata | reverse complement strand
ATATACCATATAAAGATAGGTAGACATAGGTGCAGAAAATTATTGTCCCTCATAATTTTGCCAGGGTATGCAGTGCACACCCTGCACATAAGGACCGCACGCCACTGATATATATATATATATATATATATATATATATATATATATATATATATATATATATATATATATATATATATATATATATATATATATATATATATATATATATATATATATATATATATATGTATGTATATATATATATATATATATGTATATATATATATATATATATATATATATATATACATACATACAGAGGCATAAATAATGCTTATTGGCATAATATTGGAGTTATAATTGTATCAATGTATGCAATAAAATGACCTATTTAAAGTGAACTTATGTGACACTATTTAAAATTTAAAAAATGAAACTACTCGACCATCTAATAACAAATTGGACAGCATATTTGAGCCAAAGGGAACTGTATTAAAACCAAACTTATCAATTAAACCGTTACATGCCTTATCATTTTTTTCTTATTTATCACATTTTTCCGCTTCTTTCAAACGAAGTATAAAAATTAGAAAAATTGGATATCAGAATTTTTGACAATCATTGTCATTATATTGCATTCCCTATCGTTTATTATCTATGACCCTTTCTTTACTTCCTAAATAATTCCTTTTTTTTCCTAGATTTTTCCTAGCTCTTTCTATATTTCCTTTATATTTCTAGAACTTGCTACATTTTTTTTGCATATGCATAAATTTTAAACTTTTTTTAATAAATATTCTCATAATTATTTTTTGCATTTTCAAAAATAAGTAAATATATTGCTTTGATTTTTAAATAAAATTTTGCACATGCAAAAATTAAGCACTCTTAAATATTATTCAATATACATTTTCATTGAAAATTTTTCAACTATTGTTTTAAAATTTGTGGCTGGCCGGATAGAACTTTAAAGTGGGATGCATCTGTCCCAAGGACCGTAGTTTGCCCCACCTCCCCCTGCAACAGATAATTTTTAAAAACTTTCCAAGTTTGTTTTACATGTTTTTCAATTTTTACAACATATAAAAAGCACACGAGAATGATGACATAAACAGCTTTGTTTACCCTAAATTATTATATATACAAAAAATCCTTTCCAATGCACTTTTATCTGTTTTTAGATTTTTAGCATAGATAAAAAAGCACATGATTATAACATAATCGGTTTCAGTTACCCTAGACTAATATGTAACAAAAAATCCTTTCCAAAAAGTTTTACCTGATTTTCAGTTTTTAGATTAGATAATAAAGCACATGATGATGATATAATCTGTTTTATATTAATATGTAGACAAAAAAATCCTTTTTAAAATTTTTTACATGATTTTCAATTTTTGATACAGATAAAAAATCAAATTATGGTGATATAATCAGTTTCAATTCCACGAGTTTTTTTTACCTGTTTTCCAATTTTTCAACGCATGAAAAAACACATGAGGAGGATGATATAAACAGCTGTGTTTACCCTAAATTAGTATATAGACAAAAAAAATCCTTTCCAAAAAACTTTTTACCTTATTTCCGATTTTTAGCATAGATAAAAAAGCACATGATTGTAACATAATCGGCTTCAGTTACCCTAGACTAATATGTAACAAAAAATCCTTTACAAAAAGTTTAATATGTTTTTCATTTTTTACAAACATAAAAAAGCACACGAGGATGATGATATAAACAGCTTTGTTTACCCTAAATTATTATATATACAAAAAATCTTTTCCAAAAAACTTTTTACATCCTTTTCGATTTTTAGCATAGATAAAAAAGCACATGATTACAACATAATCGGCTTCAGTTACCCTAGACTAATATGTAACAAAAAATCCTTTTCAAAAAGTTTAACCCGTTTTTCATTTTTTACAACACATAAAAAAGCACATGAGGATGATGATATAAACAGCTTCGTTTACCCTAAATTATTATATAGACAAAAAATTCCTTTCCAAAAAACTTCTACTTGATTTTCGATTTTTAGCATAGATAAAAAAGCACATGATTATAACATAATCGGCTTCAGTTACCCTAGACTAATATGTAACAAAAAATCCTTTCAAAAAGTTTTACCTGATTTTCAGTTTTTAGATTTGATAATAAAGCACATGATGATGATATAATCTGCTTTAGATTAATATGTAGACAAAAAAAATCCATTTTAAATTTTTTTACATGATTTTCAATTTTTGATACAGATAAAAAATCAAATTATGGTGATATAATCGGTTTCAATTGCACAAGTTTTTTTAACCTGTTTTTCAATTTTTCAACGCATGAAAAAACATATGAGGATGATGATATAAACGGCTTCGTTTACCCTTAATTATTATATAGATAAAAAATCCTTTCCTAAGAACTTTTTACTTGTTTTTCGATTTTTAGTATAGATAGAAAAGCACGTGATTATAACATAATCAGCTTCAGTTACCTTAGACTAATATATAACAAAAATTCCTTTACAAAAAGTTTAACCCGTTTTTCATTTTTTACAACACATAAAAAAGCACATGAGGATGATGATATAAACAGCTTCGTTTACCCTAAATTATTATATAGACAAAAAATTCCTTTCCAAAAAACTTCTACTTGATTTTCGATTTTTAGCATAGATAAAAAAGCACATGATTATAACATAATCGGCTTCAGTTACCCTAGACTAATATGTAACAAAAAATCCTTTCAAAAAGTTTTACCTGATTTTCAGTTTTTAGATTAGATAATTAAAGCACATGATGATGATATAATCGGCTTTAGCTGCTTTAGATTAATATGTTGACAAAAAAAACCTTTTTGAATTTTTTTACATGATTTTCAATTTTTTAAATCGATTAAAAAATCAAATTATGGTGATATAATCGGTTTCAATTGCAGAAGACTAACATACAAACAAACAAAAAAACCATTCAAAATATTTTACCTGATTTACAATTTTTAAATAGAGAGTAATGAACATAGTGATATAATCAGTTTCTGCTTCCTTAGATTAATCCCTTCCAAAATACTTTACTTGATTTACAGTTTTTAAAATAGAGAAAAAAAGAACATGACGATGATATAATCAGCTTCCATTTCCTTAATATTTAAACAAAAAAAAATCCTTTTCAAAAGACGTTTATCTTATTTACCATCTTAAAATAAAGAGGAATGTTCATGATTCTATAACAAATAGATTAATTACAGAAGCAGCATTTCATACTTCTCATTAGATGGATCTAAAGAATTATACTATCATCTAAAATTACAGGAAAGCGTCTGTTTTAAATGAAATAATAAATAACATCCTTATTTTATCAACAAATTCAACGTAATTTCTTCAAAACTATCGGCTGATACTGACAAATTGTATGCGGAACTTGTGGACGCATGTTGCAATTCATGAATTACGACATGTATCTACAAGTATCACAACCATTATCAGAACACTACTCTTTACCTGTGAAAGAGGTGGACAATAGAGAAAATTCAAAGTTCTGAACTATGTGCTGTTGATATTGTCATCCATGGAAACGGAGATAGCACGCAATCTTATACAGAGTCAACTTTTTTTCCGGCATGTCATTGTTTCATGTATTTTTTATCAATACCATCCGATTAACAACGGAAGTTTATTTTTTAACTTATTAAGAACCATTAAAATAATGCTTATTGCTAAACCAGGGTTTTTTAACTTGTAAGAAGGACTTAGGGCACAATAGAAATCTTATGCGTGAACACAAGCCAGACTTTCATAAATGGATAATTTTCTGTCTACGTTCCGTATCCGTCTACGTTCAGAGAACTTTTTTCTTTAAACGTAGAAACTAGTTCATGTTTTTGCATTTTTAGATTTATTTTTTATATTATCATAGAGAATTGCACTTAAAAAATTTATTTCTGGGGAAGTTTTTATAAAATTTCTAATAAATGAAGAAAATTTAGTAAAAAAAAAAATCGTATTTTTTCAAAAGCTCTAATTTTTTAATAAATTAAATTATTAAAAATAACCTATTTTATTATCTAAATTATATTTATTCATTGCATAGATAAAAATAAATGTATGTAGGCAAAGTATTTAGGCTTATCTTACTGAGTATAATTTTTTAAATCCTGCGGATAGGAATATGAAATAATTTTAATTTCTTATATTTTTATTGTTCTACATTTGTTATTGTAATCAATTAACAGAAATGATTTCATAATAATATAACATATGAAACAAGCCTTAAATATCTAATGACAAATTTTTGTATATTCTTATCAAGTATTTAAAAACTTATATCTCTTAATAACATTTCAGTTCATTTCAAACAGAAAAAATATTTAACATACGAGAAATTTGAGTTATGAGCTCTGTCACAGAATGAATTAAACTCGTAAGTCAAGTCAACACTGTACTCAGTTATAAATTTTCAACTAGACAAGCGGGGTGAAACTTGTCCACAAATCAAGAGAAATTATTACTAGAAAATAAACCATATTTATCTTCTTACCTTATCTTATCTTTCATATGTTTCACTGTGCATGTTACACTGTGTAATATTTGCTTTTTAGCATAACCCTTTATCCCCAATATTAATTAGCTTTACTCTAAAATTACACACTTTTCTATCAAAAAATTACAATTGTAACATTTCCTTTACATCATATACTAATTTAGTTTTAAGTCTTTTCTCTCTATTCACACAAATCTCCAAATTTATCACCAAACCTAATATTGACCTATGCCAAAAGTAACACAAAAATAGACACATCTAATAAATCACGCCAAAAGTCAAATAAATATTTTATTATTTGTTTTAAATTATTTTCACGTCAGGGAGATTCCTGTGCCTATCCTGATCTAGTAAAGATCTCATCAAAACTACGTATGTTACGCTGTGTAATTGTATATCGTACTTGTAGGTTACACTGTGTAATTTTTTCTTTGTAATATAACTCTTCGTCAGTAACATTAATTAACTCCATTCCACAATTGCATATATCTTTATAAAAAAATTTAAAATTTCCTTTTACAGCATATAATCATTTATTTTTTCTTTAGAGTCTTTTCTCTCAATTTACACAGATCCAGGTTAACAATAAAAAGAAATTATCGCCAAACCTAATATTGGCCCACTCCAAAGGTAACACATAACTAAGCACATCTAATAAAACGTGTGAAAGTCAAATAGTTATTGCATTATTTATTTTAAAATTACTGTCACGTCAGTGAGAGATTCTTGTGCTTATCACGATCCAGGAGAATTTTCGTCAAAACTGTGTGTTAGGGACTTCTTTGTAAATCTAACTTGTATACCAACTAATAATTCTCCTGTAGCATCTCATATTTCCTCCTTCATCTCCTATTAATAGATGTGTTATAATTAAGAGTGTAAGTATGGAAAGTCCTGTTGCTTTCTTAACATTTTAAAGGGTTCATTTCTGGTTTTCTGTTGGGACCTTATAGTATGTTGTTCTTGTGTATGTTACACTGTGCAACTTCATCTCTTTATTCCCATTATTAATTACCTTTATTCTTAAATTACATATATCTCTATAAAGCACTTCTAGATTTAAAATTTCCTTTACAGCATAAATCCATTTATTTTTAAATCTTAGAATAAAAATTTGTGGGCATCCAATTATACTTTTGGGAATATTTTATCCAATATTTGCCGTGTACAGATTTTGTATTAAATTATGACTCTATTCAAAACGTCAAAAGAGTCAATAATTTCAAACTGAAAGTGATGACACGATGCCTAGTTAATTATTTTCTTTAATGAGTTTTCTTCCTTAAGAAGCCAGAGGACCTTTGAGTTTGTTGAAGTCACTTTAAACTCGATCTCTCACTCATATAATATAAACAGGGTATTTTTTACATATCAAGGTAGATATAGTTTATCACCTTGCAAAAATAAACTAAAATACATAAATAATTTTCGATTTATAAATTTTAAAGGGCAGATGCTAGATATCTTAATGAAAATAACCATGTGTTGCTCTCATTCCAAAATTAAAAGGTAAGCATATTGGGAATACTTTTGGGTCAAAATAATCTCATTGTCTTTTAATTTTAGTCCATAATTACTGAAGAAAATTATATTTAAATTCTGAAATGCTTGAATTGTTGAAAACTTTCAATCATTTTTTTTAGATTGTTTAGCTGTAGAATATTTTTTCCCTTAGTAAATGAAGCATCAGGTGTTACATGGGATTGAATTTTTATAAATATAGTGCTAACCCTCTGACTGCGCAATTTGTGAACCGAATTCGCTTCAAATATTGTGCATTTTTTTTTCATACTTTGAATCTACAAATATCGAGAATTGAAATATGCATTTTTTTTAGAAATGATTTTTTTATAGATTTTTATCATAAGAAACTAAGCTGTATGAAAAACCAATTTTAGTATTATCACAAAAAAAAATTTTTAATAAATTTCAATTGAATAACAGTTAATTTCTATTTATAATATAACTATAATTCTATTATCTAATATAACTGTGGATATAATTCATATAATTATATCTACAGTTACTATTCATATATTTATATTCATATAAACGTCTAATACTGTATATAATTGATTTCACTGGGTAAAGGTTGAAAAGGCTTGAAGCCCTTCTCAATAAAGGAAAAAAAACACATGCCCTCGAAAATAGCGGGATGAGCAAATTTTGCTACATTTGAGTTGCCCGTGGAAATCCTGGGATGAAAAGCCAGAGGGTTAAGAAGTAACTGTGGTAATAATGAATTGAAGATCCAAACTATACTTTTTGTATCACAAAAGGGTTTTCACATATAAGGTCTAAATAATATTAATTTTTTAATGTGGTGTTCCATATATTGTTAAAATATTCAAAAAATGTTAAAAACTGAAGATATTTTTAAATGAAATGATGCAGTGCCCTCTTAACTTAAAGCTTGAGAAATTATAAGCTTTTCATGAGTTGCTCCGATAACCTTTATTTTAGTAACGTGTGTTTTTTCTATTTTACTTTTGACTCTTGATGGCATGTGCAGTGCTTTTATGTCTGGCCAGAGCATCAGACCTTGTATATCGATGTCCACAACCGGGAAACGAACACTCATAGACTTTCTTCTCCGATGTTTGTAGATGTGTCTTCAAGTGTTTGCTTAAATGGTCTTTTCGTCCGAATCTCTTTTTGCAAGTAACGCATTGATGGGGTTTGAAACCGCTATGGATTCTCTTATGCCTCGTCAACTCTTCATTTCTAGCAAATGATTTAAAGCAGTTGAGATACTCACATCGGAAAGGCTTCGATCCTGAAAAAAAAATTAAATTATGTATAAACGTTCCTTTTATAGAAACTCTAAGAGAATTATGTTGAAATAACTATAATACTATCACATATTAAACTAGAACTTTTTGTTAAAGAATTCAGAATGTTTCGTGCAAAAATATAAATAAATAAAAGCAATTGTCCTTAATGATCAAATGTTCAAAAGATGAACACAGAAAAGAACTATTTCAAGGATACTTTAAGAACTCTCATCCATCCTTATGAACTCTTTTCACATCGTAACTTGTAGTATTCCATTTTTTTCCAGTTGCAATACTGGAAGTCTTATTCGAATTCAACGTTTTTAGTGATCCACTATTGATTTAAACACAAAATAAATAGCATTAACTTTCAAATACCTTCCAATAATGACTTTATATACATTTATGTACAAGTTCTTTGAAAAACACCACTCACTATAAAATTTATATCATAAAGATGCATGAACATAAAATAAAAAAAACTCTATAATACACAAGTAAAAACACTTATAAAAATATTTAACTTTTAAATATTCACATCGGAAAGGCTTCGATCCTGAAAAGAAAAATCAAACTATGTATAAACTTTCCTTTTATAGAACCTCCAAACGAATTATGTTGAAATAACTATGATACTATAACATATTAAACTAGAACTTTTGTTAACCCTTTCTAGGGCCATTTATTTCTCATACAACGTTTTCAAACTTCCAAAACAGAAGTGCTAATTATATTCAATTAATCAAACAATTGATGACAGCGCAAAACTGAAGCTGGAATCAGTCTTCCCATCGTTTTAATAGCAAGGCCAGTATATTATAATGGGTTTTGCGTTTCCCAGAGGTGTATTTTGTAAGATCATGTAAGTGGGAAGTAATCCTTCCACAGCCTTTGAAAGGGTTAAAGAATGCAAAATGTTTTGTACAAAAATAGAAATAAATAAAAGCAATTGTTATTAATGACCAAATGTTAAAAAGATGAACATAGAAAAGAACTATTTCAAGGATTCTTTATGAACTCTCATCCATCCTGGGTCTTTAATGAACTCTTTTCACATCATAACTTTTAGTAAACCATTTTTTTCAGTTAAAATACTGGAAGTCTCCTTCGAATTCAACCGTTTTAGAGACCCACTATTGATTTAAATACAAAATAAATAGCATTAGCTTTCAAATACCTTCCAATAATGACTTTATATACATTTATGTACAAGTTCTTCGAAAAATAGTGTTCACTATAAAATTTATATCATAAGGATGTATGAACACAAAATAAAAAAAGCTATAATACACGAGTAAAAAAACACTTCTAAAAATATTTAACCTATAAAAAGTACATTATATTATACATTTTGTTACACATAGGGATAAAATTATACATATATATTCATTCAATTACAGAATATATAAATGCAGAACAAATTATATATACACAAATTGAAACACAAAATATATACATACATGCAAAAATAGAGAAATATATACATATATGTTGCAATATATATCCTTTAAAATATATAATACAGAAAATATCTAAAAAGGGTTTATAAAAGGAAAACTCGTTCTAAGAAAACATAAAAATTCTACAAGCTATTATTTAGCTGTACATAAAATGAGACATTAAAGGATTAACATTAATGAAGCTACTAAATTCAGAAAATTGAGAACTATACAATTACTAAGAAGATAAATTTACAACATTTTAAAGGATGATTACCAGAAAAATGAACAGTTTTATTTATTTAAGATATAAATAAATTATGTTTAAGCATGAAATGTTATAACATAATACATTCCATTACAACCTTCAAAACTGCTCCTTTTCAAAATTGTAAATTTTAACTTATTCATAAGTTTCTCTTTAATTACTTTTTACCTTTGGGATCGGGTATAAGGCCGTCTGGGTATGAAGCCCCATAACCGTCCTTTTATATGGAAGAGACGTAAACCATGAAAACACACAAAAAACTAAAACATGGAAACACACAAAAAAAATGAGACATTAGGAATTAAAGTATTAAAATTAATGAAGCTACTAAATTCAGAATAAACAGAATTATATAATGAGTAAAAAGTTAAATTTACATTTTAAAGGAAGATTACCAGAAAAAGTAACTGTTTTATTTATTTAAGATATAAATGTATTATGTTTAAACATGAAATATCTTAACATAAAACATTACCTTACAACCCTAAAAATTGCTCCTTTTCAAAATTTTAAATTTTAACTTATTCATAAATTTCTCTTAACTACTTTTTACTTTTAGAATCGGGTATAAGGCCTTCTGACTATGGAGTTCCATAATTGTCCGTTTATATGGAGGAAAAGTAAAGCATGGAAACACACAAAAAACTAAAATATGGAAACACACAAAAAACTAAAATATGGAAACACACAAAAAACTAAAACATGGAAACACACAAAAAACTAAAACATGGAAAAACACAAAAAATTAAAACATGGAAACACATAAAAAAACTAAAACATAGAAACACACATAAAAACTAAAACAGGGAAACACACAAAAACACTAAAATGAGACTTTAGGCATTAAAGTATTAACATTAATGAAGCTGCTAAATTCAGAAAATTCAGAATTATATAATGAGTAAGACATTAAATTTACAACATTTTAAAGGAAGATTACCAGGAAAAGTAACATTTTTTTTATTTAAGATATAAATGTATTATGCTTAAACATAAAGTGTCTTAACATAAAACATTACCTTACAACCCTCAAAATTGCTCCTTTTCAAAATTTTAAATTTTAACTTATTCACAAATTTCTCCTTAATTATTTTTTACCTTTAGAATCGGGTATAAGGCCGTCTGACTATGGAGCCCCATAACTTTCCATTTATATGGAGGAAACGTATAAAGCATTGAACACACAAAAACACTAAAATGAGACACTAAGTATTAAAAGATTAACATTAATGAAGCTACTAAACTCAGGAAATTGAGAATTATGTAATGAATAAGAAGATAAATGTACAGCATTTTAAAGGAAGATTACCAGAAAAATTAACAGTTTTATTTATTTAAGATATACATTTATTATGTTTTAACATGAAATGTCTTAATATAATCTGTTCCTATACATTCCTCAAAATTATTCCTTTTCAAAATTTCAACTTATTCAAAAGTTTCTCCTTAATTACTTTTTACTTTTAGGATCGGATATAAGGCCGTCTGGGTATGCAACCCCATAACCATCCGTTTATATGAAGGAAACTTAAAACATTGAAACATGCAAAAACACTAACATGAGACACTAGGCATTAAAGGATTAACATTAATGAAGCTACTAAACTCAGGAAATTGAGAATTATGTAATGAATAAGAAGATAAAATTACAACATTTTGAAGGAAGATTACCAGAAAAACTAACAGTTTTATTTATTTAAGATATAGATCTATTATGTTTTAACATGAAATGTCTTAATATAATCCGTTTCTATACATTCCTCAAAATTATTCCTTTTCAAAATTTCAACTTACTCAAAAGTTTCTCCTTAATTACTTTTTACTTTTAGGATCGGATATAAGGCCGTCTGGGTATGCAGCCCCATAACCGCCCATTTATATGAAGGAAACTTAAAACATTGAAACACACAAAAACGCTAAATTGAGACATTAGGATTAAAGGATTAACATTAATGAAGCTACTAAATTCAGAAAATTCAGAATTATATAATGAGTAAGAGATAAATTTACAACACTTTAAAGGAAGTTTACCAGAAAAATTAACAGTTTTATTTATTTAAGATATAAATTTATTATATTTAAACACGAAATGTCTTAACATAATCCATTCCACTGCAACCCTCAAAATTATTCCTTTTCAAAATTTCAACTTATTCAGAAATTTCTCCTCAATTACTTTTTACCTTTAGGGTCGGGTATAAAGCCGTCTAGCTATGGAGCCCCATAACTGTCTATTTATATGGAGGAAACGTATAAATCATTGAACACGCAAAAACACTAAAATGAGACACTAGGTATTTAAAGATTAACATTAATGAAGATACTAAACTCAGGAGGGACGTGAAGCATGGAAATACACACACACAAAAAAAAAAAATATTTTTACTAGATTCTACGTGGAATCGAATGTTAACGAAACTATCTTCCGCTTTGTAACTTAGTCCAGCTCGACGTTTCACTTACTTGGACTGCCAAGCTGAAGTTAATTAAAGTAATGGCTCGACTTACAAGTGTTTAGAGTTACAAGTTACCAATCTATCAAATTTTTGACTAGAGTTGTGAGTTTTAATTCCGTATTAGAGCTAAATTCAAAGACGAAATGGGGAAAATGTATATAACAATTTCTCTTATGTAGTTAACAGATTTTAATGTAGTAAATACATTTAAAAAATAATTTTATTTCTATACCTTATCTTCTCTAAACTATGATTATAAATAATTCAAGCTACTTTTAGTCTGTGTAATTAACCTCTTGCCTGTGACGCCCGAACACAGTTCGGGCAACACAAATGTGCCAATTTTTGAATGCCAGACTTGAGTTCGGGTAAGAGACAAAACGGTATTTCAATTCCGGGAAGTTGGTTTGTCTAATGCATAATATTTAATTTGCCCCTTTCCCAATAGGTAGAGACACTTTTCCCCGAAAAATTAGGTTGTTTCGAGCCATTTGTCACTATTTCATGGATACTGTAAAGGATTTGTGAATGGACATGGAATTCATGACAGTTGATAAAGATAACAATGTTTTTGTATTAATTTATTACATTTATCCAGAAAATTAGGTCATTTGATTTATTTTGAAGTAATTTGAACAAAAACAACTATAATCCATTAGCATTTCCCATATATGTGAAAATATTGAAAAAAGTAGTTTTTTTTTTTTTTTTTTTTTTTTTTTTTTTTTTTTTTTTTTTTCAAAAATACTCTAGTTCTAACATTTTGATGACAATAACAAACAAAACTAAAGAGAAAAAATTTCCATTTTTTTTCACGTTTTTCTCAAATGTATTCCACAGGTGACGGGTTAAGGTTCCAAATTAAAGTTACATTTCTTTCAAAATTCAAATTAGCTTTTAGATTATATTACATACCAGCAGTAGAAACAATTTAAAAAATAAAACAATTCATTTTCCTAAAATGAATAACACGTTTTATTTAAATTCGATGTTTTTAATGGACTTAAGAAATATAAACTAATGGAATAAAAGTATTATATTTGGCAATATTTAGTGATTTATATAAATTTTTATAGCACTCCACAAGCATAAAAAAAGCTACATTTATAGCGAAGGCAACTGAACACATCCAGGTACCTATCAAAAATAAAAATATTAATCACATAACATAAATAAAATATTAAATGCTTTTAATTTTGTAAATGATCACTCCGTTAACCATGAAACAGATTGTGGTATGATAAAATGATGAAATAGAGTTAAAGATATCCAATAGTCTTTTGTTTCTGTATCCACTTCTTCAATAAATCTGAGAGAACGTTTTTCAGTCTTGTTCTACTAACTGTTATAAAGAACTAAATCCAATTTGAAGACACTTGTGGGACCTAACTGTATATGATGTCTTACGAAAAACAAATTTTGTTTAAAAACCATTCAAAGCCATTTTATATTGCTGAACACTAGAATGCCCTTAACCTTTCTACTTACTCTGACAAAATGTTGACCGATATATATATTAGACGACCCGACAGACGTTATCCTGCTTTAACGCTGTAAAACCAAAATTTGTAAAATGTTTTTAAATAAATTATAAATTGTAACGTTTCAGTGGAAAGGTAAGGAAAAAAAATTATTTTAAAAAACTTGACGCCACCACGCGTGCCGTCATCACAAACGTGATTATATTCAATTGAAATTCCCACATCGCCCGTACTGGGATTCGATCCTGGGACTTCTCGTATTGAAGCCAACTGTGCCACAGATACCATGACAAAGAAGGGTTTCAAGCGGCATTATAATAATTTCAATAAGCGAGCAATTCTGGGTTTTTAATAAAAAAAACATTTCCTATTGGATCAAATTGTGAATCTAAAACATTCTCGAATCAACTTAGTTGCATACGCGAATTTTCATCAAAATCAGTCCAGCCGTTTAGGAGGAGTTCTGTTACAGACACACGGACAGAAGAATTATTTATATATATATATATATATATATATATATATATATATATATATATATATATATATATGTAATAATATCAATATCTAAGCCCTAAAGCGTATTCCAAAATTATCCCTTTTCCCCATTCATTATTCTAGATCTTAATTTCTTCTCTTTATATTAACCATATTTCCCAGCCATCCAATTTAAACGAGGATGTTTTCATTCCTTCAGCCGAACCCCGAAATTCTTTCTATGATTCCCAAAACAGAAAATGATATAGCTGGCATTTTAATTAGGAAGTTATAACTTTCCCATGAAAATTTGTAACGATCAGCAGTAATGCTCCTCTGAGACGCCACACTTTACAGATGGCTCCAGTCAAAGGTTACTTTCTATAAGCAATTAAAACACTTGCCTCAGCATTTTCCCACACACGGGTTTTAGCCGTCTCTCGCAGAAGGTTGGCATTACAATTACTTAGAGAGAGAGCGTTCTGACACCGTCAGGTTCAGACGTCTCTGGATTCTGTGCAATTTTTATAGGATGAAATAAAAGTTAAGTTCGGCCACGACAAATGATGTGCTTCTTTCTAACGGACGGTTAGCGGGACACTTGGCAGCCCAGCATGCCCGGGCTGAGGAAAATAATAGGGGCAATTTTAAAATGAGTTTTCAGTGTAAAGTTCGGGTCCAGTTGGCCCCTGGACGATTACATATATATATATATATATATATATATATATATATATATATATATATATATATATATATATATATGATATATATATGTGTGTGTGTGTATGTATATGTGTGTGTAATATATCAAAAATATTTCTCTTTAATATCTCATAAAAATTCTCCTCTCTCCCATTCTATTTCCTTTAAATCTATTTTCCCAGCCGCAAAATATCATAATTAAAGAAAAGTCCACGACATGAAATTCTTCCAAGCCATTTCCCAAAGCTTTCTCTGCAATAGATGTAAATTTTCTGTAAACTCACAGCATTTTCTGACTATCGCTGACAAATGGTTCAGTTTTTCTCATCCACTCTAAGTTACTTGTATTGTTAAATTCACTGACTAAACTACTTTCTCTGGGAAAGATTTCGTCTCCGTCTATCTCTGGGGTCCAACCCTATTCCAGCACGTGTATTCATGATCATTCTTCCGTCTGCCGTTGACTGATATAAATGTCAATTTTAGGAGCTATTGAATAAAGTTTGAGTTTCGCTACGATTTCGGTCTGTTCTTCTTAACAGAATGGCACAGCTGCAATAACTTCAATTAGTCTAGCTAATGAGGCTTCCCCACGCAAAAGAAGCCCGGGCAAGTAAAAATAATAGGTTCTTCAATAATTTATTGTGACCGGAGTTCAAACATCCACTGGCTTACATATGCATGCATATTTATATATGTAAGGAAAAGTAAACTAGATCGGGAAATAAATGTAGGCATTTTGTATAAAACCCCTAAGACACCCCGAGAAAATTCTCTGGGGGTTTTCAAATCTTGAGTCAAAGGCAAAATTCCCGCGTCCTTTTGCCTTCCCCTTTGTAATCTCTAACCTAAATTGACCATTGCTACAGTTTAGACCCTCAGAGAAGAGGTC
>CM063503.1:94303682-94481182 GCA_032207245.1 Pardosa pseudoannulata | reverse complement strand
TATTTGATCCAAACTTGGTAATGTCATATTCATCTTAAAAGTCTATTATGTTGTTTTCTTCCTATAGACTAGCTTCATCACTCCAGCAATCATCAACTAGGTCAGTGGTTTCCAAACTTTTTACCTATTACTGAAAACCGATTCCGAAAGGCTTCGAACACCCATGCCGGGAGCAACTCTCAATCTTCGGTACCGAAGAGCAAAGCTCTGCCATTCAGCCATCGTTCGGCCAAACACTAACGTCAAAAATTGATTTCAATGGGCCGATACCATGAATAACCTTGCGTTTATTTTGAATATGACATTAGACAGTCCCACGTAATTTTTTTAATTCAAGTGTGTTTATACTTTAATTTTCTAATACTTGTGCCATAATGTAGAAAAAAGCAATCCTATAAAAATCAATAAATGATTCATCGGAAGCGCTTTTATGGGTCAGTATGTGACCCACGGGCCATAGATTCACCACCCCTGTTATAGGTTGTCGACAGTCCATTTTCGCATCACTACTATCTATGTAAAGCTGTTTACATTGACCTTGAGCAATCCTCAAAATCAAAATTTGTAATGGGCGAAAAAACTTAAAAATCTTCAAAAAATTATAATTTGAGAATTTTTCAAAACATAGTTTTTTTCTAAATATAAATGTTATTAAAATTTATTTATTATTTTTAAGCAAGTTTAAACTTAAGTTTATGTATTACTTTTTGTAAATAAATGTTTTACTAACATCTTTTACTCTCCTTGCAGATGTAGACAGAATAAGTTTTGATTCCGGATTAGAGAATTACGGTCTATTTTTTAGCTACACTAGGGTTAATAAGACTAGGATCTACTGCTTAAAGTAGATTCCGAACGCATAAACATCGATGTCATCAGTAGAATTCAAACCCACAAACTCCGGTACTGCAGAGCTGGGCCCTACCCATTCGTCCATACATAGACAGAATGGGAGTTAGTGTTTCTATGTCCTAGAGTTTTCACATGGGCAAGCTATTAATATGTAAAACGTTAACGGCTTGACTGAACAAGTGGGTGCCCGCTGCCAAATGAGCGATAAAGTGCAAAGTATGGCAACCCGTACTTATTCCTCTCTTCGCCGTGTCATTTTTTAATTTTTGTTCATTCCAGAGAATGCTCTCTTTAGAGAATGCAACCCTTTAATAACGTCTGAAATTCGCCTAATTCTCATTGGGTTATAAAATTGGGAAATTAAACTCATTGCTTGTGTGGTCAGCGGTGATTTCCCCGAAAATTCAAACCGGTAAAACCTGTATTTTATCATTTCCGTTATGATATTGTTGCTTGTTGGTTTACGGTCCCTTCTCCAATAGTTCATTATGTATAATTATTTATATCATTTGGATAAATTAATTATATATATAATTGAATTACCATTTTGTAATGGGTTTCGGTTAGTTAACCCTCTAAGCGGTTCGCACGTACAATTCCGCCAAACCGATGATACCTTCAAAGCGATTGTCACGTACAATTTTAGACCTCCAAAAACGTTCCGACAATGGATGTAATGTACATTTCTGCCTGTGTTGAGGTAGGAGGGTGAAATCGATTGTTTAGAAACTGCATCCCTCTTTGACTGACATTTATTGAGGGATGCACCCCTACTCCCTGAGGCACAAAGATGCTGATAGCTTTTCATGGCTTTGTAAATCTCCATTTCGAAGTATTTCATTTGCGGTAACAGATGTATCTCTAATTGCACTACTTAAATATCTTGGATAACTTTCGTAAAAAAATATAAATAATTCTCTTAATGAATATTTTTATTTATACTTTTAGAATCCATTATTTCTTATGGGATGATATTCGAGACTTGACGAGCTTTATGTGTATTAAAAATTAACAATCTATAATATATCTTTATCTATCTATTTATAACTGGAAGTAAAGGCACAATAACGTAGGTGGGTTTCCCGTATTTCATTCTAGTCGACAAAGGGTGAAGTAAAAAATCATAGGACGCTTTAGCCATTGACACAATAAACCTTTAGCGTATTTTTGGAGACTTTTTTAATCGGTGTGTTCCACTCGGAGGGTTAAGTGTGTTTTTATAATTTTTTTAAACTGCTTTCTCATAATTCATAAATCGAAATTTTGGTCTGAGCCATTGAAGTCTAAAACTATAATTATATATTAATTGTACTTACATTTTCGGGAGGTCAAGGGGAGCAGAGCCCCCCTTTGGTTAATAAAATTTAAATACTATAAATCTTAAATTTAAAATTGCAAAAAGCACTTGCATTTAATATACTTAAGTATTTTTCTGAGTTTATTTTATCTATTGAGAAATTAGTTTATTTTGAAATTAAGATTATAATTTTATAATGGTGACAAGGTATGTACTTGTTTTCTGTTTTTTATTTTAAAGTGATATTTCAAGTTTTTTCTATAACTCTCTAGCGTGAATCGGAAGGTTTGGTGTTTTATTTTTATGACCGGGTGCAGAATTCAATATTGTTTTCTATAGATAGTGTGTTTCAGTTTATTTTGCTTATTGAAACAATACAAAATATTATGAAATAGAAAATAAACTTAATATATTAATTGTAACAACATTCACGGGGGTCAAGGGGGCGGTACCCCCCCCCCTTGGTTAAAAAAAATGCCCAATACTATAAATTCCAAATGCATCTTTAAATGTAAAAAGTACTAACCTGTTAATGTTCTTTGACAATCTGAGCTATATTTGTGCGATAGTTTTTATTATTTATTTATTATTGGTTTTATATCATATAAAAGGAAATTTTTAATTGTTTTGTTTCTAAAAATTCGGAATTATTTTAGGAATCTCAAAAAAAAAAAAAAAAGATTTTTTATGTTTCAAAATTAACTTCCCTTAATTACATTCAATATTCACAAACAATACGTGAATAAACAATATTTATAAGAATTGAAGTATAACTTTACTCTTAATTTGCCCTTTTGTCGACATTAATTGCATTATTATTATATTTTTCCTTTTCCATAAATTACTATAAGTATAGCTACGGTATTTCCGTGGAAAATCTATTCCCGCTCATAACACTTTCTGGTTACTTCTCGCGAAAGGGTTGGAGCAGTTAGCGCCCTTTAAAAATCACCAAAAATAGGAGGGGGCACCAGGTTCTTCAGTAGTACCAACGTTAACTAATGTGTTACTATTTCTTATTCCAAATTTTAAAACACCTCAAAACTGAAAGCGATTGCTATTGATGGGAAACATTATTAACAGTAACTTTTAATTCATAAAATAATAATTCGATATTTTTGATTTTTTTTTCTGTGCTCCTTTAATGTTTCCGAATCTGCTTCAGTAGACATTAACTTTGAAATTATTTAAAGGATATAAACAGCTATTTACAGATTTTGTTTGCTCCACGAGTTCAATTTAAAAGCATAAAGATTTCTTTATAATTAATCTTCTGAAATTAGAAGATCTTCTGAATCTTCTTACCATTTTCTATTTTGTAATAAAATTAGTTTTTTAGGGCAGGACATATAGACCACTATCCAGTTTACAAAAATTCTCAGATTAGTGTTTAATTCTAAACGAATGAAATACTACTCGAAGTCCAAATTTCATGCAAACTAAATCATAATGTATATATGATTTCTTATTTTAATAAATGTTTTAATTTGGTATTTAATATTGTGCATTTTATAGTCTCAAAATACGGATCGTAAATTAATTAATAAGCGATATTCATTACTTTTAGTAGACCATCATATTAAATCTCCTTGTTATTGTAACACAATATTGTACATACTAAAATCAAACATTGAAATTGTTATTAGAAAAATTTACCTTTAATTAACTGTCATAAAATTCTTTGGTACTTTTACCTTCAGTTAGCAATGTCTGCATGTAAGTTTTAGTAATTTCTTATTTTAATAAATGTTTTAATTTGGTATGGGGGCACCAGGTTCTTCAGTAGTACCAACGTTAACTAATGTGTTACTATTTCTTATTCCAAAAATTATATTTCAAATTTTAAAACACCTCAAAACTGAAAGTGGTTGCTATTGATGGGAAACATTATTAACAGTAACTTTTAATTCATAAAATAATAATTCGATATTTTTGATTTTTTTTTTCTGTGCTCCTTTAATGTTTCCGAATCTGTTTCAGTAGACATTAACTTTGAAATTATTTAAAGGATATAAACAGCTATTTACAGATTTTGTTTGCTCCACGAGTTCAATTTAAAAGCATAAAGATTTCTTTATAATTAATCTTCTGAAATTAGAAGATCTTCTGAATCTTCTTACCATTTTCTATTTTGTAATAAAATTAGTTTTTTAGGGCAGGACATATAGACCACTATCCAGTTTACAAAAATTCTCAGATTAGTGTTTAATTCTAAACGAATGAAATACTACTCGAAGTCCAAATTTCATGCAAACTAAATCATAATGTATATATGATTTCTTATTTTAATAAATGTTTTAATTTGGTATTTAATATTGTGCATTTTATAGTCTCAAAATACGGATCGTAAATTAATTAATAAGCGATATTCATTACTTTTAGTAGACCATCATATTAAATCTCCTTGTTATTGTAACACAATATTGTACATACTAAAATCAAACATTGAAATTGTTATTAGAAAAATTTACCTTTAATTAACTGTCATAAAATTCTTTGGTACTTTTACCTTCAGTTAGCAATGTCTGCATGTAAGTTTTAGTAATTTCTTATTTTAATAAATGTTTTAATTTGGTATTTAATATTCAGCATTTAATATTGAACATTTTAGTCTCAAAATACGGATCGTAGATTAATTAATAAGTAATATTCATTACTTCTAGTTGAATATCATATTAAATATCCTTGTTATTGTAACACAATATTGTACATACTAAAATCAAACATTAAAATTGTTATTCCAAAAATTTACCTTTAATTAACTCTCTTAAAATTCTTAGGTATTTTTTATCTTCAGTTAGCAATGCCTGCATGTAAGTTTTAGTAATTTCTTATTTTAATAAATATTTTAATTTGGTATTTAATATTATACATACTAAAATCAAACATTAAAATTGTTATTTCAAAAATTTACTTTTAATTAACTCTCATAAAATTCTTTAGTATTTTTATAGTCCCAAAATACGGATCGTAAATTAATTAATAAGTGATATTTATTACTTTTAGTAGACTATCATATTAAATCTCCTTGTTATTGTAACACAATATTGTACATACTAAAATCAAACATTAAAATTATTACTAAAATTTACCTTTAATTAACTCTCATAAAATTCTTCGGTATTTTTACCTTCAGTTAACAATGTCTGCATGTAAGTTTTAGTAATTTCTTATTTTAATAAATGTTTTACTTTGGTATTTAATATTGAGGATTTTATAGTCTCAAAATACGGATGGTAAATTAATTAATGAGCGATATTCATCACTTTCAGTTGACTATCATATTAAATCTCCTTTTTATTGTAACACAATATTGTACATACTAAAATCAAACATTAAAACTGTTATTCCAAAAATTTACCTTTAATTAACTCTCATAAAATTCTTCGATATATTTACCTACAGTTAGCAATGTCTGCATGTAAGTATAGTAATTTAATATTTTAATAAATATCTTAATTTTGTATTTAATATTGAGAATTTTAGTCTCAAAATACTGGTCGTAAATTAATAAGCGACGTTCATTACTTTTAGTTGACTATCATATTAAATCTCTTTTTTGTTGTAACTCAATATTGTACGTTCTAAAATCAAACATTAAAACTGTTATTAGAAAAATTTACCTTTAATTAACTCTCATAAAATTCTTCGGTATTTTTATCTTCAGTTAGCAATGTCTGCATGTAGTTAGACAGTAGACATTTCTAAGTTTAGTGTTATGACTAACCGTAGAAATGTTTACTGTCAGAAGCAAATAATTAAATAAATAAAGGAAATATAATTAACTTACCCGTGTGCACTCGCATGTGACTATTAAGTTGCCTGTTGCTCGTGTAACGGGAAGAACACTGTGTACATGCAAAAGTATTTTTTTTAACGGCCTTGAATACTGATGATTTTGAAGAACCAATTTTCACATTCGATGGCTTTATGCTGTAAAATATATTCCTATTAGTCCGAGAACTTCGCTTTAGGTTTGTATTTTCCTGTGTTTTATCCTCTTGGGAAGAAGGTGTAGGAGAGAAAGGTCTCCAAATGTAAGGTTTATGTCCATTTTCGGAATTCCCTTCCTTGAGTCCACTGTCAGCATTCATACACTTATTTTCTAATGCGTTAGAATTCCTTCTAGGAGTCACAAAATCGGTATAAATATTTTCAGCCGGTAACTCATTTGGCCAGTCCAATAATGTATACTTACTACTGTTACTTATCCTCGTGTTATGGTACGGCACTTGTGAATAATTTGAAAAGCGATGCGTGTTGAAACCGTTAAAAAACGGACAGTTGAAAGATTTAAAGTACAGTTTTTCTATGTTATCACTGGGTTCGAAAATATAACTGAAACCATTCAGAATATTTTCATCATTTGCGTAAACACTAGCTGACATCTGAAAGTTTTAAGACATTAAATAATATTGTAAAATCCAAAATTTCACTTATCAACAATCATTAATTAATGATAACATTTATATATGTATATATATCACAGCTTTGTAGGTAGAAATAAATAGCATTCGTAAATGAGAATCAAAACTTAGACTAATATTTGACTTCAGCATAATATAGCGTATACATTTTCTACTATGCGTTTGGTCTCATCACATTTTTTAAAATAAAAGAATAAACATTTGTTAAGACCACGCGTCTCCTCATATCTAATGCAATGTACGCCCCTCACAAAACACAATTAAGTTTTAGAGAGGATAAAAGAATAGAGTAGAAACGATAAGAGAGAAGAAGGCACTGATTAGACATATGAATACGAAGAGAAATTTTCACTTATCTAAAAACAACAATGGAGTTGTTGACAGAAATCAGACACAATCAGTTCAATAGGAGGTTTAACTATGGGCGTGAATGGAAGTCTGAGAAGCTTGGGTCAATATAACTCATAACACTTATGGGTGTGATATCAAGAGAATCGAAAAATGACTTGTTTTTAGCAAGATACTTAGGAGTGAAGTTCAATTACATTTACCGAACAGAAAAGAATTTCTGATTAAAAGATAAACGAGACTTGCTTTTTATACGATAATTAAACAGTGAATTGTTAGAAGATACGCTACGAAGCCTTAAATTATAAGCACTACTTTACTTATTATGATTAAATACCTTCCATAAAAAAAGAAAGAAATGTAGAACCTAGTTTTATCGACAAGATGAAGTGCCCATCATTGACTGGTCCATAAAAATTTTAAAGGTATATGATATTTATATAATACTAGCTACTGTGCTAAACATCAGTGGAAACTTGCTGATCGTTACTGCCCAAACAAAAGTGAAGACTTTCCACTTCGCTAGGTACTCCGTTAAACCCAATTATCTTGACCTTGACCTTGCCTTTAAAATAATTTTTACATAGGTTTATTTCTTTCTGCAGGCAAACAGCAGAGCTAATTCCATCGACCTCATGTTAGTGCATTTTTGCTGGAAGGACTATTTCAAAGTCCGTCATAACAACTACTGCAGAACGCAACTAAAATCAAAGAATATAGACACAGAAAGAACGGACGGGCATGATCCTGACGGCCCTGACGTTGATTAGTTTAAAAGCTAATCATTTATAATAGAACAATAAACAAAACATCAGTGAAGATAAACTGAATAAAAAAATTTTTGAACATAAATGAAGCTGATTTGACATTAAAAATACATTTTAGAAAAAACCTTAAAAATAATCAAGAGTTTTAGTTAGGCAAATTAAAATTAGAACAAATCTGTGATTTACATATTACCTCAAGTGTTTATTGATTATAAACAATAACTAATACTGGTACAAATTATAACTCTCTAGCTAATGAAAATATTGTTATTACATTTCCCTTTTAAAAGTTTTTATAAAAGTTATAGGAATAATGCGATTACTTGTAGATACTGTTTAACGTTAATACAGAGTAATATTAAACTAATATTTGTCTTCTCAAAAATGAGAGATTTGTAAATAGTTTCTCATTTCTAATAATTTAAAAAAAGTTAAACTCCAAGTCTAACTTTCTATTTGTAAATACAAAAAGAAAAAAAAATCATTTTTAAGTAACATAATAAATGCCTCATTGTAAGGGAATGTTGTAGTCCTTGGACAGGATTTTAAAGTGCTTTGTTGGGGTATGACAGCTCTATTGAATTGCGTAAAATGGGATTATTAATTTAATAATTTTGATCATTAATGATGTAATGTTTGATTATTTTTTAATTATTTTTTTCAGAATATGCAACGATCATTAATATTAATATGTATTATCAGTATTATTATTTTTTGTTATCTTTTATTACTGTGAGATGAGTTTGAACAAGCAGTAAAAATTTTAGCTCCACTTGAAAATAAGTTTATAAAATCCTACAACTCTATACTCTTATTGCGCATAAAATGAAATATTCCAATCTAAATAAAAAAGTTATTGAACACTTTATTTGTAATATAGGGGACCAAGTTTTACGAAAGTGAATAGAATTGTGAATAGTTCATCTTCTGCATTCTTTCAGGTTTTTCTTTGCTCTTAAAATTAACTTTTTTTCTAAAATTTTTATTTTTTACTATTATTATTAAATGAGTCCAAATCATTGTTCAATTCAACGGTTGGATTTTCTTGTACTGACTGCAAACACATTATAAATAACGTAATACCATTTTCCGAGAAGAAAATATTTTATCAATATAATCAATATAAAAAAAGCTGTAATTTCTGAGTCTACAATGAAAATAATTTGTTGGATTAACCAATAATTTAAATGTGACTATATTACGGAATTCCTAAAATGCAGCAGAAAAAAAAGAACAATAGAAAATATAGTTTAAGATGGTTTCACTGTGACGTGATTGTCTCATTGATTCATAAAATTTATACATATCACAAAACATAACCAGCAACAGAAAAGCTAATGCCTACAAAAAACGAAAAAATATTTTTCCATAGAAATAATAAAGATTTTATGAAGTTCTTAAATAATATTTGCTATTACCAAATCTTTTTCATAATCTGAATTATATATATATATATTTCCTTTGAATTATATTAGTGTTAAAGGAAAATGGCTTCAGACATAATTTAATTGTTTATATTTAAGAGAGATAATGTAATAAATGTACAGGGAGTCATGTGACCACGTCTGAATTTTTATTATACGATATTTTCCAAGAACCGCAATGATGTATATATTATAACTCGGCAGACATACGAAATTTCTATTTTCTAAAGGATTTCGCTTTTTCTATACATACAAATGTTCAAAAGATGATCCATAAATCGTGCTCAAACATTTATACTGTGAAAAAGGAAAAAGATTGAGAAAATTAAAATGTTCTTTCCTATCAATTAAAGTTCATAAAGCGATAATTAATATACTAGAAAAAGATAAACCGAAGCAGAAAATGGAATGTATTACTTGAAACGTCAACGTCATACAGTTAACTGTAACTGCAAATAAAGTTCTATAAAGTTCCGCAAACTCCAATTGTTCTGTTTGTATTGCTTTTTGGAATTAAGGATTTTAGAGGTACCCAACGAGTGGTGAGTAAATTTCAGTTCCCTTAAATTTATTTTTGATTTTGCTTTGTCATAATTTAAATACTTTAAACATACTAATAATTTTTATATAAAGCATAAAACTTTTATATGCTTGAAACAAAGCATAAAAACTTCGCCACATAGTATATTTCAGAATGGAATTTCATCATTTTAACAAGAAAACGAAAGTTTAAAAGTTATCAAATTTTGTTTCTTAAGTTCTTCAGTTTTATATATTAAAAAAAAGCTTTCTTAAAGTGCTGTAAGTGCAGCGTTGACCGATTTATTAAAAATATCTTTGAAAAGAACTATAATTTCAAAATTTCATGTTCTCAAATGTTCATTAACAGTCATATCCTACATACTCATGAGTTGCAATTAATATTGGAAGTCAAAGGAAGCATTCCAAAACACTTAACAAATAATTATAAAAAGTTCTATAAATCTCAAAATTTGAAGTTTATTAGAATATCTTAAAATATTAACTACTTTTGATTTCGGAACAGAAAACCGCATATTTCTTGTGCTATCAATTTGCAGTTAGTAGGGGTAATTGTTTACACAAAAAGAATTTATCCAAGATTATTTTGAAGTCTAATGATGTTGATTATGTTTGGGACTTTATTAATATTTTCTGTATTGGGATGAGTTGATATCGGTATTTTCTGTTGAATGACACATAACGTAAACGTACTTTGTTTCCGACGCAGATCAGACCAATAGGCCTAAATCAGGCTACAGAATAAGCTATATCTTAGTTAGCATTTTTCTTTCAGTTATAATCAGTAGAATGTAGAGTGGAATTTTCCTGCACTTTCTGTTCTTTTTCTTCTTGATAATTATTGTTACCAGTTTTTATTGATTTTCGTCCATTTAATTATAAAAATAATTTGAAATCCAAAGACGCAAAGTTTTCTTGATTGTAAAGTTTTCTTCACATCTCCCAGCCAACCGATGGCCGAATGGTTAGGGCGCTAATCATCGGTAACGGATTTGGGAGTTTGTATCTTACTGTAACATGGATAAACGTAGCCGTTCGGAACCGGTTTTAAACCGTTGTTACCAGTCCCATTTTCCCTCGTATTGCCAATAAATAGCCGGAAGCGCTCGAAATCAAAACAAACCTTTACCTCTCAGAAAAAAAGTAAAAAATAGTTTAATATATTCTAGAAAAAGCCCCTCTGTTATACAATGCTAACAGATTATTCTTTTTTTTTTTTTTTTTTTTGAGTTACGTTTTTTAAACAATCATAAAAATGTGTATTTATAACGAAGATTGAGGGAGAAGAGAAAGAATTTTTGATTATATCCTTTCATCAGTGAGGTTTATTTACACGTATTTCCGTGAATCGTTTCCATTTTTTTAAACAGCTATATAAATCTAACTAATGTTGTGTACAAGAATAAAAGTTGATCTTCATGCGTAAGTGTATACACACATATGTTTAAATATATATACCCAGTTTCAGCTTACTATACGGTTTACCCGAATGCTCCTTGTGATAATGTGATCAATAAAATAATAATATAAATGTATACATCACATATTTAATGAATTCTTTTAAATGCATATTGCATTAAGAAAGTAACAAAATGCAGCTATAAACTGCTTTTTTTTTTTTGTTTCCTCATTTGACGATGTATCAATAATATTCCAAATTTTTAAATAATTATTTTTTCAATTACTTATAATATTATTTAAAGAAATAGAGAGAAAGAAGAAATTACACAAATCCTAATTATCCCTTTTTTAACAAATGCGGGGAATTTGCCTTTATCTAGGTGATCCATAATTAAATATCAAAACTTACATTTTGAATCTTATTACATATCTATATTTTTACAAACCCCAGCCATTTTTCCTTTATTTATTTATTTTTTTAAATCAAAGACACTTGCTAGTTAAACATTCTTCCATTACCTGCGAAGCTGTTACTTATTTACCACCCCTCGAGGAGCACGTGTAACGTATGTTATGGACGCGAGTAACATTACTCCCCGTTGAGTTCTCGTAATATAAAAGCAAGGACCAAGCACAAGATCTCCAGGCTTAGCCTATCACCTCCAGAGGTATTATTTGAGAACTTTTAGGACATTCCAATCCACAAACCTATTTTTACGAGCCCCAGTCGCTATTAGTATACACAGCGAAACTTAGGCCGTATCGAGTCTCAACCCCATACCCCAAGAGACCACCGCATTTATTCATAAACGTTAGTTAGTTTTTAATGAGTAGATCCCTTATTTTGTTTTTATATGCTATTTAAGATAGTTTTAAGCAATAAATTAATTTTGTTATAGATTTGATATAAATTTCGTTTTCGTAAAAAATGAATGAATACTTTCAAAGTTTATCGCTGAGTCCTGACTGTCCTTTAATACTATAACATTTACTAGTAGAAATTTGAGTATGTTTATATAAGAGCGTGAAAATGAAATAAAAGCTGCTTGGATATTCCAGAAAATGAATTCGAGATTTATACATAAAACTGTAATTTGTTTTGATGAATATCCATGAAAATTCATTTTAAACTCAAATATTTTTATCAGATTTTCTTTCTATACTAGATTATTTCTCAATTGTTATAACTTCGCATTTTAAAATGTAATTCAAGTGTCAAAATACAATATAAATGTGTTAGCCGAGGCGTAATCTTTATATTGAATAGTAAAAATTAATGCTCATTTCATGAGTCTACTCCTTACATAGCTAGGATGGTTTGAACCCCTTCCATCCCTCTCTAATGCATGCTACTTGTTATATCTTCATTTCAATCTTTAGCACACACCCATATTTAACACTCAATATTCGTTTCTGTAAAAATTCTTCTTAAGTTGTAAAATATAATTTATAGGAATAACTATCTGGTGACCAATATTCATCAGTTGGTCTCTGAAAAGATTACTTTATAAATAATAAAAATTAATACAATGTTCATTCTGAAATATTTTCAATATTAGAACTATTTTATTCCACATAATTAGTAACTTTAGTAGAAATTACAAATCTAAAACTTCACACGTCATCCTGCTCCCTATCATTATATCCAATAAAACTTGTTCTTGTATTTCGGTTGAAGTGTAACACAAAATGTTCCAATTATCTGTGACAAAAAAACTTACTGTTGTACTTAAATTCAAATTCTAAGAATTCTTTCTCTTCCTTCGGGAATAAATTAGAAGATTAAATACAGTAATTCGAGGTTTCAATCAGGTTGCAAGGCCTTTTTAATTTAAAATGGTAGGAGGTGTTCAGGATTGTAAATTTGATCTATAACCATAGTAAAGTCGATTTACACTGTGTATTCCAGTAAAATAAGATGTTAATCCCATCCCTTATTTTTCCATAAAAATAAAGTTGCAAGCTTATTTCAACCTCCAATTACAATGATTGATCTTTTAATTGATACTGTGAAGAAGAAGAAAATAATCTTTAAACTTTCGCACTCTTTCAATAGACATTTTTAAGCTTAAATTTTGAAACATACCTTCCTTATCTCACTTGATCATGCATATAGCCACACAATATATTTAAAACTTTGCTGAATTTAGGCCAAATTACAACTTGATTGATTTAGAAGTGAAGTTATTTTAGTAGACAATTATGCTAAGTTTAACACAAACAAAACTGCGAAAAAGAATGCATAAATCAAAAATGTAATTTCTACTTTAAAATTATTTTACATTTGATATGAGATTTGATTTACCATCTTGATTAAAATTTGATACTTCATATACATATGAGAATGTGAGTGCTAAATATTGCTTTAGAAAAACTGCTATTGATGTAATGACCATTCATACATTCCTTATAATTTGGTTAACAATACATATTCATAGTAAAATATTATATAACTGTAAAAGTTAAACAAATACCAAAGAAAATAAACTTTAATACAAGCAGAGATCAAAAACTTGTTTCATCTGAAATATTTGATATCTTTACAAAACAAAACATTTTGAGGATCTTTTGTTTACAAACAGATTTTAACTATATTCTGTTATTCTGTGTATCTTTTTATTTTCATTGTAAGAAAACATAGTAACAAATTATACACACAATTAAATTTTATGGTTTGTAGAATGTTTATAGAAGCACTTTTATAGTATCTCACCAGATAAAAATGTGCTATTTATTTCATTTAGAAAACTATTAACTTTAAAAATGTTTAGAAAATTCAACACTTTTATATTTTTAAATAGTCATTTTTATTTATTTCTAGGATAATATTTGCATTGCTTCTTCTCAAGCACTGTACCAGGTTCCAAGGTAAGTCTGTTTCAGTTAGGTTCTTTTATCTTGATCTGTCTACAGCTATATCCCTCCTTTTGTTGACCTGATTATTTCTCAGCCAATGTTCCACATTATCGAGCCTTCTCATATGCAGGGTACATTTTTTTTCTTTTCAATGGACTTAATTAAAGTTATTTTCTTGACTCGGTTTCTATCAATGGACTTGTATATACATCCAAACTATCTTAACAGTGAATCTTTATTTGCTTTTACCTATATTATTTTCTCTAAAATGCTGCTGTAGTTTAAGGTTGCAACATATTCTTCCAATTCCATTTTCATTACTGCTTGAAAATTTCTTCTCAAAATTATTTGCTTAAAGAATCTTTGACCCCAAAGGTCTTTTGGTAAATTATAACAATTGGAAATCCTATTAATCAAAATATATTAGTGTAAATAAAAAAAAGTATACTGGTAATTATTAATTTTGTATTTGTATATACTATAAGAAATTATGTTGATGCTGTAATATCTTCTACTGATATTCATAAATGATATGAACTACATGTGAACTTTGTAATAGGAACTTTATTTACATCATCTTAGATATATTAACATTGATAATTGCACTATGCAGCATGCACCTAGTCCCTACTGCATGTTGATGATTATAATAACACATTGGCCAACTTGTTGCCAACCATAAAAACCCTAATATAATATTGCCATAACATAACAAAATATCAGTTATGTTACACCTCCCTTTTCAGGTTTAATAAATCATACATAATCACTTAACATACATAATCATTTAAATAAGTTGGTCGCCTGACAATTCGACCAGAAGCTGTGGTACTACTATTGTTATTAACAACTACACTAGAGGAAGAAGGTATTGTGTTTGAAACATTTAGTGTTTCTTTAGGCTTGATATCTGGTAAAGCTTCAAGAGCATTATCTACATAATCTGAATAAGATGATTTTGATAACCTCAAAAACCGCCTATTTCTAATAAGTATCCTACCTGAAGTGGTTCTTATTTTGTATGATCGGGGATTATCTGTTTTTGAAATAATAGTAGCAGGCTCCCACAATTTAGTTTTAACATTCTGGACAGTAATTTTGTCACCTGGTTTAAGCTCTTTTAATATCTTTGAAGATCTATCGTAGTACAACTTTTGAGTTTGTTGCCGCTTTAGCAACC
Source organism: Pardosa pseudoannulata (assembly GCA_032207245.1). NCBI lineage: Eukaryota > Metazoa > Arthropoda > Arachnida > Araneae > Lycosidae > Pardosa > Pardosa pseudoannulata. The sequence goes on along the minus strand of CM063503.1, from coordinate 94,466,090 downwards.
TGATGCTGACATCACCGAAGATCTCAGGATTAAGCAGTTTATTGCTGACAGGTAGCTTAGTCCTTAAACGTCTGTTAAACATAAGCTGTGCAGGTGATAACCCTAAACCCGATATTGGAGTGTTTCTATATTCAAGTAGCCCTATAGTGGGTCTTCGATTATCTTCAGATGCTTTAGTAATACCCACTGCTTTTTCTACCATTCCATTACTCTGAGAGAAATTTGGACTAATAAATATAATTTCTATATCCCACTCCTCCTTAAAGTTTTTAAAAGTAAAGCTATTAACCCCTTAACGCATTTACCCGTGTCTGACACGGGCGAAATTCAAATTAAGCATGTAATAAAATCGTTTACACTTTGTATAACAATTTTTTTATATACTTTTTACTCTTTCCAAGCTCAATAGTCACCCCCAATACTGAAATTGCAAAAAATAACTTACATTGTACCTATATATCCCTTTTCTGTGAAGAAAATATGTCATATTTAATAATTTTTTCTAAACTAAACTCGTGCTTTAAGGGGTTAAAGGGTACATCATCACACACTATTACTTCAGGGATTCCCAACCGAGAAAAAATCTCTTCTAATTTAAGAATAATTTCTTCACTGTTCTTATTAGCAATTTTCACAACCGCAATCCACTTTGAGAAGTAGTCAACTACAACTAGGCAATCTGAGTTATTTAGATACATAAGGTCTACACCTATTCTTTCGAAGGGTCTTTTAGGAACATCATGAGGTTCAAGAGGCTCTTTCATTTGAGATTTTTGAAATTTCTCGTACACATTGCAGTTATGGACAAGATCCTCTATATCTTTAGTGATGTTTGGCCAATACATTATTTTCTCTCGCTCTGGCTTTACACTTTGTGATGCCTAAGTGAGCTTCATGAATGAGGTATAGCATATCTTGCCTAAGAGCCCTTGGTACTACAATTTTATCATTTAAAAATACTAGTCCATCAATAACATGTAAATCATCTTTAATTTTATAATAACATAATAAATTTTTAGGAACTGCTTTTTTACTTGGCCAACCATCTAGAAAGTATTTACAAATCATCTGAAGTTGTTCATCTTCAGCTGTTAACTTCTGAAATAATTTAAATTTATTGTCACTCATTGGCAAATGTTTTGCAATAGAATGCACCATATTTAGCATTTCAGGATCATTTCCCCCCTTTTCTTTTAGACTTGCTCTCGATAAAGTGTCGGCAAGGTACATTTGACTACCTGGGACATAGTTAATGGTAAAGTCATATTTCAGCAACTTCAACAACATTCGTTGCAAGCGAGTGGTAATTTTCCCAATAGGTTTTTGTACAATAGATAATAGGGGTTTATGATCACTTTCTACCACTACTTTGTGACCATACACCAAGTTATGATACTTTTCAAAAGCAAAAACAATTGCTAGTAATTCCTTTTCAATTTGAGCATAGTTAATTTCACAATCATTTAAACTTCTTGAGGCAAAGGATATAGGGTGTCCCTCCTGGAGGAGACAAGCACCAAGCCCATCCTTTGAACTGTCACATTGAATGACTATGGGTAGGGATGGATTAAAAACTTTAAGGATAGGAGCTGCACTTATTAACATCTTAATGTTTTCGAAACTGGTCTCCTGTTCATGATTCCACTGGAATTCTACCTGATTTTTTAATAGTACTCTTAATGGTGCTGTCACTGCTGATACATTGGGTATGAATTTACTTAAAAAATTAACCATGCCTAACAATCTTTTAATGTCACGTTTACATGATGGCTTTTCAAGCTTGTTAATTGCTCTTACATGACCAGGATCAGCTTTGATACCCTCTTTAGAAATTAATAACCCCATATACTTGACTTCATTTACTCTAAATTGAAATTTATCTGGATTAAATTTTATTTCATTTGCTTGAGCCCTTTCTAAAACCTCTCTTAGAATTTTGTCATGTTCTGGTTTATCTTTTCCTGCTATTATTAGGTCATCAAAATAGATTTCTACCCCTTTATATCTCCAAATAGTCTTTGATTAGCTTTTTGAAATACTTCAGGTGCAGAACAGATCCCAAATGGTAATCTGTTAAATTTAAATCTGCCAAAAGGCGAGTTAAACGTGCACAATTCAGAACTACTTTCATCAAGTGGGATTTGCCAAAATCCTTCTTTTAAATCAAGCACTGAAAAATACTTTTTTCCTTCTAATCTGCCGATTATTTCATCAGCAGAAGGAATTGCATGATGTTCTCTTTTGATGGCTTTATTTAGATTTCGAGGATCTAGACATATTCGTAATTTACCATTAGGTTTTTCTACAATTACCAGGCTGCTTACCCAGTCAGTCGGTTTATTTACCTCAGAAACAACACCTAATTCTTTTAATTCATTAAGTGTTCTGCCTAGTTCCTTAAGAAGAGACTGAGGAACTCTTCTGGGAGGATTTATAACAGGGTTTACATTGTCCTTTAATTCAATATGATGAGGTCCCCCAGGAAACTTACCCAACCCCATAAAAACACTTTTATACTGATCAATAACATTTAATTTAGAATCAAGACCAACTGCATCAATTAATTGTATGAGATTTAAATCCTTACATGCTTTAAGTCCTAAAATAGGTTTAGCTTTGACATTGACAACAACAAAAAAAAACAAGATCTAAATTAATACATTTTTCAGTACTACAACTTAACACAATTGAACCTTTAGGTTTTAATTTATAGTTACCATATGACATCAAAACAACATCAGTTGGAGTTAATTCCTTTTTATCTTTCAAATTTAATAAGTCATAAATTTCAGAAGGGAGTATATTTACCTGAGCTCCCGTATCAATTTTGAACTCAATCTTATTGCCTGCAACTGATATTGTTTTGAGCCATTCATCTTTATCCTGATTAACTGAATCAATAGTCAAGACTGTATCAATGTACAAGCAATCTGTTTCATTACATTGTACTTCATTCACTGTACGATAACCACTATATTTTGGTCGTGAGTTTCGAGCTATTTTGGATTTACACATAGCTGCAAAGTGATTTTTCTTCTTGCACAAGTTACATAATTTGTTATGAGCTGGGCACTGACCTTTCTTGTGTCTTCTTCCACAAGAATGACAGTCACTAATTACATCTTTAGCTCTTAAACTAAGAGCATTTATATCAGCACTACACTCACATGATTTGTAATCACTTGGAATGTATTGTGCACATTGAGAACTGATGGAATCAACAGTATTCATACCTGGGTTGTTTATAGTTTGCATTTGCTTATGACTCATCTCACAAGCTCGAATGCTGTCAACAGCTTTTTTAAGAGTAAGATCCGGTTCTCGTAGTAATCTTTCCTGAAGGTTAGAATTGCAAATACCCAATACGATTCTGTCCCTTATCAGGCTTGATTCTTGATCACCAAAATTGCAGGAAGATGCTAAGGTCTGCAGCTCTGTCAAATAGTTTTCCACACCTTGTCCTTCTTTCTGGATGCAAGAGAAAAACTTAAATCGTTGAAACACTTCGTTGTGGTGAGGTTGACAATACTCATCAAATTTCTTTAAGACAACATCATATTTTGCCGCTTCACCTTCATCAAACTTAAAGGTGTTGAAGATAGTTACACCTTCATCTCCAATCAGATTCAGAAGAATGGCGATCTTAATGGCATCCGGTTTATCATTTTTCTCAGTGGCCAACAAGTAATTGGCCAATTTCTGTCTCCATTTAGTCCAGTTTTGAGATAAATTAAATGAAGTAAAACTTAATTCACCTGGTGGTTTGAAACTCTCCATCTCTAGCACAGGAGTTGCTTGCAGTTATCCACAAAAGGATACGACTACTGAAGTTCAACTGGATCACACTGAAGAGAACAGCATGGGTTCAAAATTATCAATCTATATTCATCATCCTGACACCATGTAATATCTTCTACTGATATTCATAAATGATATGAACTACATGTGAACTTTGTAATAGGAACTTTATTTACATCATCTTAGATATATTAACATTGATAATTGCACTATGCAGCATGCACCTAGTCCCTACTGCATGTTGATGATTATAATAACACATTGGCCAACTTGTTGCCAACCATAAAAACCCTAATATAATATTGCCATAACATAACAAAATATCAGTTATGTTACAGATGCTGGATCATTCCATATCAGTTGAACCAAAGTACAATACCTACAATGAATTTAATGAAAGTTGGTGTATTTATTTCCATGTTACAGTAGATTTATATAAAGAGATTAAAAAAGATTAACAAAATTAAAACCTGAAAAATTTTTTGAAAAAATTAGTCATTTCTCAATTCTGGATTCAAAACATGCAGATTTATTTTTAATTTATAGTTCTTTCTTTAAAATTTCTGATATACCTACAGTAAAATCTTATGGTATATTTTGAGGAATTTTTAAAATTCACTTTTAAAAAGAAAAAAAATCTACCACAAGACAAAATTTACTAATTTAAATTTTTAGGGATTTTAACTTATTAAAAATTTAACACAGATTCCCATCTAATAATCTGAAAATTTATCTCAAATGTCATAGTTCTTATTCAATAATTTATATTCATACTGTACCAATGAAAACATTAAAGCTAAGATTTTAAATAACTATAGTTATTATGTTTAGATTATGGAATGGATCTTACAATTTTAAAGCTTAATTATATTTAGAGTTACTTAATACTGTAATATCCATTTTTATCTTCTCTATAGAATATTTCTTTAAAATTTAGTTTTATTAAAATTAACTATTAAATCATTATGCTTCTGGCCATGCTTTAAACTTAATTATAAAATTAAAGCAATTAAAATGTTTCCATTAATACAGAAAATTAAACATTTTTGAAAGAAACTGTGTCTTTGAGGGAGAGAATAATTTTGTACACATATTTTACAAAGACATTCTGGAACATCCCAAATTTCAATTCTGAATTCTGGCCTGAAAGTTTTGCTACTCCAATTCCTCCATACTACATATTTTACAAAGAGTGCAGTCACTAAACGTAAATTAAAATCCATAGATTAACTTCTTTCTATGTCTTTGCATATTTGAGAATAAACACCTGTGTAAAACTTCTTTAAATTTAGTTTGATTGAAAATAATATATTAATTTTCAGAAAGCAACCACTGATTCACCGTTTGGACTATATTCTTACTAAGAAGAAGCAGAACACCTTGAGTTGGTTTAATTACCATTTACAGTAATAGTTTTGCAGAAATTTATTTTTATTTAGCATTATCTAAAGCAAGTGCACATACATGTAATATCTGTATGTATGTGTATATATTTTTAAATATACACATACACATATGTGAGTGATTAAACAAAATCACATTTTTCTCTGTCATTTGTTAAACATCGGTTAGGGTATCAGTTATATCTATCACAGGGGGATTCAGATAGGACTCTGATATAACAGTTAATTTCTAATATGCTTACTTGAAAATTATTTTGAGGATAGTTGAACTGCATTTGTTTTCATTTGGTACACTTATTTTAATTCATTTTAAAGAATAACTGTTGTGATTACCGAAAATAAAATTATAATTAATGTTGATTTTTCTGGCTGGTACAATAGAGCTTGTTATCAGCAAAAGATATAATTATTAATGTACAATAATTAAAATTTCTTCCTGGTGAAAATAATTTTATTCAGGTTCAAAAAATACATTTATGTCATAAAATCCTTAAAAATTGAACAAAATTATTTATTCTAATACAGCAGCGGCAATTTCTGGAACATCACAAATTTCGATTCTGAATTCTGACCTGAACTTTTGCTACTCCAATTCCTCCATTTACAATGAAAATGACTCAAACCTGTCAATTGAGCATTAGAGCTGACCTTAAACAAGTTCTTCTTGTCCATGTAGCCTGCTCACAGAGCATTAGAACATTTTTCTCTGTAATTTTATACTCTCCACTCTTCACTCCTATAATAACATCTTGTAGCTTAAGCTGAACAAACTTCTCACATTCATTTCTTTCTATTCTGTTGCAGATACACAGTTATTCCTGCAAGAATTAATATTTGATACACACAAATATGCAAATATATATGTATATATCTATGTGTATTGTAAAGAAGTTTTTTATTGTTTGTCACAATTAGTGTTAGAAAAATGCTATGTTTGCACTTAGCCACTGGTTAATAAGTTGCCACTCTTGTTGACAATTTTAACTACTGTTTATTTTAGGAGTGTCATGAAAAATCCTGCCCAGGATTATATTTTAACAGGTTTTATTTTCAAAACACGGTACTTTGACAAAACAAAACAATTTTTTCAAAGCAAGAACAATATAAAAATATTTTTTAAATGAGCAGAAATGTTCGTTTTATGATGAATCGAAAAAAAGGATGTTTTAACAATATTTAGTCTAAAATTACACATTCCTCTTGAATTGAGAAAATACTTTATAATGGATGCACAAATTCTAAAATAAATGCCAAAAGAGATTAATTTAAGATGTACAATCTTTTTTATATTGTAAGAATTGAATTTCTTATAAATATTTCAAGAATAACATTTATTAAAAGGGCTGAAAATTGTCATTTTTTTTTCAAATAGTAGACAACGTCTGAAATTTATCCAAGACATAGAATATACTAGTGTCATAGACTTCATTTAATGGTGAGTTTTAGAGTGAAAGACCTTCAGAGAGATAAATTTTTATATGTAATGTGCCAGGCATTTTTTCAAATTACACTAAAAGTGCATATCATATTTTAATTTAAGAAATAAATGGTATAAGTGTGAAAATAGATCAAATACTTAAAACTAGATGATACATTAATATATGTTAAGTATTTATGTTAGACAGTTTTAACAAAAATATAAACTATGGAATCAATTTATTACTCTTGAACTATACTGATGGTTAAAGTTAAATTTTGAAAAAAAAATTTTTTAATCTCTAGTCCTTTGAGATACTGATCAAGGTGTTAGTTCTGAAATTATGGTTAGTTATGAAGTGATATAGATAGTGATTGTTGCATGTTATATACATGTATTTATCATCTTGATTTTATTTTTAATGGCAATACTTTTGGGGTATATAATACTTGTTTTTAACACAGAATTGTAATGATAATCATTTAGGCTATTGATTTCTTTAAACACAAACTTATTACCTATACTTAGTAGAAGACCCATTAGATTAGATTTAGGGTGGGGCAGCCCACAAGGGCACCAGCACTGCGGCCCAAGGCCTATTGTACTGATAGTAGAAGACCCATAGACAGAGCTATATGACACGCAATGAAATTCATCACTTGCACAGGGCTTACATATTTAAGAATTCTCAAAATTTTAATAGAATAAATTAATTTTATTATACATCGATAGAAAGGAAATTTAAAAAAAAAAAATATTCTGGCTTAAATGAAATTTAATTACAATTAATTTCATCATTTACATTTTTCATTGTAATAGCATCATTTTTCTTATTTTAGTCATCGTATATTGGTATATGAGTATGTTTTCTGCTAATCAAAAAAAAAAAAAAATCTAGGTAATTATAATAAAATTTTTACAAGATAAGAAAAATTTCTCATGTTTTGATATTTTTTTTATGTTATTCCAGATGGCCTCCTGTCATAAGACTCCTCCAAAAGGAATCATTTTCGTTTGTGATGAGTGTAGTATCTGTTTTGGTGAAGAGCTAAAATATGAAGAACATTTAAAGAGTGAAGCTCACAAAATTAATATCTTGAAGAATGATGAAGCAAAGTCTGATTCCTTCGATTGTGAAAAGTATGGACCATCAGAAATGGACATCTATGGAAGAGGACAAAAAGAAGTTAACATAGGGACTGTAGAAAAAGCTGAAGGGAAACAAGATACAGAATGTGAAGAAAAGTTACAGCAGTGTATCCATAAACTGGAGACTCTGAATTTTTTTTCAACAGAAGTTCTTCGTAAGTGTGAGGAAATGGTAAGACGAATTGAAAAATTGATATCGGACTGCAATAGAATAGTTGCAATTGAATATAAGAAAAGAGGAAAAGGGTATCTTATATTTTGTACTGATTGTAAGGCTGAATTTGAAGATCCCGATTTAGCTGAAGAGCATTTTCAGCAGCATGAATATGAGAAGAAGTTGAAAGAGGCTCTAAAAAAAGAAAATTAAACTTCAAAAGAAAGATCAGATGTAATATGAATTGAAAGAATTTCCAAATATGCATTCTGAAAAAGAAACTGAGATAAACTTAATTTTTTTTTTCTAAATGCACTCCGAAAAACAAGAAGAGATAAACTTTTTTTTATAAATGATGTAGTAAACTTTTGAAATATTGTAATGGTAATTCTTATATAACAATTTTCATTCAATTAACATTGGATTAATAAACACTTTCAAAAGAATATTAGTTGAAAATTATACGTGTGAATGAATTGTATAATAAGCCTGTGTCGGTATATGGTATTTATAAATATTTCCCACAATTCATAACTGCAGTTTTAGCCTAGAACCCTATCCTTACATTTCAAATATTTTGTAATGATAATAATACACTATTAAGAGCTAAATAATTGGTAATAATATACTGTAATAATAAAGGATGATGTTTAATTTACAATACTTTTCTACTTTGAAAAATATTTCCAGTAATATAATTCTATTCTTTATAAGATTTGGAAATCAATTTATTCTTACAATCATTGAAAATACTTTTAATGCCCTTGAATACTAATTGAATTCTGACATTTAGTAATATAACAATAAACTATTATATATTTGGATTTTAGAGGATTAATTCTGTATATAATACATGTTGAGAAGCTGTACTCTAGTATAGTTAGTGAATTCCTCTCTTGGAAAGTAGTATAATTTTATTTTGTCTGAGGATAAAGTGACAACTTTAATATGGTTCCCAAGAGTATCAAAATTAGCTCTTTATTAATCCATTTCAAACCTTAAGAGGTATTTCTTAAAAGAATTAAGAAAACGTAAATATGGGATTGAAGATACAATATGATACAATCTGGCCCCAAACAAAAATTAAAACCAAAAATTAATACAAGCATCTACCACAAATATACTGCTCTTTTATTCATCATCAAGAGCTCAATAAACACAAATAGTGTTTTCATTATTAATATCCTATTTGTGAACAATAAAAATGGTTCAAAACCTTATTTAAGGGTTACCACAATTTCTTACAATGTGTTTCACAATGTTAGAAATACAATTAAAGACTTTAATTATAGGTACTTATTATAGTTATAGTACTTTATATAGTTTATCATTTCTCGAGAATTATATAATGAACTAACATTCTTAATTCATCTTATATTATTCTTTTTACATATAAATCACATAAATATGCATTGTATTATAAATAATTATCCAACATATAATTTAGTTCAGTTTATTAGTTTAAATTCAGTGTATACAGGAAACTACTATTATTTTGAATACTTTGGGGAAAAGAAAAAAAAAACGCTTTAGGAAATTGAAAAGTAACTACATTATTTTATTAGAAAAATTTTTTTAATGTACTGTGTTCTACAAAGGATTAACAAATTTGTTTTCTAGGTATGACGCAAGTCTTTCAAATGCTGCCTCCTTACGAGACCACATATTTGCAACATACTATAACACTGTATAAGCTTTACAAATTTTCAAAAACATTGCAACTGAAATGAAAAATTTTTTTAGCTTATGAGAGAAAACTAACCTCCTAACCAAATAAACACATTTTGACTCTTTGAAAAGGATTCTTAAAAGTTTTTGCAGTCTCATGAAAAATTCACAAATTTAATATGTATAAAGCTCTCCCAGTTTCAGCATGGATATGACAGCCCATTTTCATGATTGTAAATATAAAAATTTCATAGTTTCTTCAGAAACTTTGCCAAACACTGTTCAGACACACAAAAATAAAAATATGAAAACACAACGTATAAACATACTCAATAAAAAAAATACAATAATATTTCATTTAATCCATTTTTAAAAATAGGTAAGATAATATTAGAGATGAGAGAATGCCTGAGGCAATGACTTCGGTCAATGTTACTTTTGTTACTTGTACAGTTGTTCCACAATTGTTATTTCTATAATTGTAACCTGCCTTGCCATTAGAAACAATATATATATATATATATATATATATATATATATATATATATATATATATATTAGAGATGATAAATAATAAATTACATTATAAACTTTTTCAACAATTGAAAACTTTGAAAATGTTCTTATAAAAACATAGTTACATTACTTGAGTATACTACAATGAATGCTCTGAAATATTTCTCATATTTTATATAACCTTTCCTGGACATTTTTCTGACTTTAATGTTGGCTGTGTCAGGATCAGAAACTCTTCCAGATGAATGACACTTGGTAGCTTTTGTTGCTTCAAAGAGCATTAAACTATTAGAATTAGTAACACATCCGCCTGTTAAATACATATACTTCAAATTATTCAATATATAACAATAAAAAGGGGTAAAAATGACTGTCATGGCAAGTTATTTAGAAGGAAGACATACTTATTTTTCTTATTATTATTTAGTATGATATGACATAAGATTTATAATTTGCACACTGTCTTTAACATTCAAAGATGATTTTATTATTTAACTGTAAAGTATCTTCTAATCATCAAGAACTTTAATCGCAGTTCTTTAAATATGCATTCTAACCAAATATTTGAAAAGAGAGAAGAATATGTTTATTGCTACCTTAATAAGAATTAAAAATATCAACTGAATACTTTCATTTATTTACTTTTGAAATATATTAATGAACTAAAGTATGGAAAAATAGATTTATTGTTGGATATTCATAACTCAACTAAAAAAATACAAAATTTGTGTTGCTTATAGTAAACACAACTTTGTCAGATTTGAAACTAGAAATATTTTTTATGTGGTAACACCTATGGTATATCTTTATAAAAATTCTTGGTCAGTCTATAGAAACTGATACAGAATAAGATATAAAAAAAGCAATAGTATGAATTAGCTAAAAAATTTAAAATCTAATCTCAGTTCTATAGAAATTGAAAACTTTATTACAACATCTTAAAAGTCTATACCATCAATAATAGTATAAATCTAGAAAATCACAGTCAAATGCATGATGAATTCACACTTTTGTAATTAAAATTTCAGCTCCAGTCTGATTATAGGAATGTGCAATTCTAAATTTACCAAAACAGTGGTTAGTGTCATAAAATTTGTCCATAGGGAAGTACTTAATATTTTGCTCATGAGCAATTTTTTAATCTACCTTTTTATTTCTCATTCATAACCTGCCCTCCTTGTTTTCCATTACAGTATATATACTCTGTAAAACATATCTTATTCTACAGTTGGTAGATTTTGGAGGACAAGGGAAATTAAATTAACTGCTCACCAAAAGAAGAAAAGTTAATATTCTTTTTATGTGAACTTTATAAGCTTTTAATTTAATTCTCTATTGGTAAAAATTATTAATAGTAAAAATCTATAAAGAAAGATAAAACATGAAAAATAAGTAAAATACACATTAAGAAACTATTTCTTTATTTTGAGAAAAATTTCAAAATTTATCACAGAAATCTGAAATAGAGAAATGTATTTGAACATTTCTGGAATGCACAGTTTCCATTCTATTCTAATCATAATTTTATACACACACAGCATTTTTTTAAAAATGCAGGATTTTATCTCATCCATCATAATTCTACTTAAATGCAAAATTCACATGAAATTTCCTTAAATTCAGAAAAAATAACACAAACGCTTCATTAATATAATAGGCAAATTAGATAAAAATGTTTTCCAGGGCTAGCATAAACTTAAATACTTTACATAAGAAGATATGAAATGCTAGGTGAGTCAACTCTTATGTAAAAAAGAAATAACTTATATAATCTTTAAGAAATTAACTCACAAAGCTTTAAAAGTAGTATAAGACACTCAGAAATAATGAAAACAATATGGATAATTTTACTCATGAAGAGGAGAGCATAAAAAAAAGATCAGTTATAAATATATTGAAAGATTCTTGTGAATACACAAAAACAGATATTTTAACATCTGTTCATGTATATATATGTCAGGTATTGAAACAAAATGTAAGGTGAGTTTAACCATAACTGCAACATTCTCATTAATGACATGGAGTGATATGTGATAAGATGCCTCAATTTAAAAACTTGCTGTAGAACATTTGTAGGAGAGATCTTATGCACACCGATTGGGGCCACCAATTTAATGCTTTACATAACAAAGTTTAAAAAATGGGTGATTTATCTCTTGTATACAACATACTCATTAATGTGATGAGATAACATATTTAAATACATGCTGTGCAATGTTCATTGGAGAGAGCTTATGCACACACGTTAGGGACTCAACATACCAAATGGGTTGTTTTATTCAACTCTTTACTGACAAAACTGGTAGTCATTCAAGTGAAATGATCAGGTCACAACTGTATATGAAGAATTATTAATAAAGATTTCAAATTACTTCCCCTTTTTATTTCCACAAACTGGCTTGAGTCCTGACATATATATACACATTCACAATATTTATTTAAGACATTCTACTTCTATGGTCCCTGTTTTATCCTTATGTTTATAAAGGTAAAGATTACTATATAAGAAGTTATACTTAAATTTTGTTATATAAAAACATATGGATATATAAAAATATAAAACATAAGGCTTATTGCCTCAAAACCTTCTTTTCTTTTCTATTTCTCTTTTGTGAATCATAAGCTTTGAAATAACACTTTCACTGTCCTGGAGGGTTTCAAAATGCTTCATTCTGTACCTTAATCCTCACCTGTAGGTCAAGGTTACATTTCCATATAATATTAAATTAATATTATGCAACACAGTAACGACTTGACAGTGTTTGTAAGTTGCACTCTAATTTAACAAGTTTTAAAACAAAGTTAATCAACTTAGTCTGAATTTTATTTAGTGCATTTAATGTCATAAAAAACCATCTTTAGAAACAAGTTAGCTTTTTAAATTTTGGCCCACTGGGGTAACGTTATTCTTCCTATGGGGGCAGTGAAAGTATTATGAGGTACAAAAAGTAATATTTATGGATTAACTGCTTGAGAGAAGAAAACATCAAATAATAACACTCTTTTACATTAATTGTTCCTTGAAATGTAGAAGTTGAAGTCTTGATCACTCTGCTCCTACAGAGTAAAGCTGTAACCTTTTATAAATCACTTGATAATTTAGATTTATGAAGGAGGATGACACAAAATAATGGAGAACCTGAAAGGTTAAAAAAAAAGATGCATACATATGAATATAAGTTTCATTTTATCAATCTTTCTAGTGGTTAACAATAACTTTCATCTCTTATCAAAGCTACTCTCTTTCTCAAATCTTAAGTATGCTGTTATAGCCAAGATCATGAACTGACAGCTGCTCGATTGTCTTTAGTTTTGAAAAGTACCACTAGGGTGAAGGAACAACTTTCAAGTTAAAGCAGGTGCTTATAATTTGGAAGCAAAGACCTATCATTAGACATCCCCACAGCCTTGACCTGTAACCTCCTACCTTGTTTGAACTTGGAGGACATTGTGAATTTATCTTCTTTTTCAAAATCAATTAGGCAGTTTTGAATGAAAGAAATAAAAACTGGAAAATCTATTGAAGCAAAAAATAATTGCTTGGTTAAACTACTTTTTTTAACTACTGCTCTGGATCAGGTATTTGTTTCTAGGAATTGTATTAAGTGCAACCTAAAACAGAATTTCTAGGGGTGGGGATGGCAGTAGGTCAAGTTTACAAATGAGTGAAATGATGGCAAATGAGTAGGATGCTGCTCTTTGGTACTGGAGTTTACTGATTTGAATCCCGCTACTGGCAGGGATATATGTGTATATATATATATATATATATATATATATATATATATATATATATATATATATATATATATATATATATATATATATATATAGAATTGGCTTTAAGCAGTAGATCCCAATTTGATTAGCTTTCTTATATCAAAACAGTAGAACTTAATGATTTAAACCTAATTAAACCTAACCTTGTTTTTGAATAACTCATAACTTGCTGGTTAGATAGTGTTTTGTACTGTCTGAGATCGTAATCAACAAAAATTCACTGATAATAACTTGAAAATATAAAAATATTGCAAATGATATTATGAAAATAGATATTTGGTACATATAAGGATATCCACTGTTATATATCACCAAACCCTGCTTATGAGAGATTCTGCTCTGAATTGTGAAAATAAACAGTAACAGTAATATTTTCCTATTTCTGTATAAACAAGTTTTTGATTGAAATGTATTAGCAGGGATGATGCACCCCATCAAGCATTTTGCAGAAGTTTTTGGAATGGCTAAATTTAAAATTCGTAGCAGGATAAAACTTTTTTGTAGCAGCCAAAATGCTAATCTGGAGCAGGATATAGTATTTTTGTAGCAGCCAAAATAATGATTTAAAATAGATACTGCAGTTTTCAAGTACTCAGACTATTAATTTAGAATGATTTGTCAGTAATACTTAAAGCAACCAAAAAATCAACAATTGCTGATATGGTTTGTTGGTTTGGTACATGTAAAATATATATGCACATATATTTGTGTGTAATTATTTGGTATAAAGGTATAATCATATAAAAGATAACAAAATATTAGCAGTAAAAACAAAGCTGAAAATTTACTATCATGCACCTTTATTATAGTTTCATTATGAATTTATTAACAAGAAAGAATCTTCCACAGCATGATGCTTGAAGAGTAGTTGCACATAATTAAATTAATTAGATACATAAGTAGAAAATAAAATGAAATAACAATGAATAGATGGTGTCATAAGTTTAGTGCAATGCTCCAGTCTTTGAAAATTACTATAATAAAAAATTTGTTAATCCACATGTAATAAATTAATTAGTGAGACTCAAAGCTCCTTTCCATAAAAGTTTATACATGTTAGATGAATGCTTCTGACAATCTCTACGTAGTAAGATGTCAGAGAGTGACACCAAGGCTGAAGTACGAAATTGTTTTTTGTTTCTTTGTGTACAACGTGTGTTTATGTTCCTGACAAAGTAGGTAAGAAGAATAAATATGACTGGAGAGAGAAAGCTATTAATGCCAAAATTAAAAATAAAATAACCATTTTTTCATTTGTTAAACATACTTTCTTTCACATCTAGTGTAAATATAATAAATATCCAAATCCTTGTACCTTTTTAATACAGATTGAGAAGCATGAGATATGAGAGATCAGATTTAGAAATAACAAGAGAAGTAATTTAGAAGGCAGGAACAGAAAGATGATAATAAGTGATAGTGAGGAACTTAAATACAAGATGAAACCTTAATCGAAATAACTCAATATAATTTTTTAGTTAAAGGTACATCATCAAGGAGAGAACTGTAAATAATAAAAGAAACTTTAAAATGCTTAGTTAAAACATTTTTTAAAATTTACTGTTAATGCATTTTAGATTTTTCCATTAGATGGATATTTCCCTTTTTTTTTAAATCAGAAAATTTTAATGAAGTGCTTGAATTTTTTCCTCGATTCAGTTAGTAACACTTAGCCACACTGAATTTTGTTCAGGTCCTTCAACTTCAGTCCTCAGTTTATATCTGATTCAGTTCTGTTTAACATTTTTTGATAAGAATTAAGTTGAACACTTTAATTTTTTTCTTCAAGATTTAATTTTTAAAAATCATTCATCATCATCTTTATAGTTCCTTTTTCCTGCATTAATAGCACTCTTCTTTAATAATCTATCCTTATAAATTTTGCTCAGCTGATCCCAGGGCTTTTAGCATTTTCCTATCTACAATTAAATTAACTAAATTACCATATATTTCCATGTATAAGCCAAGAACTTTTGGGACCTTTTTAAAGACCTAAAGTGGAGGGTTGGCTTATATAAGGATTCATGGAACAGACGTAATGCATGTGTTTTTCGGTAACATTTTTTAACTGTTGGTGACAAAAGTCAGAAAATAGGTTAAAAAAATAGTTAAGAACAAAAAAGAGAATGTATAATAGCAAAAAGCAAATGAAGTTTACAAAAAATATTAAAATGAGAAGCACAAAAAATTGAAAAATAAATTTAAAATTACTTTTATCTGTGTTATAATAACTCCATAACAACAGTACTATAATGGTAGCAGATCAGCTAATCTTCTAATAAACACAATTCTATGTACGCCGAAAACAATCAATAACATAGCATTTTTTAAAATCTTATATTGCTTAAATTTACAAAATAGTTTCTTTATATTACAAAATAGTTTCTTTATAAATGATTACCAGAGTTGAAACTATTGTTATTAGCATGTAAGGAAAAATAATGTCCATATAGTCTAGCCCTGCCTCAAATCATGTGCTGCAGCAGTAATCTGGATAAGTTAAGAGTAAAATTTGTGAAATTAATAACGACAGCATGAAGTTAATTAAAATTTGAAACATTGGTTGTTCCCCCCCCCCTACACTTTCAAAGCAGGATAAGAAATGATCTTGTATTTGCCTTGAGGTGTAACCGATCCTCTACCTCTGCAGTACTTAAATGGATGATATGGTGAAAAGGATTTGAAAAGCGCTGGTCTAGCATTCTACTTAAAGCAGTTTGATTGGAAAATATTTCTTCTATTTTACTTGAGTGGTGACATTTTAAACATTCCATAAATTATTTTTACATTTCAGCTTATATACTGGTGTTGAACTTTGGATAAATTTTTGGAGGAAAATCACACTCTTGGCTTAAATTAAAAAAAAAATATAGTATTATCTTTCATGAAAGATTTTACCCGCATTTGAGCCCCAATACTATTGATATTAAAATTTGCTCTATCGCTAGCATTTAGTATCAATGCTATAGGCTCTTTCAACATCAGTACTACCACATGCAATGCTCAATAGAAGCAACCAATGAATTGTCAAACATAGCAATTTTTTTCCCTGAGCTTATACTGCTTAAATTTATGAAAAAAGTTATCTTTATCTAGGGTTGACAGAATTGAAACTTGTTAGCATCTAAAGTAAAAATACTATTGGTCACATGGTCTAGTGCCAAGATATCAAATTGTGCTCCATGGCAGTAATCTAGATAAGTTAGTGTAAATCTAAGATATGCCCTTATATTTATCTCAAGTTGTGATCAATCTACTACCTCCTGTATTTAAATTGGATCTTGTGGCGAAAAAGGTTTGAGAAGCATTGGTCTAGCATTATAATATAAAGCAACTTGATTGGAAAATATTTCCCCTGCTTTACCTGCTTGGCAATATTTTTGGCTTTTTAGTTATATATTTAAACATTCTAGAAATTTTTTTTTTCACTTCAGAATATATTCAGTTTTGAACTTTAGGTAAATTTTTGAAGGAAAATTGTACCCTCAGATTATATTTGGAAATATACGGTATTTATTTGTAATATAAAAGTAATCAGTGATATGAATAAAGAAAATTAAAAGAAATATCTAATCAACCAGAGCAGAGCTTGCACTGCAGAAATAAAATAACACCCGACATAACATGCATTGACTAAGTGGACAAGAACTTGTAACCCAATGCAAATAGCAACATGCAGTCTCCTTTTATACATTCTGACAGAGGAATACCTTTGATGGTAGACAGAAAGTACAGCTTGGCCATTCTATTGTTACGGGTGTGACACATTGTACAACTTTTATCACTTTTTCTAAAGTATTTAATGTTTCAAGCATATATTTTTTCATGAAGCAAATACACCACCCAAGGAAGCATTTTGCAAAAATTAAAGATTTTCCTTTTCTTCTGTACGTGCTTAAATAATTATAAATATGCTGTTATAGATGTGACAGTTATTTTACTAGGTGTTACACATAGGTTCACAATTACCAATTTTTCTGTGAATAGGTCATATCTAAAAGTCATTAAATTTGTTTTTGTGTGTGATATAGAAAGTTAGATGTTTAATATTATGTATTACTTGTAAATGTTCAACAACAAATATAATTACCAGATTTTTAAAAAATATATGTTAAGGGTGTGACAAAATTCAGAATTCTTTTAAAAAAATCTTGTATTATTCTTATAAATTTTTCAAAATGTTCTAATTGAAATAAAATTGCAATACCTGAGTATACTATGCTGAATGCTCTAAAATGTTTCTCATATTTTGTATAACTTTTCCTGAACATATTTTTGATTTTGATGTTGGGGAGTCAGGATCAGAAACCCTACCAGATGAATGAAACTCAGTAGCTCTTGTTGCTTCTAAGATCATTAAAATATTAGAGTCGGTAACACCTCCACCTATAAGTACAAATAATACCCAATGAAACTTTTAAAAATATATATTTAATTATTATTAAATTATGACAAAACATATAAAAAAAAGGGTAAAAATGACTGTCTTGGCAAGTTATTTAGAAGTCTGTGTCTATAGTCTTTATATTACATACTTAAGATCTATAGCAATCTGCAAAGATTAAACTTCTCGGATTCAGACAAATCAAGAAAACAGAATCTAAATGCAAAACTGAAGTAGATTTTAGTTAAAAGTGTAATTCAAATATATTAAACCAATAATTAATTACTGAGAAATAAGTCCTCATTTCAAGACATTAACAATAAGAATATTTCTGCTAGAATAATATGGACATCAATTAAATAATGAAACATACATTATTTCATTACAGGAATACCTCCAATAAAACTTAAAAGGTTATAGCATGCACAATTTAATATTTATTGATAGAAAAAGGTCTACTTGTTAAAATGAATTATAACCAGATCACTCAAACATATTTAAATATTTTATTTTTATTAACTATTATTTTCAATTTGAAATAATTATAATAGGTGTACCCTGAATATAAACAGAAATTATGACAAGAATGAGTAAGATTCAGCTCAATCCCAGTCAATACCAAGCACCCTGAAACAACTGAATATGATAAGAGGTAAAATAATACTGCTAAGTGTTTTGACCATTTTTTGAAAAAAAAAAATGAATAAATTGGTAAAACAAGTATCTAATGCTATTAGGATATACTTAAAATGGAACAAAAAATTATCATTTAATAGTAAAATATCTTACTAACTGTCATGAAATTTCACTGTAACTCTAATTGTTTGTTCTAACCAAATATTAGAAATGAGGGAAGAATATGTTTATCACTACCTTTAATAAGAACTAAAATGACATTCAGTAATATTTAAATGAAGATGAATTATCCTTATTATGTTGGTATGCTAGTACTACAATGGTATTCATCCAAGAAATGAATCATTTTTAAATCTAGGAAAGAATCATTTCTATTACTTGATTAAGAAATTCCATCATTATATACAGGATAACACTTGTCAGGAATTTACAATATACACAATACATGTTTAGATTTGTATTATACTAACAAATGCAATTCACAAAATAAAGTCATTATTATAAGTTCTAACTTATTCACTACACAGTTTAACAAAATCAGAAATCCAAACATAAAATCAATTTTTGATCATAGGATTAATACATTTTTGGAAGTGGGATTATCCAGAATTGTTACAGGATCAGTAATTAGATATATAATACATATAACTTAGTCATTCTCTAAGGAATGACAACAGATATAAAAGCTGAAATTTTTTTTACCTATTTATTTTAATAAGTATACATTGTACTAAACAAATTTGAGCAATAAGCATTAAATTATATTTAAAAATGGTTGCATCACTTACCAGGCATAATTATTATCCTTGAATTAGCCTGTAAAATATTAAAATTAGCACATAATGGGATTGAAATTAATATACATATAAATTATATAGATAAAATATTTAAATATATATAACCTGTATTTTTAAATTTTTTAATTCATGAATTCCTTCAATTGCAGTTTCAGGACCACCAGTAGTAAGTATTCTTTGAAATCCAAGTTCAACTATCTCTTCCAATGCTTTACTTTTGTTTGTTACTTCATCAAAGGCTAAAAGGTACACTAATTAGGATTTTTTTTATCATTTCTCTTTATATTTTAGCTATATAATAACAAAAAATACTAATAAGACTTTGTAAAAGCATTAAAAAGAATGTACAATTTAAAATAATCAGTATAGATTGCAGGCAAATCAATATATATGATATAAAAATATTGAAACTATCGCTGACTTTTAAGAAATGATTTACAGAAGTGAAAACAAATCAAGTCTTTCTATCTCTAAGTGTGTGTGTGTGCATATATATATATATATATATATATATATATATATATATATATATATATACATACGTGTGTGTGTTATAGCTTGAAACTATCCCAGCAAATAATCATAAAACACATTCTTTGAGTTGGTTTAGATTTAATAAAATCATGAAAAACATATGTATAGACTTTTACAGTATTTACAACATTGAACAAGATAGGCAAACATCAAGAATGCTGACTGCTCTGTTAAAAAAAAATTATTTACCCTAATGGCTAATGGAAATGTCATGCCCATAATAAAAGTTTAACTGTAAACTAATGTTTGCTTGTACTTCACCTCAAGAGAAAATCTGTTATTCCTCCCCATCAATTTGAAAGAATGACAAATCACCATCAACTGCAGTATTTCACATATGGATTGCAGGTATAAGGGAATAACAGGTACTTCACAGGTGATAAAGACTGATTTCTTGCAATAACATTTTCACATGGACAGTTGCCACAGTAAACAAAAATGAAGTGTTAGAATTATTTTAACACATCTGTTCTTCCCATTTTGAAATAAGAGTTTAAATGAATTCGAAATCACATGGGCAACTGCAACACAGTGAATACAAACATTTTCTTTTTCAAATATTTTCTCAATATGCTGGGTTATGTCATCTGTGAGTGTTTTTCTGATTGCTCAAATTTAATTTTATTGTCACAATATGGCAACAAGCATTATTCTAAAATAGATCAGTAGTGGGATTATTATATAATTTGGTTTTGGATATGCACATATTGGTATGTAAGCTGACACTCAGTGCTTTTCCATTTTTAATTACTTGTAAATAACTGTTTCATCTTGAACCTGCTTCATCTTTTAACAATTCTATCAGTTATTCAAGCACCATTGACATTGTTATGGGAAGTTCTAAGACCCTGCAAGAAGAATAGAATTTTTTACCACTGTTAAATTGAAATGTTTCTTTTTCATGTAACATAGAAAATTATAACATTGTTACAAAGTTGAATTCTACCAACTATGTCACATGGAGATCTGATACAAAGTTACTGATGGGCAAAGGATGCTGGAGGATTGTGAAGACAGAAGGAATAGTACCTGATCCTAAAGATAAAGAAATGACCTAAACACAAAATACACTCCAATTCTACATATGATAGAGTATTTACAATCATGTATCTAAATATCAAACACCAATACAGAACTATTATTGAAGAACTTGATAGCGGAAAAGACGCTTGGGTAAGTCCAAGAAGTATTTTTGCTTACTCTCGAGCTGATGTGATGAGTTTATTAGACCAATTTTACGCATGCCTTATTAACTTAGGTGAAGAAATCAGAGTTATGCAGTCTGGTTAAGAAGAAAGGTAGAATAACTGAAGAATGTTAGAATTCATTAAATTAATTTAATCAGTGTTTAAAATTGCTTCACTACCTTCACCAGGAATGTGAAGTGATTGTTCAGAAAGTATACAGAGAGAGTAATGATGAATTTAAAATTGTGAAGGTGTTAGATGATTTATTTGCAGAAGAAGCTAGACTAAAGTAGTACTAAAGTATAGATAATTAGATTTATTGCTTTGGAAAGAAAACTTCAATCAAGTTTTCATCTAAAAAAAACAGAAGTAGAGTAAAGAACAGCTTCATCGCAGAAGCCCTTTCACAAATGTAATAACACACTTGATAGATCTACATGGATTTTTGACTCTGCAGCATCTATTCACTTTTGCTGCAATAAGAAACTTTTAAGAGACTTTCATGATCTTAAAGGTTACAAAGTGAAAATAGCCATGGATGATGTTACCTGCCTGATAGAAGAAGGTAAAGGTACAATTATTATATAGGAATGTTAGAATAAGGTTAGAAAGTGTTCTATACTCTTTTATGCTAAAACATAATTTACTATCAGGTCCTAAGTTTACTGATGGCTGACCAAATTTTATAGGATAAGGGAACAAAATCAAAGTTTACTTTTGCGACAATATTCAGTTTAAAGATAGGAAATAGATAGGATTATTTGTTGTACATCCAAGCCCCTATATGATAGTAACAATTCTAATCAATAATATTATATATGATCTTCAATAATATTTCTGCCTTGTCAGTAACAATTTCTAATTCTGGTATGTACTGTCACCAAAAATTTGTGAATATTGATGCTCAGTATACTAAAAATACACATAAATCAAATAGCCTACAGGGAATATCGAAAAATCTATCTGAAGTCTTTCCAGAATGTGGCAGTTTTAGAAAAGTTAATAGTAAGCAAATGAGCTTTAAACCAATATCTGAATTACAATCTAAGAAACCATAAGAACTTTTACAAATGGATCTTAGTGTTCTTAAGCTGAAAGTAACACCTCAAGGCCATTAGTATCTTCTGGTTATCATTGATGATTATTCATGTAAAGCTGTAGTATTTCCTATTAAAAATAAATCTGAGATGTTACTTGTTTTTTGTAGATTTTAAAATATGGCTGAGCTTTCCTATAACACAAATATTATTAACATTAGAATTGAAACAGAACAGAATTTGCTGATGACCAAAGGCTATGTAATGAATTTAGTATTAGCCATGAGAAAAATACACATTTATATGAACAAAACGGGATATGTGAAAGATTTAACACTACAGTCGGTGATATAAGAGAACTTTTAAGAGACATCAGATTAAGGGAAAGTTTTTGGGACAGAGGCTTTAATGCATTTCACACATACATAGAATTGGTTTGGTTTGGTGCATTACAGTCTACTGATTTGTTACATGAAGGCTAATGACACCAAGACCTACCATTTGAAGCTGATTCTAAATGGCTACGAACATCCATGCCACCAGCGGGATTTGAACGCATGAATTCTGGTACCAATGAGCAGTGTCCTACCATTTGGCCACATGGAATTAAGTATGCCAAACTGGGAAATGGAAAGCCCCTTTGAGCTTTACAGCAGAAGAAAAATCTCTCAATAAAGCATAAGACCCTTTGAAACAAAAGTTTTTATAGATATTTCTAGAAATCAAAAGGAAAAATTTGATATGCTATCTAAAATAGGTGTAAATGTAGATAATGCTCAGCAAACTAAGGGATATAGGGTTTCAACACTTACAGACATAAAGTCATTAAAACTATTAATGACAAGTTTGATAATTCCTTAAAAACCATCACTCAAATATACAAGAGATTATAGAAAAATTGTATCATCAGTCCTGGACCCATTAAATAATGATTTTGAAGAATCTGATTCTAATAGTGAGAAGGAAACAAAGCTCACTTCTGAACTCATACCTGATTCCATATCAACTGACTGGTTAAGACTTGCAGTCGAGAGACCTGACAGATAACATACCAATATATATTACTATCAGGCTGTTAAGGAAAAATGGCTTAGATAGAAAAATATAGTTTGGAAAATAATTTAAAGTTTGATCCCAAATTATTTAGTTTCAATGGTTTATATAAATTTTCTTGAATAGCCAAATGTTGAAGCAAGCCGGGTGTAAACTATGTAAGCTGACTAGAAGAAATTGAAATCCCTCAAGAATAAAACCAAGTAATTTCATCTCCACTCCAAAAACACTGTTTAAATGCAATGGAGAATGGACATAAAATTATAAAAGATAGTGATGTTTAGACCCTTGTTGATAAACTAATACTAAAGTTCAAAGTAACAGATGGGGTTTTCTGTGACACAAAATGAGATGGGAAATATAGAAAAGTCTAAAGCTAGACTCATAGATCCAGAGTTTCATCAAAGAAAGGGTAAATGATTTAGAGAAATCCTTAGCCATGTTGTCAATTTTGGTTTAAGTAGAATCTTTTTCATACTTTTAGTTTGTTTGAGTGGATGGTCTCACTTATAGTGAAATAACAAAAGTGCTTATTTAACTTCTTATGAAATAACCTCCAGGGATCAAAAGCAATTTCAATAAAGTTTGCCAATTGTAAAGAGCCACTTATGGTCTGCTCTAGAATAGCAGAGAATGATTTTTCAAAATGTACAGTGTTTATGGTGAATTAGGCTTCATTCAGTTAGAATGGTGCAATTGTACTTATTTTAATGAGAATGTAGTACTTCTTTTGTATGTTGATAAAATTCTAATATTTGGCTGAAATGCAGATTACATTGATAAGAAAAAACAGCGGTTTGACCTTAAAGTACCAGGAAAAAATTCAGAAATAAGTTTATATACATCAAGAGGAATATATACAAAAATTGTATGAAAAATATAAGTTTTCCATCACTTGTTTATCTATTAATATGGGGACCACTTTTTCAAAATTTCAATGTCCCCAAATAAATATAAGCCACAGGAGATGAAAGCTATTACATACAGGAGTTTAATTGGAATTTAGAAGTTTAGCATTCTTAGCCAGCTGTACTTCTGATATTACAAATGCCATCAACTGTCTCAGATACATCTTTAATCCTTTAAATGCTGAAAAATTTTATTGTATGTATGCTAAAAAAGCAGAATAAAATGCATAGTTAACTTTTTTGAAAACAATAGAAACGGTCATAACTAACTTTAATTATTATATGAAAAATTTATAATAAAAATATTTTCAATTCGCACTGATTAATTAACTGATCAAATTCCATGAATTTCCCTTTTTATACATGTAGCAAACATTAAGTTGAACCATTTAATTCCAATACCATATTTACTGCATACCTTACACTGTAGCAAGTTTCACACATGCAATTTTTCTAAAGGAAACTTTTTAGTTTTTAGATAGTCTTCTTATGGCAGTTTTGGTTGCTAACCATTCCTTCTCAGTAGAATCAATAATGCTCAAAGTGAAATGTAGCCAATTTTTTACCTACACAATTTTCTGAATACATTTTCCAAGTGTTCAGCCAATTCATACCTGACACTTGTATACCATAAACATACACTTGATACAATACATTGTGAAGACAAAAGTGCAAAATATAAACATATGAAAACTATCAACCATTTCAAACAGTGACTCACTATACTAGCGCATTATGCCTGAGATATTATTTCTTATCTTATTAAAAGCCACATATAAAGGATATTAATAAAAACTGCAATTGATATGAATATAACTGCTCTCAGTTAATATGAAAATTATAATAACAAAGAGCAGTGTGATCATACTTTTATGTATTTAAGGCAGAACACACAAGATATTGTCTAGATTTATTGCACCCTTTCAGCTTGTAACACTTTCTGTCTATATTCTAATTATTGACTCAACTTTCAAAGTAAAACAATCATTGTATTAAAAGGTAATTTGTTAGTTGTACTTAATATAATGTTTTACAATTTGATTATAATTATTTCATTTATTAAATAAAGTAAAATAAGCATAAAAACAATTACATATATTGAAAAAGATTACCTCTATGAAATGTTACAGGAATTCCAGCTGATGCAGCTATAATAATAAGAGAGATTAAATAAAACTAAATATATCTGGTAATGTTACTTATTTAAAAATAAATAAATAAATAAAATGAACTTTTTATAAAAATCAATTCTTTTAGATTGAAAAATTTTACCTCCTTTTCAAACTCTTTAATACCTATCATCTCTTTCTAGGGATAGCTAAAAAATACTTTATAGAATTTTTTTATTTTCTTGGAACAAGATTTCTTTTTCATTGAAAAAAGGTTATCCAAATTTTTTAAGTATTTGCTATTATTTATAATTTTGTCATTTGAATCAACATTTTAGTATTTTTTTAATCTCAGGCATGAATTTACCTTTTTGATAGGTACATATCAACAGCAATTCTGAAAAATAGCTTTACCAATTATGAAGCTTAACTTTATAGTACTATGTTTACATGTGGCACAAAATAAATTTCTTATCAGTTTTTATTGTTTTATAAATGACATCTTATATTTAAAATGATCACCAATGAGCACAGACTATAATGTACAATGGTGTTTAAATTTCATAACTGGTATACTCTCTGAAGTTTTTAATAACTTCGATATTAGATGTTTATTAATATATATTCTTCAAAAATAACTCAGTATTAATGGGTTAAGAAAAGGGAAGTAAAACTGTTTCCTATAAGTACTAAACAAGTTTGCATAAGTCTGTGCAGGACATTCTATACCATTAGAAGGTTAGAAAGAAAGAACACTATAATTAAAAGTTTCTCATTAAATGTATTATACAGCATTAAAGGCCAACTGGATGTCTATATGAGGGAAGCTATCCTGCAGCATAATTTTCTTCAAACCAAACCAATATTCAAGGTTTATTTTCAAAGTATTACTTCACAATTAGAAGAACATTAAAATTAATTTTTTATAAGGTACTTCAGAAATTACTACAATATTTTGAACTTAGCATTACAGGTAAGAATGAATTTTAGACTGATAGGCATGTAAAATAATATCAGCTGCAGATAGGTATTTTTAAAAAGACTGGATATCTAAAACTTGCATAATTTTTCTAAACCATACTCATATACCCTTATTAAGAAAATGCAGTACTAATACTAAATTAAAGCATTGGTTCAATATTGCATTAAATCTATATAATTGTAACATGTCTTTTTTTATTACTGATAAGAGGAAGAATAGATTCACATTTACTAAATAAATAAATTTTATAAATGTGTTTTACCAATTTGATTGAAAAATAGACCTACAGCAAAACACCTACTGTAATAACTGCCTTAAATACTCAAATCACTTTACTGAATTCCCTAAAGAGTATGAATTAAATCATAATGTCTGAATTAACTGGATTAAAAAATACAAATGGGCATTTACTTTATGTATATTTCACAGAACATTATGTGAATATTATATAATTTTCTTTGGAATGATACTAATAGTCAAAATATTAAAAATACACCAATTCAGTTCCAAGAAGAATTATTTAAATATTAAATTTTAGTGTAAGTAGAAGTAAAATATAATTTTAGCTTACCTATAACTTGCTGACATGCAGAGATATCAACATTACCATCTCTAAAAGAAATAAATACAGCTCTATTGAGTACTCAACCAAATATGAAAACGATATTACCACAATAATTTTCTTAAGTACATAAACATAATAAATAAGTCAATTTTATTTTATATTTTATACATTTTATGATCAAGGTTTATGCAAAATAAAAAAGAGATTAGACTAAAATGAGTTCATTTTTTTAAAATACCTTGCTATTTATAAATCCTAAAGTACTCTGGTTTACATAATATTTTTAATTGCTTAACTAGCTTGTGGTCTTGCTTAAGTTATATATGTCTTGATGTATATAAATTATGAGTTTTGAAGAAAAGAAAATGAGACTGATCTGAAAAATGTAGGTATTTATATAAACATATTCAAGGTGTCTACAGAGCTTTTGAATGATAATTTCAGGTCTTTTTCTTCACTTTTGGGGCACTTTAATATAAATTCATTTTCTTGCAGCATCCTACCATTATCTTTATAAAAAGTTACATTAACTTTTTAAAAAATAATCCACATTTAAAACAGAATAAACTCAATTTGTATTTGGCTATAAATTTAATACTCATATTTGTATTCTAATCTATATTACTAATAGCATAGACTGCTGAACCAGCAAATATTCCAGATGATCCCACCTCTATAAATCAATAACACAAATTGATTTCGGTTTTCATTTATAAGATTCACAAAATATTAGATAAATATCTACAAGCATAAAAATTTTAACTTTGTTAATATAAAAAGTTAGATGGGTTTAATCTAGGGTTAGCAATAAATCAATAATGCAAAACATTTCAAACTTTTTCATCAGGTTCTAATAATAAAAATTGATTTTATTTTTGTATATCATAATTAACTCCTTGGTAAATAATTTAAATAATGAAAATTTCCATTTTTATTAATATTAGGTGAAAGACAAGTTTTAAAATGAGCTTGGTAACTCAGTAAAAGAAAGAAATGTATTAACCACTTGCGCTACAAAGACGTGCCAGGCACGTCGAGATGCTTTTGTTACAGAACCGAAAGCGACGTGTATACCACGTCGATAGTCATTTCGTGCAGATACAAATGCGACGTGAATACCATGTCGATAGTCACTTCGCGCAGAAACAAATGCGACTTGTGCATGGTACCTCGGCTAATCGTAAGAGTTCAGCCGTTCATTCTTCCAGCTACAGTTCTACAGTGAATAACATCGCATGCTGTCTTGAGAATATACCAGAGTTGATACGGTATGTTGTACGAATTTTTTTACACGAGAATTCCTTTAGTTTTTGAGATATCTTACTATAATGCTGAAAAATTGAATGAAGTATTTTTGAAGTATTTTTTAAAGTTATGTCGCGGAGCGCGGCGCGGCCACCGGCAGTTAAATCGTAGCGCAAGTGGTTAAACTTCTTCAGTCAAAAATAAAAATTAATTTTATCATGTTTTCAGATATATAATTGTGCGCCAGTTTAGTGAATAATTTAGAGCTTTTAACTATTGAGTTTCTTTTGTAAATTATATTTAAAATCATAATGCAAATTAAAACATGCATTACATCTATTGTAAATACTTGAAAAGTAATATTTAAAAGTAATAGATGAAATCAGAGAGATTCTTGGTCAAATAATAAAAATGATTCATTCCTGGAATGAATCATTAGTATTAATGTACCAATGTACTAGTGACAATTCATCTTCCTTTTAATATAACAGGATGCACTTTACGGGTTTTTTTTTTTTTTAATAAAGAAATAAGTAAATAAAGGAAATATATCCTGCTGTAAAACATATGTTGGCAACCAATGTTAAACAATATTCTTACATATATATCTATTCAAACATGTCAAGTTTGACAGAACACCTCTCAAATGAATAGGCAAGTTACACACATAACAAAGCAGGGGACTTTCTAGCATATATATGTATTTATGTATACATAAAAGAATAAAAAAATTTTCCCTTATCCTTTATATAAATCTACATGTTTTAACAAAATTTGGTATACTGAGGTTTTCAGGAGTGTAGATCAGCTCTATTCAGTTGAATTTTGTTTGAAAAATACTACTAGACCTATTTTGAAACTTCTAAAATCAAAAATTGGAATGTTTTAAAAGAAATATATATTTTTCAATATACAAGTTTCTCGCATGTAAATATTGTCAATCGTCATATAAATATGTGTTTCCGGTTATTTATGATAGAAAGTGATCAAAGACCTTTTTTTAGTATGTAAATAATCTAAACTAACAAGTTAACTATCAATAACTGCTAAATTTAGTAAATCATAAAACTAATGTACCAATAAATGTCTTTTGCCATTTTAATGTTTTACATAAAGATTTGCTTAATTAGTTTTAAATGTTACAGAAATAATTTTTATAAAATACTTTAATTCTATGCCATAATATAAAAAAGTATACTCCTGAAATTTTTTAAACTATTGAGAGCAGATTTTGGATTATTGAAAATGTCTAGCACAATACTTACAGGTTTCAAATCTATATTTATAATCTCTTGGGAAAATATATTTTTTATTTTCAGAATTCCTTTTGCAGCAATATTTTGAACTTTTAACTAAAATTCTATAAAAGAAGATACATCTGCCAGATATGTAAAGACAATACAAAAACATATAAATTTATAATTTTGATACAAAATAACACAAAAGATTATTACTTATCTAATGCTCCAAATACAAGTCCATTGACACCTAGATTTTTCATAATTTGAATTTCTTCTAGCATTTTTTCTACTTCAGGAGCAGTGTAGTGAAAATTTCCAGGACGAAGCCTAATGATTACAAACACAGGAATACAAACCAATTTCTTTATGACACTGACTAGTTCTGGTGGGAAAAAAAAAGAATCATAAAATCAATTAATCTTACAGAAATAAAGATCTAGATATTATATTACCTAGCATATTTAGATTTTTTTCACTGATGTTGCTGTTATTTGAATATATATGCATTGTTCTGTAAATAAATCTAAGCTGACATTATGGGACATAACTATGGAGTTTTGTAATACATGTAAAATTTTTGTCGAACATCATATTAGGAAAAAAAATTATATAATAGTTAATATGTATAATAACTCTGCCCAAGCCCAGTTGTAAAAAGAGGAGGGTGTCTAAAGACCGGGACATAGCCTTTCCCATGTCAGATTGTCTAAGGTACCAAATAGGACGGCTTATGCCAGATTATCTGGTCCTGGGCAGGACGACTGGGACTGGTAAAAGGTTGTCACTGACGGTTCACCTCGTGGAGTGGCGAACCACGTTGTACTATAGCCTTCCACCTGCACGAGGGTCCATACAGATGATAACTGATGCTTACCCTCAGTATACCTATGCTTTATGGGTAATCACAAAAGAAATGGTGGTAAACACCTTAAAACCAAGACAGATACAGGTGCTGTTGTGCCCAAACAGGGCCTCTCATCTGTAGCTGCCTCCACTTCAAACGTGTCTGGATCTGCAGGTGCTGCTCCGGCGGCCCGCGGGACAGATAAATTTCCTAAGACCACTGCAGGCACCTCTTCGGAGGTCTGCAGTGGCACACCGTCTGGCCAGAGTGTTCCACTCTCCAAACGACAACTTAAGAGGCTGCGGAAGAAAGCTCGTGACAGCGAAGGACCAGAAGCAGCCAAGAAAAGGAGTAGGGAGGACACTACCACTCCTTTTCCAAATGTGATGGGCCCAGCCAAAAGACCTAGGACGGATGTTCCGACCCCAAAGTCCTACAGCCAGGCCGTCACATTGATTAGAATGGCGGTGATGAAGAAATCCCACCCTTCACAGAAGCTGAGTTCTACGGAAGTCAAGCTCATTCATAAGCTTATTATATCCTTAGTTCTGCCAACCAAGGGTCCGTAGATGGCTCAAACAGTTCTTCACTGGTGAAAGGCTCACTGAGATGGAAGTTGTATTTCTCCCAGCCTCACGTTTGCCCAAGCCAGTGAAAATAGCCTTTAAAATCATGGACATTGACACCACCAATTCAGACAGACTGCTTCAATGTCTCCGGATGTTGAACAGGGGTCTGAACACCGGTGAGTGGCGAGTGCTCCACAGGTCCATTGTAGCAAGCACGTATGCAAGATGGATTTTTGAGGCTGACCAGGAGTCAGCCGAGTTTATAAAAAAGAAGGGGATGAAGCTGTTTGCAGGCTCTCATGGTAGTGGCACTGTAAAGATCCTGCACGACCCCAAGACCAAGGCTGTTCCTGATAAGGGATCGCCTGGAGAAATTTCTGACTCCTCGGAGGAAGAAGGGACTCCGGGTGAGACCTTAAATATGGACACCTTGGAAGCTCCCCATGAGACCAGAATGGAGGAGGAACGCCAGGAAGAGGACGTGTAAGACCTAAGAGTTGGTCAGTAGTAAAAGAGCAAGGGGTTGGCAAAAAAACTAATTAAACTACTGTAATAAAAAACAAATATTTATTTCTTGAACTGTCCACACAAAGTATTTTTTAAAGCAAGAGGGGTTGCCAAGAGAAGGTTAAAAATCTTCTCGGATAGTCAGGCTGCACTTATGGCCTTGCACAGGTACTGCTTCTCATCCAAAATTGTGTGGGATTGCTACAGGACCATTAACCAGTTGGCTATGATCAATAAGGTAACCCTAGTTTGGGTTCCTGGTCATTGCAGTATTTTTGGCAACAAGGTTGCTGATAATCTCGCTAAGTACGGTTCTGAGTTGCCCTTCATTGGGCCAGAACCTGTACTTGGTCTTCCACATAATGTAGTGAGAAGGACCGTAAGGGACCTCCTAATGGAGGAGACTTATAAGGCCTGGCTTGATTCTAGTAATCAAAGACAGGCCAAGGAGCTTAACCAGGGTTATCCCTGGATGAGGGCTAAGGAACTACTTAGGCTCAGTAGAAAAGAGCTAAGGGTGACCATTGGCCTGTTGACTGCCCATTGTTGCCTTAAGAGGCACCTCAATATTATTGGCATTATAGACATCCCAATATGTAGGGGGTGCCATATGGCAGAGGAAAGTTCATCACATATTTTATGTGAATGTGACTACTACTGCGCCAAGAGATTTGAATTCCTTGGGTATCACTTCATCGAGTCATGGGAGTTGATTAACTTCCTGGTTAAATTGCTGCTGAAATATATCTCAGCTATTGGTCTCTCTGAGATCTAATGGTTATTGTTTCTTAACCTTGTGCTGGAGCTCCTTGCTCCAGTGAATGGGGGATTTTTCAGTACAATAGGCCTTGGGCCACAGTGCTGGTACCCTTGTGGGCCGCCCCACCCTAAATCTAAATCTAATATGTATAATTATATATGCTACTATATAGTAAGTGATTAATTTAGCATGGTAGAAACATGACTTATCCAAGGTCTTAGAATCAGCTAAAATTTTCAATACACTACCACAAAATTTGTTACTTATAATCAGTGACAAGTTATAATCAAACATTACAGCAGATCAATATTTTAAAAATAATGTACTTCATAAAAATCAAATTTTGTTGCATTATTAAAACATATCCAATTTAAAAACACATGCACACAGACAATATTACACTCCTTATGATAGATAGTAAGTACATTTAAATTTTATTCTGCAGAAATAAAATTTAAATATGCCAATATTAAGAGGAGCAAACCTATTTTTAGAATGCGATAGTGTCACAAAAAAAGTCAATTCTGAGAACAGAACTTCTAGTGCTCTAAATTTAGTATAAAACTTAACTGGAACTTATTTATAAATTATTCTACAAGATTAAACATACATATTTTGAAAATTCTATGATATTAACCAAGAATTTTGTTTTAAATATGTCACTTATATAACTGCAAAAAATTGGAAAACATCTTAGATTGCCTTTCCCACAGTCAGAAAGACAATACATTTGAAGGTATATTAAATGAATGTTTACTGTATATAAAATAGACAATCAAATCACAAGATTAATTGTTTGATTATGCATTAAATGAATTGCCTTTTAATTCTAAAATAATCAAGAGAAAATTTCTTATGTGAGAAAAATACAAAATATTAATTTTATTGATCCCAAGATTAATGATTTTTATTAATATGCCAAATAAAGGATAAATTTTATGACTTAAGACATTAAACAATAGTTTATCAGCATTTTAAATACACATTAAGCATTGGATAAACTATTTTAATAAATCTGTAATCTATTGATGAACAAAAGTTTTTAACAAAAAACAAATCAAGTATTTAAATTATATTTAGTTTTACTTTCACATTAAGATTAGCAAAAAGTAAATAAATAAATGCTTACCAGCTGTTGGTGTAACTCCTCCAACAGACAGATCATTACATATCTCTAGTCTATGGGCTCCTATTTATAAAATAATAATTAAATATATAAAAAGAAACTTTTATATGCCAAATCAGGATCTAATACTTTATCAGATATATTGGTTATATTTATACAAAAATAAAACAGAAGGAAAAGCTAATAACAATGAAATATATTAAAGTTGAGCTTATATGTGTCTTAATTTAGAACACAAACAATTTACTCAAAACCTTAATAGGTTTGCTTAGTTTGGACTACTATAATAAACTTTTTTAAGTGAATGAAACAGCTATTCATTTTGCAAGATATATAATTTTTTATAGAGATATTGGCTGGAAACCCAGTATTTAATTTTTAGTGTTATATTGCAAAATTACTTTTTATACATAATTTCAAGAAAATGATTTATGATTTTTTCTTCTTTTAGAATCATTTAACAAATGGATAAAACAGATATCTGGGAACTTCCCAGTACCCAGTAGATTACTAAAAATCATGAAACCCATCCAGATATCAGCAGAAAAGAACCAGATATCTGGCCTGGTTTAAATTTAGAAAAATTTCTGAATTACAAAAAAATATTTTGAATTTAGATAACTTTGAAAAAATGCAGAATTTCCCTTTGTCCCAAATTCATATTACTAAGTCATTTTCTCTCTCTTGAACACCAGAAAGTATATAAAGAGGAGGAGGGTTTTTTGTCTTATCTGCTCTTTTCTAGGCTAACACGACTGCAGTGGCTAGGATTTATGAAATGGACACCTTCCTTTTGGTTCATAATTCAATTCCAAAGAATTCTAAAACGATAAATTTTTTCAAAGGAAAACATTTTCTCCCTTTACAATATACATGTTCAGCCATACTATTATTTTTAAATCTTGGAGTAGAGAAAAAGTAGGGACTTTCTCTAACATCTGACACAAAATCTGGTGAGTGAATGTGGTAGTGGTGGAAAAATTGAAGGTTTACAGAACTCATTTAGGGATGAATTTTGTTCTATGATCTGGACAGTCCCTTTATAGGTCCATTTAACTACAGGGGCTGAGATTTATTAAGAGTAACTTTTTATCAAAAGTTTGTTTTCAAGACCGAAAAGACAAATACTTAAGAAAAAAGTTATCCATTCTAACCAAATATTGCTACTATTTGCAATGAGTTAAGTATTCTGATAATATATTTACTGATGGTGGAATTTTGAAATTAACTGTCAAATACTGTAGTTTTGTTTAAGGTTACAAACTGGTGCTAAAGTTGGGACTTGGTAGATTAAGTAACACTGCTGAAAGTTAATTAAAGTACCAAACAATGTTTCATTTTAAGTATGAACCTGACAGTAGGGGAGACCAGGGCACCTTGGGCCACTTTTCAGTTACATATTTTTATGATTTTTTTTTTTTAAGCTAATTGAAAAACTAAGTATGCATGCCTATATTGCCATCCTATCTGCTTCTTATAAACATTAAACCTACTTAATATCTCATTTAGTTAAAAGAGTAATAAAAGAAATAAAATACCTTTCTAATGTCTCAACCTGCCCCACTGTATGGGTTAGGTTGGGACACTAAATAACAACTACAAAATACTGTTTAAATTATTTTTATTAATTGTTATAAAAGAGAAATGGCTGAAAATTGTTCAAGTTAATACTTTTTTTTTTAACAAATCTTATATTTGATGCCAGCAAATTCTTTTTCTTTAAAATTTAACAAAATGAACCTTTGGCCTTTTGTTTCTTTAGGATTGTTCAACTTCAAAATAATATCAGTTTTTTCTACAAAGGATTTGTCTTCTTTGTTAGGATAAAAAAAATTATCATACATCTTGGTCTCTTCTTCTCAAAAAAGACATTTCATACTCTCCGGTGTTTTCATTATCAACGAGACCCACAAATGCAACAATGCTTCTTTTACCTGAAAATTTTATTAGTGCATAGTCTCCTACTTCAAGCTTTCCCTTCTCTTTAGAAACTTTTGATTTATTTTGTTCCATTTCTTTAATTGATTGGAAGCTACAATCACTTGGACAATCTATATCCTCGCTGTCACTACTGTCATCATATAAATCACTTGCATTCGGTTTTCTTCCAGGAGTTATTTTTGCCTATTGTCTTAATACTTTATCTTCATCTTCGCTGCTTGATGAAAACTCAGACTTTTTATATACCTTTGTTTTCTTGAAACTACATTTTCCTTTTTTTGGCAAAGCTTTCTTCACAATGTTATCCAACAATTTTTGTTTTTCAGGACAGTCTGTAAAAATAGTTGATTTCCTTCGCTTTCTGCCTCTAGATCTTTCCTGCCAGGGTCCTGCCCTGGGAAATGGACAAATTTCTAGTAGAATTAGTGAAACAACTGAGTTTATTGAAGAGATATCAGAAATTTTGTTTGCAGCATCAGGAACAGCTACAGGATCTGGTCTATCAGTTACATACAATGATAGAAACTCATCATCGCCAAAAGGCCAAATTCCAGTTGAACGAAAGCCTGATATAATATTTTTATGTGTAAATGAAATTGGGTAGGCTATACCAACACATTCAGCCCCATCATAAATTGTTATTGGGTGACTGGCATAGGATAACATTCACATCATTCACGAAATCAAGTGTTTTATTTTACATTCTGGTTCAACAATATACATAGCACATTATAAATCCCACATTTGGAAATATTTTACTGATTGTAAAAATAAAGCTATTATATAACAAAAGTGTTATGGAAGTATCTGCAGTATAAACATAGAGGAATTTATGTGAATACAAAATATACAGACAATTATACTGATTATTCGGATAATCCAAATGTAGCAATGGAAAAGAAAAAAGTCTATTAACATTAGAATCGATACTGCTGATGAGTATAGACAAACAGAACATGGAATTTCAATGATAAACGCAAAATAAGTATCTTTGAAAATATGAAAGTACTAATTCCTTATTTATCACATTAAGTAAATTAAATTTATTTTAAATATGGAAGTTTATTTATTTATTTAAATAGAAAATTGTTTAAATTAATAATAAGAAGTTAAGTTGAAAACTAATATTATTTGAAGTTGATTAAGCTGAAACTTTTGTTAACAATTTAATTACAAAAATATCATACTAGAGTAGATAAAACCTTTGTGATTTAGAAATAAAACTACAGTATTTTGGGGCTATAAGTTTTTCAAACTTATATCATTTAAAAAAAATTTTTTAAGAAATTTTATTTAGTGTGTAAAGATTTTTAATAACTACATAATTTTAAAAAATTACAAGTGTAATGGCCAGAAAAAAAAAATTAATTTTCATCTACAGTTTTAATATTT
Organism: Pardosa pseudoannulata; assembly: GCA_032207245.1. Lineage (NCBI taxonomy): Eukaryota > Metazoa > Arthropoda > Arachnida > Araneae > Lycosidae > Pardosa > Pardosa pseudoannulata. Next base: position 94,429,388 of record CM063503.1, on the reverse strand, counting down.
TTGTTCAAATAGAGATTTTAAAATATCAGTTCTTTGATTATAATAATAAAAATAGAAAATTACCTATTAGTATCAATCATACTGTGATAGTCCATCACAGTACATTATATGTAAGCCGAAATGAAAAAACAATTATTAGAATGTTCAAATATGTCACAAAGAAGCCAAAAATGTTGCCAAACAAGTAAAATGGGAAAAATGTTTTCCAATCAAATTGCTGTAAAATGTGAGATGATACTCAAACAGTATAAAATTTAAATACAGCAGACTATAGAGGATTGGTTGCCCCTACAGACACATACATGGGCATTTCTTCTTACAATTTAAATTTTAATTAACTTCCTGCTGTCCTTATTAATTTCACAACTTTACACTAACTTATCAAGGTTACTGCTGCAATGCATGGCTAGACTATGCAGTTAATGACATTTTTACTAAGATGCTAACAATAATAGTTTCAATGACAACCTTATATAAAGATAATTTTTCATAAATTTAAGCAATATAAGCTAAAAAATGGGGGGAGAAAAGGCTATGTTTGGCAATTTATCAATTGCTTCCAGCTTTCATAGAATAGTGTTTATCAGTAGATTAGCCGATTTCTTACTGTTACTGGACCGTAGTTTTGGAGCGATTATAACAGAGATAAGAGACATTTTAAGTTGTCACCACTGGCAAAAAATGTTGCCAAGAAAAAAAATATATAAATATGACATCTGTTCCATAGATCTGTATATAAGCAGACTTTCCCACTTTAGGTCTTAAAAGCCCCAAAAATTCTCAGCTTATACACGGAAATACATGGTAGGTTCAAATTGTCTTTTTGTTTGAGATATTGCCTATAAAAATTTGGTGTGTTTAATATTGAATAACTTTTATTAATAGACCAAGAGGAAAAAGTTTAAAATATTTTTTGCATTTAATGATTCATTACCAAACTGAGGTTAAACCCTGTCTAACCCTCAATATTAACAAACATAAAAAATATTCAAGCTCTACATTATTCACCAAGCAGTTTATTAATCCTATTCTAAATAAAATCATAAAACCAGTTTTTATCATTATATCCATTATTGAACATTAGATCTGGTCATGTTACTGCATCAACAATCTGGGTTATTTTATTGGTAATTTATATTTTAATGTACTGGCAACTCAGTTCCCACCTTATCAGTTTTACAGTTAATCCGAGAAACTTTACTTTGTTTTTTTCATATGCATTCTAAACCTGAGTACAACAAATAAAGAACTAATAAATTAATGAGTGAATAAAGGATGAAGACAGCAAGATCCCACTGGGGACACTTTTTATAAATTAAATGTAAATGGGAAAACCTTTTGAAAAAGTACAAAATGTGGAAACATTCAGAGCAATAAACCAGCCAGAATGAAATAACATATTTTAGACTGTGTTAAAAATGTTACAAATGAATGAGCAAATGTGAAAGCATAATTTTTACCTAAAAAATCAGTTATAGAAGATTTTACCTAGATTAAAAGGTAATTAGATACAATGACTGATGCAGAGATGGGCAAATCCCAACCTCTTTTAAAAGAGGCATGATATTTAGATGGTAATAAGAAATACTTTGTAAAATCTCATATGAAGATAAAAGGGAGATTGATTTGAATGTTGCAAGAATTTTCTATGCATTTAATGAATTTAATGTTCTTTAAAATGATGCATTTTGTAACTTAATCTGCATGTTAAGATCAAGCCACAAATGGCTTTGATGCAAACTTCATACAAGTAGTCAGATTTGGTTATACAAGAGCACGAAGATATAGTTTTTATTTTCCAAATAATCAACTTCAAAATATTTATAATTGTATTAAATAAACCAACACATTTTACCTCTCACCAAGCATGAAATAATTTCTGGGGAGAATATTCCATCTTTACATGTATGCACTTTCTAGTTCTTGTTACTTTGAATGTCTGTGTACCCATAAGTAGGGCAACAGAAATAGTACGTAGTACTTAATATAAAAATGCTTGAATTCTGAAGTGCAGAGGACTACAGTCCCATGCTTTATAAATCACGACGTTTAATACAATTGATTTATAGCTCTTACATAACACTTCAATTTATTTTAAATCTCTACACAACACTCATAAACTATTACATTTTCTACAAGATTAAAGCAAAACATGCATTCTATACCTGATTTCGAGGCCGTCATAGCTGACTCAAGACTGTCGACGCATATTTCAAGCAAACGCATTGTTTAAAATGAATCAGTTTGCTGGTATATATAAATAATTATAAACGAATATAAACAGACTTTGGACAGAAAACCTCTTGAATCGCGAGTAGTAGAATTTTTTGCATTTAACTTTGTGATGCATTAAACAAAACAAAGCAGAAAAACTACATGGTACCGTATGTGTCACGATAAAGCGAAAACATAACAAAACTTTCTTGTTGCCACAAAATATTTTGATTATAATAAACTTACTAATATAGACAGGGACCATCAGGACCATCAGGATGAAGTGTGGGTTCAGCGTCATCTGGGTAGAAACCCCACGGGCGCCGGCATGTAGAAATTCTCTGCAGTGACTTGTCAGTAGAGGTCGGCTAATTGTTAGTAAACAGAAGGGAGAGAGAGAAAATAAAGGATAGAGTCAAATATTCACGAACTTCATGTGACTAGAGTCCGGGAGATAATACTCTCGTACACTAGTACGAGTTCAGAGAATGAACAAAAGGATAGGGAGTTTTTTTTTTTTTTTACCGTTATGAAGAGTAAGGTCTTCATAGCGTAGTAATTTTAAAATTTTATAACAATTTTTTTTACCGTGCAAGCACGTATAATTTTTTAAAGTTTAGATTTTTTTTAATTTAGGTAAGAGACAAAAATTTAAAGAGAAAGTGCGGCTCTAGGCCGCTTACGATTGCTAGCATCGGCATGGTCATAATCGAAGTATTCCAAAAGGAGTTCATTTTTTATATTGTTGAAAAAGTTTTCTGCTAATTGTCTGTAGAAATTTAGAAGAGTGGGGGTATTAAGTTCCTTGTGTATGTCAATGTTGCGGACATACCAGTGTGCATTCGCGATCATCTTAATGGTTACGTTCTGTTGAGAGGTGAGTAATTTAATGTTGGAAACTGCTGCATATGACCAGGCCGGGGCCGCATAAGAGATTAAAAGGCGAAGGAAACTTATAGAGGAGCAATTTATTTTCTAAGCTTAAAGAGCTGTTTCCAGCAATTAGGGGGTATAAAAGTCTTTTAGCGGCTCGAAACTTATGCCGAATATCGGTGATGTGATTTTTCCAGGTAAGGTTTTTGTCGAGGGTTACACCGAGGTACTTGACTCTGTTAGACCAGGGGATGTTAGTATTGTAAATTTTAATATTATTATTATTGTAAGAAGAGTGTCTTTTACTAGTGAACATGACAGCGATGCACTTTTCAGTGTTCAAAGCAATTTTCCAGGTGGAGAGCCACTTAGTGATAAGAGCGATGTGTTTATTGATGGCGAAGACAGCGTACTTGTGATTTTTGTTAGTGCTGAACAGGGCTGTGTCGTCTGCGAAGATAGCTAGGTTAGTGAGTGGGTATTGAGGGATGTCATTGATATATAAGTTAAATAACATAGGCCCAATGATGGAACCTTGCGGCACGCCACTGAAAATGTTGCATTTATAGGAGAGAGTATTATTGATTTTAACTTGATATGTTCGGTTATTTAGGTAGGAATTAATGAGATGGATTAGGTGCGGAGGGAAATTGTAGTTAATAAGTTTATGGATGAGTCCAGGGATCCAAATTTTATCAAATGCCTTCTGAATGTCTAAAAATAGAGCAGCAGTCGAGCATTTGTTAATTTTAGACCTGGTGAGGTGTTCAGTAAGGCGATAGATTTGGTGTGGGGCAGAGAGAGATTTAATGAAACCAAATTGGTAAGAGATAATAATATTGTTTTCGGTAATATGTTTATTAATTTCAAGTTGAATAAATTTTTCAGTTAGTTTACTGAGGGTGTTGAGAAGACTGATGGGTCTATAGCTGTGAGGAGAATTAGTAGGTATATTTGGTTTATGGATAGGGATGATGATAGAATTCTTCCAAGTAAGGGGGAAATAATTTAAGATGAAGATGAAGTTAATGATTTGGGTAATTTTGTAGATATAGTTAGGGGGGAGATGCTTAAGCATGGTGTTGGTGATGCCATCTTCACCTGGAGACTTTCTATTAGGGAGAGAGTGAATAATATTGTGAACCTGAGAGGGAAGAATATTAGGGTGATACTGAGTTAAAGGGGAATTGAAGAAGTTACTATTGCTATTGTGTATAGTAATATCAAACTGTGAGTTGTTGGTGATGTTAGGAGTGAACTGCGCACTAAGAGTGTTGGCGATGAGGTTTGTTTTTTCGTCGGGGGAGTAGGCAAAATAGTTGTTGTCAGTAGTAAGTGGGGGAATAGTTTTGTATTGATTTTTAAAGCGTTTAGCAGCCCTCCAAATGGAGTTGTCTGTGGGTGTGAGAGAATTAATGTAGTTATTCCAATTATTATTAGCAACACGAATGAGAATTTTTTACACATTGCTGAGCGTTATTCATGATCGTTTTATTAAGGGGGTTCTGTGTCGCTGCCAGTTCTTGCGTGCGTTATTTTTGTTTCTGATAAGAATTTTAAGATTAGGGTCGTTAGACTTGTTATTCATTATTGTTTGTGAGTGGTGCTAATATTGAGGCTGTTAATAATTTCATTAGTAGTGGAAATGACAAGGTTATCCAGGTCATGAGTATTATTAATATTAGTGGGGAAGAAGGGAGTGTTGTGGAGAGTATGTCTGAACTGCTTCCAGTTAATAATTTTGTTGGTTTTAATCATGAGAGGATTGGAGCTAAGCGGGATTTTAAGGGTGACAGGATTATGGTCAGAGGACAGATCAGGTTGAGTACTAATAGTAATATCGTGGGGGAAGCCTTTAATGAGAGCAAAGTCAATAATAGAAGAGCTATTGTGATTAAAATGAGTAGGGGAGTTAGGGGCAATTACATCAAATTCAGTATCACTAGTAAAGTTGTAAATTAAAATTCCATAGGTGTTGTTGATTCTTATATTCCATAGTCTATGTTGGGCATTTAAATCACCAAAGTAAGGGTGTTAGAGTTAAGATTTTTTAATTTATTTAGGTCATTATTAATAATAGTGGGGTTCTGGGCAGGAGGGATGTAAATGGAAATAAGGGTATAAGGAGGGAGATTAGGGAGATTAATATTGATGGCAGTAGCATTAATTATTTGAAGATCAGGGAGGATTAAGGGATGGTGGATGAGAGAGTGTTTAATAAGGATAGTAGTTCCTCTCATGCGGTGGTTATTATCTGAGATGTAATCATTACGGTAAACATTATAGTTAGCAACAGTTAGTTTGTCCCTGGGAGGAGATGAGTCTCCTATAACATTACAATATCGGGGCTGTGCTCCTGTATAAAGTCTCGAAGTTAGTGAATTTTATTTTTCAGAGCGTTAGCATTCCAAGAAACAACTGACAAGACCCCACACGAGAGCATTATGGAGCCATATTAAGTATTTCCGCGACTTGTGCCGCATGGTTTAATTTTTCTAAGGGGTTGTTGGTACTTCTTATATTATTTAGGGTAACTTTTAGTTTATTTTTTATGTCCGTATCCCAATCTTTTGTAATATACGGATCTATATTACTTATTACAGATATTTTATCTAAATAACGTTTCTGCGATATTTGATCTAAATTCTTCAAGTAATTATTTATTTTCAGTTACAAACACTCCAGCACTTCAGTTATAAACTCTACAGCACAGAAGTGAACAACGTGCGAACAACAACGTACCACCAACGTGCAAAGTTCAAGTTGTGAATGTGTTTTTCAAGCAGCGCAGTTAGCTTGACCCCAAGCATTGTTGCTATGGTGGTTGCCAAGTGACGTAGCACCCGTGACGTCAGGAGCCCGTGCCCTATTCTTTGGATAAATGCTATTAAGTATTTTTTATATCATTTAAATAATGATATGTCTAGAGCTATAAATAAATTATGTGCTAGATGTAGTTATTTGTGATTTAGTTGTCTTTCTAAACAACTCGTGAAAAATTTAATGTGCATATTTTAGACAAATTGAATTTAAAAAAGTACTCTTTTGAAATTAAATGTGCTAGAAGGTAATGTGAAGTACACTCATTAAAAACTGAAACAAAGTATTGAACATTTTAGTAAATAGACAATTGTGTAGGTTAGGTAAAAAAAATAAAAACACATTTTAAGTTACACAAAAACTTAGTGGACAAATTTTAATAAATCTGATATTCAGTGTGATGCATAAACTTGGTTAAGTTGTAACGGTATATTTAATTTAGAACTAATCCTTAACTGTAAATATTATTTTTGAAAATTATTATTTTGTTTCTAAAACTTTTCCTTTTTGTATTTTGGCAACACCTGTCAGTGTTGTCAGAAGTTTGAAAAAGTAAACTAGAGTACGGTTAGAGAGAATGAAAATAAAAATATGTAAGAAAGACATTATGAGCGTATTCTATTTTATTTATCCAAGTATTTTTAACTGAGTTATATTATATCCTCTCCTAAAAAAAGCCGAAAACCAACACTGGTGACCTGGGATTCGTTCGACTTCGTTATTTCTGATGACTACGGAAACCGGTAGTAATACGGCAATGGAAGCCGAAGCGAATATTGTGAGTATAAAAATACCACCCTTTTGGAGAGAAAAACCGGACATTTGGTTTTATCAAGTGGAAGCTCAGTTTCAAATAAACAAAATAACCACTGAAGAAACGAAATTTAACTATCTGATATCCCAGCTGGAACCAAGGTATGTTGAAACTATTTGGGACATTGTTAGAGACTCTAAGCCTAACAAATATTCTATGGCAAAAGACCATCTTTTAAATACTTTTAAAGAAAGTGAAAACAAGCGAATTCAGCGCCTGGTTACTGGATTAGAATTAGGAGATTATAAACCCAGTCAGTTGTTGCAAAAAATGCGCGGTCTCGCCACAGATGATTTTTCAGAGAAAGTGCTGAAATCTTTGTGGTTAGATAAAATGCCTGATTTTATAAAAAATATTCTCCTTGTGAGCGAAGAAGATTTAGACAAATTAGCCTCAATGGCTGACAAGATATTTGATATGAAATCTGAAAACAAAATTTGTGGTGTTTCGCCGAACGTAAATTCCAGTGATGTTTTACTTGCACGAATAGCTGCATTAGAACAAAAAATCGATGCTCTTCATTTACAGGATCGCTCGAGATCGAGATGTAGGTATCAAAACCGAAATTCCTCACGCAGTCGTAGCCGTACGAACAAACGATTTAATCCTAACGGAAAATTTTGTTTTTATCACTTCAAATTCGGAGATCGTTGTCGACCCGAAAAGTGTTCTTTACCGTGTGCTTGGGAAAAGAAGGCGGAAAACTCCATGACGCAGCAGGATTAGCGGCTACTACTGTTGCTGATATTGATGAGAGCCGCAAGTTTCGTTTATTTGTGAAGGATAAAAATACAGGACTGCGGTTTTTAGTGGATTCTGGCGCGGATGTCAGTCTCATTCCGGCGACTCATACTAAAACAAACGTAAGTGACTTTAAATTATATGCAGCAAATGGAACCGAAATTCCTTCATACGGAATAAAAATTTTAACCTTAAATTTAGGGCTTACGAGAGAATTTCAATTTCCTTTTATTTTAGCCAAAGTTGAAAAAGCTATAATAGGTGCTGATTTCCTAAATAAGTTCAAACTTTTAGTAGATATTTCTAATAGACGACTAATTGATGGGGTAACTAGCCTATTTGTTAAAAGTAATATAACGACAGTGTTTTTTGATAATACCATTAGTACATTAGATAAAAATTCAAAATATTATAATTTGTTACTTGAATATCCCAATTTAACTCAACCTAATCTATCAACATGTAATTTTAAGCACAATGTAGAACATTATATTAATACAACAGGACAACCTGTGTATACAAAGGCTAGACAACTGGATTCCAAACGATTACAAATAGCAAAACAGGAATTTCAGTATATGTTACAAAATGACATTATTCGTCCATCAAAGTCACAATGGGCCAGCCCGCTTCACATGGTTCCTAAGAAAGATGGTTCTTTCCGACCATGTGGCGATTATAGGCGTTTAAATGCACAAACAGTGCCAGATCGCTACCCCATACCCCGATTAGACGATTTTAACCATATTTTAAAAAATACTCGAATTTTTTCTAAAATTGATTTGCATAAAGCATATTTCCAAATTCCTATTAACGAAAATGATAAGCCTAAAACCGCTATTATAACCCCTTTCGGCTTATATGAATTTAATGTAATGTGTTTCGGTTTGTGCAATGTACCCGCTACTTTTCAAAGGTTTATTAATGAGGTATTTCGAGGACTAAATTTTGTTTATCCATATTTGGACGACGTTTTGATAGCATCACATAATGAAGAGGAACATGAAAAACATTTAAAATTAGTTTTTGAAAGATTAAATAAATATGGATTAAGGCTTAATATTTCTAAATCTGTTTTTGCGGTTAATGAGTTAGAGTTTTTAGGTTTTCTAATTACTAGTGAAGGATCGAAACCTCTTCCTGCTAAAGTAGAAGCTATCCTCAATTTTAAATTGCCGGAAACTGTACATCAATTACGGACTTTTCTCGGAATGCTTAATTTCTACCGTCGGTTTTTGAAAAACGCAGCGAATACTCAAGCTATTTTACACGAGTACTTAAAAGGCGCGAAGAAAAGAGACAAACGGAAAATTACTTGGACGGACGAAGTCATTAGACAATTTAAAAAAATGCAAAGAAGATTTAGCAAATGTTGCTCTTTTGTCTCACCCGAATTCAGAGTTACCTCTTTCGTTGTGTACGGACGCCTCGGATCGGGCGATAGGATCAGTTTTCCAGCAATTTGAAAATGGAAGTTGGAAACCTATTGGATTTTATTCTAAGAAACTTAATCTCACACAACAAAATTACAGTGCATATGATCGTGAACTTCTCGGAATTTATCTTTCAATTAAATATTTCAAACATTTGTTAGAGGGTAGAACATTTACTGTGTATACTGACCACAAACCTTTAATCTATGCATTTCTTCAAAAGCCCGATAAAGCATCTCCAAGGCAACTTAGACAACTTCAATACATTTCAGAATTTACCACAGATATTCAATACATTCAAGGAGAAAAAAACGTAGTAGCAGATGCATTGTCCAGAATCGAAGAAATCGATATAATAAATTATGATGAAATTGCTGAAGAACAAGAGCAAGATGACGAACTTGAGGCTTTGCGAAAATCTACAAGTTTGAGTTTTAAAGAGTATTCCCTTCCATCTGAAAAGAAATTATGGTGTGATACTTCAACACAGTATATTAGACCTTATATACCTAAGAGTTATCGATTGAAAATTTTTCAACAATTTCACGGACTATCCCATCCTGGAATAAAATCCACAACACAATTAATTTCTTCCAAATTTGTTTGGCCAAATATGAAGAAAGATGTCCAGCTTTGGGCGAAGACTTGTATTTCATGTCAAAAATCAAAAATATCTCGACATACAAAATCAATATTGGGAGAATTTCAAAAGTCATCGGAGAGATTCCGTGAAGTACATATTGATCTAGTTGGTCCATTACCACCTTCAAATGGTAATACCTACTGTCTCACATGTATAGATCGATACACAAACTGGATGGAAGTTATTCCAATAGAAAATGTCTCAGCCGAAACAGTAGCGAAAGCTTTCTACAGCAATTGGATAGTAAGATTTGGAATTCCTTTGCACTTAATTACAGATCGAGGAGCCCAATTTTCATCTGATACATTTAAAACCCTGTCAAAAATCTGTGGCATTAAGGTTTCACACACCACAGCCTACCACCCACAGTGCAATGGCAAGGTAGAACGACTTCACAGATCTATTAAGACTGCTTTAAAAGCCCACAATGATATAAGTTGGAGTGACACGTTACCAACTGTTCTTTTAGGTCTACGAACGGCAATCCACGACGATACTAACCATACAATAGCAGAAATGGTATATGGAGAAAACATCAAACTCCCGGAGAATTCTTTGAATCAACAATACATCATACTCCACCTAGAACTTTTATAAATAATTTGCAACAGTGTATGGAATTCATCAGGCCTAGAGAAACTCATCAAAAAGGTATTCCCAAAATATTCGAACATAAGGATTTACGATCAACTTCTCACGTTTTTCTTCGTATTGACAGAGTTCGAAAGCCACTCGAACCTCCATACGAAGGTCCGTATCTTGTCATTCGTCGTTCACCAAAATATTTTACTCTTAAGATAAAGAATAAAGACGTAACTGTAACAGTAGACAGATTGAAGCCAGCATATATCTTACCACAACAACCTTCTGAAAAAGACAATCCTATAACTCCAAACTGTGTAAACAGCATGCCTACACCAGCTGAAAATCAACCTAGTTCAAAGATGACGCAACCTAAACTCAAATCAGCTTTAAGACAATCCAGAACTGGTAGAATTCTGAAGACACCGTTACGATTCCAAACCTGATGTTTTGTATTTTTATATTGCTTGTTTTGTATTTTTATATTACTTTTTTTTAACCCTTCCAACGTAACGTTCGTTACTGGTGGGGGAGTAAATGTAACGGTATATTTAATTTAGAACTAATCCTTAACTGTAAATATTATTTTTGAAAATTATTATTTTGTTTCTAAAACTTTTCCTTTTTGTATTTTGGCAACACCTGTCAGTGTTGTCAGAAGTTTTTGTGCTGCCTTGTAGTATAAAATTCCTTTGATGTCAAGGATGTTTATAGCCCTTCGGAATTTCTTCAAGCAGTAAAGTCTGTTTGACCTTGTGTACCAAAAATGTTTTTAAGAGAATAAGTTGGCGAAGTGAAATATATGACTCCAAACCTGAGTAATGTTAAATTTCTAAAGCATGATTTGGTGCATTAATAAAGAATGATTACCAGACAAAATTTTCAAGTCTAAATTTGACATAAAAAATATCAGGGAAGAACTTTCTCATTTTAAAATAAGGTGAAATGGCAAAGGAGTGTTAAGTTTATTTTCTACTCATAGAATGATGGATTGTTAACATTCTGGCTATCAATTGCAACAAAATTTGCTTATGCATAAACCTGAATGCTTCATATTGTTTCACAACCTGGTATTTTAACAGATAATTTCTGTATATTAATGAGTTTATCAACCTTAATTTAAAACACAAAATTTGTTTGGTACTTGGGAAAATATTGTAGAAAATTAAATTTACATAGCAATTTTCTAAATTACTCCATTTATTATTTCCTATTATATTTGAGCTAATCAGATATGCATACTTATCAGGTTGATTGTATCATTGGTATGTCATATACAGAAAAATAGTAGCCAGTAAGACATATCACCATGAACAGGAAATAAATTTTACCCTGACCATAAGGTGAATATCCAACTAGCAAAGAGACAAAAGATTTTCAGCAATGTATAAAATTCATTTGCAGATAAATTATTAGTCATTTGCTGCCTTGTAGTATCAAATTCCTTTGATGTCAAGGATGTTTATTGCCCTTTGGAATTTCTTCAAGCAGTAAGGCTTGTCTGACCTTGTGTACCAAAAATGTTTTTAAGAGAGTAAGTTGGCGAAGTGAAATATATGACTCCAAACCTGAGTAATGTTAAATTTCTAAAGCATGATTTGGTGCATTAATAAAGAATGATTACCAGACAAAATTTTCAAGTCTAAATTTGACATAAAAAAATATCAGGGAAGTACTTTCTCATTTTAAAATAAGGTGAAATGATAAAGGAGTGTTAAGTTTATTTTCTACTCATAGAATGATGGATTGTTAACATTCTGGCTATCAATTGCAACAAAATTTGCTTATGCATAAACCTGAATGCTTCATATTGTTTCACAACCTGGTATTTTAACAGATAATTTCTGTATATTAATGAGTTTATCAACCTTAATTTAAAACACAAAATTTGTTTGGTACTTGGGAAAATATTGTAGAAAATTAAATTTACATAGCAATTTTCTAAATTACTCCATTTATTATTTCCTATTATATTTGAGCTAATCAGATATGCATACTTATCAGGTTGATTGTATCATTGGTATGTCATATACAGAAAAATAGTAGCCAGTAAGACATATCACCATGAACAGGAAATAAATTTTACCCTGACCATAAGGTGAATATCCAACTAGCAAAGAGACAAAAGATTTTCAGCAATGTATAAAATTCATTTGCAGATAAATTATTAGTCATTATTTAAAAAAAATAATAGAATAGCTATTAATAGCCATTAAAACAGGTATTTTTTATGCCACAGATAAATTAAAGTCATTTGAAAATTCAAAATCTTAGCACATTTTAACAAGATAACAGCTAAATATATACTATTTCTATGAACCAATATAAACACAGAACATAGATATGTATATAAACAAGTATTTTTTTAATTAAATACATCTAAATACAAAGAAAATTTAAAACTAAAACATCTCATAGTATGAGGTTACTGCAGATTTCTCCGACCCACAAATTTAATGACATAATCTTTACTACCGATAATTTTATCCCAAATTCCATAGCTTAATGATATATTTCTAATATCTTGTGCTGTTGTGCATGTTAAATGTTTTAAAGAGCATGCCCTCTCAAAAATACAATATAAAATATTTGCAGTGGTTACACTTTAATACGTTGCCCTGCAATTTCTACTTTTTCGGGGAGCACATCTAGTTTAAGGAATGCTATAAACGCACAAAAATGCCATCTAGATTACAGTTGAATTTTTACTTTACTTCCTGCAGGGATCGGGAAGCAATCAGTTTTAATACAAATTTAAAATGCTAACTGTTTCACACACTTTTGAAACTCATAGTTTATAGATTACTAAATTTTTATAATTATCAGAAATAATGTACGTTAAACAAATCAATTTTCCACTTAACATGACACTTTTCTTAATCCTAGAGTACCTCCAAACACTTAGGACATATCGTACAAGAAAATTTTTAAAAATTTCATTGCTCAATGCAATTTTCTGGTAAGTTTATACTGTAGACACATGACATTCTCGGCTAATGACTGCATCTGTATGAATTGCAATGCATAAAGTAATGGGGTAGAATAATAAATTTAAAATTAATATAAGCAAAAAAAAAAAAAACTAATTAATTTAAGTATGTACTATTTATCTTTAAACTCTATCATTATGTGGCGAAATAATAATCAAAATTAACTTAAATGCTGGAAGTAACTCGAACGTGCAATAAATAAATTCTAAAAGAAAAGCGTATATTACTCGCTTTTCCTTGTCCTAAAATAAGTTTTTATAAAACTACCTTGCAGATATGGTTAAAACGTTCTACAAAAATAAGATAACATTCTAAGGTTAGAGAAAGAGAGCAAGATTTACTATAAAGTCTTTTGTTTAGCAAATAACTCCTAGCTTTATGATACCAAGATACTTATACTTATAAGTATGTATTTACTCATATAATCACATTATTTCTTATTTGCTTTTGAAAGATACAGTAACAATTCAAATGCATCAAGAAAATGACTTTAGTAAAAGAAAAAAAAAGTTTTCATGGTAAGTTAGTAGGTGAAAAATTTAATTTTTTTTCATATTCATAACTTACTGAATACAAGCTTAAAGAAATATGCTGAAATGTGTCACGAAATGGCCCTGGGAAGAACCCTTTTTTTCATAATTTTAATAAAAATGCCGCCACTGGAAATACAGGAGAAAGCTTACAGCAAAACAAATGATTCTCGATTTTCTGATATCGAATGGTTTACAATCGAGATAAAATTTGACTTCAAAAGATACTTCTGATTGGCTGGTTGAGGAGATACAAGCTTCGATTTCATTGGCTGTTCAGGGCCGCGAACAATCTTTTAGGCTATTTAAGGTCTAGTATAGCTTTGTGGTCAAAACTGAATTCAGTCCATCATTTAGAGAAATAAACTGTTGTTATGTAGTAATTGCATAGGTAATCAAAAGGTAATCAAATCCTCAACCCATAATAGAATAAATCATAATTAGGAAATAACTGAATATGAATCTGCATAAACGAGTAATAAAAATTATCTCTACAGACTAAATCATTCGTAACTGAAAGTAATGTAACTAAAAGAAAAATTAAATTCAGTTAAAGAGGAATTGCATTCGCAAATTTGATACATCCAAGTACTTAGAAGTTTATCTTTTACTTAGCTAAATTTCCAAAACTCGAGTAAAAAAGTTACTTACAAAAAGCTATTATATTACCCTCAGCACTATTTAGTTAAGTTGGATTGAAAATGGAGGAAATTTAAAAAATAACCATGAAAGGAATCGATTTTTTTAGTGAGATTCCTCCACAGTGATCACGTTTGAGATACAGCCGACCACATGGTTGTTTTTGTTATATGTCAAATGTGTAAGGTCATTTTTTGAATAAAAAAAGTAAACGCACCTCAATTAGTTTATATGTAATTTCTGAAATATTTCACATCTCACTTACCGAAACATACCTAGTGAGTTAATAAAAACTTTATTGCTAGTTAACATGCCTTTATTTATTTTTTTATTTCTGTAGGCCGTTAAAACATTTATTTTAAATGTGTATGTGATAAAAGATTTTAATCTAATCATTATATTTTTTAGAGGCACAAACTAGCAAAAAAAATTTCTATCCGTGAATTGAAAGCGTTATCCAAAGTGACTAGAACAGATTAAATAATTCAGTAATGTCATTTGATCAAGGCGCCGGCATTGGCGACGATGGAGAGTTGGAAAAGTTTCTCGCCGTCGAAAAAGTTAAAACTCAGTTTCACGAACAGGTTGGTGCTTTCTTGGTTATTTTATATTCTTATTTCAGTCTCAAATATTTAAGTCACTATAGAGATAATATTAATAAAAAGTTTTATATCATAATGGTTGTTAAGTATGGTTGTATATGTGTAGTTTCATTTTTAACTAAACTAGTTACACAAAGGTTTCCATTTGTTTGTGATTCTGGTAATAGCTTACTATAATATTTTTCTTACCCAAATTTGTTTACATCACCTTGATTATGGCATTGTACATAAATATATTTATACCAGATTCTTATTCCTGATAAACTGATGTACCGAATGCATATTGGTCATATTTTCTTATAATACGCCTCAAATTAATTTCTGTTTACCAAAGCATAGTTTCTAGATAATGTATACTTTTTTTTTTCTTCTTCCCACATCACTCTTTAATAATTTAAAATAATTTTGAAACTATTTTTAAAGTAGTATTGTGTGCAATGTATCAGGTGTAGTAGATGAATTTCATTATTTCAAAACTCATGGCAATATCTTTTCTTTCTTTGAATATATAGACACACACAGTCATGCCTTGTTATTGTGCCTTTATCTATTTGGATAACAATTTGTTGCTATAATGTGTTTGGCAGTATGATCCTATTTGTGAATATTTACTCTTTAAAAGTATAGTTGGTAGAAAGATGTGTTCAAACATCTATAAAATACATTAAAATAGAAGGAAAATATTAAAAAAATTGTACAAAATTATTTTTTCTCCTAAATCCCTTTCTCAACCTTATTTTTTGCCCCTTATAATCTTTCCATTTTTATTTCCTTGCTAAAATATAAACTATTCCATAATTTACTAACAGAAAATTTTGCTTTGAAAATGTTAGAACTGTTTGTCGCCATTATTGTTTTTGGTTGCTATGAGGTTAAACCAAAAACCAGTTACTTTCTTATGGAACTTTTCTAATAAAAATTAAACACTCCTCATTCCATTGGTAATGTTGCATAGATAAAAAGTAATAAGGGATCAACTATCAAAAGTTTGCCAGTGTTGAATCCCGGATCAAGAAATTTCCCTAAATGTATGTTCTTTTTCTTGAAGCTCAAAGTGCCATTATGGAACATCAATTTTCAAGTAACTTTCCTTGTAAATGCTCTAGGGCATAAATAGTATTCTTTTAAGACAAATATTATGAACGCTAGAAAATAAAAGCAAGCATTTTAAACAAAAGTAATAATCATTGAGAATGTCATAACTGCTATTCAGACTAGAAAATATCTGTTGGCATTATATTGAGTTGACACTCTAACAGTGTTTTAACATAAGCCATATATTGAAGGTTTGTTTACACAGTACAAGGTTGGGGGTGTATCAGGATGGAGCTAAATCAGGGTCTGATTATACATGAGGATTTACCATCAGGATTGGCATGATTTAAATCAGTTGATTTTTTTGCAAAAAATCATTGATTTAAATCTTTTTTTTCACTTCTTTTAAAATCTATATTCCAAAGACAGGAGAATTGGGAATCAGTCAGCACAGTAATACCAATAAGTAAATAAGTGTAAATAGATTGCATGTGCTTTCCAAGAATTTAGGGGTTGTTATCAGAAAGTATGTACTAGGGATAGTACAATGACTGATTATGACTGGTGGAAATCATTTTATGTAATGGGAGGTAAGAGAGTATTACAAAACTTGATATCCAGTTTGTCTACCAAATAACAGCCGTGGCTTCATTTGCTGGAATGGAAAGACAGTTTTCTTCTTTTGGTATTGTTCATTCTAGCCTTCGTAACCAATTAGGAGTGGATAAAGAATCAGAGTAGTGTTTTTGTTGAAACAATTATATCCATAATTTGGTGTTTAAAAAATATTGAAATAATTGTGATTTGTTTTTTTAAATAAATAGTTTGCATTAAAAGAATATTTAATTTGTTCTTTTAATTTACATCTTATTTAGTTTGTACTATCTAATTACAAAATAATGGAATGTATTTAGATTAAAATATATATTTAAGTTTAGGTAATCAGTGTGCAGAATATACTAGATAGATAAGATGTTACATCCTTAACAAACTATTCTATATTTATTAAAAAAAAAAAAAAAAAAAAAAACATAAAAACAACAATTAAAATTAGTATTCAGAAAAAAGTCTAAAAAATCTGATTTAAATAAAAAAAAGTCTGATTTAAATCAAATCTGATTTTTTTTGATTTTTTAAAAAGAATCATGATTTTTTTCCAACCCTGTTTACCATTAAATGAATCTGTAGTAATTTATAAACTAATAATGACTAGATTTCTTTCACTTAAAACTAACAGTGAATGTGATATATTTATAAAAGTAAAGGAAAAAAGTACTTATTTGCTGATTTTTTTAAAATTTTAGTGCTCTTTTGTTATTTAGCCATATATATTATTACATTTAAATTAATTTACTTATTCAAAAAGTTAATATTTTCCCCCCATTTTTACAAATTTCTTTATGAATGCGTTTTTGTTCAAAAATTATCCTTCATTTGTCTATTCTTGTTATAAGTTACGAAAAGATACCTTATTTATATTGTTTGAAAATTAACTAATTATCTCTCATTTCATAGTAACAAAAGTATTATTCAATTATATAATAGTAGTTAATACTGAATTTTAGTATATTGCAAGAGAGACTATATAGCATAAGATAGAAATTATAGCATATAATCAAAAACTTCTGCGTCATATTTTATCTTTTTGTATTAAAGATATGTAGTCTTTATGTGTATTAAAGATATGTAGATGTGTACACTTTATCTAATACTTTGATATCTTATAAAATTATATTATTTTCAGTGTTATGACTGTGATTGTTAGTTCTTAGTTCAGTTATTTATTATATTTCCTGGGAAAGCACCAGAAAATTTCAGTGTATATATTATGTACATATCAATTTATAAAAGTGATTATATGTAAATTTGTACTTTATACAAATCCACACTGTTGGTTGTAAATGCATCAAGTTTTTTATGATTGTTCTTTCAAATTAGGGGAAAAATACTGCAAAGGGGCTAGTTTTTTTTTAACTTTATAAAAATATGGTTTTGTATTACTATCTCGTCATTAGAAACATTTCAATATGCTAGCATTTAGAACATATGGTGACTTGTTACTTCGTATAATAAAATAATCAGTCAGGATTCTTCCTTTTTGCATTTCTTCTACTTTATAATATGAGGTATGGTTTAGAATATTTTGTAAGATACAAGTATACTTTCTGTACTTACTTTAAAGAGCTTGCACTTATAAATGGCCGAAGATTATGAATGCAGGGTTGCAATTCCGTCACTTTTCTCACCTTTAGTCACTTTTTTTACAATTAATCACTTTTAGTCACTTTTTTTAAGTAAACAGTCACTTTTTTCATGGTGTATCACAGCAGAAGTCTGTTGTTGAAAAAAGAAAATATATAACAAAATATTTTAATAAAAGACCAAAAATGTGATGCTCTAATCTTATTTTTCTTATTAAAATGAAATTAGTTATGGTTTTCAGAATTTAGTGATTTTAAAAAGTCATAAAGAAGTTCCTGAAATGTACATTTAATACATTAAAGTAGTTATGTACTCTAATGTAGCTATGTACATATTTCAAAACATTAATATATGCAGAAAATTGTGATTATAAAATTAATGTATTTTATGTTTTCAAATCTAATTTATAGATTTTCTTGAATGAAAAGCAATGTTGAGTTGTGTTAAACAAAATTTATAACCTTTTTTGTATTTGATGCTAAAATTATGTCTTGTATGAATCATTTGATTTAGAGTTAAAATAAATAGAAAAATCTTAATAATAGCATCTGTAATCAAGAGGAGAAAAAAAAATCGCTTTTTTTTTCAATGTTTAGTCACTTATTCTGTATTATTTGTCACTTTTCTCATCTTTTTTAATGTACCTCAGCAGTTGCAAGCCTGTAAATGGATATTTTTTTGATTAAATTATAATATACTATTAGGTATAAAAAAATAAATAGGTCAGGCAACACAGTGTCAGCCAATATTTTTGGAAGACATGATTTTAAATAATGACTTTAATCATTTATACTCTATCATCAAATAGCTAAAGTCATTTTAGCTACAGATATTTTGTTAGAAAACTAAACACTACTGTGTTTTGCTACTTTTAGTTAACACATTGTGTGCAGGTGCATTTCGCAACGGAATTGTACCGGGAGTAGGCGTTTTGCTCATAAATTTAGTTATTCAGTTAAATCTCAATAGATTGAAAATGATTTAATTTTACATCAGTCGATACGACTGATGTAAAAACTAGTTTTTATTTGTCTAAATTTTTCCAGAATCTATGTAGTAGACAAGAACATTCAGCTTTGTTTTCCTGTATATACCATTATTTTTGTACCTATGAACAAACCATGTTGTTATACTAACCTGTACTAGTTCGTGACCTGCGCTCAAGTATCAGTCGTTAGAAAACGTGCTAGTACATGTCCTGCATACAGTGTGTTAATGATTATGTATAATTACTTAACTATCAAATGCATATTAGCACCTTCTTGCTATTTTTACCTATTAAATATGGTGCACTCATTTTGAACTAAAAAAAAAATTAAAAATTGAGGAGAATTGAGTAAAATACTTTTGTATAAGGGATAAATTACCCTAAATATATGTATACATTCATATGCTTATATTTTACTTCATTAGGCTAGACATAAATGTACCTTGCTAAACAAACTTTAATGCTTCATCAGGGTTATAATCTAGGAAAAAACAATTATAACAAACTACAAATAGGCAACATGTGTAAAAACATTTTGCACCAAGGAAAAAAAAAAAAGTTGTGAACTTACTAATATTGTTTATTAGGGTTAGAAGTGGGAGTAGAATTATCATTTGGAGTTTGCTTTTATAGTGTTTTGTATATTTTGTGTCTGTTTTATTTTATCAATCATGGCAAAAAGAGTGAGACCAAAATTTTTTAATTTATGAACAAATCATATCTATATGATTCGTTCATCAATTGAAAAATTTCCATTTCACTATAGTGAAATGGAGGATAGTAATTTTTCTAACAAAAGTGACAATGAATCTAACAATTCTGGTGACATTGAAATATATGCTATAAGTAATAGTGAGAACAATTTAAATATGACAAATAATTTAACAGTTTTATTTTAATTTTATTTTTTACTGTAAACATAAATTTATTACAATAAAACCATTTTTATTAAAACAAAACTTTTCTTTAAAATTCATATTTTCTTTTAACATCACAAAAAAATTTACATATAGCCTCTATTCTACATAAATTGGTACAGAAAATATCAGTATTTATGGGATCATTGTATTATTAGAACTGTAGATTAGATTGCATTTTACATATCCTACATTTGATACTATATTATATTTTACATATCCTACATTTGCCATGATTTTGTTTTCCAGATTACATTTTTTTTTATCCTTTTCAAAAGATGAGATAGTATTATATAGCTATTAGATATGGATTATTTCAATTCATAATAATGTATTAGCTGTCACATGCACTTTTTGCATTGGCATGTTCAATTTGATAATATATATATTATCTATGAAATTATCAAATCAATTAGTTTGGTATTTGTACAGTTTTTGACTTGAATCATTAAATTTGATTCTATATACTAATTGTATTTTAAATTGTATTTTATTGAATCATTATATTAAGATATATTAGTAACCTATGGCCAAATTTTGGTCAAACAGCACAAAGTAGTGAATCAATGTAGTTGAATGAAACAGTGCAAAGTAGTTTGGAAGGACTGCAGATGCTTTCGATATTTGCAGAGAGATCCCTTATAGAAGCTATTCCTGTCAAACAATCTGTGCTCTCCTCATATGCTGACATTACTGTGCAGCAGGGAGAGAGTAATCGAAGATTATGAATATAAAGAATTTAATTTCGTTGATGGTAAAGTACTGTTAACCAATCAAATGACAAGAAATTTTTTTCCCAATAACTTCTGCATAAATTTGAGTTAGTCATTTTGTTAATTTGACCTGTTGCTTATTATTAATTATGCTAAAAGCATTGAGATCAACTAATTTCTCCATGTATGAAATTGAATTCACTGTTAATTTGATGGAGTTCCCAGAACTCATATCTAATGAATTTTCAATAAGATTGCTAAATAAGTAGGATTTACTGGCAAAACATCAGCAATGATCATGGGCATTCCAAGAACAGGAACTAGTTCAAAATAAATGGAAGGACCTTAAATAACATATGAAATGAAAAGTTGTTAGAATGAATATATATATATATATATATATATATATATATATATATATATATATATATATATATATATATATATATATATATTAGAACACATGGTGGATCTTCACTATCAGACATTTTATGCATTTACACATTGCAGGAAGAATGAGTTAAATTTATAATTGGTAACAGATGCACAGAAGAAATCATTGATGAAAAAGGGTGTGATTCATCCATGTTGGTAAGTAATTTTCAACTTTATAATAATAAGAGAATTTATAATTTTACATGAAGTTGAGTTATTTTCTTCTTCCTAATCATTATTTTTTTTAACAGATTCTCCAGAAATTGAAGGAGATAAATAGTAAGTAAATTATTCTTTTACAGTTTAAATAAGGGTTTAAAGAATATATCTATTTGCTACAATATTCATCATGAAACTAACATTCAAAATTATCTTGAGGTACTTCAGACATGCCAACTACTCTGAGTTGTCCGGAGTTGCTCCAGAGAAATGAGAAACTCCTCAGATTGCTCCGGAAAATAACTAAAACTTTTGAACAGCTAAAAGATTTTAATTCAACAATTAAATACAAAGTTTTTCAAAAAATAATGCCAAATATTACTCTTTTCACACAGTAATGCTGCATGTTAAAAGTTTTCAGTGCTGTGCGGGAACACTAAACTGAATTTAGGTCAAATTTGAGTAGAAAAACTGTAGAATCCCTGATGACAGAAAAATGGTAATATTTTAATCAGGGTCAATGTTGCTATAAGAAACACTGTTCTGAAAAATAAGTTGTTGAAGCTAAAAAAGCTACTCATAATTTTTTAAATGCATAAATTTTAATTTACCTTTTATAATTTATTACTGTGTAAATATTTTAAATTTAATTTTAATTTAGGAAAACTAGTTAGATATGTACTAATGTATAATCTGTAATTATCATATTGAAATTTCAAACCACACTGTTGCTCCTGAAATAAGTGCTTGAATGCTGGCATGTCTGGTACTTCAAGGTATTTAAACACTTTATATTTAAAAGGTTCTGAATTAATCATACTTTAAGCTTTAATAATGTAAGAATGCCAAATATTAGTTATGTTTCCTGAATTAAAAAATTAGTTATAGGTTAAAGATATTTTTTAATTATTTTGTGAACTAATTAAATAAATATGTAAAAAGTAAAATTTAAATGCATTAAAAATTTCTTATCAGTAGCTACAAAAACTGTTCTAATTTTTTTTCTTTCACTCTCGCAGAAACAAGTTTACCCTCAAAGGCATGGTAAACGTTACCATAAGCAAATGAAAACAGTAAAGACATTCTGATAGAAAGTGCTAATGGTGTGCTTGTACTTTTGAAATTTATCAAATGTTGTGCTAATGTTTATGCTTACAGAGATTATTTAAAATTTTCTTTCTTATGAGTAGGATAAATTCTAAATGCACCTGAGAGTTTAATTTATATATATTTTATTAATCACAGTGATATTTGAAGTAGACAAAAATGACTTTCTCCAGCAGATTGTAAAATTTCTTTTTTAACTGAATAAAAAAACCAACTCTAAATAAAAATATTTGCATTTTTACATCCTTATCAAGCTATTATTAATTTACAATCTTCAGAAAAAAGGTTGTCAACAGATAATTTAGTTATTTCCCCCCTTACTATATACATGCTTTTTGAAATAAAATATTTAAATCAAATAATCATATTAGCTGTTATAGTAAAATAATAGGTGTTAATTAATGCTTTAATTTCTTTTCAGAAAATGTTCTTCAAATATCAAAATCATGGTCGTTACATGAGTTTAAAAGTAAATATTTTCATTTATAATTTTCATTAAAAAATTGTCATGTATTTAGCATATTTATATTTACTGTTTTATTATTTTCAGATAGTTCCATCCTAAGAGGTTAAAAAATATCTCCAAACGAAAAGAAAAAGGGTGGAGAGTGCTTTTAGTCGATTTTGAATTGAAACCACTTGATACACAGAAAGATATGTGCAATAAAGTGGAAGAGCTTAGTAAAAACTAACAAGTGTAATTTTTGTTGTCTGTTCAAATAAGCAGAATACAGCTGTAATCAAAGAAGTACTATTTAAAAAGAGCACTATGTTCAATCATGAATAAAAACATTAATAATTTAGTGTTAAAAATTAAAAATGGATGAAACAAATAAGTTATTAGCATATGTACTTCATGCAGGTGACTAAATAAAAAAAAATTAAGTGATGCTTTTGTTATTAACAATTCAGTTATTTCTCATACAGAAATCAGAAATATTTTTGTTAATATCAATACTGAATATGTTTAACAGGTCCTTTACAGAATCCTTTTTATATAACCTTTTGCAATAAAGTAAAATTTTTCTTATTTTTTAGAGGGGGTAAGCATCATTTAAAAAAAAATTGTCCGAGAATTTTAGGAAGTAATATTAATTTTTATTAAAAATTTAAATAAGGCTCTAATTATTTTATACAATACAAATTTTAATATGCAAAATTGTCTCAGAATAGATATTTTATTTGAAATGATTTTAATAATAAACCCTCAAAAGCTCCATAATATTAAAAAAAATGAAGTTTAAGTACACTTTGTCTATTTTTAAAAATTGAACTTTGTATTCAGTTACTCATGTTGAAAATTCAGAAATGACAATTTTGACCACAACAAATACAGTTTCAATTGTTCATTTTTAAATTACTTAATGTAATTTTATGTTGCACATAGATTTTGTTTTCTGGAATTCTTTCTGCTTAAAAAATGTAAAAAATTTTCAAGATGATTTTAAGCATTAGTTTTCAAAATTTAAGAGGGCTATAAAATTAAAACTATCTAAGATAGAGCTTTAATATTTTGGGGTTTGTTCATATAAGACTGCAGATACAAGTCTCATCAAAATCTGAGTAGGTGGGTGTTAAAATCTTCTTTGTGTAGTTCATATGATATGGAATGCCTTAAGGATAAACATTAATAAGTGTCACCAATATCCCATTCTTATTGTGTTTAATTGGCATCAAATTATTACTCCAATACAGTTGCATCGAGAAGCATTTTAAAAGTGAATTTAATGTGATTAGTACAAAAATGACTATCATGACAGAAAAAAAAAACTAATATTGGTGATACAATTATTAGCTTTTTTTTTAGTTATAGCATTAAAATCTGGGTTTTAATCATTGTAAGACAGATAATCATGATAGAAGAATTAATCCACAATGAAAAACAGCATGAAATTCAGATGAGGGAAAATTTTCTGAATGCAGACTAATTTCATCTCACAACTGACATACTTTGTCTTATATTGATTGGAGTATATGAGTTTGAGCTTGTGTTTAGATCATCACCCTGCTATGTACACTATCATATTTTACTTGTGTACTATATTTTACAGAAATATTGTGTGAAACAGCATAGACTGTTATAATATGGCATACCTTAACTGGTATATAGTGAAGTATGCCATCAGTCTCATACAAAAATCTTAAACGAGACTTAAGAACTCCAAAGCAACACTTTATAACATTATACGCTCTAATGAAAACATATAAACTGGTCATCACTTGCAGATGTAAATCATGTATAAATAAATCATCACTTTAATTTACAGTAATATGCATAATAATTTTATTTTACAATATAACACAGGTTGTACATCAATAATATTCTTGCATAAGTCAGTAACAAACTAAATATATATAAACTCTCTAAGATTTTAATACAAGCTTATAATCATGGGCAAAAGTACAGTTACAAAACAATCAACATATGAATTTTTCAGAAATGAAAAATAAAAATACTCTGGCTATGATCATATTTAAGATTTAAAATTGTGCAGCAAGATATTCTAGGGCATAACAACAGAGGGTAATACACCTAAAAATTAAATAAAAACATTCTACTTGCATTTCTAAAGATTAGTAATTTTCTGTTCATCTCAAATGAGGTCTTATTTCTTGTATAAGATCCTTCACAGCCATTTTGGAAAGCCTGAATCTTGTAATAAAAGTTCTTTCTTCCATCTCAAATGGGTTTTCTCGATCCAAGAGTCACCATACATTATTTCTTAAATGTTGTATCTGCACCTAAAACAAGTTAATGCCATAATGTTTGCCAAGTTTAAATAACTTACAAAAGACAACAGGGGTTGCCTAAGCTTCAAGTATCCACCAATAATGGTTGCATGACATTCGTAATTATGACCGGAAATTTCTCCACATGTTTGACTTGACTCCTGAAACTTGCTTATCTGTGTAAGTTTTCAGAAGGAGGGGAAGATGCAAGAGATATGTGTTTGCCCCAAATCTGGCCCGTAGTCTCATAAAATAAAGTTTGTACTGTAATCAGATTTGTTTTATTTTCTTAATTAGAAATCTTAATTTCTGTTGTAACATTATATTAAGTCTCAGTATTTTCTTAAATAATTTTAAAACTTATATAGTTTTATTTTTAAATTAAATTTCATTATTATTTAAGTACTATGCTTCTCTTAAATATTTAAATGACACTTATAAGAGTTCTATTTTAATTTTGATTTTAGAGGTGGGATGTGGCTGGCTTCATGTATTTTTAGCCATGACACATTTTAGGTAAGCTTTCTTGATGGCCCTTTAAATTTGATCTATAGAAGTTTTGCTTTCTTTCTTTACTTAAATACTATAACATGTCATATTAGATCAAATTGCTAAATGTCTTTTAATCATAACTTAATTCATTTATCTTTTCGTTTTGACTATTTTTAAAATACAAAATAATAAAAACACAATGAAGCCTTCAAGAATCTAGTGTCAAAAATATAAACTGTCTTATTTTAGTGATCTAAGTAATGAATAGTAATAGTTAATGATCTAACTGTATCATGAACTTTATCTAAATTTAGACCAGAGATGTTAATTGCAAAATTTCTTTTAATCATAACTTAAGTACTTCATTTATCTATTCTTTATCATTATTTTTAAGATAAAAAATAAAGGTAACAGACTGAAGCTTTCAAGAGGTACTTTATAAGCTATTTTATTCTAGTGAATTAAGTAGTAATTAGTGATTTAACTGTATTATTAATTAACCTTATCTAAATTCAGATAACAAGATACGTTAATTGAAATTCATTTAACTTAATTTCAGTTATAAATACATCTGAACATCATAATTTTGTTTATTTTAAATAATTAAGTCAATACCTTGTTTGACAAATCAGATTTCAATTTTAAAGCTTGTTAAATATAACAATAAATGCAAAGTCAGTATAAATAATGTATAGATAGAAAAAGATTAAATACAGCTGTTATGCAGTTACAAACAAGAAGCTGCATTATCAGTACAATAAACTCACCTCAGTAACCATAAAAGTCTTGACTTCAGTTTGGCTTTTTTTTTTTTTTTTTTTTTTTTTTTGCCATTGAATTTTCATATTGATAATACATCCTATTCTTAGCTGCAAAACAAGTGTTTACTTTTAATCTTTTTGTATTTTATTTATATTGGCTTTATTGCTCTTTTCTGGCACAAAAAGTTTTGACTATTCCTATACCTTTTTAAATGGTTTAAAGTTAAAGAAATAATATAAATTAATAAATAAAATTTGTTAAAAATAGCCAAGAAAACTTATAAATAAAATTGCTGCATGTATATTTTCTTATTGGACAACATTGTGCTCGAAGTATTAGTAAAATTATCTAAATGTGAATTATATTACCCTGTGAATCTAAGGTTATATAAAAATCTGTAACTACATTCTGACTAATGGTAGTAAATTTCAAATTCTAACATTGTAGCTACAAACTGTAGATTTCAGATTGTAGCATGTTGTTTATTTTAAATTCATTATAAAAGGCTTTGAGATAGCTGTTAGGAAAAATTCAGCATTATTAGATACTTTTTTTTTAAAATTTTATTTATAAAGTGGGATTTAACAGAATGATCTATAAAACTTTCGTAACTTAATAAATTACCTTTATTCATGCGAGAGGGTTTGTCAAAAAAAAATATTACAATAGCTAAGTATTGAAGATATCAAGGTGTGTAGTTATGTGCAGCAGTTGCTCTCATAAATTATTATCTCATGTAATTATCTATTTTACTTTAATTTAATTTGAGTAGGAGTGCTTGGTGGAATATTTTATTCCTTTTTGATGATATTGGTAAAAAAAATTGTTTTTAGATTACATATTTTGAATATATCAGTGATTTATTGAAAGAATTTGGGCTTAAACCTTTTTTACTTTCTCAGTTTGTAATATCCATAAAGTAACTGTGAATTAAAATATAATTTACCAAAAGTATAAAATATGAGTCAGCCAGTGTCAGGTAACTTAACCAAGTTATTTGAAAAGCCTATATATGAACTATACCTACATTAAATTTGTAGATAATAACATAAATGGAATATTTCAGTTTAACAAATTCTGGCCCTTAAAAATGGTTCACTTTTTATATAGAGCAAAATAAATTAGTTTAAAAGTGTGTGTCACTTTGTTGCTGAAATTTTTTTATTTATGAGTAAATACCAATATATTATATGCAAGGAGAACAGTTTAATTTCAGTAAAACATTTCATACTTTTTAAACTAAGGTATGTTACTCCTGTATAAAAGGACAAAAATTGAAGTGATAGGTTATTGATAGACAAATATTCTATTTAGGCTATTATGAATTTAATGCAGTTGTATGAAAGGCATACCCTTCATACAACTTGGTTAAGTTATGCAAAACTGGCTGGCATATTTCATAATAAATTTTTATTGCTTTTATTGTATTAAAAATTAAGGTATTTTTTTTAGTTTTTGTAAACTATATATTATTTTTTAGTATCATTACTATATTGTAGTTTGAGCTCTATTTTTTGGGGAAAGGGCTGCACATTCTCTTCTTCTGTTAAGCCATTATCTTCTTTGGCCTTTCAGCAATAATAAATGAACTTGTCTATTCCATAGTGTAAATGTGGTTTCATTCATGTGTAGTAAAATTATAGACTGCAGCACTCTAAACAAAACCATTGTAAAGGGTTGCTCTATTTACATGATAGTTTTGGAATTACATCTATGTATAATATTTCAAATATAAACTACTGATATAAATGGGTAAATTTTGTATCTGTTAAATGTTGAGTAGTCCCTAGGCTATAACACACTTCTGTCTTCCACTTCCATCATCAGATTATACAAGATTGTTGTATTGTCATAAGAATTATATAAATTTGCAAAGTTTCATACAGATATGACCACTTGAAGTGGTTGAAATTTGGATTCTGAGATGTTTTTTACACACAACCTAATATAATTTTGCATAAATAGCTACATACAGTATTAAATTTTTCTCTTATATATTAAGCTTTATAATTTAAGAATAAAGATTTTTTTTCACAGTGTTACTACTATTTTACCATTTCTTGTATGTAATAGTTATTTTTATGCAAACTCTTTTATTTCATTTGAGTTTAATTTGATTATTTTTAATGTACACTTTTACCAATCTACATATTATAAGCTTGTATTAAATATAGTTATAATTTACTAAATTAAGATAAGGCAGTATGTTTTACTACACTTGCATTTCAGTAGCATCACATTCAATTATTTATAGTATGATATTTTTAGTAATTTAGGTAGACAGGTATTTTAAGTATTCTATTTTTGTAGATGGAAAGCTTTAATGCTCATTTTACTACATTGACCGTAATTTTATTTTCTGTGTCATTATTCATGTAGCTAGAATCAGTAAATAATGTTTAAGTAATGTGAAAACTAGTCATAGCAAAAAGTATTTCTTTTTTGTTTATTTTGATTTTATAATTTGTCTTCGCATTGTTGTCATTTCAGTTCTCATATAATTCATGCACATTATAATTTTCCATGTAATAATATTTTATTAATAGTTATGTGTTTAAAAAAATTGTACAAATCATATTCTATGTATCTTTTATGTGTGTGTGTGTGTGTGTATATATATATATATATATATATATATATATATATATATATATATGATTGATATTTGTAGCTTTGCTAGTGAAACTAATTTTACAGATGTTTTCCTTCTAAATTATCTGTAATAGATTTTATTCAATGTTTTCTTCTTTTTTGGTTGTATTTCTGAAATGAACTTGCTTGAACTATGTGTATGCTTTGCTTGATACACATGTAATTAGGCAAAAGTAATAGAATGAATAGCAAATTTATTTAAACATCAGATGAGGAAAGCTGTAAGCAAAGTTGTGGACAGAGTCACTTGGGATAGAAAAATCACTCGCTACTGTAGAATGTGTACAAGCATGCCATATATGTCGCTATGTGTATCTCACTTTGATCGGTTGATCATGCTTTGTACATTATAATAATTAAATTTTAGTATTATACTTGTGTATTTAGAATGCTAGTTATTGAATTAATTTTAAGTTTGTTACTAGCTAATAAAGAAGTTAGAAACAAGAAATTCATTTAAAAAATTTTAAGAGTTTTGATTTGCACTTCAGTGTAATGTTATTAAAATATCATCTTGAAAGTATGTTAAATCAATTACTTGCTTCTAATGTATTGACTAAACATGCTCTAAAAATTAATAAAGCCTTATTTTTAAATAATTTTAGTGTCTCAAATAATATTTTTACTAAAAATAGAAACCTTTATACAGAAGTGATAACAGGGAATATATTTACTTGTGCTTATGAAATATGCTTATAAAAGTTAAAAATGAAGAACATATGTTTTCACCATATGAATTTCTTACTTTCTCATAGTTAGGAAAAAGGTTTAAAACAAATGTTTTATGCTTATCCTTTTATATTTGTGTATTTTGTTTAGTAATTTCTCATATTGATTCCTGATATTTGTTGGCAATAATATCTTATGTTCCTTAGGTATTTATTTAAAGCATACCTACTTTGTATAGCAGATATTTACTGCTTTATATCATAATACTTGACTGAGAGCATATTATTTTGCATAAGTTTATTAAGATGGCTGATTTTCTGATTTAGAAGTAAAAAACAAATATGCATAAGAAAATAAATCCACATATTTACGAATCTAATTACTAATGTATTATAAAAGTAGTTATAATTCTATAGAATGATATTTAGGAAAACAAGTTCCTTTCAGCAAAGGTACAACACAAAAGGGAAAAGTATACCTTGTTTCAGTCCTTTTTTTATTGGTTACAGACTCAACATACCTATGTTGAAAGTTTTTTTTTTACAGAGACAAGGAATTGCTTTGAGTACCTACATGTGTGTATGTCATCTGATAATCAGTCAAGTTGATACTGTCTTGAAGCTCTTTTAGTATGATGAATTACAAGAGCATTGTTGATTTTTTTCATTTGTTGAAATTATTTAGTCTCTTGATATTTTACTTGAAAACAATTTATATGTTTATTTATTTATTTATTTTGCCTGGATTGAAATTAAGCTACTCTTTACAAATATTAAAGTAAATTTTATCAAAAATAGTAATACTCTTTTTGCCCATTTTCAAGTCTTTCTCAAACTTTGAAAATATGGTAAATATTGAACAGCTCTATCAATAATCTATATCCCTCATGTGTGTATTCTATTTAATAATACAGTTAGTTTGAAAGAAGTTTCCATCATATTTAGTTGGTGATGGGTGACCATATAGATTATTTTCATTTTACTATCTTATTTGCTTTGTAACAAAATAACAATTTACTTATAACAAAATATCACCTTTTCTTAAAAAAATCCTATCGCCTTTCTCATTCAAATCTTTGTCTTGAATTCATTTCAATTTTTTGAAATACTTAACTGCTGTCAGAACAGATAATTTTCAGAGAAGAGATTGAATGAGAAAACTTATTAACCATATTTATATAGCAGCAATGAAATACAAGAAATCTTGTGAGCAGTCATTTAAGTGTTAATAAACATTCCTGTAAAATATCTAGTCAAAAATTCAATTTTTACTTAGATTTCTATACTTAAAGTTTAAACCTAAAATACCATATTGCATCTCTTTATCAGATAAATTTTACATTTATATAATTATAATAAAGTTTATAAAAAATAAAGCTTTGTTGTGCGGCTTGATAACTAAAAGTATAAAATATTGAAGAGGATAACCATGAGAAACCTTGAATTCTAAACCTGTAATGAGTCTGTAGTCTGTCTTACAGCTATATTTTATATAAATATTTCATTCTTCATGTGAAATTCAAAATAAGTTTTTTTTTATTGGTTTTTGCCATTATTTACTAAGTTACAACAGGGGAATAATTTGTGACAAGGACAGTTAAGAGAGCACTTTTATGCATCCAGTTCTTTGTGTGTGCCTTCACAATGATTGTTGTGGCAATCAATAGCTGTTTTCCCATGCAGTAGAAACAATTGAACAGCTTGTGTCATCAAGATTGTAATTCTTTCGCTGGATATCAACTATGAACATGTCCAAGCATGATCTTTTATATCTATATTTTTTATTTAAAAAAATGACTTGTCAAGGATGCTGCACCCATCCAAAACAAGGTATTAAGATATCTGTTTAGGAATTACTATGTTTGTCTTATAATAAAATTCTTTAAGTTTACTTAAAAAAAAACATTTTGTATCTGTCATTAGTTTTTTTCTTCTGAGAATAGCCTGTTGACTTTTTTTTTCATAATTTGACTGTCAGATATAATATTTTGGTGAGTTTTGTTCTTGTCTAACCAAGTATCATTTGTAATGACCTAATATATCTAATAATTTAAAATAATTTATGCTGTCAGTGTTACTTATTATGATTAACTCATCTTGTAAACTTTTATTTATAGCCATCATAATTTGTTCATTAACTGTCTTAAAAGTCCTCAGTTTTGGTTTTGAATAATTTCTATAACATATCACATGTATTAGGGAACTACACATGTACTTGAAAATCTATTGTATTTGTTTAGTACAATGTTTGTCCTAATTTCAGGTAACACTCTCTACTGTTAAGATTTGTCTATTGAATAGTATATTACCTATTTGAAAATTTCTTCTTCATGTTAGTGGTGATACTTTACTATTTATAATTAATTAATGACAAGGTTCTGATTAATGTCTTTTATCTAAATATATATCTAACATAAGTTAAATGAATTTTTGTAATACTTTTAGTTCTCTGTTCTTTATAACCATCATGTGTAAAAAAAAAAAAAAAATTTTTTTTAATTTTAAAAATTCATAATTGTTTAAATGCTTTATCTCTAAGAAATTATTTGTAAGGCTGGTAGGTCCTTTCAAAAGAGTATAGGTCTTAGAATAATTATAAATTGTTTCTAATATTTACATCCAAAGCAGTTGGTAAAAGGTATATAAATCTGTTTAAAAAGTTAATATAAGTTAATAGAGAAAATATAAGAATATATTAGAAAATCCCCATTCCAAATCTCTTATAATAAATTTTGAGAGTTACCATTTACCAGAAAATGCTTTTAGACTAGTGTTATTGAATCAGTTACAGTGTACTAATGTTCTCACTTACTATCAATTTCATGTTTTAGTATTAACTCATGATTAGTGGGCTTGGACAAGCATATCTTGTTCACAATCACCATGAAATGAAGGCTTTGCAAATGGTAGAAAAGTATTTCTTCTGTTTGTGATATTTTAAAGTATTATTCTGTTATTGCACATATACAAACTTGTTATCTTAGTTCTATTGCTATCGAAAGAAAATTTTTAGATATTTCTGTTTATTTTGATAGTAGAAATAAATTTTCTCTGGAAACTTCCAGACAACATATATTTTGCTATGAAAAAATGTTAAGTAATGTAGCAAATTTTGATCTAAATTAAACACATCTTTTATTTTATCAAAATAAAGTTCTATATTCAAATTTTGTATTTTTATTTTATGATTGAATTATTCATTACATATTGAAATTATTCTTTAAGCTAAACGTTTTTAGAAACTTTTATTAAAGATAAATCTGCAATACAATGAAAAACTTGTATAAAATGTATCATGAAAATTTAACTTTTATTTTATTAACTTTTCCATTTTTTACCAGTTTTTTTTTCAGATTATTGTAATTTTATTTTCACTGTCCTGTCAAAAACCGAGCCCTGACGACACACACACACACACATTTATATATAGATAGATATGGATATTTATATGTATTAGAAATTTTTAAGATTTTAAATTGCCAGTATTTTTAGTGATATAAACAAAAATTAAGAGGCACATCATAGCACTTGAAATGATTGTGTCAAGTATATGTATACTTCTATTTTACTGGATAAGTAGTTTAGTAATTTTTCCATAATATTTTTGTATGAATCACTGGTTATGAGTTAGCATATTATACATATACTTAATCTAATGTGTGTGGGTATTTTATTATGTGAAACAATTATAAATTTGAAGATATGTCTGTTAGTGTGTGTGTACTTGTATTCTCATAGAAATGCTTTATTTTAACAACAACTAATGAGCCAAAATTTTTTTTACAGGTTCATCGAATAACTGACATATGCTGGGACAAATGTATTGACAAACCTGGGTCAAAATTAGATAGCAAAACACAAACATGTATGGTAAATTGTGTTGAAAGATTTATAGATACTACATTATTACTTACAGAACGTTTTGCTCACATGTTACAGCGTAGCTCTGGACCTATGTAATACACAATGTAATATAATAGTTGAATTAAATAATCATTAAATATTTTCTTTTTAGTTTTTACCTTTGTGCAATTTTTTTGTCGTTACTTGTTCTTTTATATTTGATTAATAATACTGGGTTATTCAACTGTATGCTGAGATTTTAAAATTTAAATAAAATTTTTTCAAATCTGTATTTATATCAAGGATGAAATTTAATGATTTCTTTAAATGCCATTTTTTAATAATTTCATTTCCTTAACATTTGTGTGTTTGTTAGGTAGAAGCAAAATTATTTAACATGTAAAACAGCTGTCAGCTGGTATTCAGCTGCATTAGCTCAATTAGCAAAGGCATCGAACTTATTGTAGAAATGAGACGAGCTGGCTAAAGATTATTATGTTCAATAACTATGGTTGGGGAATACTAAATATTTATGGTCTCAATGTCCTTATATGATACTTTTTGAGGTGATAGATGAAGCCTGTAGAGGAAGGAATTCTGCTTGATCCCTTTTTTAAATTAAGATGACCGAACCTTAGAAGTCTAACCTCTTACTGCAATGTCAACCATCTTTTTATGAGAAGTCATATGACTTCTAGGTGGACATAAAATCAAAAACATCTGGTATTTATTCTTTCTTTCATTTAGTTGCAATTAAAAGGCTGCTGCATATTTTAATTTTTATAAGAATTAAATGTGTATTGCTTTTAAATGAAACAAATAAGGTTACTTGATAAGTTTTTTTTTTTTTTTTTTTTTTTTTTTAAATCTTTCTGTGCCTATAAAGTGAAATGTAAAATAAAATTTGTATAGATGCCAGATTTGCATGTTTCAACCATTATGATATTTTATCTCAAGAATACTATCTTGTTCTTATTGAATGTTAATATAGTTATATTTGCAAAAACACTTTAAAAATTTATATTAAAACTTTAAAATACATATGCTTTATTGTATATTAAATGTATTTTCAGTTTTAAACTGTTTAATATTTTAATTATAAAACATCTGTACACAAGAATAACATTCTAGAATTAAATTTATCAAATCCAAAGTTTAATTCAGTCAGTAGGAATCATACACATCTGATGTAAGGATAGTGTTTTATCTTTTAAAATAAAAGATTTATTTTACTAAGAAGTTGAAGGATCATGAAGTATCAAAATGACATTGTCAAAGGGTTAATTGTTAATGTGGTAGAATATTTTTGTTCCTTGCATATGATTTATTTGATAAACAGAAAAGAATTTGTCTAAGTCAATTTAGAGTTTTGATGTTATTGCATTCTAAACAAATTTATTTTGCAATATTTTATTTGAATCTTTTCTTATAAGCTTTATAAAAAAAATGTTTGGTTAGTATTTAAATTTTTTTTTTTTAATATTTTGTTGGTTGTCTTGCTGTATGACATCACCTTTACTCTTTCAGTTCAGTTTTGAAACATGATAAAAATGTTTTTGGATTTATGTTTACATTAAGGCAGAGTATTCAGAATGTCACTTTGTTTTTATTGGTTGAGTAAAATGTGCCTACTGTCAGAAAAACATCATTCAGCTTTTGATGTAAAAGTTAAGAGTTTTTGGGTACTTTAAATATCAAAATTGTTTTCTCTAGAGCATTGTTACTGTCAACTACTGCATCATTTGAATTACTACAAATTATATTGCATAGAAAAGAAATGAAGTTTACATTTCAAGATTTTTTATTTGCCATTCAACACCTTGGACCTTGTTATAGATATTAGTAGAATATTTTAAATACAAGGTCTGCCCCCAAAGTATGAGAAAAAATTATGTAAATTAAATAAGTATATTTAAAAAGTTAAATAATTAATAATCTTTGTATGTGCCAGCGTTACTGCCTGTAGTTATAGCATGGCTTTAAATCATTTTGTGAGATGCCAAAATCCTTGTTATGGTTCTATAGATATCTTAGAGAATGTTGAAGTGGTATCCTTCTGAACCTTTAACAAAAAAAAAAAAAAAAAAAAAAAAAAAAAAAAAAAAAAAAAAAAAAGTTATGGGGCCCAGGTGAGGACTGTGTAAGAAATAATAAATTGCAGGTATATGATTTTGGATTAGGTATTCAGTCATAACCAACAATGTGTGGAGCCGAACATTATTATGATGTATAATCTAGCTCTAGGCGTATAAGGGTTACCAATTTTTTTAAATGTTTATGCATTTTCAAGTAAAATTGTACATTTACCATTCTGCCCAGATGGTACAAATTCTGTATGGACCATTCTTTTAGAGTCTCATAAGAGCACAATCAGTAGTGTTTTGACTTGTGATTTGTTCATTTGAGGCTTCTTTGATCAAGGTGAGGTTGAAGTGTGCCACTCTAAACTCACATTTCCTAGTCATTTTCTGACACTCAAATTTTGTCTTTCTTGTTAGGAAGTTTTGGTCACTAGATACACAATCCAATATTTCCTTCAAAATTATCCCAATTTTTTTGTTTACTGGGAACAAAACTTTGAGCACTTTGCAAAAATATCATGCATCCGTACTTGTCAGCAACAATATATTAGGCATCTGCTTTTAAAAGCCCTAACTTTTTAACTTAAACTTAACCAGTGGTTGACATTTAGTTTTCTTACTTGTTCTATGCTTTCCTTCATTTTTGTAGTTAATGGTCACCCGTTGTGCAGATTGTCTTTAACGTTATGTTGGCCATTCATTTTTTTTTTTAAATTTTATTTATTTTTTTTTTATTTTAAACATTAAAACTATGCATTTAAGATTAGCTATTTTTTTTATCTGTTTTTTTCCCCATCATATTCATTTACCTTAAAACTATTCCTTTAAGTACTATTAAAAGTTTAAAGTATAAAGTATGCTACATTATTATAAATCATAAAAGGTTTTCAGTATTTTCATCTTAGTATTCTCACTTAATCATAAAAAGTTTTCAATAAAACTTTTCAGATTTTTTTTATTGCTACTTTTAGATTCTGATAAAACTTCATTTTTGTAAACCTGTTATAAAATTTGCAAGGTTTCATTACTACTTTTTATGAGTTTAATGCAAAACTTCATTATATAGTATTGTTCAATAGATTGCTACATCTTAAGCATAACAATGAATTATTGTTAAGGCGCTGGGTATGTATTATGAATTAAAAGCAGCTGTGTGGCTGTTAAAATATGTCACTGACATTCTAATAAACATTTTTGAGCCACCTGTTTTCCTTGATTTTCTTGAAATGGCTAGAAAAATACTTATTATTTTTGGGACAGACCTTGTAGCTTTCAATTCAATAACTCTTTTTTTCACTTTTAGTGTAGGTTTTTGTAGGTTTTGAATCAAAACTGTATTATCATCCTTTAGCCCTCTTGACTGTTTATCCCAAAATTTCCAAGGACAGGAGTGCTTGTATACCAGATTTTTTCAGAATTAAGGAATATTTGGCTATGCTAAATATGGAATTCCAGGTTTTTAGGCTTTTTTAAAATTTAATGTTTATATTAACATATTTCTGGATACCCAATACTGCATAGCTTGGGTTGCTTCCAAAAATATTATGAATGGAGGAGTACTGGTATGGTATACCTAAACTGAAGGATTATGTAAATAACCAAAGATTTCCAGTGTTTTCAAAGGTGCTTAAATCCTTTAACTCATTTCTATGGGCCACTTAATAGAAAGAACTCTAATTTTATGGATGAAATAACAAATAAAAAAATCCTTCAAAATTTATTCCTTAAATGCTGTAAAACTTAAATATTTGATGTCAACTAAGTCTATAACATGTGTAAAATATTGTGATGATCTCAAAACTGCTCCTATTGATAAAAATTAATTTAAGAATATTAGGGACAGTTGAAATGCTCACCAATATCACTTAAGGAAACAATGGTGCAGAACAGCGGTGAATTCACTGTATCTTCTACCTATGTGGCTTTTAATTCAGCTGCACTAATGCATCAATAAAAGGACAAAGGTTGTGACTAAAGAACAAATTCTCTAATTTTACCAAATATGTCTCTATTTTTTTAAAAAAGGAAGGTATATTCTTTAAAATACAATAATAAAAACTAGTTCTTTTGAGTAATTCTTTATATTCGTATACATTTTTTTCATATTTTAAAACATTAAAACTATACTTTTAAAAATAGCTATTTCATACTTTTCTCATTAATACATATATTTTCCTTACTAAAACAATTCTTTAAGTAATATTAAAAATTTAATTTTAAAGTATGGCACATTATTTTAAATCATATGCAGTTCAAAAACTTTTCAAGATAATTATTTTTCTAAATCATACCAACATTCATCTATGGGTAACAAATGCAACACAATTAGTTGCTCCTGCAATATCTGTAGATATGCATTTGCAATTCTTAGTTACTTTTAAAGTTAAAAATTTTATCTTTATATGATTGCCTCTAAAATATTTTTGAACATGTTTTCATATTATCTAAATTAAAGATTCCCAACATTTTCTGGAATGTTGCCCCCTCTCCCTCAATATTTATACCAAATATTAAAGTATTGTTGTGTATTATCTATATCTATCTGTCCATTAGGAATCACAAAGTAGATATTAATTAAATGCTTATCAAATGAAGTAAAAAATTATTAAAAAACTTAAAATAACCATAAATTCAATAAATACAATTAATGAAATGGTTGAAGGTGGTGGAGTTTTAATAATGTATTGATGTCGGTTTCCTATTTCATTAACATCATTCTTAAGTCTTTACATTCAGTGTCCGTTTCTAAGATACTTAGCTAGCAACTGTACAGAGACTACAGTCAGCCAAATATGATGAAGGAAATGCAATTTATATGTCTATACTCTTAATTAGGGGTAGCTAAATTGTAGCCTGTGGTAGAATTCATGAAATGTATAATTTTAAAACTATTGCATTTATTATGGTAAATACATATTGTTGATTTGATTTATAGGTTATTTTTATAAATATCAAGTATAACTTAATAGATATGTGTCCTAGACATCCCTTTAATTACCTTAATGCTCCCCCCTCCCAATTTGCCGTTGAACCTGATACTGGCCTGATGGAAGGCTTCAGTGCCCACTAGGAGGTTGTATTTCTCACATAGGAAAACAATGATCTTAATCAATGGTCTTCAGATTTTTAAGACTCATGGCATCCATGAAATTATAGTAATTCTGGTAGAACTATCTGTACCTTTCTCGTAACGTAGATAGAAATTAAATGTTAGTTACATTACTAGCTGCTTATAGTAAGAATGAAAATAGAATAGTTTAGATGAAGTTAAAATTTGTATAATGTTATTTTTTGTTTTTTAACAATTGCATAACTTGTGCTACTTGGATCAATTCTCACATCATCATGTTGAGCGACTGAAATGTGCTTGCATATTTTTTGTACAAACACTTAAAATCTATTAATATTGTCTTCATGTAAATTTTGTATTCTGCATTAAGCTTATTACAATATTTCATTTTTGTTTCTGGGAACAATTTTTCACATTAATATGTTATAAATGTTCTAATATGTTGGCAACAAAATTGCAATGTATGGGATGTTAGAAGGACTTTTTAGAAGACCCAGTAAAATGTGGAATTATATCTCCCCTTTCCCCTTCTCATTTCTTAATACCTAATTTCCTAGTCATTAAATGTCAGATAAAAGAGTGTTCTTTGAACTTTAATTGTTTTTACCCATCTCTGAAAACTGACGTTTGATTAAATTCTAATTTTCACTTTCCTCATTTTTCATCTGTCTCAAGAAAATTATATTGCTTCTGCAATAACTAAATTGCTGTATGTGTAGTTTCAAGCTAACTTAAATGATCAAGGTTCGCTCTTGACCTAAAAAAATTGCTGAATTATCTTTAGTCTCTCGAAGCATTTTCTTGTAGTTTATTCTTTGCAGTATTCTAAGCAGAGCAGTTCCACTGCATAGACAGTCAGTTAGGTCGATGCTATTTGATCTTCAATAAACGTTAAGTTCCATAACGATGGATTTTCTTTTCTGGTGGCTTCAAAACTGCACTATGGTTAGGAAGGTTTTTTTTTTTTTTTTTTTTTTTTTTTTAATTTTTTTAACCAGCAACTCCGGGAATTTAAATAATATGGTCAGATTATCCTGTGTAATCAATGATTACACAGGAGATTATTCCCACTGGTTACATATACATATGTACACACACACATATTTATATCTGTGTGTATGTAGAGAAAGAGAGATTCCTTTTCTGTTCCTGTAAGTTATTCATAAAATTAGAAATTCCATTTTTATTTTTATTTTTCATAAGTGATAGCATATTGTTATAAAGAATTTATCTGCATATATTTTTGTAATTAATAAATTTCAGAAATGATGGACAAGGAATGCTTTTTATTAGGCTTTCAATTACAACAGCTGGGGAACAATGATACAAAAAGTCATTCATATTCCATAGAATAAAATCAAAGATAATTTTTCAAGGTTCCCAAGTCAGTTTACAGAACATTTATTACATATATAAGAATCAACGTTTCCTTATAAACTTTTTTAGAATGTATCATTTATCTAATTTAGGCAAACTATTATCAATATAGTTGATAATAATTAGTTAATTATAATCAAATTTTAATTATATTCAAATTTAAAGAGTGTTGATTAATTACAACAGAAAAAACATTTTCATATATAATCTATTTAATTCATATTCAATTAATAATTGTAATTTTGTGTTCCATTTTGTACCTTGAATTAAATTTGATTTAATATTCATTATTGTATGCAGTTTAGGTGAATAGATAACATTAATCTAATATACAGTATTTTATACAGATTTTCTATTTTATTTTTCTTCTAGATAGTAAATTAGTTTCAATAGCAATCACAGCATATCAGAATCAAGTCTATAGAACCAATGAAGATAACTTTATATCAGCTGGCTAACATGAAGTGAATAGACAGATTTTAGATTTTTTATTTGTTGTTTATTATACATGTAATAAACGAGTGTTGCAAGGAGAAATACCTTTTATTTCAAATGACAATATGCTACAAATATATAACTAGCAAAATAATACCACTTTGGCTTATATATTTCTTTAGCCCTGTGTATCACTGTGTTGCATACCTGCAACATACTCAGAAGTTGATTCATTTACACAGTAAGATTTAAAATATGGTTTGTTAGTTGTTGTTATCGTGCAATATTAAATCAACACAATTATCTCGTTGAATCTGTACCAAATGGTAGTTTAGTTTTTGCATCAAAGTTTCTTTCATCGTTTGATAGGATGCCGATTATTACTAAAAGAAACAGTAAATTTAGTAAAAAAAAAAAAAAAAAAAAAAAAAAACGCCGGGGGGGGGGGGGACACCACATGCAGATTTCTCACCAAGAAAGTTTCAAATTCTGTATGTAAAGATAATTTCTGCACAAAATAATTCACAATATATTTTTTTAAATGCAATTTTTTGTTTGTACAAAATACACTTTCTTTGCCAAAATTTTTAATCGCTTTTAATTAACTTCACTTGTGTTATGTCCATTGGTATTTTGAAATGGATTTTTAACTTTCTTCTTGACTAGCTAGAAATCTGAAGTTTTGCGCAAAGGTTCAATTTAATATTCAATCATAAAAAGTTAGATTGGATGAAAAAAATAAAATCAATTTGGAAAATGCAAAAAGCTGTTGAGCTTACTTTGAATCCCAGTTGAGATATTTTAAAATTGTATTGCCATCTATTTGCAAGCGGCATAACTAAATATTTGACTGGAATTTTTACTTTTTAGTGCCTTTTTTTTATTGTTTCTCCTGTTAAATAAAAAGGACTTTTTTTATACTTCTCTTGTTTGTTTTGATATTTTCTTATACTTTAACTTCTTTAAAGTATTTTTATATATTAAATGTAATGAACCCTAACATTCGGGGAAGTATTTTGATACAGAGTTCTTGAGATACAAAGGGCTAATAAAAATATTTGTAGCTTGTCACTGTTTACTGTTGCAATTCAGTCCATTTTTAATAAACATATACAACCTCGGGATGCATCTAGGATTTTGACTTGGGAAAGGCTAAACAAACTAAAGTGTAACCGTTTAACAAATTCAATATGTCCAACTACACTATAAGAATTAGGAGAAGAACCTTAACTTGAAATTCTATTTTAATTAACTATATTGTTAATTATTAATTTTACGCTGCACTAATTTAATTGAAAAGCTCAAAAGAACACTAAAACTAAGTCACAAAATCAATATGTCAAACTAGACTATGAGAAATAGGAAAGTAACCTGAACTTTAAATTCCATTTTAAATAACTATTTTGTTAATTACTATTTTTACATTGCACTCATTTGATTGAAAAACACAAAAAAGCATTAAAACTGAGAAGTGCTAACAAATATATATATATATATGATTAAATTTTTAAATTATTATTTTTAAAACTGTATATATATATACAGTTTTATATATATATATATATATATATATATATATATATATATATATATATATAGAATATAAACTGAAATTTAATCTTTTTTCCTTTGCCTATTCATTCATTACATTTTTTATGTTAACATTTTCATGAGCATTTCATAAATCTAAAATGACTTTTTGTTCTACTGTGTTTTTCAAACAGATTGTCATCCCCTGTAACATTAAAAATATACATTTTTAATATATAATGTTAAAGTTGTACAATGCTTATGGATTTTTTTTTGGGAGGGGGGTGGGAGGATTCAATAATATTAGCTCTCCCATAGGTACATGCACATTGTATGAATTCATAGTTGGTTTTATTCTACCCCCCTTCCTATTTTGAAATTTTGCTTGGAATTGCTGTTCTCTGCACACTCTCTTGGGAATAATCAATTCACAGGAACGATATTTGAAAGGCACTGATTAACACATATGATGTAATGATGCAAGTGAGTTTTTAAGGCAAGATGTTTTAACAGATCATATTTTTTTTTTCTGTTATTACATTAAATCCACTACCACCTGTGAAATATGGTGAAATCCAGAATAATCTACCACAGCATTCTGTTTTATTCTACCCCCCTTCCTATTTTGAAATTTTGCTTGGAATTGCTGTTCTCTGCACACTCTCTTGGGAATAATCAATTCACAGGAACGATATTTGAAAGGCACTGATTATGCACTGACCCCATGTTGAAAGGGTAAATGCAGAAATTGAATTTGAAACATTTTTCCCAGCAAACTGATAACAATTTTTAGTGTACCATGAAGGAACTATGTAAAAAGAATAATATAATTTAAGATACATATCTAAGAAATGATTTACCTAACAGTAATGGCTGATTTATTATGCTTCCTTGACATTAAACTTTGCATCTCATATGACACACTTGATTCACTTCATCTTATATTTTAATTAATAATCGAGGGTACATGGTACTCTCTGATTTTTCTTGCCTGTATAAATATCTACACTGTAATGCATGTACAAATATATGTAAAGAAATATAAAAAAATATTAAAATATTTCTATTTGAAGTAAAAAAAAAGGTAATTATAAAAATAGATTACTATTTTTTTAAAAGATTCATACAATGTTATTCATACGGTTATGCATATAAAATTCTTTCATTGTCTGACAAAAGAGCAAAACATAATTGGCAGAATGCATATTACAATAGCATATTGCCTTAATATGAAACAGTTTTTCTTAAAGGTTATAACCTAAAAAGATACTAATAGTTCCAACTTATTTTACACTAAAATGCATAAGTCACATATTACTGTTATTGGAAGAAATGGAATTACATGTGATTTCAGCATTTTTTACAATAGTCTGTATTTTAATACACAGAAAAAGTAAGAATTAGTAGCAAATAACTTCTTTCCAGTATACATTTTTTCATTTAAATCAATTTAAGTATGGGTAATGTCAGTTTACATTTTTATACTCACGTTCTTGGAAATTCAAAATATCCCAATGCATAGAAATTTCAGTATTATACTTCAAAGAAATGTGCTTGAAATTAAAATTTTACTTTAAATATTTTAATGCACATTTAGTCATCAGTATTAAAATACATAAATTACGTAGGGCAGCATATTAAAAAAAGATACTTTCAGAGTAAAATATAAAAATTTTAAACTTTTAATTTCCCTTTAAAATGGTAAAATTACATTTATTTTTTATTTTTTTTATTTTGTAAAATTGTAAGAAAATTCACAAAGGCAATTTTGAATGAACTTCAAGAACTAAAAAACACTAGCAATGCATTTATTAAATTCTCTTTTGAATATTAATCTGACAAGTAAAAACAGCCATGAATTAAAGCCCTCCAAATGGAAACATTAAAATGAAGATTTTATTTAAGGCACACAGATTTTATATTAATGCTTAACAGTAGTAAACTAAATTGAAATATGTAAGGTAATTTATAATGCAGAAAAATATAATTCTTTAGTTTCTACATTAATATTTTTAAGATGGTTTGCTGCATTTTTGAAAACCATAGTTTAAAAAACCACCAATGAAAGTTAATTCTGGGATCTATATTTACTTCAAAATAATTAGACTTATTCTTACCTAGTTTTTTGTGAGTACATGAGGAAACTTGAGTTCTGATTTGTGCTCTCTAATGAGGATTATTGTAGAGAGGAGCATTAATGGGGCTGTTCAGGTTTTAAATGAGGCATAAGAAATTTCATAATTTGGTACTAGGACTGTAGATGTCTCTTT
Organism: Pardosa pseudoannulata; assembly: GCA_032207245.1. Classification (NCBI taxonomy): domain Eukaryota; kingdom Metazoa; phylum Arthropoda; class Arachnida; order Araneae; family Lycosidae; genus Pardosa; species Pardosa pseudoannulata. Next base: position 94,385,041 of record CM063503.1, on the reverse strand, counting down.
TAAGTGTTGATTTTTTATCAGGCTTATAAATATCCTGTTTACTTGATAGTAGACGTGTAAAAAAAGTACAATGAGGTTTACTTTACGTGACAGTCTACTATGATTTTCCTATTAAACATCTGATTTATATTCCTCACTTGCCAATTTTCGAGTCGCGTTTGTTATTTGCCATTTTTCGATCCAGTTTCTTTCAGTTTGAGTTATTCGTATCTTCTGTCTTGGGTCTCTCTTCTTCACTAAGAAATTTAATTTGACCAGTTTCAACGCAAGGAAATGCAATCGTGTCAACATCATTACCACTAGCACCGACATTATCTCTTTTAGGATCTTGTGGGATATTTTTCTGGTCGTCTTCTAATTTTACATGTATGCATTTACATGTCTTTATCTTGCAGCAGTTTCCTTTCAGATGATACCTGCTTACGCTATCTCGATTCCTGTTACCAGAGACTGCATGAGGAATACGGCAGTGGCTTTCGGAACACGAATAATTGAAAAAGTATGTTGAGTTAGGTATAGCTGAATCATTTTTACTGCTCTCACCAGTCATAATGGGATGGGACTTAATCAGTGTGTCATCTTCATTATTACTAGTACTGGCATCACCACTTTCAAGATATTGTCTGATATTTTTGTCAACATTCTCGTTACTAGTACAAGCGACATCTTCTCCAGTATTTTGTACTGTATTTTTGTTGGCTTCTTGTAATTTAACGTGCTTCAATGTACAATACTCTACTCTGCAGACTCCTTTTAAATAGTGTCTGCATAAGTTATCCGGTTTCCTGTCTCTGGAGACTATATGAGGAATAAGACACTTCCTGCCTGCGAAGCATCTGTATTTCAAAAAGTATCTACAGGTAACTTTATCTAAATCAACTTTATATTTTTCACCAGTTTCAATGTTTTGGGACTGAATTATTGCATCATCATCACTTTTTCTAGGACTGGTATCACCTCTTTCGGAGTGCAACTTATAGGATTTAATCAGTGTGTCGTCATCATCATTATTTGTATTGGCATCACCACTTTCAGGATATTGCTTGATATTTTTGTCAACATTCTCGTTACTAGTACAAGCGACATCGCCTTCAATATTTCGTACTGTATTTTTGTTGGCTTCTTGTAATTTAACATGCTTCAATGTACAATGCTCTATTTTGCAAACTCCCTTTAAATAGTGTCTGCATAAGTTATCCGGTTTCCTGTCTCTGGAGACTATATGAGGAATAAGACACTTTCTGCCTGCGAAGCATCTATGTTGCAAAAAGTATCTACAGGTAACTTTATCTAAATCAACTTTATGGTTTTCACCAGTTTCAATGTTTTGGGACTGAATCATTGCATCAGCATCACTTTTTCTGGGACTGGTATCACCTCTTTCGGAGTGCAACTTATAGGATTTAATCAGTGTGTCGTCATCATCATTATTTGTATTGGCATCACCACTTTCAGGATATTTCTTGATATTTTTGTCAACATTCTCGTTACTAGTACAAGCGACATCGCCTCCAATATTTCGTACTGTATTTTTGTTGGCTTCTTGTAATTTAACATGCTTCAGTGTACAATGCTGTATTTTGCAAACTCCTTTTAAATAGTGTCTGCATAAGTTATCCGCTTCCCTGTCTCTGGAGACTATATGAGGAATAAGACACTTTCTGCCTGCGAAGCATCTATGTTGCAAAAAGTATCTACAGGTAACTTTATCTAAATCAACTTTATGATTTTCACCGGTTCCGATGTTTTGAGACTGAATCATTGCATCAGCATCATTATTTCTAGCACTGGTATCCCCACCTTCAGGATATTGTCTTACATTTTTGCCAACATTCCCGTTACAACCACAAACGACATCTCTTCTAATATTTTGTACAGTATTTTTGTTCGCATCTTGTAATTTAACATGGTTCATTACACAGTGCCTTATTTTGCAGGCTCCTTTTAAATAATGTCTGCATAAATTATCCGGTTCCCTGTCTCTGGAGACTATATGAGGAATAAGACACTTTTTGCCTGCGAAGCACATAGATTGCAAAAAGTATCTACAGGTAATTTTATCTAAATCAATTGTTTGATTTTCGCCGGTTTCAATGTTATTTGACTGAATCATATCAACAGCATCGTTATTTACAGCACTGGAACTATTTCTTTCAGGATTTTGTAGGATGCTTATATCTTCTAGAAACTTTGAATGCTCATTTAAACAGAACATCTTTCTTGGACACATTCCTCTCAAATAATGCCTGCATAAATTATCTGGTTTCCTATTTTCGGAGACTATATGAGGAATAGGGCAATTTCTTCCCTCATAGCATGTGCCATAAAAAAAGTATCTACAAGTAAGTCTGTTCAAATCTCTTGAAGAAATCATTGAATTAGATCCTCTAAGTCGAGAACTCGAAATAAAATGGAGTAAATATTCTTCCAAAACTGAAAACAAAGCACACAAGACTAAGGATGCTTTCAAACTAACGGAGTGCAGTGAAACACTAGCAGCAGAAAGAAAGTTTGAAGCCAACTGAAGAAATTTCTCACTCTTTCCGAATGAATATGTATGTCTGCCGTCTATTGGTTAAAACAGTAACTAATCATAAGCTAGCTCAAACTAAAATCTCATGACGCCATCGACTAAAGCTCCCCCCCCAATTATTTTTGCAATACTTCTAAAAAAAGAAGATTTCTTTTTTTTTTTTTCTACTGGGAAAATGCAAAGCGTACATTGCAAAATACGGTTGTATTTGTGCAATCTTTTGATTATCGAAAATTCGGAATTAGAAAACTTTCTCAATGCTCTTGAAAAACGGTTGAGTTCTTACTATTTCGAATTTTCCTACCGTATATCGAAACATGTGTTAACCAAACTATAATCTCTTGGCAATTTACTCTGCATATATATTTATATTAAATATGATATATTTACAATCTATATGAAAGTAGCTATAAATATTCATGCTAAAATAATTAATTTATCCCTAATGTTCTGAAAGATAATTCACCAAGGGGTATAAAAATTTGGCTTAATGAAATAGATTACGTTATACTTCATTTAATATTCATATACAAAATTTAATGTGATTTTAGGAATATAGTTATGCAATACCACATTACATAATAAATAAAAAATACAAGCTTTAGTTCTCACCCTGAATATGCTTGTGGTGACCTCTCGCAGAAAGTAATGTTTGTCCCATATATAGTGTATCACATTAAGAGTAAAAAATTGTCTACTTAAGGTCTAACGAGAAAGAAAAATCAAATTTTAAATAATTTTCTAATTTGAGGGATAAGGGATAAATTTAAGGTAATATCTTATCTCAGGGGTCCCAAACCTTATTCCTGCTAGCACCATATAACCAGCCAATAGCTTTACTCTTGCTCGCTGCCAGGGCCTGATTATCACAAGGGCACTTGGGGAACGTGCCCTGGGCATGAAAATTTAGTCGAGTGCTTGAAACACATATTAAGTGGGGGAAAATTGCAAATTTACGCTACCATCGTTAAGTTTTAATAAATTATTTTACGAGGTAATTTTGTTTGTCATGAACTATACTGTTTCCGATTTACTTTAATTTTACTGTTATTTACCTGATAATTAATTCCTTCAACAAACCTGGTGCTCTTTTTATCCTATGGAATTTTGCATATTTATAAGACAGATTATTAGCAACGTACCACTATAAACCATTAAATCATGTCACCAATTTAAAATATTTTTAATTTATTATTATTTATTTTCTGCACCACAGAGCTTGTGAGTGTGACAAGGTAAAAATAAAAAAAGTGGGTCACTCTAGGTCTTTAAAAGTCCTTAATTTTTAGTATGGCTAAACAGAGATAATAAGGATTACGTGAAATGAAAATATGTGTTTTTGATTTTGAATATTATTTTAATGCTAATTTCTTAAATATGCTTGCTAATTCAATGCTATAATTTTTATATGACTGTAATTATGATAATAACGTGTCGCTATAAATTTGCAATGGGGGTGGAGAACACAAAAATTGGATTGTGCCCTGGGCACAAAAGGATCTCAGTCAATCCCTGTTAGCTGCCGTGTGAATCTTGATAACGATATTTAAGTTTTCAATAAAGCTAATTTGTTATATTTTTTAACTAAAGAAATATACTCGAATTTCATCGAAATAAATTATTATTTTATATGTCTATCATTTTCATTATATGTCTATCAAATTTGCCAATCCTATCGGTTTTGTAAAATATTTTACAATTTTTTTTTTTTTAATTCCTTGGTGTACAAATTCTTGTATATAAATCTTAGTATACAAATTCTTGTATACTAATGAAATTTTTTTCTAATGAAGTAGGTAGAGTAGACAACTATCCTAACACCATACTGACATCAACCGATCTCGACTGCGAAGCTATTAATCATTTAACAACACCCAGAAAGCATGTGTAACTTGAAGTATGTTACGGACTCGAGTAACATTTCTCCCGCAAAGTGGATCATCATAATTAAGAAGCAATAACCAATCAGAGGCCCCCAGGCTCGGTCTGACATCTAGATTTATCGTTTGAACTCGGAGGACATTGCAATTACAAATCTATTTTACGAGCCGCAGTCGCCATTAATGAATACAGCGGATCTTTGGCCAGTACAAGCCGGAAATTTTGGCCGGAACCTCTAATCACCGGTTACTAGACGCGTTTACCGACAGAGCTACCCACCAAAAATTTATAAATCAAAGAATTTGAAATTTTTGTCTGTATTATATATTTTTCATAAGAATACAATCAATAATATTTATACTTCAAAATTCTGCTTTTTAAATATCTTTTTTTTATATCAAGTAGAGTATTGCATACATATAAATTTATCTTTAGAAAATAATACAGCCCCACTGTTATTCAAGAATGGGCTCTAAAGTATAAAAAGGTTGCAGATCTCTTTCATATGCTTTTTAATTATTTTTCGTGAATTTCAGGATAGATTTTACATGCAGGTTTTATACAAAAGTTTCGTATGAACTTAAAGGCAGTAATAATATTTAATCATTTTTTTGGGATTACAATTCTACCTAATTTTTTTTCAAATACATATAGGCTGTAATATCCTGGGTAGCCTGTAGAGTGAAATAATTGAGTTCTAGTCCGAAATTTGTTCATATGTACAAAATGTAGTAGCAGTTCAAAAGTAGACAACATAAAAGTTCTTAGAAATATATTACAGACACTTATACACTAGTTCCAATTTCAAGAACGTCTGAGATGTTCAACCGTGAAGTCTTGCTTTTCGAATACCACTAAAAAATAAAAATAAAAAAATAAATAAATTAAATAAATAAAAAAAAAATAAAAAACATGAATACGTGGAGGGATGTTGTAACATATCTAATTATTGTATATATATCTATTATTATTACCTCCATGTGTTATTGCCTGTATATATTGTAACTGTAACTATGACTCTTGTATGTTTAGTAACTTTAACTGTATGAGGTATTGAGCATGTAGATGCTATTGCGGTTTATACGAATTGGTGGCTAGAGTGCCATGCTATGCTGTAAATAATTGTTGCATATTTAATCAAGATAAATAAAGTTTATCCAAGGAACTATGTGTTCATGTTTAAAGAGTACAAATCTAACAGATGTAAACTATTAAGTCTCTGCACCTCGATTGAAAATAGAAAAAAAAAAAAAGCAAAACACCTCAATGCTCCCCAGGTCTCTACTGGCGTTTGAACTCTCTCAAAACCCTTGCTAGGGTCATTTGCTATTTTTACAGCTCCATGGGCATCAAAGAAATACTTAAAAATTGAATTTTTAAGTATTTTGAAGTCGCTAATGCTTATGATACAATGAAAACCACCTTTTTTTTGTCTTTGTTGTAGAACTCAAAAGTTGATATTTTCACAAAATTTAACTATTATATGCTATGAAAAAAAAATTGAATAATTGGGATTAACTAATTATATTTGGCAATGTATCATGTTTAGCGTGAAAGTATGAGTCTATTTTTCCTTTGAGAAATATCCAATATTTTTATTATTACATAACTATTAGGCAATAACCTGTAGTGTCACAAAACCCATAAATCATTATTTTTCTTGAATAACATCTCTCTCTCTCTCTTTCTCTCTCTTTATATATATATTTATAGGACACCTTTAAATGATATATGCATTACAAAAAATAATAAACTGTTATTTTAAATTTAAAGATATTTATTTTTATATTATAAAAGGAGGGGAAAAAGTTTAGCATAAAGCAATTTACATAATAAAACATGATCAAAAATAATGTATATAATTATATTAGGAATTAAAATTGAAGCAACCAGTTATGTGTTTAATAAGACTAACAGGGTAATTAATTACTACTATTAAGTACTACTATAAAATCATTTAAATGCTCATTGCTATTATTTCTTGAATATATATATATATATATATATATATATATATATATATATATATATATATATATGTAATAGATATTCTCGATTGCCATTTAAAAAAAATTAGATAGCTATTAAAAATTTGAAATATTAAATACAAATGAATGTCAGCTAGCAAATTCTATTTAAACCAAAAATTCAACATTTAAATATCCCAGGAAAAATTCTCCGACCTAGCTGAATTCCTTTTTATAATTTCTAAAGTCCGCTAAGATTTTATAATTGGCCATTCTCTGAGGCGTAACCTGACAGTGGCTTTAGGTTAGGGTATTAAAAAAAATAAAATGACGCAATTTTTACCCTTGATAAAATTTGAAACGAGAATTTTTTACAATATAAAATATTTAAATGTTTCTATTATTCTTGAATATATATGTTATATAAATAAAGTATATATATATTTATATTGCCAAAAGTTTAAAAAAATCTCTTAGAAATAATATGCTAGTTCTTAAATAGCCATTATTGAAAAAATAAATGTAAACATTGCTATTAAAATGATTTCTTCCCAAAATTAAGGGTTTATTCTCCAAAATTCCCAGGTTTATTCCCTCCTCTTCAAAATTCCGGGTATTTTACATCTCTAGTAATGACCAGTAAATATTTGTGCATCTTTAGGCGAGAGAACCTGTCCTTTGGCCTCTGAGATGTAGGGCACCTCAAGGACTTTGCAAGGTGTTCTTTCGGGTCTGACGCACAATGAAAGTACACCAACTATGACAACTTGATTTTACAAAATGTTCATCGAAATTCTCGAGCTTTATTAAAGCGACTTTTATTTAAAATACGTATTTCATAATTTTATTAAGAGATGGCTGCACTTGTCTGAAAATAAGATTCAAAGTGATCTTCCATTTAGAACCCCAACTTTCAACAAGACAGTCACTTTTGTTTATTATGTTTATTAATTTTTAAACAATGTTGATGATATGTAAAATATTGGCTTTAAGAACATTGCTTTAGGTCAGAGGTAGGCATTGGGTCGATCACGACCGACCATTGGATCATCAAGACATCTTAGAGTAGGGATGGGCAAACTCCGGCCCGCGGGCGAACTCCGGTCCTCCGGAAGGTTGTATCCGGCCCGCAGATAAAACCTTCCGGATTTGCCGGCCCGAGGCAAATTAAAAGAAGTATATATTTATACAATATATCCATCTCCTTTTCTACTTTGCTTAAATATTATATCCCAAATTTATTATCTCACTCCCAGAAGATCAGCGGTATATTTGCTTCTTATATGTGAACAAGTGTTTTCAACTTTGAACCTTAGAAAGAATAATTTCAGAAGTAGACTGACAGATGAGCATTTAGCATCGTTCCTTAAAATCAGTACATCTCACTTCGAACCTCAGTATAAGAAACTTTTAAAAATGAAATCGCAATTTCATTCATCTCATTAACGTATTTAAACCGTTAGGTACTTGTATATTGTTTTTAAAATTTTAGAAGAATTTACCTTGGCCCGCCAAGCTTATTTTCTTTCGATGTTTGGCTCGCGGCCGAAAAAGTTTGTTCATACCTGTCTTAGAGTTACCGCCGTTACTAAGACCTATGTATGCTTGTATCTTGCGTTTTGATTTAAACGTGGTTTTACAAGAGCGTTTTTTATTGTAGTTATGTAGGTAAGTACATATCACGTATTTATTATTAAGTAATAATAAATATTATAGACTTTTTTTTAGCTCACCACACCTACGCCACTGGGTGAACTCTAACACCTTGAAGGAAGTAAGAAGCAGCCATTACCATGGAAAAGTCTACCCACACCAGCTTTGGATTATGTTTAACGTACTTTTTATCTTACGATAATTGTATTTGTGTTTTTTTTTTTTAAATTGATTATGTGTCCTAAAATCAGAAATGTTTGTTGAAGTTAAATAAAACTTGATGTAAACCTCTTACAAGATCTATTTGTGTGTTTTAAAGAGTATTTTTTTAAACTACAAACAAAATTCAGATCTCAAAGGGGTAATGATGTACAAAAAGTAAATTGACCAACCGTACACTTTTTGGGGAGTATAAAACTGTTTTTCACGAGTAACCTGTGTCAAGTGATGCTAGTCCTAACCTAACCAACTTTCATTTAAACTCATCAATGAAAAGTTAAATTATTACCTCGAGAGCAAATTAGATGATAATTTGTATAAGGAAACCAGACAAAAAATTTTTAAAATTTAAATTGTTGTCATCAATAAGAAAATTCAACATTCATAAAATTATTATTCATAAAAATATTTTTAAATTTCACAGTACAGTTAACATGAGATAAGTAACCAAATTTTTAAATGTCCTTGCAAACACATCGTAATATTAATTATTCAAACTCTTTCAAATATGTTCTCAAATTTTATTAAATTCTAAATCGATAAATATTGAAACATTTGTTTGCTACTACCAAAGATCAGAAGTTTGTGGGTCGACAAATTTCCCATCATGATCAGTCATACTTCGCTCATTTTCAATGTGAAGGGAGAAAAAGAAAATATAATCGACATTAAATATCTTGAATATTAGAATAGGCTTGTCTCTAAGGTAATGATGGGGTAAACCTAATGTGACCATTTATTTTTTGACTCAAAACGGGACATTGGTTTATTTAGGTCAAATCATAGGTAGTCAATGAAAAAAACAACAATTTTTTAAAGTTATTTATTCAGAAAAAGTTAGTTGGCGTAAAAATTACGAATCACAAAATATAGGCACCCAAAATGTTTAGTTATATACAAATTTGTTTTAATATAGCTGGTGACGATTTCAAGTAAGAATGAAACTCTTGGCACTTTTTTTTTTTTAATATTCACCTTAATTATCAACATCGCCTTTAAAACTGAAATTTGTAACTTGGTTTTCTCAGATGTCCGCAATTTGTTCATAATAGAAAATACTCTTTCTACTGGAGCATTTGTAGCAGGCTAACATAAAATATATTCAATTACAATAGAAAAGCAGGGAGGTAGCCGGCCATCTGCTACTCAAAGTTTCGTGCGGTTTCTGAAAATGGGACAATTTTGCATCCCACAGTCCATTTCGGGGACATCGGGACTTGTAATTGTAAAAAGTGACAGCCCCGTTCAAAACGGGACGTCTGGTGATGTTAAGTAAACCGCTCATGACTCAGGAGCTGAAATGCTAAAATGACAAAATATTCACCTAAGCTATCCCTTTACTTTGCAAAGTGTCTCTCTGGACTTAAATATTAATAAGAAAAGAAAAAGAAAAAAACTAACTCCACTGAAAATCAAACTAACCTTCACTTCAAAAAATTGTTCGTTGATAAATTTTAGCTGCTCAGTATTTAATTCACATTCAAAAATTAAACTTAAAAACTTCATATTCATCAAATCTTCAAATATGTTATTGATAAAAACTTATCTTGAAAGTGAAATCATCATTAATTATTCCAAGAAAATTATTTGCAGTCTAATCAATTCACATATTTCCTAGGCCTTAAACATTCTCTTATTCTTTAACATTACCTTTAAAATAACACATGATGCGTTCAAAAACTGTAAAACACGTTTTTATTAATAATATGATAAAATGACATATAAGAAAAATATTAAAAATGAAAACAAATGAAAATACTTTAAACTAAACATTCATTACCTACAACTCAACTTTAAAAAAATCTCAAAAATGTATTAAAGGCAACTTTTGTTAAATATCAAAATTAATAGAAATATGATACATAAAAACATCGATATTTCAGTGTGTCAAAGTTCGGTGATCAGCTTTAATTTCAGTTCGACACAACAGTTCTACTTTGAAACCATAAATCATACAAATCTATGTCATAACATCATTCTAATTCTCGAAGTATCAAAACCATTAATTTAGTTCGCAGTGTATATATACCGTTTACAAAGTACGTCTTAACCAGAACCCGACTAAGTTATTGACTTGTTATATTGAGTTTTTTCGTTTTATTAATTTCAGAATGCAACCAAAAGGGGAGGTGATTAACTAGGCGTTATAACAGTCGTACAAAAAATTTCGATTTTCTATGGTTAATAATTTTCTAGCTATGCGAGATACATGCGTACATACATGCATACATATGTACAGACGTACTTACAGTCGTTAAGAAAAAGCTAGTCGGAACTAGTTCATGAATGGTCAGAATGGACTTTTAAAGTTTCAGAATTAAAATTTCCTTGTTTGTACATACAGAGAGTAACACTTAAAATAGTCAACATTCAGCTCGTCATGGTGAAAATAAATATTTTCTTTAAAATTTCTTTAAAAATATGTAACTAATATAAATATTTTCCACGGCTAAAACTTTACTAATATTTTTACCATCATGGTGGTCATGGCTCGTCATGGTGAAAATAAATATTTTCTTTAAAATTTGAGCTCTAAAATTTATTGTTTTTGTAATACTCCCTTTAACTTTGTACAAGGAATTAAAAAAGAAACTCCCTATATTGATCAAATTTAACACATGACTTATACTGAGACATAATTTATAATACTGACTTATACTGATACATATGATTTATAATACTCCCTTTAACTTTGACACATACTGAGACATTACTTATACTAATACATATGATTTATAATACTCCCTTTAACTTTGTACAAGAAATTAAAAGGAAACTCCCTATAATGATCAAATTTAACACATGACTTATACTCAGTGAAGACACTCAATATAAAATATGTGGCATCCGCAACAGATTAAAATATATATAGCTTTTCCTCTTTAAAAAAAAAACCTTTTTTAAGAGTTGCTCTAGTATAAATAATACACTGTGTCGAAATATTTACATATATGAATTTAATGCACTATGTGACTAGACAGGGCCGTAGCCAGGATTTAGCTCCATCGGGGGGGGGACAGGGCGGATCTCCCCCCTCCCCCCGGTATCTCACTACGCTTTAACTAAATATTATAAAATAAAATAAACTGTATGAAATTCAATGTTATATATATCTATATGCTTATACACAGCCTTATGTAATAAATTTCAGTAAGTATATGAAACAATTTGGTTTTGGAGTGCTACGGTCCACTTTTTGCAACACGAGGGCTAATGGGACCGGGACCTACTGCTTAGAGCCGATTCCGATCGGCTACGAACATCCATGCCACAGTGGGATTCGAACCCACGAACTCTGGTTCCGAAGGCTTGCACCCTAACCATTCGGCCATAGTTCGGCACGAAACAATTTTGAGAGAAAACGATTGAAATAAGAAAAAAAAGTTGGATAGAAATTTAAAAGGATTTTTGGTTTGGTTTGGTGTGCTACGGTCTACTGTTTTGCAACACGAGGGCTAATGAGACCGGGACCTACAGCTTAAAGCCGATTCCGATCGGTTACGCACATCCATGCCATAGTGGTATTCGAACCCACGATCACCGGTACCGAAGGCCAGCACCCTAACCAATCAGCCATCGTTCGGCTGGTTTGGTTTGGAGTGCTACGGTCTACTTTTTGCAACACGAGGGCTAATGAGACCGAGAAATTTAAAAGGTAAAAATGTTATTTAAAATAAAATTTTGTTTAAATAGGAAGCTTAAAAAATTAAATATGAAAATGTACTTTTATATTAATGTTAGACGGCAATAATCTCCAAATTTTTGGAGATCAAGCCCGTCACAAGGCCAGCTAGTCACACCGCTAGTCACAAGACCATAAGAGGATGGGTTTGACACCCATCCTCTTATGGCCTTGTGACTAGCGGTTTTGCACATTGTTACATTTCTGGAAACAAAATTAATCATGTTAAGTAATAACGCAACTTGGAAACCCAAAAACAAATCTGCAATTATTTTTACTTCCCTGGAAAGGAAGTGTTGTAATCAAAATAGATTTCACGGCTAAAATTTGATTGAAAGAAATTTTTTCGTAACGCATGCATATATGAAGAAATGTTACATTTCTGGATAAAAAAAAATCATTTATTTTAAAAAATAACTCAACTGGGGGACACAAAAACAAATCTACAATTCTTTATGCTTTGTACAAACTAAAGAAAGTTTTGTGAACAAGATAAATTCCAGGTCTCATTTTTTACGGAAAACAAATATTCTGATTATGACTGACTTAGTTTGGATCATTTGAAGTGTAACATTTGAATAAATGCAAAAGGAGACTTTAAGTCTGAAAATTAAATATCCATTTTGAGCATTCCAGTACTAATTATAAGTAGTTTACTCTCGGAGTCTCTAAGTACTCATATATTTCTCATCACTCAAAAATTATTAGACGAAGAAGGTCGATATTTTGTATTTAGAATTGTTATGACGTCTAATTGTTCATCTCCTCATTTGGTTTCATTCCAATTTCTATATAATGAAATATAATGAGTAGTTACGCTCTGGGGCTAAATTGAAAAGTGCTCGATATTTTGTATTTAGAATTGTTATGACGTCTAATTGTTCATCTCCTCATTTGGTTTCATTCCAATTTCTATATAATGAAATATAATGAGTAGTTACGCTCTGGGGCTAAATTGAAAAGTGCTCAGCCGCAGAAGGTCGAAATCTCGTATTTAAGACTTGTATTTAGCATTTTTAATTGTACTCCGCAGTCTATATAACAGAAAATTTCAATATAACGTATATTTAAGCTGTAGCCCGAGTGTGGGATAATTTTTATTATGTAAACGGATTTATTCCCCTTTCCTTTTATGTCGTATAATGTGGAAATTTTGGAGAATCCAAGTTCTTTACACGCCGAACAAGGACTATTATTACATCTAGAAATGAATATCCTTTTTTATTGCAATCTGCTCTCTGTATAACGAAAAATTTCCATATAACGTATATTAACACTGTATAAAACAAAACTACAGGTCACGTAGAGCCACGGCCTACGATGCCAACTCCGTTTTCGAGACCAAGGGCCCCGGGGTGCAAAGCATATGTCCCGGTTTGGTGGTCAACCTCACGCGAGACTCCCAGTGTTCAGTTCCCAAACATGCTTGGTCCTCAGCTTTTCTACCCACTGAAGGGATGAAAGGCTGAGCCAATCTTTCCCACCAAGAGGATCAAACCTTGGACATATGTTTTGGGAGCTCGGAGCGCTACATCAACGTCACGGGACTTCCTATTAATGTTATAACTCATAAATAAAAAATGATTAACCGCAAAATGTTGATTTTTTGTATTTAGGACTGTTATATCATCTATGTGTGTACCTCCATTTTGTTTGCGATTTTTCACTGGACGTAACGAAATATCCAATATATAAAATTGCTTATGTCATCTGTTCGACTGTCCTTGAATTTTTGAAGCTGTTGGACCTGGAATGGGTGAGACATCACCCATATTAGATTCTTGATGAGTCAGGGTGTACCGAGGTACTTTCTCACGGTGAGTTGCACGTGCATGCATAGCCGTGGGAGGATTTTCCTTGACGAATTTAAGACCCCAATTATTTACGTCAAGTTTAGGGACCCCTGAAGAGAGGATACTTCACGGAATGGCAGCATAACGGTCAAGCTCGCACAGAACTGTAAGCGTGAATTATGGGAGAAGGGGCTAAAATGTAATGTCAGCTTGAACAAAAAGGGGCTACTTTAATGAGCCCACCTGCACTCCCGAAGGGCATTTGATGTGGGAAAATTTTCGAAGAGAAGGGATTGGATAAGAAAAAAAAAGGGGGGCGTTGGGACCTGAGGTGAGGTTTTTGGAAACGCGGTGAGAGCGTGGAGTTGGAAGAAGTGGGCAATCGAGAGAAGTGGAACAAGGATCCACTAGCACCAGCTCGTCCCGTGCGCCCGGACCGACACCGCCCCGCTCACCATCATCAACTCGTCCCGTATGCCCGTGAGGAAAGCCCCTGCCTGCTCCCCTGTGACTTTAATGGAGGTAATTTATAAATAATATTTACAGTCCTTTGACTTAGGCCTCTGTTAATAATAATAATTCCTTATAAAGTGATGTGGGATAATTATTCTGTAAATAGAAGATATAAATGATTGATCATTATGATAACCAAGGATATTTTTGTAAATAAATGTATAGAATAAATGTCTGAATCTATATAAGGTATTATATTCATTTTGTGTTTCCCCCTTGTAACGAACACTGGTGTATTGGTTGTATGTACATTACGATTCTTGATGAGTCAGGGTTAGCAAAATTCAAAGCGAGTAAAGTTTATCTTCTCCTTAACTATCGAATCAAATCTAATATAAATTGGTATTATCGTCTTTGAAACGTCCGAAATCCACCCCTTCCCCCCTTTTAGAGCGTTTAATATCCTTATTTCAAGCCCTATTTTTTCCGGTTAAGAGCAGGCGATTAAATGTATCAATTTATCACATTATAAGTAGATGAAAATAACAATTTTTCTAGCATTATGACGTCATTCCTTTAACCATCTCATTTAATCATTTCTTATTTTAAATTATTTAAATATCGTCTTCATTATTTTCATACGTTTTATCAATGAACTTAGATATTACGTGAATAATTTTCTTGTATATTTGGCTTAGATAATAGACTAGCTACATATGTGATAATTTTAAATTTAATCATCGATTATTTTTGTTGCGATGAAAATTTCATCGCCGGTATTAACAACAAATTCTATCTACGCCCAAGGTGTGGTGGAAATGATAGTTTCATTCCTTTACTTCCATTAATTATTGTGGAAAAAAAAAGAAAAAAAAATGGGAAGAACTCGACGATCATTCCGACGTAGCTACGAAAACTTTAAATTATCTTTTAAAATGAATTGAACGTGATTCTAAACTGCATTCACAGTATCGGGAGACTTTAGAGGAGTGTGAAGATAAACAAATTATTGAGCGTGTACCAGATAATTCTCAGCCAAAATACAAACCATGTGTTTACCTGCCTCATTGGGTAGTTTACAATTCTGGAAAATTGTAAATTTTACTGATTCCGTCATATGACGGGCTATATACTAGTGTTATTATTATGGCCAGTAATGCTACCGACCTATAGCAATGCAACTCATAGATATCGACGTATTCATACGTAATTCAAACAATGCTATTTAAAAAAAGTGAAAACAATTCTATTAAAAGTCATTTTCATAAAACAAAAATTATCTATTTTTTGCAGAGATTAATTTTGAATGTTTGCCCTGTTCTACTTCCTAGTAAGGAGTATTGTAATCACAAAAGATATCAGTTTAGAAAGAAATATCTGTATAACAGAAAGTCTCAATATAATCAGTATTAAAGCTTTGAATTCCCGCTAGATGGCTATACTTAATCTTTACTCAAACAAATTGGATACCATGAGAAATGAAACCTACTTTGAATTTTTGAGAGATTGTGCAAAGCCTAATTATGGTGATGCATCATACAAAATAAAATATTAATTATAATATAAGTATAAGGAACTTATATGGTGTACAAGATACATCCTCATAATTATCTTTTGTACATTCCTTTAGACGTTCAAAGTAAGTTACATTTCCCACGGTAACGGTGCTGACTGAGTACAGTTCAAATACTACACTCATGTCCATAAATTAAGGATAATGAAGTTCAGGCAATGAAAGAGACAAAAGCAAAAACAAATTTGACTTATTTGTAAAGTCTATTTATTAACAAAAGGTAAAGAGCAAAAAAGATGCTATATGTTTGACATAATTAATAAAAATTGCGATTTTTACTCCCTGGAGCAAATTTCAAAAAAGAACCTATTTACAGAAAACAGTATAACATGGTTAGTATGATGGTTAATACGGAGTATGTCTCCCGGACGATGCAATACAAGCGTTACAACGCCTACGCATGCTGAGTATCAGATTATCAATCTGATCTTGGGGAAAATTACACCACTCATCAAGCAATGCCCTCCGAAGTTCCGATAGACAGTTGGGAGGGGGTTGACGGGCTGCAATTCGTCGGCCAAGCATGTCCCACACATGCTCTATTGGATTCAAGTCCGGTGAGTATGCTGGCCAATCCATACGGGTGATATCCTCCGATTGAAGGCATTCGTCTACAATGTTTGCACGGTGAGGTCGGGCGTTGTCATCCATATACAGAAATTCAGGACCCATGGCGCCCCGAAACAAACGTACATGTTGTTCCAGAATGACATCCCGATAGATGTGGCCTGTCATCGTTACACTCTGAACATGCAGGTCAGTTCTGGAACCAAGAATAATTCCTCCCCAAACGAGCCATCCTGCACCACCGTAACGGTGTCGTTCAATGGTGTTCTCTTGGTGGTAACGGGTACCTGGCGCTCTCCATATGAAAGTCCGGCGAGAATCAGAATGTAAACTGAACCTGGACTCGTCGGAAAACATCACACAAGACCACTGTTGCGGTGTCCACAATGCATGCTCTCTAGCCCAGCATAATCGCAGGCGACAGTGAGTTGCGGTAAGGGGAACACATCTGACAGGCCTACGAGCATATAGACCAATGTTCCCTAAGCGTCTGTACACGGTCTGCCTTGAAACTGTCGTACCGGTAGCTGAAGAGAGCTGACGAGACAGGTCTGATGCTGTGCTCCGTCTGTTTCTTTTGGCAGTAACTGCCAAATACCGGTCATCATTCGGCGTAGTAACTCGGGGGCGACCTGTGCTGTAACATCTACTCACATTACCATCATGTTTGAATCGTTGCCAAAGCCTGGAGATGACACTCTGGGCGATTCCAAGTTCCTCGGATACTTCCAGCTGGGTACGTCCACATTCCAGTCGTCCGATAATTCTACCACGTAAAAAATCATCCAAATGCTTCCTTTGTGCCATAACTATGCGGTTATTGCACTGAAAGGCTTTTAAAGCGCTTGTGAACAATTTTACTTCTTTGCTACCATTCCTTATATACCCCTTTCATACACTCTCGTCATTGTGACGTACTATCCGCGCCATCTGGTGGTTTCCTGCAATTTGCATATTCTTCTTCAAGATGTGTGTGATAATTCTACAGGTGAAATTTTTATTTTAGAGCTCAATTTCTGTGTGATTCTGAATTATCCTTAATTTATGGACATGAGTGTATTTCTGGTGATTACTATTAATATCATTATTGAACTTTTTCTTAACATAATATTTTCTCTTAAAAACAAAATTTTTCAGGATTACTTTACTTCCTTTATACCAGGAAGTAATTAAATAATGGAAACTCAAAATTATTCTCTGCATATAAAAATTTTTCATTTTTGTTTTAAAAAATGAACTCAAAAAGCATTGTTCCAACTGCATGTAAATACGTCGACGTATTTCTATTATTGCAGACCCGTAGCGTTAATGTCCGTTGTATTGAGCTTTGTCGTTACATAGAAAATTGGTGATATAAATTTTAGGTATTCACAGAAATGTTCGACAATGTAAAGAGAGCTGTTTTAAGTGAAATGATTACAAGATCTTTTTTTATTGCCGAATACAGATGGAACCAAAAATTTTATGGGTAAGTAAATGCACAAGTCATATTTTATATTGGGAACTAAATTAAAGAAATACGGTTCAAAATTTTTGTTGTATAGGATACTGGTTATATAAATTTAAAGACCCACACAATAACTCGACAATGGAAATGTAGTGATTTTAATGAAACGCTTACAAGCACGAATTCCATCTCAAAATATAAGCTTAAAGCCTACAATTTTATATGCTAGTGAATATACACGTCATATTTTAAATTTAGGTTAAAATGAATAAAAGCGTTTCTAAACATGCTCAAGTATAATGGTAATTTAAATTTAAGGTCTCAATGATTCGACAATGAAAACGTAGCGATTTTAGTGAAACGCTTACAACCAAATTAAAAGTTACAATATTATGCCATTTTTTATTCTCCTGGCTCTCAAAAAAAAAAAAAAGTTTTTATTTTTAAGTATTTACTACACTCTGGATAAGTAAAATAAGAGCTTGGAGCTTTCTAATACACACACACACACACATACACTCAAAACCACACAAATATATATATATTTATATATATATATATTTATATAATAAATAACATATATATATAATATACATAATATTATAATATACATTCATACATACATACATATATATATATATATATATATATATATATATATATATATATATATATATATATATATATATATATATATATAAATGATCGTCTCTGGTTCTCCTGGCTCTCAAAAAAAAAAAAAAAGTTTTTATTTTTAAGTATTTACTACACTCTGGATAAGTAAAATAAGAGCTTGGAGCTTTCTAATATATATATATATATATATATATATATTATTTTATATATATAAATGTAATTATCTGTTCTCCTGGCTCTCAAAAAAAAAAAAAAGTTTTTATTTTTAAGTATTTACTACACTCTGGATAAGTAAAATAAGAGCTTGGAGCTTTCTAATATATATATATATATATATATATGTAATCGTCCAGGGGACCAACCCAGCCCCGAACTTACACTTGAAAACTTCTTTTGAAATTGCCCCTATTATTTTCCTCAGCCCGGGCATGCTGGGCTGCCAAGAGTCCGCTAATCGTCTGTTGGAAAGAAACGCATAGTCGTCGTGGCCGAACGTAATCTTTATTCATCCGATCAAAATTGCACAAAATCCAGAGACGTCTGAACCGGACGGTGTCAGAACGCTCTCTCTCTAAGTAATGCCAACCTTCTGCGAGAGACGACCAAAACCCGTGTGTGGGAAAATGCTGAGGCAAGTGTTTTAATTGCTTATAGAGAGTAACCTTTGATTAGAGCCATCTGCTAAAGTGTGGCGTTCCAGATGACTATTATAGCTGATCATTACAGATTTTTCCTGGGAGAGTTATAACTTCCTAATTAAAAATACCAGATATATCATTTTTTGTTTTGGGAATCATAGATAGAATTTCATGATTCGGCTGAAGCAATGAAAACATCCTCGTTTAAATTGGATGGCTAGGAAATATGGTTAATATAAAGAGAAGAAATTAAGATCTAGAATAATGAATGGGGAAAAGAGATAATTTTGGATAAACTTTAGGGCTTAGATATTGATATTATTACACACACACACACACACACACACACACACACACACACACACACACATATATATATATATATATATATATATATATATATATATATATATATATGTCAAAATTATTTAACTTTAATATTTCCTTAAAAATGTCCTCTTTCCCATTTTAATTCATTTAAATCTTTTTCCCGGCCTCTAAATAGTTTAATCAACGGAGTATTTTCCACTTAACATTCTTTCCAAAGCTTTGTATCCTAAAACTGTAAACTTTCTGTCTATTCAGCACGTTTCCCAGCTGTTGGCGGCAAATGGTTTCGCGTTTTGCTGATATTGCATTTAAATAGCTTATTAAGTTGTTTTTTTACCGTGGGAACATTTTTTCTGTCATCGCTCTTGGGTGCACCTCTGTTCGATCAGAGTAAACTCTGTGGCTTTCCTTTGTCTGTTGTCCAGTAGAATAGATGTGCGTTGAAGCAACTCTGGAATAAAGTTTAAATTAGGCCTGTGCCGTTCTGTTCAATGTCGGCCCGACTGGATCTTTATTACTGCTAGCTGTTGAGCTTTCTCCGTTGTCAAGGAATTTTATAAAAAATGGATTACATATATATATATATATATATATATATATATATATATATATATATATATATGTGTGTGTGTGTGTGTGTGTGTGTGTGTGTGTGCGTGTGTGTGTGTATGTGTTTATGTTTATATGCATGAATATTGAATATTTGTTCTATATATAAATCTATCTGCATAATTTGTCGTAGATAAACCAAATTTTTTAAAACCATAAAAAAGTGCTGTCAATATCAATGACGTACACATATTTTTTTATGGAGGGGATTTACATCAAAGCCCCACAGAAAAATTAATTTTTGTAAATGTCGCCATTTTGTCAAATCATCATCAGGTGCGCATAATATAATATAATAATAAAATATAAAATATAATAAAAAGCGTTATTTTTAGGCTAGAAATTTATAGACTTTTTATTTCAGTTTATTGATGTAGGAGAGTGGTTTGTGACCTCCCCCTCTCCTCCCCACACATACATTTTCTTGTACACGCCAATGACCAAGTGCCGAACGATGGCCGATTGGTTAGAGTGCTGGCCTTCGATACCGGAGTTCGTGGGTTCGAATCCCACTGTGGCATGGATGTTCGTAGCCGTTCGGAATCTGCTTTAAGCTGTAGGTCCCGGTCTCATTAGCCCTCGTGTTGCAAAAACGTAGACCGTAGCACTCAAAACCAAACCAAAAACCGGTGATCAAGTTGAAAATATCCACTCTCGAACCTTCAAGTGTTATCACTACTTAACAGTAATTATACTTACCTGTCCACAACAGATGGCAGCACTTGATGGTAGTGCTACTTAAATATTTATTCCCCTGAAATAAATTTATTAGTTTGTAATGAGGAATTTGCACATGTGGGGGATTGGAACAACTTAGTGTTTTTCTGGTAATTTCAGACTCGTAGATTCCAAAAATGTCCTCAAAAATGTAAAAAACTGGGTCCATCATATAAAAAATTAATTTTAAAGTTAAGCGAAAATCACGTGACATCAAAAAGCTCCGTGATTGGTTGTGATGTCATCGTTCATGCAGACCAATATTTTTGTATTGCTTTTAAGCGCGCACTATTTTCCGATTTTGTTTTTGCAAGTTCCTGAAATTTTCTAGCTATCAAAATTTATTTTTATTTAAACCTGAAGGTTTATTTTATCGATCTAGATAGCTTAGTTATCTCAATTTGTCATAAATGTCTCTTCTACCTGGATTTACCAATCAGACAACCTCCCGAAAATTGACAGCATGTCAATGTTTTCTTTCTTGGCAAAAAACCCGGATTTTATGGGAGCAGAAATACGAGGAATTAAAACCCAAAGGTGTGTAAAATCATCTATATTTTTTTTCCAATTTTACTTAACATGTATTAATACTTTATTCATGCTAAACACAGCTCTTTTGTTTGTAAACACAAACAAGTCAAATAAATATACATATATCATATACATACACATTTGTAGTTGCATCGTTTTTTATAAATAGAGACGGATGTAATATTAAAATAAAAATTAGAGGAGGTATTTTTTGTGAGACCGGTCTCATTAGCCTTCGTGTTGCAAAAAGTAGACCGTAGCATTACAAAACCAAACCAAAACAAAATCAATTCTTAGATATTTTAAATATGATGAAAAGAAATTTAAAATCTTTAAATGGCTTTACTTAATTATTTATGCATTTTTAAATAGCAATACAATTTTATTGCCTTTAATATTAATGTCAAATTAAAAAATGTATAAAATTTCTCAAATTAAATTTAATTTTTAAAGTAATATAATTATTAAGTATTTTAAAAATATTATACTTTTTTTTCAAATTAGTCACCAATTTAATCGAAAAATATCGCTGTTACTTTTGATACATAAGAAAGTATTCATCTCTGAAGAAAATATTTATAATACCTTGAAAATACATAACTTTCCCCTCCCCCGAGTTATTTATTAGATAATTATATGCTTTAGATATTTATATGTTTTTAGATATTTATATGCTTTATAAAATATTTATTGTACTTGAACTCTGTGATAATACTCGAAAATTAGCAGTTTTAAAAGTTAAATAGCAGTGGTTAATCAACAATCCTTTTAAAGGTATAGATGTATTTTATATACTTTAATTGTTCTAAAATAGTAATATTTAAACAAATGCAAGCATTTATTTACCGAAAAATGGTCTTCACAAACCCATAGAGATGATTTATATGATAATTTGAGGTTTAATTTCTCATCCCTTTTCATCTCAGTTGTCCAGATTTTACGTGTATGTGGGTCTTTTGGGACGCTGAAAAATATCTTCTCATTGCAATTAGTTGTTGTATTTTTACAGAGTGGCACAATACAATATTTAGAGTATGATTTTTTAATGCCAGACATAACAAAAAAATGCTATTATATGCGATACTTTACACAAAAAACAAATTTAAAAGTCGCCTTTTAACATGTAAACAGCATAGGAGCTCGGTGTTTACATGAACGATGACGTCACAAACTCGGCGGAGATAAAGTAGCGTTTTTGAGAGACGTTAAAGAGTCCGCTATAAAACCCATTAGAAATCACTCATTAGGCCCCCAAATGAAAGAAAAATAGCTACTGTCCTGCTTACTTTTTTGTCTTCTATCGTTTAAAATCAAAATTAGAAAACGTGAAAATTCCTCATTGTATGGGCAGCAATTTTTTCTGATAATGATTATCTAAAACTTTGTTTTCAATTACTTTTACTTTGTGATGTAAATTGTGATATAATGGTGTTTAAGATCCCAAGTAGTGCAAAAGGAAAAATAACTGGGGTCTTCACAGATTCTTATCACTAGATTGAATATTTATTTACAGTGGGAAAATAATCACTTTCGTCAAATTTCTAATTAAACAGGGCAGTAGCCAGAGATTATGTTCAGAGGGGGACCAAGGGGAAACACATTGTTTTTTGTGAATGATACTGTAGTAAAACTACAGGTTTTCCCACGCATGTATACCCCTAATGAGTACCATAACAGGGGTTTTTAAAATAACAAAATGATTAAAAAAGGGTATAATGAACAAATTTAAAGCTTAGAATGAGTAATGATGTATCTGCACGCACAATGAATTTAATAGTAAAATTAACATTAAAAACCGTTGTTACACTTATTCGTATAAATTTCTCTGTCATTTATCTAAATATCAAAATCTAGTCTAATGTAATAATTTGAAGCTAATTTAGAAGATAGAATGTGCCTCAAAATACACACCATGGAGCACCTTAGACGATATACAACAGATTATGGAAAATGATCTTGAGGCGAATGACTATAGGGGATGGGAGTGGGGTTAGATAAAAGCCTGCGGCTCATCAAGACATTTATATCCGAAGCTGTCTCTTTCTGAGAACATTGTTGACTATGCACAGTTAGGCAGATGACACACCGACACAAGTGGTCAATTTTCTTTCCCGAAAACAGTGTTTTAGAATTTTGGAATTTCGGTGATGGACCGGTCTCCTAAATCCCCTACCTTGCCCACGGCCTTATAATCAAACTACTCAAAAAATCAGTCAAATAATAATCACAAAATATTTATCTCAAGGTGAAAAGTAATAACTTATATTTCAGAGTTTGTGCGGTGAACTCAAAACTCACAAATTGCTGGAGCCAGATGCTCCAGTAAACACAGCAGTCTATCCAGGATGGATAAAATAAATAGAGGTGTGACTACTGTGGGACAAATTGTATCCAGATCTAGCTCCAGAAGTCTCGAAGATAAAATAGCCTACTGATAAAATGCTGGCACCCGGGATTCCCTGTTCCTTTAATTACAGCAAGTCTATCTCTCATAGAAACGTCCTCCATAGAAGAAGCTAAGTGAATGCTTTTGAGACTCCTCTGAGCTAACTAGGCAATAATAAAAATATTGGATATTTCTCAAAGGAAAAATATACTCATACTTTTATGCTAAACATGATACCTTGCCAAATATAGTTAGTTAATCCCAATTTTTCAGTATTTTGGTTGTTTGGCTTCCTTACACGTCTATTCATTACAATTGCTAGTTAAGTACTAATATCAAATCATTTATGAAATGTAAAATCTTGTGCGATTAGGATAAAAGTAAACAAAATACTTCAAAATTCCCATGTTTTGGAAATTTTCAAAATTTCCTTCCCAAAAAACCCGGTTTTTTTCCCGGGTTTAAACCGGGTTTTTTCCACTGCTCACAACTCTACTTTCAGCTCATCGTCCTTAAGTTAACAGTTACCAAATTTTCAACAGCCTCCAACGCATCTGCTTTTTGTTTGACATCAGATGTGCTTTTCTTTTGAGTATAAAATGAACTTTGAATTGAATTTTGAGCATAAAATGAAACACTTTTTTTTTTCTCTAGTCGCACATGCGGCATTTCCATTGTGTGGGTCTAGGGAAAAGCATAATTTGTTTCTCTGAGTTGTAAAGGGATTTCACAGTATATGTCTGCCGTACTCATGCTTATTAGTTCTTTAAATCCAATCAATCTGTAAAAGACGAATCACATTTTGTACACCAGTTCTTTGAAAATATGAAAAAAAAAATTACTGTCGTTATTAAAATTTCTCTATGCTTAATTGTCGCATGATAACACCGCTTAAGGAATATTATCCTCTTCAGTCAATAATAGATGGCAGCACTTAATGGTAGTGTTGATTAAATATTTATTCAGAGGAAATGTATATAAGTCCTCAATTTTGCGAACAGCTATTTATGTGAAAACAAAACATCCCAAAATATGGTCTTAATTTCTTTTGCATTTTGATTTATAATTAAGTAGGAAAGACAATAATATGACAGAAAGCCTGTTTAAAAGAGTGGTATATATTTAATTAGAATGGAAATTGCACCACACAAAGTGCTAAAATGCAAGTTTAGAAGGAACAATAAATATAATAATGCAATTAGAAGTAATCACATGATGCAATAGAATAATATTGTTTAGAATCACTAAATTTAATTTTCTAAAATTTACTTTCATTCAAGTTTTAGATTTGGATTTTCTTAACAGTGTTTACAAGTTTTTAGTTATCAGTGGAAAAAAAAAAATTAGGACATATGTCATAAATTGTATAAAAAGTGTTTTTGTTAACTTTTTATATCAAATTAAATGAAAATTTGGTTCTTTATATGCGTGTATCTGTTTGAGTACTTCTATTCCTTTTTTACTTTTTACTGTCTTTATTCAAGCATATATTTTTATGAAGTAGCAAAACTGTTCAATTTGATTTATTATTATTTATATACTAAACTGCAAATATTTCTGTACATTTTGATATCCTTCCTCTTGATACAAATGGAACCAGAATTATTATGAATTAAATTTTTCCTCATGTATCACTGTTTGTACATAAACTTTAAATTGCTTTTCTCGGATTTCATATTTTTCAGTTTGTGAGTATATCTCACAGACTGGTCTAATTTCTTAAAATTTTGTGTACTGATGTCTCCTGTCCTAAATATTACATATCATTCATCAACTCAATTAGCTGTTGTCATCATGCTTTTAAATTTCCAATTTTCGATATTAAAAATTTATAATTTTTACTTACTTTTTAAATTTATTACATAATTTGCACATAAATAAATTATGGATGCATTTTAAATGATGTAGACCAAATGTCGGCAACCTGTGGCACGCGTGCAATAGAGTTTTAACCCGTAATAAAACTCTAAAAATGTATTCCCTACCAGGGCCCGACTAAGATACTTTTGTGCCCAGGGCACAATTCAATTTTTGTGCCCTCCACCCCCATGCAAATTTATAGCGACAAGTTATCATCATTACAATCATATAAAAATTATAACATTGAATTAGCAAACAGATTTAAGAAATTAGCATTAAAGTAATATTCAAAATCAAAAACACCAAATTTTCATTTTACGCAATCATTATTATCTCTGTTTAGCCATGCTAAAAATTAAGGACTTTTAAAGACCTAGAGTGACCCACTTTTTTTATTTTTACCTTGTCACATTCATAAGTACTGTGGTTCAGAAAATAATTAATAATAGAATTAAAAATAATTTAAACTGATAAGATGATTTAATGGTTTATAGCGGTACGTTGCTAATAATCTGTCTTATAAATATGCAATAACCCATAGGATAAAACAAGCACCAGATTCGTTGAGGGAATTAATTATCAGGTAAATAATAGTAAAATTAAAGTAAATAGGAAACAGTATAGTTCATGACAAACACAATTACCTCGTACAATAATTTATTAAAACTTAACGATGGTAGCGTATGTTTGCAATTTTTCCCCACTTAATATGTGTTTCAAGCACTCGACTAAATTTTCGCGCCCCTTAAAATTTTCGTGGCCAGGGCATGTGCCCCAAGTGCCAGTTCGATAATCAGGCCCTGTTCCCGACCCCTATTCGCTAATTCTTCATGCATTCTGTATGCAATTATTTCTTGAAATTTCGATGCTGATGATTTTGTTATAAATATTACATCTTACACATCACATAGTTTAACTATTTTCATTATAGTTTCAAATTTCAATGTTAAAAATTTAGGTTATTTTCTTATTTTTAAAATTTCTTATATTATTTACATATAAATAATTTATGCATGCATATTAGATGATGTATATCAAACTTTGGTAATCTACTGCATGCGTGCTATATTTGGCAACCGTGTCGTAGAGTTTTAATTTATAATTAAACTCTATATATGTATTCTTGACCTCTATTCCCTAATTCTGCATGCATTGCCACGGAAACCGAAATGTTTCAAATATTTCCTACTGTGCAATATGCTGAATCATATTGGTAGATTGGTTTGGCACATCACAGCTACAAGTATACTGTAATGTAGCCCAATGTGTACTGCAAAGATATGGTTTTATCGATTATATTTTTAATAAGAAAATTGTATTGTGAATGTGTAATATTTTCGGATATCTTACGCACAAAATTTTTCCAAATTTTTGCATTCTGATATGGGAAGTAAAAAAATGGCATTAAAAATTACTTTTCAAATAACATTAATTATATACTGTTTATATAATATATATATATATATATATATATATATATATATATATATATATATATATATATATATATATATATATATATATATATATACATATATATATACATATATATATATATATATATATATATATATATATATATACATATATATATATATATATATATATATATATATATATATATATATATATATATATATATAATATATATATATATATATATATATATATATATATATATATATATATATATATACATATATATATACATATATACATATATACATATATATATATATATATATATATATATATATATATATATATATATATATATATATATATATATATATATATATATATATATATATATATATATATATATATATATATATATATATATACATACACATATATATATATATATATATATATGTATGTATATATATATATATATGTGTGTGTGTGTGTGTGTGTGTGTGTGTATATGTCAGGTCTAAAAAAGGGGTAGTTGGAAATTATGTAAGTTAAAAACGATTTTAAAAAGAGAACTCTTTTATAATAATAAAATAAATGAAAAAGACCCACGCTCACGTAAGCTTTTGGGATAATGCGGTAAGGCGGAAGCATTTTTAAATGTATATTTTGATATGTCATATATATATATATATATATATATATATATATATATATATATATATGTCAGGATTTAAATTGCAGATTAATTTTAAAAGATTTTAATTAGTTATTCTTTACTGAGAGTGACGCGACGTGAGGAGTTAGCCACATGAATACGGCTCACCCGCAGTGATCTGAGCAGAAAGCTGTTTTGCACATTCCGCAGACAGATCTGTGGCTACCCGAGGCAGCTAAACCTGCCTTTGTTAAAAGTTAGGCGCCACTGTGCGACGCCATTGTAGATGATTGATGAGTAGTGTGCTCTGAGATTTGAATAAAGCTATGAAAATGTACTCAGGACTCTAGTGTCATTTAGTGGGAGCCTGTCATATATATATATATATATATATATATATATATATATATATATATATATATATATATGTGTGTGTGTGTGTGTGTGTGTGTGTGTGTGTGTAATGTATCAAAATTATTTAAATTTAATATTTCCTTAAAAACCTCCTCTCTCCCATTCTAATTCCTTAAAATCTTTTTTTCAGAATCTAAATGTCTTAATCGAAGGACCGTTCTCGACTTAAAATTCTTTCGACACATTTCTCAATTCTTTCTATCCTATAGATGTAAATTTTCTGTCTATTCAACACGTTTCTCAGCTGTCGCCGGCAAATGGCTCCGCGTTTTTCCTGATCTTACACTTAAATTCGCTGAGTAAGTGGGAAAATTCTTTCTGTCTTCGCTCTTGGGTGCACCTCTGTTCGAGCAGAATGATTTTTGTGTCTTTCTCTTGTCTGTCGTTGACTAGTAAAGATGTCCGTTTTAGCAGCTCTGAAATAAAGTTCTAATTAGACTTGTGCCGTTCTCTTCAATGTCGGCCGACTGCATTTTTATTACTGCTAGCTGTTTAGCTTTCTCCTTGCCCAGTAGCCCGGGCAAGTAAAAATAATAGGGCTACATAATTATTTTGACTAGAGGAAATAATTTATTACATTTTTACTCCAAAATTACATTAAAAAAAAGAGTCTAAAGATTTGTTTTCCTAAAACTGCTAAAAATCTTCATTTTTTTTATTCATTAATAATTCTGAAATTCTTTGAATCATATCAGGAACAATTAAAAACTGGAATATCATCTCATATGGGGATATTTTTTAGGTATAAATTCTGTGAGGTCAATAATTTTTTCATCACATAAAGATAAAAATATTTATCTTATTGTACACTAGTGCCCGAGTTGCTCTAGGTTGGTTTTGGATCTCTACGGTCTACTTTTTGCAACACGAGGGCTAATGAGATCAGGACCTACTGCTTAAAGCCGATTCCGAACGGCTACGAACATCCATGCCACTGTGGGATTCGAACCCACGGACTCCAGTGCCGAAGGCCAGTACCCTAACCATTCGGCCATCATTCGGCATTTCCTCTCTGATCTGGGTCTTCAATTATTCCTGGTAGTCTAGAGATTACCTTTGTAGAGTTTACTCCTGACCGGGTTTGACAAAATTAAAATAAAGCCGTGACGGATCTTATGGAAGGCTAAAAATGTCTGGAATTATTGTTTCTAATTCAGAAATTATAAATAAAAGAAGATAGGTGAAATTTTGTAAATTGTTTATAGGGCGCTATCTGCTTTTACTGAAAAAAAAAAAAAAAAAAAAAAACTCGTTCTAGGTAGATATGAGGATTCTATACATTATTTTATTAAGGGTTTTTAACGAAGAACCTTTGGCGTTAAGGGTACAGTAAACTATCAGAATTAATTAATTTCATTTTTAATCCACATGCGTAGGAGTCTAGTACGCTATTAGTAATACATTTAAGTAAAAAGGGTTACACGTTCAAGGTGAGGTACTAAAAGTTTTAAAAGTTATTAATTATTAATTGTTTCGAAAGTCACTTTAAAATGCTTTGAAAATGTTCCATGCTCAACTCTTTAGCATATAACAGGATCATTTTTATTTATGGAATACTTTTTAAGTTATTAAAATAAAACTTAGTTGTTATCGCAACTGTTTGCCGCAAATAAATAAATAAATAAAAGTGAGAAAGCATAATAGTAGTTAAAATATCAGTTTTTCTCGTAAAAAATATGTAGTTTTTAAATCCAAAATGAATAAATTGTACTGTTCGGAAAATATTACTTTTAACTAACCTTTATTTTTTATGCTCTACAAGGCTAATAGCTGATACATTTTGAAAGTATGTAACCTGTTAGAAATGTAACTGAAGTGTTTCAAATATTCGTAAAATTAAAAATTTTCTTTTTTTTTTTTTAAATGTTTGAAGTTATCATTTTTAATAATAATTCAATTGTATGCCGTGGTAATAATTATATTGATTATAAGGGGATGGATATTAAAACATTCTTTTCTCCTCTCGATCGTTGATATATTTCACAATTAAATGAAATAATATATCGAGTTTTCAACAATTTTTTTAGCTGAAAGTCCACTGACACATTAATAGATTAATTACATGTAGAATTCTGAACAGCATTTAGTTTTGACTAAATTAGAAACCTTTATAGTGAAAGTGTGTATGAATAATAATAACCAATGTTTGTATCGAACAAATAAAATAATAAATAAAACATCTATTAAAATCATTTCTTTTTTTAACAAAAACAGACAAAAAATACTCACTGGCAGAAAAATATATTGTTCTATAGTAAGCTTTGAAACAACTGCTTTACTCAGCTCTGAAGTCCTCTGCCACTACAGGACTGAAAATGTTTCAATATGTACTTGAATGTAATAACTAGTGGTGTTCTGGATAATATTTAGTTTTGACTAAATTAGAAACCTTTATAGTGAAAGTGTGTATGAATAATAAGGACCAATGTTTGTATCGAACAAATAAAAAAATAAATAAAACATCTATTAAAATTGTTTCTTTTTTAACAAAAAGAGACAAAAAAAAATACTCACTGGGAGAAAAATGTATTGTTCTACCAGTAAGCTTTGAAGCAGCTGTCTGCTTTACTCAGCTATGAAGTCCTCTGCCACCACAGGACTGAAAATGTTTCAATATGTACTTGAATGTAATAACTAGTGGTGTTCTGGATAATATTTAGTTTTGACTAAATTAGAAACCTTTATAGTGAAAGTGTGTATGAATAATAAGGACCAATGTTTGTATCGAACAAATAAAAAAAATAAATAAAACATTTTTTAAAACTGTTTCTTTTTTAACAAAAACAGACAAAAAAATACTCACTGGGAGAAAAATGTATTGTTCTACCAGTAAGCTTTGAAGCAGCTGTCTGCTTTACTCAGCTATGAAGTCCTCTGCCACCACAGGACTGAAAATGTTTCAATATGTACTTGAATGTAATAACTAGTGGTGTTCTGGATAATATTTAGTTTTGACTAAATTAGAAACCTTTATAGTGAAAGTGTGTATAACAATCACCAATGTTTGTATCGAATAAATAAAAAATAAATAAAACATCTATTAAAATTGTTCCTTCTTTAACAAAAACAGCCAAAAAAAAAAAAAAAAAAAAAAAAAACACCTCAATGGCAGAAAAATTTAATGTTCTACCAGTAAGCTTTGAAACTGCTGTCAGCTTTACTCAGCTCTAAAAGTCCTCTGTCACCTTAATGGACTGAAAATGTTTTAATCTGTACTTGAATGCAATAACTTGTGGAGTTCTGTATAATATTTAGTTTTGACTAAATTAGAAACCTTTACAGTGAAAGTGTGTATGAATAATAAGCATGCTTGTATCGAACAAATAAAAAAATAAATAAAACATCTATTAAATATGTTTCTTTTTTTAACAAAAAGAGACAAAAAAAATACTCACTGGAAGAAAAATGTATTGCTCTACCAGTAAGCTTTGAAACTGCTGTCAGCTTTACTCAGCTCTAAAAGTCCTCTGTCACCTTAATGGACTGAAAATGTTTTAATCTGTACTTGAATGCAATAACTTGTGGAGTTCTGTATAATATTTAGTTTTGACTAAATTAGAAACCTTTTTCACGTTTAGAGTATATCAGAGTTTCCAATGTTTGTAATGAAAAAATAAACAATTTTACTGTACTTTCTTCAGCAACAGAAGGTAGAAAATTGCCGAAAATGTATTGTTCTGACAGTAATCTTTGAAACAGTCTATTTTATACAATTATTTTATTTGTACGTTTTATACATAGATCTCGCATGTTCAATTTTAAGTTTTATTTTCGCCATAAATAATGAAAAAAAAGCAGTTAAACGGGAAAAATATCATGGAAGTTTTTATTAAAAATGCATTCATCATATTATTTATCCAGGAAATTTTTGTGCTCGTGTAATCTATTTTATAACCTCAATTTTTAAATAGAATTTAAATATTGTTTTGTCTGATTCAATATGGGTTTTTATTTTTTTATTTAAATAAAAGAAATAAATAGATAGTCAAGCAGGAAAAAAAATCCCTAGAATTTTTTATTGCAAATGTACTTTTTGCACAATTTAATTATGAAATTTTCTCGCTTAATATCATTTATTTTATAATCTTAGATTTTAGCATCCGAAAATATTTCATCATACTATTTAATATAAACGCAAGAAAATTACTTTTATTTATAACTGCAACTGGTAATTCGCTATTGGAACTCTGTTCTTTAAAATCGACTCGACTGGTTTAATGAACTTTAACCCTGTCTGACCTCTAAGGTGACTCGCAGAAAGTGTGGTCACGTCTGTATCGAACTGAGGAATAAGTCTCGGCATAGGAGGGCAAGCTTTAAGGGTAATCGATGTATTTTTACCTTCTGCATATCATACAGAATGTTGCACCTTTTAATGCAAACAGAATTTTTGTGAATTATATATTAAATTGAATAAAGAATTTTTTTCCCCTCAGACACCAGATAGGGGAAACTCCTGCTGACTTCGGGGAGCGTCCTCCTTCAACGCAATCCCTCTTTCGTTATCGACATGTGACGTCACCCACCAAACGCTACAGGTTGAAACACGCCCTCTGTCGGCAAGCGGATAAATGCCAATCATCTGATTGAGCCGAATGAAAACGAGGAGTCCGAATCTCCCGCATCCGCGGATCAAGGAAGACGCGGATCACGTAAAAAGCCATCTTTTGTTCCGGTTTCACGCGTGCAACGAACGCTGTAGACGGGGTTGTTCGTTGTCGTTGAAACCTGAACAGGGTGTGTTGATTTCAACTTCCATCCAAGCACAAGATTGCGTCCTCGCTTCGAATCTTAAACCAGGTAAGCACGTTTCCCCATTTACGAATCGATATTCATTTGAACATCCTGACTGCTGGTGACAACACACTCGCTTCGCTAATGATGTGCGCTCAAATCTATACACATCCTTTCATCTGATTTCAATTATTCTTGAAACTGCGGAGAGATTTGCTACCAAAGATTGCTTCCAGCTCTTCCCAAAAATAGAATAATGCACAATCCGGAAACCTAATGCAACAATATGTGTCTTTCCAAAAATAAACTGTCAACAGGACCGAGACCCAAAATTGGCAATTTCTTTAAACGCTTGCATGTTGAGATAAAAACATTTTATTAAAAATTGCATGATTTTTAGCCCTTTATTGCATAGTTGGTAAAAACATTAATTTAATACTTAAAATTTTTTTTTCATTTTTTTTGCATCGTAAAATGCAATTATTCTTGTAGTATATAATTAGTAGACGTTTATTATTCAGTTTTAAAAATAATTTTGCTACAATTTTTAGTAAATTTTATCCACTAAAATGTTTACTACAACCTTTAATATAATATTTTTCGCTCATAAGTCAGTGATTAATGATATGTTAGTGCAAATAATTTGCTATGGTCTTAGCGGTATTTTTCAGTTTTAAATGTGTGCAATTTTCAGATGTATTTTTAGTTTTCATCACTAGTATTCCAAATAAAAAATATTAATTTAATGTCCCTAAAATTGTCTTTATTTGAAAAAATTATTTTCATTTTTGAAACATAAAATGTACTTATTCCTGTAAAAATTAAATAGGTACCGTAAAAATTCGGCATTCAAAATAATTTTTCCGAAATTTTTAATAAATGTTTTCCACTAAAACTTTTAATAAAATTTTTAAGAAAATTCATTTAATTCTTATGTTGGCGATTAAAAGTATGTTACTGCAAATAATTTGATATGATCTTAGATATATTTAAAAAAATATTCTAGCATACATTTAAAGCTAGAACATTTGTATATAATTTGGATTTAATCTGTATATTTTGTTATATTAATGTATTTTTAATCGGCAATTCCTTAAATATAAATCCCCTATTTTCTTTTTCTTTGCATTCTCATAAATTTAAGAAAATATCAATGCAAATAAATGTATTTTTTTAAGTGTTTTCATTCTCAGCTAACATTTCTCTTCTCTCTCTTTCTCTCTCTCTCTCTCTCTCTCTCTATATATATATATATATATATATATATATATATATATATATATATATATATATATCCTGACTCTAAAATTATAATATTCAATATTACTATTGAATTATAAATTCAAAAATAGAAATGAAAAACTTAAAACACATAAAAGTGAACATATGTACTCTGTAAGTTCAGAACATCTGTAGATATGAAATGATGAATCAGTTTAAATTGCTTTGATTTCATTAAAGTAGTTATTGTTTGGCTGATATCGTAAGTCAAAGATAAATATACATTAAAGTAGTTATTGTTTGGCTGATATCGTAAGTCAAAGATAAATATACATTTTTGTATATTTTTTTCAGTAGCCTGGTATATATTTTTCTTTCCATATTTACAGAGGAGCTACAACAAACAGCTTTCAAGTATGTGATCACTTAGTATTTCATTGTACATTACATATTTAATGTTCAGGTCGGATTTGATTTCAGAAGTACAAACAGTCATTAATACTGTTATCTTGAGATGCCCATATTTATATCAAAATGACTGTAGTCGACAGCTGTGTAAATCATTAAACACACAAACACACACACACACACACACACACACACACACACACATATATATATATATATATATACATATATATATATATATATATACATATATCCTGTCTATATTAATACTATAGAGACCTAGAAATAATATGTTTATAGACAGTTTATCGCTATACAGAGGGTAACCATTTGTGTGATCCGCTGTTTATGTACACACATATCTTGCATTGTATTGAGAAATATAATTTAACATTATTTAAATAATTTTAAGTGTAAATATTTATAACAGAATTATCAACCCCTGAGAGATTTTGAACTGGGTAAATATTTAATATAATGCGATAATATGGACTTTTGTGGGACCAAACATAATATCCTTATAGACACGTTTATAGTTATAAACAATATCGTTATAAAATAAAGGTTTTACTGAATACACACACAGACACAGACACACACGCATATATATACATACATATATATAAATATATACATATGTAAATATATATATATATATATATATATATATATATATATACATATATATAAATATACATATATGCATATATAAATACATACATATATATACATACATATATATATACATATATACATATATATATATATATATACATATATACATACACACACACACACACACACACACACACATATATATATATATATATATATATATATATATATATATATATATATATATATAGAGATAGAGAGAGAGAGAGAGAGAGAGACATGTATGCATACATAAATATATACATACACACATATACATACATACATAAATATATGCATACACACACACACACACACACACACACACACACACATATATATATATATATATATATATATATATATATATATATATATATATATATATATACTTATACATGTATATACATATACATGTATGGTTTTATTTTCCTGTTGAATTTCTTTTTCATTACAGAGCAATCATGCATTTCAACTAATTCCGTCTGTTAAGTACTAACATAAATATTAACAAATTTTTAGACAACAGATGACAGTAATTATTAACAGTATTTGGAAAAATGACAGTATTTGACATAGCAATTGTAAGTTGAATTCGTACAATTTTTGAATAAAAACCTTTTTACTATAATTGGGTTTTGGTAAAAAAGAAGTATTTTTATTAGTCAGCTTAACACCTATATCTTAAAATTCGTAATATTTATCTACGTTTTCTTAGTTTTAAATGGTTCACCAGTGTGATTAAAGTCTATGGTAATAAATCTGAAGATATGGAGTTTGGAGTTATCTTTACTACTATAGTATCTTCATTTTGTTTACTATTCTAAGATATACTGATTATTTGGGATTTTGATTAAACAGTATATAGTTTGCGGCTTTACTGAACCTTTAAAAATTGCATTACCAATTTTAACACAGATATGCAGTTTTGGGATAACTGTGTAAATGCTACACACACAGATTTTCAAAGCGCATTAATTTTTTTCCTATGAACTTCTTTAAATTTAAGTTTATTTTCTAATATGTTTTTTATATTAGACATGGGTAATAATATTCCACCACGACCATTTCCATTACTTTTAAATTTGCTTTATTTATCTTCCTCAGGGTTAATACTCATTGAGCATAAGTATCATCGATAGAGGTAAGTATCAATGATTATTAAATCACTAATAATTTTCATGCTATATTTTGCCATTCGATTTATACTCATTATGCAAAAATATGCTTTCAGAAAGAGTTATATTTCAGCCAACTTTCAAGATAAAATTATCCATAGCAGCTTTTCTAAAATATAAATGTCTAGCCATGCATAATTTTGAAACATAATAACTTACATTACATTTGTTTGTATTATCTTCTATATATTGTTGCATGAATTAGTACATATTTTCAAAAGGTATCATGCTATTTACAAAATTTTAAATCTATTTTAGTCCTTTAAAATGAAGGAATAAAATATTTGAAATATTCAATTTTCAAAATTTGAGTCATATCCAGTTTGATGTACAAAAATAGTTCTGATATTTTGATTTATATTAATACTTTTGATACAAATCAATGTAAATAATATGATTTATTTGATATTTATGCTTAGTTTATTAAAAAAAATTTCTGAAACCTAATGCTTATTATCTTTCTATTATAGATAGAAACAGACGCAATGCAGATATAATGAAGTGTTTTGCCCTTGAGTAATGTTTCCCTTTGAATAACCCTGTAAAATGTTTGCAATACTTATGAGTTTAATAATAATTATAACAATAATATATATATATACTTGTATAATATATGTATATATAACTTATACATATGTATAGTTGTAATATATATATATGTGTGTGTGTAAACACCTGTGGGAAAAGTCGTTCAAAATTGTGTAAGATAAAAGATGATATTTTTCGTCTCTAATATTGTATTAGTAGCTCTTAAATAGCTTTTGAATCTTTTTTTAAATGTAGAAACCCTTATAACTATATTTATTATAAAATATTTCATCAAATATGTTAATTATTTAAAAATATGTTCCAGTTCATTATTGCTTTAATATTTGTATCAGCTCTGTTCTTGGAAAGAAACAGTTCCAAATATGTAATTGCACAGATGAATTTTCAAGATTCTATACCGGTTTATTTCTTTAACTATTAAAGAATATTCAATAAATTTTTAATATAATTTTTAAAAAATCAGTTGCTCTTACTTAGGGCACATTGGTGAATTTCCATTGTGCAAAGCTACATCTTATTTTTGCACTGCATTCTACTCTAGCAGTAGTGACTACCCATATTTCAGGTTACAGTAGACTATCATAACTAATTTATTTTCTTTTTAATCAACCTACTTGAAAACTTAGTATGTTAATAGTAATATATTTATGTAAAAATGGTTACAATTTTAAGGTAAAGTTTAATTATTTTAAAAATTATTATTTATCAGTTTGTCGACGCGGACCAATAACACAAACAAAAAACGTAGACAGTAACATTTGTTTTTAAACTTATTTTAATAATTATAATGCCAGCAGCAACGTGCGGCCATCACTCGCAAATAGTTCTCCTTCTTAAACTAAACTACAAAAAGTGTTGCCACAAAAATGCAACTAAATTATACTACAAAAATAAAACATAGTACACGGAGCATAAAACATAACAGTACAAAATGTAACACATTGAGTTCGAGGATAAACAACAAAACAAAGTACTAAACATTAATAAATGATTCAAACACAGTTGTTTGAAAAGTAGTTTTATTGAAAACCATTCCATGCGTATTACTTTCACATATAATATGGTTATTATTATTTTATGATTTATTTATCAGACCTTAGAACAAAGTTATTGTCACAAGCACTTGCGAAAAATGTAATAAGAACAAAATAATAATATTTAAAATATTTATTTTTTCCGAACAAAATACTTGTTGCCAGTTCTTTTATGTCAGAATAGACACATTTTTCGTCTTCAAAAAATATTAGTTTTAACCTTTAATTTGACAACATGTTTTTTCAAATATTTTTTAATTTCTGTTATTTTCCTATGTCTGTATAGACATTAGGATCTCTGTAAAATAAACAAAAAAAATATATTATTTTCCATTTTTGAGATAATGTCCGCTGTGGCGAACACTGACAGTTATGTTATATAGTAGTTATAAATATACATGTCCGGTGTAGCGGCCAGACTTAGCCAAATTAAGGGTTAATAAACTTGTACTTTGTACTTTACAAAGTATACAGTCAATAAATTTCGAAGTTCTATAACAGTTAGAAGTGCACCTAACCTAAAATATTCATAAATTTCAAAAATGTTTGATTAAAAATATCTAAAATAGATATTAGTAATAACTGGTAAGTATGTTGTGGTAGTAATTATATTCATTGTAAAGTAATGCTATTAAAATACCCTTTATGTGTATCAAATATTAATTTTATTTCGTTATTAAATGAGATTGAAATGTCAAATTTTTAGCCAAATTCTGCCCAACTGGAAGATTACTGTCTCCTTAAGAAACCCAAAATGAAAGTAACTTTTCCAAATCTGTTACAGAAATGAATTTTCTTCAAAGTAAACATACCAACTTCTGTTTGTTTTACTTTTGACAAACTATCAAAATAGCTCCTCCTCGATATTCAGGAAAGTTGTTGATCCTGAATTTCAGTCAGCACTGCTTCTTGACACTCTTACCCACTCTTCTTTAACGTAAAAAACCAGTTTTTATAAATTTTACTGTGGAATTTTCTATATGATTTGACACTAATGTAATGACATTGTTGCAAATTACATTGTTTCAAAATCCCAATTTTGTTATTATATGTTTTTTGTCTATTTATTGCCCTTGAGAGTGCTGCTAGGGATATGGGCTTAGCAGTAAACGAGGAAAAAACTAAGATTCTGGTGGTGAGTCCTAGAATACATGATGTACAATCGCTTAATATTGGGAACTATATTTTTGAGGGAGTCATCTAGTTTAAATACTTGGGCACACTTATTACCAGTAGAAATGAGATAAAGACTGAAATTAGAAACCGAATTTTGATGACAAATAGGTGCTATTTTGGTTTAAAGAGCCAAATAAAATCTAAACTCCTCTGCATCAATACAAAAATAAACCTATACACAAAACTCTTATAAGACCGGTCATTTTATATGGCAGTGAGACATGGGCAATTAACAAAACAGAAGAAAATAGGCTACTCATTTTTGAAAGAAAAATCCTTCGGTCAATATTTGGAGCAGTAATGGAAAATAATACATGGAGAGGTTTATATAACCATGAATTAAATACTAAATACAGACAACCTAACATCTTGAGAGTTATTAAATCCAACAGAATTAGATGGCTGGGACATGTTTTCAGGCGAGTAGATTTGGACCCAATTAAAAAATTAACTTTCTCAAAGATTGAGGGTACAAGAAGAAGAGGTAGACCAGCAACAAGGTGGTTGGATTGTGTGGAGAAAGATTTGGAGATCTTGGGTATTAATAGATGGAGAAACCTTGCAAAAAGTCGTGCCGTTTGGAGGAAGCAGACGGAGAACGTCTTGGCCTGTACCAGGCTGTAGCGCTGCTGAAGATGTTTTTTGTCTAAACTGCCGACGGATGAAGGCAAATCTGAGTAATTCCAGTGCAAATATATATCTGGATTGATTTGCAAAACCTTACCCATTAAATCTCGATTTATTCACAAAATATGAATCGAGCTAAATATTTAGAACACTAACCTCTTTAATGTAGTGTGGGTTACAGGTGGGTTAAGTAAAGGATTGCAAAGGTTTCATTGACTACTTTAGGTAAAAAGACATTGTAATTGGAAAAACAGGTAATTATTTCTTGCCTTCTCTCGCTTATTAAAAAACAACTAAAAATACGACTTTTAACATGGCAACAGCTCTGAGAAAGGTGGAGCTACTCATAAAATATTTTCAGAGGTTGATAAAATATCAAAATAAATAACAAAGTTCTAATTTATTTTGTCTCTGGGCATGGACATTTTCCTCAGTACCTTAAAAAATTTGAAAAAAATCAATAGCACTGTTTATCCTTCTGGTCTATTTGGTCATCCTCTTCACTTCTTACAGTCCTCTTGCTTCTTTTCTGATAAACTATCATTAATGTATTGCCAAATCTTTAAAAATATAATAGAACAGATCATAATAAATTTTTAATTAATGTTCTTAAAATATCCATAATCATTTAAATAATCACTGCTTTTTTATATTTTTCCTTTGCTAATAGTTTTTTAGTTTTGGCTTTCTGTAATTTGTGCATAAGAATCTAGCTTTAGTGATAGTAAAGTAAAATAAATAATATTTGTGTGTGTGTTTGCTGCTACAAGTCTGCGAGCTTTTAAACGGGATCTCTATCTTGAATACATCTTTCTGCTACAATGTCTTGTTACATACCATTTATTTAAATGAATGGGATTTCTCCGCCTACTTCAGCTTAGCCAGAAACAAATATTGAAGCTTGGTCGGAGGTGTGAGTATTTTGATTTGTTTGTCTTAAATCAAACTTTGCACTCTGGTTTTTAACTCTCTGTAGAAATGCTGTGCAAAGAACTTAAACATGGCAACAGCTCTGAGAAATGGGGAACTAATCATGAAATATTTTCAGAGGTAGATAAAAATATCAAAATAAATGATAAAGTTTTAATTTATTTTGTCTCTAGGCATGGACATTTTCCTCAGTACCTTAAAAAATTTGAAAAAAATCAATAGCACTGTTTACCCTTCTAGTTTATTTGGTCATCCTCTTCACTTCTTATAGTCCTCTTGCTTCTTTTCTGATCAACTATTATCAATGTATTGTAGAATCTTTAAAAAATATAATAGAACTAATCATAATGGGTTTTTAATTAATATTCTTAAAACATCTATAATCATTTAGATGGTCACAACTTTTTTATATTATTTCTTTGATAATTGTTTTTTAGTTTTGCCTTTTTTGTAATTTATGCATAAGAATCAAGCTTTAGTGATAATAAAGTAAAATTAGTACTACTTGTGTGTGTTTATTGCTACAAGTCTGCGAATTTTTAAACGGGATCTTTATCTTGAATACATCTTTCCAATGTCTTGTTACATACCATTTATTTAAATGAATGGGATTTCTCCGCCTACTTCAGCTTAGCCAGAAACAAATATTGAAGCTTGGGAGGAGGTGTGAGTATTTTGATTTGTTTATCTTAAATCAAACTCTACACTCTGGTTTTTAAGTCTCTGTAGAAATGCTGTGCAAAGAAGCCCGTAATTGCAAACACAAGAGATTTTTGAACAGAACAACGCTATTCAAGCGAGTAGTGACTGAATCGAATTAGGGTGCTCTGAGATCCAGTTTATTGAAATGCAAACTTACTCAGCAAGACAATACACCAGAGAAAGGATAATTGGATAATGCATAATTTGCTGATTTAAATCAACATTGATCGTAGCATTATTTCGTTGCATTTTATTTACCTCATTAGATAAATGTAATAGAGCAAATCATAAATTTTCAAAATTAACCATAAATAAAACCATAATAACTATGTCCACTTTATAACTACAAAATGTAGTTCTTGTAAAAAATATCATTGTAGAAACAGACAGCTCCATTTGTTTCTAACGTTCTGTTATGAGTTTCTTAACAATTTCTGGGTGTTATTGATTTTTAGACAATATTAAATTGAAATTCAAAATCATAAATATTTTCTACTAAATAAAATTTAATTCTTTCATGTCGGACCATATGGCATCTTAATAAAATTTCAAATAAAATGCAGTTTAATATTTCATAATTAATTACTACATATTTTTTATAAAAATTTCCAAATCAATTTCAAGCCTAATAAATACGTTGTTTTCGGAATTTACTTCTATTCTATCTTCCATTCACTTCTGTTCTAAAAAATTAGAAAAAAGTATGTTTATGTGAATTAGACGGATTGTGAATTCAGTCATCTATTTTGTGTATACATTAAAGACAAAAACTCTACTGTTTAAATTATCTTGCTCTGAGATACTATGATATTCTACTGAATGTAACTGTTCTGTTCTTTAAACATCTACAGAAAAAATTCTGTATGATTTTAATGTATAGCTTTACTGTTTATACAGTAACGGCAAAAACGCTACTTATTTACGTTATCTTACTCTGAGATATAATGGTATTCTACTGAGTATAACTGCTCTCTACAGAAAAAATTCTGTATGATTTTAATGTATAGCTTTACTGTTTATACAGTAACGGCAAAAACTCTACTTATTTACATTATCTTACTCTGAGATATAATGGTATTCTACTGAGTATAACTGCTCTCTACAGAAAAAATTCTGTATGATTTTAATGTATAGCTTTACTGTTTATACAGTAACGGCAAAAACTCTACTTATTTACATTATCTTACTCTGAGATATAATGGTATTCTACTGAGTATAACTGCTCTGCTCTTTAAACATGCATCGAAAAATTTCTGTATGATTTTAATGTATAATTTTACTGTGTGTAAAGCATAATTTCTAGTTTTAAACCTTGCCTATATTGTGTTACACGGATTTATGCATTTAAGAACGAAACATGTCTGAAATTTCCCTCATTAAGGTTGATTTCCCCCAAGAACAGTTAATTAAAAAAGTTATAGGATATTTATGGTTTCTTGGATTTATTTTTTATTTTTGGTAAAAATAGATACAACTCCTATAAGTAATCTAACAAGTTTTCATCTATGTGCTGTTATTTTTAATTTCGTGATTAGGATCCACATTTTGTGATTTTTCAAACCTCAAACGTAAATTTACTTTTTTGCTAGGGTACATCTAGTTAAATATAGACGAATAATTATATCCATAATTATACTTTTGGTTTCATAGTTCTATGTTAACATGTTACAACTAATAAATCTATTAAGTCAACACTTTTGTTTAAATGGTCAGGTATCTTTGAAAATCGTAAGTATTTTGATTTTTTTAGATTACAGAATGGTATGTTAGAAACATTTTAACCCCTTCCGGTAAAATGACGAGTCTACCTCGTCATTAGTTTTTCATTCCATACCGCACAATGACGAGCTACACTCGTCATGCGATTAAAGTTACTGTTAAATATGATAATTAATTTAGTTTAAAATTTCTAGTGTACTGAATTTGGCAACACTTTTATAACTTGTGAAAATCACAAGTCACTATTGTATATTGTTTACTTAGAATTTCTTGGTACAAGTCATTGCCAAATTAATGAGTCAGAATAAAAGAAAACCTACTAAGAAATGCCGCGTGTGTTACAAGAATCAAATTAAAAGTGAGACAACTTGGCGGTGTAAACAATTAAGAATTCCTTTGCACTTTGTTTTGAAAAGTACCACTAGCTTGAAGACTATTATCTGTATACCTTATTAATGTTTTGCTTTGATATTTTCTTAATTTTACTGTTTCTGATATTATTTAACACTATGTAAAAAGTGGATTTTAATTAAGAATATGTAAGAATTGTAAAATGAAACAAGTTTTTTAAATAAAAATTAAATGGTTATTTCATGCACATCTTTTCATTACTAAATCATACCGGAAGGGGGTTAAAGCAAGCCCCATTAAAAAATTCACATTAGAATTTAAGTTAAGATGAAATGAGTTAACTAAAAGTGATGAAGAAATTTGATTGTTAGTTTATTTGAATG
Source organism: Pardosa pseudoannulata (assembly GCA_032207245.1). Lineage (NCBI taxonomy): Eukaryota > Metazoa > Arthropoda > Arachnida > Araneae > Lycosidae > Pardosa > Pardosa pseudoannulata. The sequence goes on along the minus strand of CM063503.1, from coordinate 94,341,412 downwards.
AAAATAAAGGTAATTCCATCATCAATATTTTTTCAGAATACGAGGAAAGCATATAAAATTAAAAGAGTATTTTACAAAGCAGAAATCTAAAGTTTCTTATGCAGGAATGTTAGACCTTTTGCGAAGAATGTGTTCTCTAATTTCTTTTTGTACTACATTACTTTTCAAAGTAAATAAGGAAGTTTATTATATGAAATTTAAATATTAAACATCAAATTAAACAAGCTAAAGAATGGATTAACTAGCAAGGAATATAATACTTGTAGTTCTACCAACATTTGTGTTATATAAATTTACTTATTGACAAGTGCTGTTTCATGTTTTATACATATTATTTATTTTCTGCTCATATATTGTTCAAAATATATTTATAAATAATTAGGAAAGGGAAATTATACTAAAACATATGACTTTCCTGAAATATTTTGAAATATTTCTTTTGAAGACGTTATTATATTTAAATTGAGCATTCTGAAAACCGTAATTTTGTAGCTTGCGTGCACGATTTCTCCCTTACGGTTTAATACAATTTCCTAAAAATTACAGCACACGTATAAAGTATTTAAGCAATTCAAATGACAACCTATTATACTTCCACTGACAATATTTAAAAAATTCTAAATAATTATATCTAGAAAAAATTACTCAGTTTTATGATGTTTTAAATATCTTTTTTAAGGACAAAACACAACGTAAAAGTTCTTCATTAAAAGTTCATTTTAAGTTCTTCAAAGTTAAGTTCTTCATTTTCAGTGCAAATTAGTATTCAATGTATAACATTTCAGGTTAAAATAATACGTTTAGTGGACGTATGCTGCACGCAAGAGCCACTCTGAAATATTTTATCAACAAAAAGTAAGATGTTGGATTTTAATATAAATTTAAGTATTTTAAACGTACGTTCAAAACTTTCTTAAAAGAATAAGAAATAAATAATAGAAACTTAGATTAAAATTAGGTTTTTTGTACCGATTTCAATGAGCAATGGGGGGATATTTTAAGCATGAACATTCTTATTTAGATTCTATATATATTCTTTCTTGTAAGTAATTTTAGATGAGGAATTCATAGATATCTCAACAAATGAAAAATTGGAAATAAAGTTCAAACGTGAATACCAGTTCAAACATGTATTCAGAAACTGACAGTGTACCTTGAATTATGAAGTAGCTGCAGAAAAATTGAAATGAAAAATAAATTAAATAATAAATAATAATAAAATAAAATCGAAAAATAAATTAAATAATAAATAATAATAAAATAAAATCGAAAAATATATTAAACAATTAATACTAATAAAATAAAATCGAAAAATATATTAAACAATTAATAATAACAAAATTAAGTAAAAAATAAATCAAATAATTAGTAATAATAAAATAAAATAGAAAAAAATTAAATAATAAATAATAATAGTAAATACTAATTAAATTATAGAAAAAGATTTTTTTTAAATATACATAGCAAAAATCAAGCTTATAAACCTTATATTTAAAGAAGATCCTATGTTTATAAACAGACACCTTTTTCCACATTTTCGTCGTTCAAAGGTCTCCTTAAATTATATCCTACAATTACACTCTGCCCATTATTGAGGGGGATTTACACTGAAGAGCCAAAACATTATGACCACCCCTACATTTTGCAATGAACTCGCGTGGATGACGTGGAAGGCACGTGATCAGGTGGAAGTGGTATTTAACTGCTGCTGGTGAGTCTGAAGAACCATTTTTTCATTTACTTCTGTGTGTGACGGAAAAGACTGCGGATCTAAGTGATTTTGATAGAGGACAGATTGTAATGGCTCGAAGGCTCGGAACAAGTATTTCTGAAACTGCAGGACTCATGGGTTGTTCGCGATCTACAGTTGTTAGTACTTATGCAGAAACAACTGTACATTGAGGGAGCAATTGTTAGAACAGCTGCTTCCTCAATGTACAGTAGTTCATACACAGGATGGTGGTGGTAGTATTATGCTTTGGGGGACGTTCTCTTGGGCGTCTCTGGGACCCGTGGTTGTGGTAGAGCAGACCATGAATGCTACAGGGTATCTGAACATCATTGCGGACCAATTGCAGCCTTACATGGCCTCTGTTTTTCCAGATGGAAATGGAATGTTCCAACAGGACAACACCCCTTGTTATAAGGCTAAAATTGTGTTGGACTGGTTCCAGGAACATGAGGCTGAATTCCAGTTAATGTCCTGGCCGCCTAACTCACCGGATCTTAATCCGATAGAACACATTTGGGATGTCATGGAATGGCAGCTCAGAGTTCAGAGACCACCAATTCGCAATATCTCGGATTTGCGTAACCCTTGCTTAAACATTTGGTACAATCTGTCTCCGGCCATCTACCCAGGACTAGTGACATCCATGCCAAGGCGGGTTGAAGCTGTGTTGAGTGCCAAAGGTGGGCCAACGTGTTATTGATAGGTTGTCATAATGTTTTGGCTCTTGAGTGTATAATTTAAAACTAAAACAAGAAGTATTTATTTTGGATATTTTATAATTTATTTATTCTTAAGAGTTCATAGTAACTTATGTTTAAGATATTCATTAATATATGTTCCGCAGAAATCATTCTGGCATTAATGGATTGAATGCAAAGTTTATTATCTTTACTATGTATCACTAAAATCTTTAAACCGATGCAAGAAGTTTTAAAAACTGAATTCTTGTACTTCCTACGTGTGTTTAATCCTATTAAGAGCGAAATTCTTTACACTTCATCTTTCTAAATTACATTATAAAAGCTACAAATAAATTTTTATCGTTTCAAAGCAGTTTGTAATGTGATTATCTTCTACAACAAACCAGTTTAAACCAAATTCAAAATTAAAAAACAAAACCATTCAATTTATTAAAAACATGCTTAAGGAAACAATTATTGTAACACTTTGCTAAAGTTTAAAAGCAGTTTTTTTTAAACGTCCCTCAGAGACTTCAATATACGTGGTCTGCGCTTTGCTCAGTTAACAGTCTGGCTTTGCAGAGAAGAGTACTAATAACCAAAAATAGTTTTTAGTTTTAAATAGCCTAATACAAGAGTCAATGTATTCATTGTCTCACACCATTAAAAGCAAGCAACAACTTTAAAACTGCTCACTTACTGTTTTTAATTTCTTAAATAAGATTATTTCATATGTTAAATGCTGGATATAAGAGTGTCTTTAAAGGCTGTTAGCCAGAGTCGGGGCTCGTATATGTGTACAGCGTGCATGCACTCATTGAAATATTCTTAACCCCTTCCGGTATGATTTAATAATGAAAAACTGCGCATGAAATAACCATTTAATTTTTATTTAAAAAACTTGTTTCCTTTTACAATTCTTACATATTCTTAATTAAAATCCACTTTTTACATAGTGTTAAATAATATCAGAAACAGTAAAATTAAGAAAATATCAAAGCAAAACATTAATAAGGTATACAGATAATAGTCTTCAAGCTAGTGGTACTTTTCAAAACAAAGTGCAAAGGAATTCTTAATTGTTTACACCGCCAAGTAGTCTCACTTTTAATTTGATTCTTGTAACACGCACGGCATTTCTTAGTAGGTTTTCTTTTATTCTGACTCATTAATTTGGCAATGACTTGTACCAAGAAATTCTAAGTAAACAATATGCAATAGTGACTTGTGATTTTCACAAGTGATAAAAGTGTTGCCAAATTCAGTACACTAGAAATTTTAAACTAAATTAATTATCATATTTAACAGTAACTTTAATCGCATGACGAGTGTAGCTCGTCATTGTGCGGTATGGAATGAAAAACTAATGACGAGCTAGACTCGTCATTTTACCGAAAGGGGTTCATAAAGCTCTTTTATCTGAAAAAGAAAAAACTTTACTAAAAACATTTTGTAAACCAAACTGTGTCTGTCTGCCTAGCATTTTTTTTTATTTCTGTCTGCTTTTTCTTTAAATAGTATTATTAACAACTTAAACGAAACCACGCAAATATTTAGAATTATTAGGTATTATTGATAAACTGACAAATAAGAAAGCAAAAAAAATGTAGTGTATGGGTGCATTTATTTTTTTACTAGGATATCCTTAAATAAACTTCCGACAAATAAATTTAAATAAATAAATATATGATACAGATAATTTTTAAACATTTTGATCTTTAGTCAATTATATGGGGCAGTCATATAAACAAACTAGTAGGCTTCTGTGCTTAAGTTATGAATCTAATAGGAATACGTATTGGTAGGTGACGGAAAAACAGGGGTAGTAGGTGGTCAAATACTATCTTGCACACTGGCGGCTAACAGTCTGGCCCTGTTGTTGGCAGTTCATGGTTAATTTCAAGAGAGGTTCACAAAACTAATTTCGAACATTGAACAGACTGATACGACGTAGCTTACAATTTAAGATATTTGCGTTTTCACAAGTTGCAGAAAAATAATGCTACTTAAAAGATAAGTTCTCATAGGGAAAAAATTGCAACGTTTTATTTTTTACCATAGAATGTAATAACACTTTAATATTGTTTGCGGCATATTTTTAAGCGTTTATTAAAATATAGTCAAGTACAATTTCAGTAAATTACATCCTCTAGTCTTTTTTTTCTTTTTTTAACCACACAAATTAATAACTTTTGTTGACTTTAGGTATGACATCTGTCATTTTTTCTCAATTGATAACAATGCTAGAGCACTTAGTCTGTCCTTGCTCATAGTGTTTTTTAAAAATACCGTAACTCGTTTTTGAGTTGAGAAGCATTCTCTCAACAGAGGTCATTTGAATAGTAACAGTAATTAGCAACGGTTGTATATCTATCTACGTTAAGTTGACTCCGTACTCTGTTGTTCTTTGCAATAAATTGTAGAAGATTAATTTTGATGGCAAATAGATGCTATTTTGGTTTAAAGAGCCAAATAAAATCTAAACTCCTCTGCATCAATACAAAAATAAACCTATACAAAACCCTTATAAGACCGATCATTTTATATGGCAGTAAGACATGGGCAATTAACAAAACAGAATACAATAGGCTACTCATTTTTGAAAGAAAAATCCTTCAATATTTGGAGCAGTAAAGGAAAATAATACATGGAGAGGTTTATATAACCATGAATTAAAATTCTAAATACAGACAACCTAACATCTTGAGAGTTATCAAATCCAACAGAATTAGATGGCTGGGACATGTTTTCAGACCAGCAGATTTGGACCCAGTTAAAAAATTAACTTTTATAAAGATTGAGGGTACAAGAAGAAGAGGTAGACCAGCAACAAGGTGGTTGGATTGTGTGGAGAAAGAACGACGTAGCTTACAATTTAAAATGTTTGCGTTTTCACAAGTTGCAGAAAAATAATGCTACTTAAAAGATAACAAGTTCTCATAGGGAAAAATTTGAAACATTTTATTTTTTACCGTGGAATGTAATAACACCTTAATATTGTTTGCGGCATATCTTTAATCGTTTATTAAAATATAGTCAAGTACAGTATCAGTAAATTACATCCTCTAGTCTTTTTTTCTTTTTTTAACCACACAAATTAATAACTTTAGTTGACTTTAAGTATGACATCTGTCATTTTTTTCAGTTGATAACAATGCTAGAGCACTTAGTCTGTCCTTGCTCATAGTGTTTTTTAAAAATACCGTAACTCGTTTTTGAGTTGAGAAGCATTCTCTCAAGTTCAACAGAGGTCATTTGAATAGTAACAGTGATTAACAACTGTTATATATCTATCTCCCTTAAGTTGACTCCGTAGTCTGTTTTTTTTGTCAATAAATTGTAAAAGATTAATGGCATCCGTTTTTTTAAGCATTTCAGTGTTTCGTCCCAAAGAAACTGTTGAAAAATGTAATTGTTTTAGTTCCGAAACACTGTTTTTATTATGTGCCATCTTAACTGCTCGTAAATAAATACATAACGAAAAATAATATCAATAAAAATCTAATAAAAACATTTAAAAGAGACTTAAATAATCGAATGTAATAAACCAAGGGAGTATTTGGATGAGATAACTGCAAACAATGCAAGCTCGTTCTCATAGAATTTATGCAAACTGAATGATATGAGCGAGGTCTCTCCTGTACCGCTCCTGTTCACTTCTATTCCGATGAAATTCCTTTTATAGAATGTTTCTTCGATGGCACGTACGATCAAGGAAAGCACCAAGTGTTCTCTTCTGTAGTAGCCGTAAATTTTCGTATTTAAAAAGAGGAAGGAGGGAGAAACTGCCAAAAATCTAGAAGTGTATTTATATTATTTTATTCGTTAATATATTTGACTAGCAAAAAGCCCTACATATGACGAGATTAGTAAAATTTTTAATTTTCTAGAATTGTAAAGTACCAGGTAAACAAGGGTAAAAAAGGGTTTGTTTTTTGGCTGAGAATTATCTGGTACATGCTCAATAATTTGATTATCCTCATACTCCTATAGTCTCCCGATAATGTGAATACAGTTTAGAATCACGTTGAATTCATTTATTCAAACCGTGTTATTATGTATTGTATTCGTACCCCGACCCGGCCGAAGCCATACGAAAAACTGACGTCCGATCGCCACGACGGTAACCATCACACCACAAGGTGTTGCTGGCCTACAAGAGTTCCGTCATGGTTCGAGAATAATGTTGACGACCCCAGTAAGGAACAATACTACAAAGTAAGTTCGTGACTACCAGGGAAGTCTGAAGAGAAGGATCACTGAGGAAACCCCGGGTTCGTGAAACCCTAGTATACCTGAAGGAGGTATACCTCTTGAGGTTGCAGACGGCTATCATTGGCCTAGGAGGGACACTCCTAGTTACCAGGGGGCGCCACGAGGAGGCTGATAGCTGTCCTAGGTGAGGTACCGTAGTACAAAACCCTGAGGCTCATCCCCAGAGCTGCGCCGTAGCACTACTGAGGAGAATCACTGTGTTGTTATGTATAAAAAACAAACACACAAACGAACAAGCTTCTTAATTTCCAAAGATACATAACTTAAACGCTAGATATTTATTAGTCCCTGAAATAGACTCCTAGATTTTTATGAAAAGAATTTGTTTTTAATACCGCTGACAAAATTTTCATTGCAACAAAAAATAATCGATGATTAAATTTTAAATTATCACATATGTACCTAATCTATTATTTAAGCCATATATAGAAGAGAATTATTTACGTAATGTCTAAGTTTAGCAATAACACAGGCGATATTTAAATAATTTAAAATAAGAAATGTTTAAACGAGAGGAATGACGTCATAATGCTAAAAAAGTTATTTTTACCTATTTATTATGTAATAAATTGATAAATTTAACCACCTGCTTTTAACAGGGGAAAATTGGGCTTGAAATAATGGCATTAAACACTCGAAAATTGGGGAAGGGATGGATTTCGAACGTTTTAAAGACTTGCTTTGAATTTTACTAACCCTAACTGATCAAGAATCCAATATGGATGCCCTTATCCCTTCCAGGTCCAACCGCTTCATAAATTCGAGAACAGACAAACAGATAACTTAGGCTATCCCCTATATAATAATAGCCTAAGTTATCTGCCCGTTTGTCTTCGAATTTATGAAGCGGTTGTCCCTGGAACGGATACAGGCATCCACATTGAATTCTTGGTGAGTTAGGGTTAGCAACGTTCGAAATCCCCCCTTTCCCCCTTTTTTAGCATTTAATGCTATTATTTCAAGCCTTATTTTCCCCGTTTAAGAGCAGGCGATTAAATTTATCAATTTATCACATAATAAATAAGTAAAAAATAACCTTTTTTTCTAGCATTATGAGGCCATTCCTTTAATCATTTCATTTAATCATTTCTTATTTTAAATTATTTAAATATCGTCTGCATTATTTTCATATGTTTTATTACTGAACTTAGATATTACGTAAATAATTTTCTTTTATATTTGGCTTAAATAATAGATTAGGTACATATGTGATAATTTTAAATTGAATCATCGATTATTTTTTGTTGCAAGGAAAATTGTATTACCAGTATCAACAACAAATTCTATCTACCTGCAGGGTGTAGTGGAAATTATAGTTTCATTCCTTTACTTCTATTAATTACCGTGGCAAAAAAAAATTGGGAAGAACTTAACGATAATTTCGACGTAGCTAAGAAAACTTTGAATTATCTTTCTAAATGAACTCAACGTGATTCTAAACTGCATTCACAGTATTGGGAGACTTTAGAGGAGTATGAAGATAAACAAATTATTGAGCGTGTACCAGATAATTCTCAACCGGAAAACAAACCATATTTTTACCTGCGTCATATGGGGCTTTACTATTCTAGAAAATTAAAAATTTTACTGATCCCGTCATACGACGGGCTATATGCTAGTTATTATATAGGGGATTATTCATTTTTTTTTCGTTGGGGGTGCCCACGTACATGTTAAAAAATACAAGAACCATCACTGCTGTTAGTATAGATGTATTTAGATTCAATGAGCCTAACAAGGTAACAAGGTAAATGTTGTTACTGCAATACTAATACTGGGCTGTAAGCATAGATTCATTTTATGTTCAGCAGTTTCTTAAAAAAAAATCAATCACATTTTAAAATCTCCAAACAAATGTTCATTATATTAGGAAAAATACAATAAAATTGTTTCAGATACTTAAATTCATGTTTGCATGCAAATATACCATTTATATTTTCTACCTATATCATTTCAAAGATTTCAAAGATTACAGTACAGGCTACAATATCTCGTTTGAACAATTAAGACTTACTTATAAACAGTTATAATGACTACAAATTAAAACAAACAGTCTAAGTCGAAATATCTTCAAGTTGTATAATTTATGACATAAAAGAAAAAGAATTGTTTCAGATACTTAAATTCAATGTTTGCATGCAAATATACCATTTATATTTTCTACCTATATCATTTAAAGATTTCGAAGATTACAGTACAGGCTACAATATCTCGTTTGAGCAATTAAGACTTACTTATAAACAGTTATAATGACTACAAATTAAAACAAACAGTCTAAGTCGAAATATCTTCAAGTTGTATAATTTATGACATAAAAGAAAAAGAGTTGTTTCAGATACTTAAATTCATGTTTGCATGCAAATATACCATTTATATTTTCTACTTATATCATTTCAAAGATTTCGAAGATTACACTACAGGCTACAATATCTCGTTTGAGCAATTAAGACTTACTTATAAACAGTTATAATGACTACAAATTAAAACAAACAGTCTAAGTCGAAATATCTTCAAGTTGCATAATTTATGACATAAAAGGAGAATATTAAAAATTATTCAATATAAAATATAGTAAACGTTTATCATTTACCACGAAATTTAGTTCTCAAAGTTTTCATCTCAGAAGTATTATTTGTGCAACCATATCTGTAACTAATAAATTTTATAAATTTAGGATTACGATATTTCTGTCTAACAAATAGAGATTTCTTTTATTTTTTTCATTAATAACTGAATGGTTTCATTTATGTAATACTACGGTCAGCAACTGAATGAAATAATTAGAAATACTTCAAATGATCTTTGCCTTCTCCAATTCTACCATTTCCAGAGCTGCAAAAATTACCATATCTTCAAGATTATATTTTAAGGATCATTAGTCTCAAAAACTTGATTTTGGAATTTCCTAATTATCTCAACAGCTAACCAATCAACACCAGTAGAAATTATTCTAAATAGTCCTGTTGGAAAATTTAATTGCATCTATAAGCTTCTTAATATAAACCTGCGATGGGTACATTATGGACTTTACTCTTATTAAAATATTACTCTCGATTACAAATCTGTTGATTTATATTTTCCCTTTCGATAAATAAAAATTAGCATCCTACTTTTCATAAAGTTTTTAGTTTATTCCTAGTTATTTATTATTTTGCTTTTTTGATACCTTTATACTTCATTGCAGGTTTATCAGGTTCAAGCATTGTTAAAAAAAAGTCTTTAATCGGCACACTCAGTCTTTCATTTCTTTTTCTTAGTAAATTTGTCACAATACTGGAACAACGTTCAACCAAATAAGACGGAACTGCATTTCAGTTTTTCTGCAGTTACTCTAATTCAAGGTAACAAGAGTTCTGAATACAGAACTCTTGTTCTCCACTTTTGAATTTTATTTCCAATTTTTCATTTGTTGTGAAATCTATGAATTTATCATTTAAAATTACATTTAAGAAATCATACAAAACATAAATAGGAATGTTCATGTTTAGAATATCACCGTATTGCTCATTGAAATCAGTATAGAGAACTTCCTAATATTCAAAGTTCGTGAATATATTTTCAGTTGTTGACTGACTTTATTAAGTATTTTATACAAGTATGTTTACAAGTGGTGTCATTTTCATATGTAATCAAGTCGGCAATCTGTCTCTTTTAAGGAGCTACAGTTCTTAATCAAACTGAGTAAGCAATTAGATGCCAACAAAATAGATGCAAATAGATTCCAACTAGTAAATAGATAAATAGAATATTCCAATGAACTTTTGTATTAAGTAGCAAATAACTGAAATTCCTATTGTTTACACCACAAAGTTGGCTAAACCACCTGTCACTCAATGAATTCTATTTAAGCTTGTTGCTTGCTTTAATAACGTAACGGAGTAACTATGCAGATGTTCACCCATTCTTTGCAACTTAGTGCTGACGATAAACAACTTCGACAAAATTTCACAATTTCACTAAGTGCAAATAAAATTGTTTGTTTCAAATGTGGTATGAAACACTTGTATCGTTTGGCCAGCACTGGAACGCTACTAATAACAGTTGTCAAAATATTAAGAGCAGGGTTATGTTTCTCTTGGAAAAACATATCCACAGAACTAAATATGGATACTTCCTATGAGCTATACATTCCAAGTTTTTAGCTCTTAGCAAACTTTTTCTTCTTTAAGTATAGTACATATACAATTAGTTCTTCCTTGTTCAATAGAATCGACTCATTAACTAGAATTGGCCTAGCTTCAACTATTCATGTTGGATGAACAGTTGTCTATTCATCCAACTACTTTAACACATCTTCTTTGAATTGAATTATTATTTAATGAAATTTCCCTGATTATCCCTGGCGCTGGTTCATGAAGCCTAGTATTTATTACTTTCTTTTCTGCAAACATGATTAATTCATCTTCAATTATGTATGGTTTCCTCACATTATATTAACAATGAAATATTATAAGAAGCTCCTCATCAGTCCTCATCTTTTTTTAGTGAATGGAGCCGAAATATTTGAAATTGTTAGCTGTTTAAAATATTTTTCAAGTAATTCACAGTAGGAAAAATCTTTCATTTTGTCAACATGCGTTTTAATCAAGTGCTTTCGTAGGCCAGAAAGCTACATTTCTTCATTTGAAAATTTGGTAGATATAGTGCATAACCGGCAAAAATTTCCGTACAAGTGACAGATCTTTTTATGTTCTTACAATGTTCACTAAGAAAATAAAACCTTTCTGATTCAAAACAACTTTTATTGATCCCCCAAACGTCTTAAACAGAAATGATACAAGCAGAATTTCCATGTTTGTTGCAGAAAATAATGCAATTATTCATAACTTAAGAATGACATAAATCAAATGTCTGCATACACTAGTAAAAACGTTTCTGATTACTGGTTGTAACTAAAATTTAATACCTTGTAATCAGTGTGTTTTTAACCTGTCTGAGCGTATTTGGTATGGACCAACTATGGTTCAACTACCTTAGATGTATCTTCTGTGGTTATTTTTTTCCTTTCTCCTACCATGACAGGTTTGAGCATTTCAGTGGATCTTGTATCATGATTATCCCCTCGAGTAAACCCCACAAACTATTTAATGAGTTAAGATCTTGAAGATTGTTCTGATTTACGGAGATGATTTGAATCACGGAAGAGAAGCCATAGTCTTACATATGTGCATCGTGTACGTAGGGTCGTTATCTTGTGGCAAAAGAAATTCTTCCCTTACTTTAAACTTTTCGGGATTTGCCCTAAAATTTCTCTTGGGTGTGTTCAATTAATCAACTTTATCCATATTTGTGTCAGTAAATATCATATCACCTAGACCACTACTTCCATACACTCCCAAAATATAACACCTCCCCTCCTCCATGTTTTGCTGCCAATCAGAAAAACATATTCTTTATATCCGTATGGGATGATTTCTTTCAGACATATTTTCATTCTTTGATATTGGAATACTAAATTTATTTTCACTCAAAAATATTGCCTTTTTTCAAAAATGTGTTTTGTTAGCTCTCGTGAAGACTGGGGTGTTACTCCACTCTATTTTAGAAGAGTATAGTGAATATCGAGTGTAGGTTGGTTGGTTGGTTTGGAGCGCTACGGTCTACTTTTTGCAACACGAGGGCTAATGAGACCGGGACCTACTGCTTAAAGCCGATTCTGAACGGCTACGAGCATCCATGCCATAGTGGGATTCGAACCCACGAACTCTGGATACGAAGGTCAGCACCCTTACCAATCGGCCATCGTTCGGCGAATATCGAGTGTAAGAGGTGTAAATAAACAGGCTAGTTTGTGTTAGCAAGCATGCATTTTAATTACAGGTCTAAGCAGCCACAATACAGAACATACATCTTATACATAGTTATGTTACATCGCGCTTTCTGTCACTTCCGTTCTCTAGTCCGTCAGTCCGTTGCGGTTGCCGTCAAAGGTGACTGATACCACAAAGACCATTCTTTTAATTCTGTTCATTCGAGAGTTGAATAGATTCTTCAATGCATCTTGAGCATTAGTATTACTTTTTTTAGAATTGTGGCTAAAATTGTATATCTTTAATCTCCCAGCAAAAGTGTTGGCTATTTTTAAGTTAAACGGATTGCAAAACAATAATTCCGAGGCGAGAGAGCAGACAGCAGGCCAGTTCTTGATTTGGTCGTTAAAAATCCCAGTCTATTTTCAGTTCCTGGTCAGTATTTCAATCGATGAACGTGTTCTGTTAACAGTTCTCTGAAATGTAATATTTTTGTAAAAAATTCAACAGCACTATTCTAGTCTGTTTTCTAGATAGTTTCTTCTCACCTTTACTTACAAATTCAAAAGTCCTTTATATTTTCCAATCTTAAAAAGAAAGAGTTTGATCTTTAAAAAGGAAATTTACTATCAATGAAAACTAATTAAATTATAGCATAATTAAAACTGATTAACTTAACTACAGTCGAACTCGTTTATAACGAGCTCATATTTAACGAGAACTCGGATTTATCGAAGGGAAGCGAGAATATTTGGTTGGATCAATGTTAAGTCTATGGAGCAGAAGACGTTTTTAACGAGCAAGACCTGGTTTTAGCGAGCAATATTTTTCTGTCTTGCACTCTTTTTTCTCGTCTTTCTGTCTTATCTCTTTTTTTTTTCTCCCCGGTTTAATACTTTTGTAGGAAAAATTCCTTCAGCATTCCAATGTCAATGAATCTTTTCCTTTATTTTTCTTTCCGTTTATTGTTTCTTTCCTTTAAGACTGTAGCTTAACTAGAAACTTTTCGCTGGTTGGGGGGGAGTTAATTATCATTAAATTAAGAAAAGTATTTAATTAAATCACTTAACGTAATTAAATTAAGTATTAATTAAATTTTAAATAAACTCAATCATTTGATCTCCCAAGTCCCCCCCCTTCTGGCACGCCTGCCTATAGGACCCTTTTATTACGAGCACTTGGATTTAACGAGTAAATGTTACGGTCCCTTTGCCCTCGTTATAAACGAGTTCGACTGTAATACTATTTTAGATACCTATCATTTTCGTACATGAATATATGTTATTAAAAAACATTTAATTTCAGATGCTTGGAAATGGATTTCGAAATTTTTTAAAAATTAATTGGAAAGTTTATAAATATCCACTTATTTGGAATTTTTCATTTATCAGAAAATTAAGAATAGTTTCTCAGTGAAAATTTTTTTTTCCATCCAGAAATTGAAATATTTATTCAGTTAGAAATATTTCCAAAGTTGCTTTTAATCCGTTCCTATTTTTCTGTTTCTCAAGCTTTTAAGAAAATTTTATAAGCAAGTTATCTCAAAAATTTTATTTAAAAAAATTCCATTTATTAGATTTAATAATCACTAAAAATAGTTTTATAAAAATTATTTTTTAAATATTAACTCCTTACTCGTTGCATAATTTTTGACAAAATCATCGAATTTTTATTATGGATGGCTTTTAATATTTGTGAAATTCTGAATCGATTAAGATTAAAAACGTCATATTTTTCTTTGAATTTTACAGCTCTTTGAAGGTGAAAGACTGTTCTTTGATTTATCTAGAATTTTATTTTTAAAAAATGCACACCTTTAAAAAAGAACATTATCCCAGCCCCCCCCCCTTTTTTTTAATTTGATTCCCAAAGACTCGAAATTATGAAATGTTTTACTTGTTTCAATAATGTCTGATAATGACAGAGTACTTCCTGAAATAAAATAAATGCCTCATTTTAGCAAATAAAATCTCCTATTTATTGACAAGTTATCTTTTTACAAATTGTCAGCCGAGGTAAAATCTTCATTACCTTTTAGTTAACCCTCAAAATGTTCAACCCATCTTTCCAAAATTTGTAGGCATGCACAAAGAATATCACTTGATTAATTCCGACAAAAATTTATTCTGGATTTAAAGGCTCTTTGACAATATATGACCTCCTGATAGAATGTACGGCATTCATTAGTCTTCAAGTTTTCAACATTTTTAAATCTATATTCTTCAAAAGCTCTTTTCTTAGCCCAAAAAATCCTTTTTTCATCTCTTCTTGTTTCACAGTACTCTTCTGCCACATTTCTGGTACTGTATTGTAATATTATTTTACAGGCAGCAAGATTTTGCTCATTTGCGATTTGAACTTGACTAACACTAAGAAAATTGCTCCATCAAATTTGTCCGAAAAAGTGAAGGAACTTGGCACCAGGAGATGATCTTATACATGCGGAGATTTTAAAAATGGAGGACCAAAGGTAATGGTGTTTCTTCATGCAATCAAAATGTTTGGTCTACAAAGAAGATACCTTGTAATTGACTCATAAGCATCTAATTCCCGATTTACGAGAAAGAAAACTCTATGGTTTTTGAAAGCTGTAGAGGAATAAATTTACTATGTATTTGTTACAAAGTTTTCTCTAAATTACTGTACTTGTTTCTTTTAGAAATAATATTGTTGGTACAAATGAACGTGAGTTTTGTTCTGAAAAATCCACTGTCGATCATATTTTTAATCTTAGACAAATTATGAAGAAATCTCAAAAATTTAATATTGATCTGCATCTCTTGTCTCTAGACTATAAATCAGCTTAGGATTATATCAACAGCAATGCGTTTTTCAAGGCTATGAATGAGTTTGGTATTCCCACAAGCTGGTAAATTTAGTTAAAATAACCTGAATGTAACTTTTGATAGTTTGGCAGAGTTTTGATACAGGGACAACTTTTTGGTGGTTTTGTCACTGAGGAAGGATTAAAACAAGAAGATGCCATTTCATGCCTTCTACTTAAAGTTGCTTTATAAAGGGTCATCAGCAAATCTGGAGTAAACACCAGAGGCAGCAGTCGATGATATAGTTCTTGTTGCCAAAAGCAAAAATATCTATTGGAAGCATTTGGGGCTATTGAGAGAAAGGCTATGTCAATAGACCTCACTATAAACCAAGAAAAAATGAAGTGCCTGCCTTTAAAAATAGCTTCACATCATCTCATCTCTCAGTTTGGGATCATAAGTTTAAAGCAATGACATAATTTATTTATTTAGGATCAATGTTAAAAAAAAACAATGATATGATTCCTGAATTAAAGAGACGAATTGCTGTTTATAAGATTTTTATGGAATAAAGCATTTACTTAAATTTGACCTTTATCCAAAAAGACAAAGTTATTACTTTACAAGACCCTCAATCGGCTTGTCTTAATCTACTCTTCAAAGACCTGGATGATTACTAGGAAGGAGAAACAGATTTTGGGTGCTTTCGAAAGAAAGATATTAAGAAGTGTTTTTCGAAGAATCCACGAAAATGATTATGTTGTAGAAGGTACAACATTTAAATATACAGATTGTTTAAAGATCCAGATGTTGTTAATTTCACAAAGATAAGTCACTTTAATTGCCTAGGGCATGTTATTTATGTGAACAACAGTAGCATACTCAAAGAAATATTTCTGATTAGAGCAAACAATGCAAGAAAATGGGGGAGACCCTAACTTAGGTGGGTGGATGCAGTTGAAATCGAAGAAGATTATCTTGTTCTTAGGACTTGTAATTGGAGGATTGTGGCGGCAAGCAGGGTGCTTGTAATTGACTTGCTCAGAAGATCTTGGTTCACACTGGGCTGTCGAGACATGACTGTTGTTGATGATGATTTATTGAAAAGGTTTATTGTGCATTCTTAATAACTGTCTAGAAAAACGGAATTCTTAGCCAACAAAACACTTATTGACCTGTTTTATCATATGAATTAGAGACTTGAGCAATGAGTAAATAAGGAGAAGGCTCGGTTGCATTAGAAGAAATTTATGAATACCAAGAAATAATTTTGGTCATATAGATTAGGATAATATTTGGAAGAGTTGGTACAATTTTGAGCTATACAAAATCTTCAAGTAGCCTGACATTGTCAAATACATAAAAATTAACAGAATGAAATTGATGACCCTTTTAGTACAAATGAGTGATAATGATAAATTTAAGAGAGTATTGTAGTATAAGACTACTGGGATTAGAAAACGATGCAAAATGTAACGGAGGTGGGTTAAATCGGTAGAATCTGATTTTCTCTTTAACCCCTACAATTTAGTACAATTTTGACAAAATTTGTTAAGAAAAAGTCGACTTTTTTATTTATGTTTTATTACTTATAAAATTGGATTATGCACCGAATTTTCACAGAAAAGTCAAAACATTATGATTACATTGGAGACTTGACTTCTATTTAAATATCTAAAAATACTTGGCGATTTATTTAAAGAATATATTTAAGCTCACAATTACCAATTCAATAAATATATATAAATATATATACGAAAAGACAATTTGATAATATTTTCCCCCAAATATCCTTGATTTTCTAAAAAACAAGAAGAGTGTATTTATTATAAAAAGAAAGTGGTTATCATTGCCTCCCTTATTTATAAGAAACTTGTGAATTAGCTTGAAGTGGTGCATATCTGGAATTTCTACTTTTTATAATGTCTGGTATTATTTTTAAACTTGTAAGATTCAGCTACTATTAATTTTATGTAATGTGCTCTCTGAAAATGAATTTATACGGTGAGTAACACAATAGCTATTTCTTAATAGTTCCCAGACATACATTTTGAGAAGATATCAAATATTTATTATTGGTAAAAAGCATATTAGTACATTTTAAGTTCTATAAAGTGCCTGTTATTTAAATGTCCATGACATCTGGTTAAGTATCTGAATAAGAAAATGTTTAATTTAACTAATAAATTTATACCATTGTCTGAGCAAATTGGTGATATTCAAAAGAAAGGGTGGCGATAAATCTTTTTATTTTTACTTCAACAATTGAAGATACGGTGGACAATAAGAAATTTTATGTAGCTTGCATTCTTACCTTCAATAAAGGTTGACCTCCTGTCCCCAAAATATGTTTATCATATTTTGTGATTTTAGTTAGCTGTTTTTATACCGAGCACAAGAGAGTAATTTTCAGACTTTTAGATTTTATTGTTTAATAAAGAAAAATCTATATAATAAGAATAAAAAATACATATAATAAGACATATATTATAATACATATAATAAGACATATAATAAGAATAAAAAAAGGTACTAGCTCATGCTAACTGTAATAAAAAAATACACAAAACTGAGTTGTGATCATATAGGAAAACACTATAGATAACTGAAAGTAGTTTGATATTTAATTTTATTTTTTCTCATTAACTGTTGATCTTTATGGTTATTTGTGCATCCACATTATTAGTACGCTCAGAATGTTCTATCCTCCTGCATATCACCATGAATAGCACAATGCAACAAATATAATTCAACAGTATTTACACTGCGTAGTCACTAAAACGCATTAAATCCACATTTTAGGGTATTTATAGGCACATTGAGCATCCCACATTAAAATTTCATTATCCATATTTCTTAGAAGATGCTGCTGCTGTTGGTTGTTTTGACTGAGAAGATAAGGATTTAGCGTTGATATAACTAAAGTTTATGATGAAACATTTCCCAATTATCAATTCCTAAATGTTTAATATTTTAAATAAAACTTTTTATAATTCCTTATTAGAAAATCAAAAAGAGTGACTTGCTTATCCAACACGCTGTATACTTGAGAAAAATTACACTTAGATTGATTTGAATTGCATATGAACAAGTTCATTTCAGAGCTTAGCTATAGAACAATTTGTAAAGACAATTAATTTCAGAGGGTGTTTAAGCATTTTAGAACAATTTCAGGCATTTAATTGATGTTTTAAATTTAAAGTCTAATTTTTTAAATGTTCGATATGATAGCCTCCTTCTTTGGATAATAAGTTTGCATCATAATTTCCATTGCAGAAGGAATTTTGGTAAAATATCTAGGGATAGTGATTTTTTTATTTCTTTTCGACTAATTTCCAGAAATTGAATATTTTTTTTACACTTTCCAAAGGGAAATATTCTTGTCTTACAATTCATAAAAGTTGTAAAATGCATAGTATTTAAATTTTAACTGCAAAATAGACAGCATTATTAATAAGAAATTTGTGAGGAACCACATTTTCCTTAGAATTAGTCTTAAGTGTCAATTGACTGTGCATCTGTTGGCGATAGCTCTCACGCCTACTCAAGAGGGAAGACAACTTTAAAAGGCTTAGAGACAACAAAGAAGTGGATGGAGAGATGAACTACTTAGGCCTGGTCTCACCAATTTTAACGGCTAACCACGATTAATCTACGTTTAAACGGAGAATTGCGTCCACCATTGGTTGGCGTCATTGGTTAATCGCTGTTAGCCATTAAACGACTTTGGTGAGACCTGCCCTTATACAATTATATGTTTAACGGAGTTGGAACAGACTTACTGATTATGATTTCAGGGAAGCCAGAAACCACAAGCGGTCCTGTACCACTATGCTATATTAAACAAAGATTAATAGCGGTCAGCAGTTAAATGACTTTAGCGAGACTGGTCCACCAAAGTCGTTTAGTGGATAACCGCAATTAATATATCTTTAAACGGAGTATTATGTCCCACTATTTGTTTTCGCCATGGCTTAATCGCGGTTAGCTGTTAAATGACTTTGGTGAGACCGACCCTCAGTATTGAAAAACCATACTATAATTGGTCACCAACAAGCTAACCGACCTTGGGAAGATTTCACTTTAAAAATTACTAGTTAGCTTTCAAGAACAACCATTGAACCGACTCTAAACTGCTACTCATAAAATAATTTTTATTGTAGGTTAAAATAGTTATCGAACAGTAGAGCAATATGAGAAAATACTCACTATGCATATTTTTATTCTTAGTGTTAGGCGTAATTGAAATTCGATTTTTTTTTATGATTTTACTTAGGAAAAAAGCATAGTGTTAATCTATTTACAAAGCTCCGCCTTATAATACCTACTCTTACATGTGATTGGTGTAATTTAGAAGTGCGCCAGTAAGATTTTGTGAAACGTAATCAGCTGTGTGAAGTAAGTTATTTAATATGTCTTTCAGAAATAAAAACTCGGAGTTTTCTCTACTACAAACCGGGTAATTTTCTTGTTGAATATTTTTCATTCAAGCCAGGAATATATTTTGTGTGAGAATGCTGAACTCTGATGACAGTACGTATTCCTGGTTTATTTCCCCCCACATAATTTGTTTAATAGAGTAAATTGAACAGTAATATTTGTGTTTTTTAAATGTAGTCTTTTATTTTTGTATAAAATGAATTGTAAAAAATGCTATCTAAATTGTCATGTCAGTTATCAACTCATATATTAATTACCCTTTTTTAAATGTGTCTAAGTATTTCTTATTTGTTTTAATACGCAAATGAATGATACGTACATGTTTACTTACATCGATGAACAAATATTTATATATGTACTTTTCGAAGTTTTGAATTTTATTTTCTTAAAAGCATCGTAAGCCATCAGTGGTTGTATGGACTTGTATTTCAATATATTTGTTTTGGAAAATTTAACTTGGAGATTTTACAGTATTCATGTAAAAGTCAAATTCATTCATATATGTTATGGGTAACAGCATCGTTTTTTAGCATGAAGATCATAATAGCCATTCTTATTTTATAGTACTAATTTATGTCCTAATATGCTTTTTATGCCAATATCTGATCCGATAATTTCATTATTTTTCACTGTACTAAATTGATATTAAACATAATGTGCAACACTTTATATAGTGGTGAATTTGATGCAGCTTATAGATATCTCAATTTATTAGAAAAGTTGTCAGGAAACTTGGACGTTAACCTTTCTGAGTTGTTTAATAATATAAAGTACAGTAGAAGTGGTTTATTAGATTTCAATTGCACTGAAAATAAACCATATAAATTTCCTTAATTCTCTAATTTTTAACTTAATGGCCTTTTTTCCTCTTCCAGCAAATTAGAACATGACCTACTGTTTAAAGCATAATATGAATGGCTACAAGTATGCTTTTCATCAAGATTTAAATGGATGATACTCTGTAGTGGCAGATAGCACCTCTATTAGGTTCTTCACTGTCACACCTTGGGCTTAATAAGATGTAACTTGAAGAAAAAAATTAAGTAATGAATTGGTAAGAATTGGATATATTATTCATAAAAGTAATTAAATAGGTAAGATTACTCCATTTTTAGAATTTGTAATCTCTCGCAGATTGTATAAAAATCATGCTTTTATTGTTTAAAATTTTTATAGATTCTTACCAATTTTTGTTATAAATTGAATCAATGATTTAACTCTTATCATAATATAGAATAACAATATAATAAGGAAGTATTGTCTGAACCGAATCTTCAATTTTATTCACTTTAGTCTTTTTGTTTTTAGCATGTTCTATTTCAAGATATCTATGTACTTGAAAATTATGTGATTGATAATGTAATAAGTACTTAATAAAGCAACGGTAAAAGGCTCATTAGTAATGTAAAATTTATCAATAACAATTTCAGTATATAAATAAAAAGAAAGTGTCCATTTTTACAAAATGATGAACTTTAGAGACTTCTTTAGCAGTGTTGTGAAAGCTTAAAAATGTATTTTAATCAAAATTTGATAGTTACAATGTATCAAAAAATGTTTAATATTTAAATATTTATTTATAAAACTGATCATGACTTTTTGTCTGTTTGGGAAAAGGTTCTCAAGTTATATACTCAAAATGTCAACAAGAGGATGATCTTCAGAATCAGAATGAATGGTGGACTTTGTGAATTTCAGGATAGGTAATTGTTACCAACTGTTTTGAATCAGCTTTATGAAATATATCATAGGAATGAACAAACCTATTCTAAGATTTTTGTAATTTGTTCTTTGCAAACTATATAAATATGAATTTTAATAAACTTGGGATACCGTAACATTGACTGAATGATAGTGTAGAAACTTAGCTTTTTGTTGCTGAATTAGACATTTATTTTCCACTTATAATCTTGGCTTTATCTCTTCTGTTCTTTATAGTTTATTATTTTACTATGTTAAAGTATTTTTCTCTTCTCATTTTCTAAAAGCCATTATTGGCAAAATCCTTTTCATTTAGTAATGTCTTGTTACAAAAACAAATTTAAATTTTGAATCAGAATTATGTTATTCCCAAAATACTGATTTTATAAATGCTTTATAAAAACTTTTATAAAACTATTTTTTCAATGACATGTAATTCTGATTCAAAATTTATTATCTATATATATATATATGCATATACCTAAAATTATAAATACCAAATATGGTTATGAAGTGTACATACATGTTTTAAACTTTTTTAATATGCTTTTCTGACTTGCATCCTTAAAAAAATTGCTTAGTATAAAGTTGAAGTTTTGTACAACTATAAAAATGTTTTTATAATATTCAGTAAAAAATATTTAAGTGCAGTAAAACTAAAAATACCTGAAATATAAATAAAATTTGCATTTTTCCACTAAAAAGTTATAGTTTTTAGCTATACCAATAAAAAAAATCAACCTGTCAGTACTTATTGTAAAATGACATATTTATTACTACTTACCAGTGGCTCCTCTTGGTTTAAGTAAATGGAGGTTTGCAAAACTAATTTTGAAAATTTAATATAAAGATATAATCTTATTTACAAATTAAAATACATTTGTATTTTAACATTTTTTACTATCGAATGTGATATAATCATAATATTGCGTACAATATATTAGTGATTATAAAAAAGTCTAGTACAAATTTTGTAAATTAAATCTACTAATCTGTATTTTTTCTTTTTTGATGCAAATAAATTCTGAAAACACTGATTTTATTTAGTGCCATTTTAACTGTTTCCATTAATTCGTAAAAATTTGTCAAAATATGTGTTAAAAAATGTAAAAAAAAGACTAAATTAACTGAATATATAAAACCAAGGGTAAACTTGGACAAGATAGTAGCAAACAATGCAAGCTCCTACACATTGATGATGTGCAAATGGAATGGTATCAGTAGTCTCTTTCTCACCCTTCTTTCTTTATCTATTTCAATTCCCTAAAATTAGTTTTCATCATGAACATTTTTTTTAATCATAAGTGCGATCAAGGAAATAACAAGTGTTGTGTATTGTAGTACATAGAATATGCTAGCTATGTATTAAAATATTTAAAAAAGTAGAGATAAACTCATTTTGGAAATCAACAAATATTTGGAACTATATTTAATGTTTTTTTTTTAAATTTGTAAATATATCTTAAGTTTATCTGTGGGGGTTCATGTACTCTTGTACCAATAGAGAAGCCACCAGCCATTTGCTACAAGCCAAATTTCAGAAAGATAAATTTAATAAATGTACAAAAAGATTATCTAATATTATAGTAGTAAAAATTTGGAAAATCAGTAGGTTATCTCTTATTGTTTATTGGCAATATTTTGAAAATGAATTGGTGACAGTATTTAAATTAGATTTAATTCTTCAAAGTAACTTGAAATATAGAACAATGCATTTATTAATTATAAATACTTTGGTAATATATACATTCTAAAAATTTTAAAAGTTCTGTTTTGATTTTTGAAATTTTTGTTTTGAAAGCTTGTAAATGTCAATATGCAGTCAGTGGCTGACCCATGGGTTATACCACTATTGATTTAGAGTTTAATGCTTTTATGAGGGATTACTATGTTTATAAAATATGTTATGTTATAAAATTTCTTCAGTACTTAATTGGTAATAAATGTTAATATAAGATAGTTTCAAAATTATAATATTACTAAATTATAAATGTATATTTGAAACATTACCATTATAAACAGTTTATATTGATCAAATTTGATCCACTGTAAAGTTTTTGGAAACATTCTAAGAAAATCAAAGAAATTAGAATTATTATAAAAGTATATTTTTGATAACATACTCTTAAAGTTATGATTAAAATTAAAGCAGTAAACCCAGGAGTACAATTTCTACTCATAACAAATGGTTTTGAGGGTTGATTTTTGGATGGCCATTCTGTCCCTCTGTTCTTACCATCATGTAGATTCTGATTGTCTCATTAAAACTTGCTTTCTGGTCAGTAATCTTTGGCATACAGTTTTGAAAGTTGTGTATCAGTGAATAGGAGAAGACAACTCTCAACATTGAAATTGTTCACTGTAAATTTTTGTATAAATTTTGGCTTGCTATTTATGCTAGGACCTGTATAGACTTACAGCCTTTGCATATTTTAGGATTTTATCTTTCTATAATTTTATACCTGTAAGTGAACCTATATTACATTGGTCTGGTATTTTTTGATTCCCCTCAATGTTCTTCTAAAGGCTACTTAAATTTTAAAATTATGCTTTATCTTGTTAATATTCTTTGACAAATAATGAGAAGTGTTTCTCTGTTATTATTTTTTATGATAGGGATGGATTTTACTGGTCTGTATCTAGAAAGTTATGGTGAACAAATTCTTCCTCAATGTAGGAAATAAATTGTGTTAATTTGCCACTAGACAGTTAAAAACTTTTATTCTGAAATAAGATTGTGCAATGGATATGAGTTTTAATTATTATATTTCTTTTATACAAAATATTCTCATAAAGTATTATAATAATAAAAAAATAAATTTTTTCAAATTTTTTATCTGTACTAATTTAGAAGTATCAGAATTTCAGATATCTTTCAGTTTTAAAAACTACTTTTAAAATTTTCTCTTTGTCTGCATATGGTTATAACTCAAACAAAATAAAACAGTTGAGGGGAAATTTGGTATGCAGCCTTTACACCAAAATTTTGAATATGTGTCACATTTTGATTCTAATAAGCTAGAAGAAATACTTTAGAATATTTGGATATATAATACCCTAAACCATGTATGAGCAAGCCTGTAATATTTGATGACTTTTGAAATTAAGGCCAAAATGTCACCAAATGGTGTGGTATTTAGTTTATAATAGTTTTAAGTTCAATTTAAATGTATATTTTAAAATTCTTTAAAAATATAAAAAAACTTTCTGAAAAAAATTGAGGGTTTAATTATTTAAGTATTATCACAGGACAGACAGTTTCATGTAAGAAGTAAATAAGTTTCATGACCTAGTCATGTTTTGATCATAATACATCTTTTCATTTGTCAAAAATACTAATTTATCCTCATTTAATGCAGATATCAGCGTCTGGGACAACCTGTGAAGTATGCAGTATTGCCTTTAAAATGTGCCTTCTGAGTATGAGCATTTGGGACTACTACTGAAATTAGTTTGGATGAATTCTGATCAGCTCCACCCTTAAGCCAAACTAACCTTGATCATGTATCTTTATTCTAATAGTAAGTAATCCTTTGAATTCATCATAGCCATTGCTCATCCTCCTCTTAGGCATTTCTTTTAAATCATTAGTTTCATTGTTATCTTCAACATAGTTCATTGAAAAGCTATAAAGCAGTTAATTCTGCATTCATTATAATATGATGGATGAAACTTTATTTGCATTTCGAAGAAAGAAAAAGACTTGCAGCTATTTTTGCAACTATTTATTTTTAACTTGTTATTCTGCTTTTGTCAATTTTGTAATTTATAGCCATAGTAATCTGTATAAGATGCCACTTCAAACAATAATTAAAGTTTTACAGCAAACTATGCTTGAAGAGAAAACAATCCTATACCATGATACATAACAGTTAAAATGCTACAGTTGTGCAGATTTTTTTTTATTTTTTTGTTATATAAAGCTAATATGAAGTTAGGGCTTTCCTGCTGTCTCCTAATAAAACTATTCTGAGAAAGTTATCTAATTTTATAACATTTAAGTTTGAGCAAATCATTTTGAGTTATAGAAACAATATAATATGCAGTTAAATTCAAGTATGTCTAATAAATCAATTAATCTTTTATATATTTGTTTTATATTTCTTTATTATAACTTCAGGAGGTTGATTTTGTCTAAGATTATTTTATTTATGGTTACATAAGTATATAAATTAATTTGACATCAATGTATGTTTCTAAAAGTAGTTTACTACTTAAGATATTAATAAAGCTACTGCTTTATAACCTTATAGCTCATATTTAAATTAAAAATAGTATGGGATTTTGTTGAAGATTTGAAATTTTCCAAGAAAACAATATACTTTCATTCTATGCATGTTCATTTTGGAAAATTAAAATTTTATCTGGATTTGCTATGTTTAGAATTCAAAGTGTTAATTTTTAGAAAGGATTATATTTAATCTTTATTTTCCAGAAATATTTTAATACCTATAATAGTATTAAAGCTTTAATTTATATCTGTGTTAAAAGAATAGTTAGTTTGCACATACAAACATGATGCAAATTTATTATGTACTCAACAATAACACTTCAATCTTTGGTGTTACCTAGATATTTAACTGACAATGAGATAATTTACTTTTATACAAATATTCCTTAAGGAAGTTTAGATTGATAGGCAGAAACTAGACTTACATCATTTGAATAATTAATGCATACATGTTCATGTAAATATATTAAATTTTTGCATTTCATTACTCCCAGGTTTAAAATCCTAAAATGCAATGGCATAGTTCAAAATTTCTGTTTTTCATTTTGCATAGAACTCTTTAGATAACATATTTTCAGGATTATCTTGTCCTTTGCTTTGTTTGCCTACATTTTATTGTATTGTTGTAGTGTGTGACCAACATTTAAATGTCCCACATTTTATCTTGTGTTATTCATTTCGATTTTTATAAAAAATTTGTGTATGTTTTCCTTATTTTTCTGTAAGAATTTTAATTTCTTGTATTTAAATTTTAAAGTGATATGTACTCAGTTCTCTGAAGTAAAGTTTAACATGAAAAGTTACAACTTTTTTTTTGTGTTGCTTAGAATCTTATGCTTCTGTACTCTTCCCTCTGAAACTTCCTGAAAAAGTGTTAGAATTTCCTCTCAAGACTAGATTTTTAGAATACTGAATTGAAATTTTTTCTTATTTTCAAATAATCTGCAGTTTTTGTTAATTTAGTATGACATTTATGTGCCTTTTTTATATTATTTATTTAAATGCTAACTTGAATTATTTTGAATTGTTTTATTTTATTGGAATAACTTAAAATCAGTTATTCTTTCAAGTTATGCATTTTGAGTTATCTTATTTCTGAATTTATAGCAAATACATGTATCTGTGATACTTTGATATATTTTCAAATATTAAAGTAACTAAAACATCAATAGTGTTTAAATATTAACATGTTTTTCTTTTTAAAATTTTATTAGGAAGTGTATCTGATTCTTGATTTTCATAGTTATGCTTTTATATTTTCTCTTATAAGTCTTCTAATTTTTTCTTGCATTCTGTGTAGTAAATTTGATTAATATATAAAAATTTCATTAGAGTTCTTACTGTATTTTTTTCTTTTTTTCACTTCTAGAAGAGTTAAATGTTCAAAATTATGAAATTAAAAAGAGAAATTATAAATATATTTCTAAGAACAAAGGAAAAATATACATATCTATAATTCTCAATTCTCTACTCCAAAATTAGTATTAATTTTTTCTTAAATATTTACTTATAATTCATGATTAAATGATAGGTAGTAAATGAACAAAGTGCTCTGAAGTCAAGTATACATTTGTAATTTAAGGCTTTTAGAAATGCATATTTTATAGTAATCCTTAAAGCATCCATAACTTTAACTTTCCTGCTTGAAAGTTTTCATTTTTTGAAGCTTATTGCAAAAGCAGTGTAGAGACATTTCACAATGAAGACTATGGGGTTCAGTTTTCAGAGTCATTTTTAAAAGTAAAGTTCTTTTAAAGGCAGAAAGATAAACAGTATGAAAATATGAGCTGACGTCTGAAAATCTGTAAAAGAAACTCTATGATAAAATTCTTTTCTGATAAAAAAAAGGCCTAATAGTTTGACAGTGAATGTCTTATTGTAGAGAGAAACCAGACATAATAATATTAAGGATTCAAGAACAAGAACTGTTTAAAAGAGAGTTAGACTAAACCTTCTTAATTGTTCTGCTTTTTATGTATAACTAGGTATATTAAAACAATATATTATATAAATACAATATAAATATAATTTTGTATGCCTGTTGGGATAAATTCAGATGTTCTACATTGTGAAAAATATATGGGGCGTATTAGTTTTTATGAACTTGTTTCATTAACTCTTGTATGACATTTTATATAGTATGTTATATAGTATTTATTACTATAGTAATGAAATCCTTGACAATGTTGAGTTAGTTGACTCCACATGGCAAAAGCCAGAGTGACTAATTTAAATCTAGCTTTGTATAGTATATCATAAATTGATATAATACTTACATGCAGTATGCATGCTATTTATAAGCTAATGTGTTTTATTTAAAAAGTTGTACTGATCTATGTTATTTGAAATTAATTAAATTTGATCAGTGGTGTCATAATGAAAAAAGTTGACATGAAGTTAATGTATACACTGAGATGAAATGGATTTCTAGATTAAAGAACTAGGATTAAAATGCTATATTTTTGAATTATAATTTTATTCAGTTTAATTCAGTTTATCATGTATACTATGTGACTTTTTAAGCTTATGCAGTATTGTATTTATATCAATGCTTTTAGTTTTTTTTAAAGTTACTAAATTACTGATCTGGTGATTTTAAGGTTTAAAGTGTACTCATATGAATTCAAACTATTTTTTAGGAAAGTTTAATTTAAAACTGTACAAAAATTACTTTTCTTTTCTAACATACTTTCATTTTACTATAAAGGTTATTCTAACTCTAGAAGAGTGTTATGCTAAAAAAAAAAGCTAACATTGAAATAATTCCTACTTTGTCAGTTTTTTTGTACTTATGGTCATATAGGTAAAATTGATTGTTTTTTTTTTTTAATTCCTTGAGCCATGCTAAGTTCCAATAAAAATAAAAAAATTATTGAAAGTTAGATATGACTAAAAATTCATTAAAATTAGATATAAACCTATGTTTAGATTCTTTGAAAAAATTCAAAGTTGTGGTTATGAACTACTGAAATTTAAGAGAAAAAATGTCATTACCAAAAATATATCATTCTGGACTTGCATTTAATATCTTACTTTATTGTAATACTTCTATGATTAATACTTAAGTTTTGTTCATTCTGTTTATTTCAGATTCAAAGTTCCATGATGTAGCCATCAGTTTGTTTCCAAAAAACATTTGTGTGAAGCAAGAAAAGGGTCTCTTTATATATTAGAATAAAGAATATGCCATAATAATTTTGCATGGAATGCAGTATATTTGAATGGAACAATAGTATATTTGAATTTTTGCAGTACATTTGAATGGAGATTTGTGAAAACTTTTGAAAATTTTAGAAGGTAGGTATAATGAAAACTTTTTAAGTTTTCCAAGAAACTTTCAAATGTTTATTCCTAGCTAAAACTAGAGCTTTTCAAAACCATATGTTATTATGAAAACATAATTAGAAAACATTTTACTATGCTTTTTTTTCTCAAATAAAATCAATATTGTGTGTCAGACAACTGAATGTTTTTTTATGAAAATAAATTTTCTGTAAAGTTTTGTTAATTGATGTATTATAGTTTAAAATATTTATGTGTAATGCCCTTAGTATGTATTGTAAACATTTCTACTGTACATAAAATGTCTTCTTTTGAAAAGCAGTTTTTATAAAAATAAGGTTAATTATTCATTATAAATTAGCATTTAAACTAAAATGTTGTTATAGATCTATTTTATAATTGATTTAATATACAATTTTAATTTACTTTAAAAGTTTTGCTTATTATATAATACACAACTTTTCAATTTAACAATGTCCATTTGAGAATTTAGGTATATATGCACATATAACTCTACTTCCAAACCTCATGCATAAATTGTAGCAATACATATTTGGGAATTCTATTATTTAAAAAAACTTTTAGTACATATCTTTTAAATAAGTGTTTTATATCTTTCAGAAGTAAGATCAATTGTTAATGAACTTGACTAAAAACGTTCATTTCTCTGTGATACATTATTCAATGAATCAAAATTTGCTTTTTTCGGAACTCCATGTTAGACAAATTAGTTGTTTCTGTGTAGCATTGTCATTATAATGTATATCTTTCATTTAACCCCTGTTATGCTGTAAACTAGTAATATAGCTATTCTTTACATTGTAACATTTATAATTTTATATCACTTGTATTCATATTTCATAATATAAAGGCTGTTCTTTTTTGAGCTACTTTATTTTTTTGTGCTTTTTAAGTGACAAAAAGCTATGAAATCAACAAATATTTGTCTATGCTGTATATAAGTTAAGTGTGTTAGTTTATATTCTGTTATTAACATACTACTATAAAAAGATCCTTTGACTATGAACATATATATATATATAAATAAATCTTGTATTATTTGTCTAATAAGGATTCAATAGTATTAGTAATTTTACTTATATCTAAAGAATTTTGATATGATAATTCTTCATG
The DNA here is from genome assembly GCA_032207245.1 of Pardosa pseudoannulata. Taxonomy (NCBI): domain Eukaryota; kingdom Metazoa; phylum Arthropoda; class Arachnida; order Araneae; family Lycosidae; genus Pardosa; species Pardosa pseudoannulata. The sequence goes on along the minus strand of CM063503.1, from coordinate 94,311,422 downwards.
ATAAGTTGAGAAAAATTCAAATAGATCAGTTGTAAAAACATTCAAAGTATATTTAATATCAGTAATTTTTGGGAATTTTTAATTTTTTTAAAGTTAAACGAAGCATAATAATGTGTGAAAGAAAACCATACCAATGATCCAGGTTCTTTTGAACTCTTACTTTTATCCTTTTCATTTGTAATTTCTAATAGATATTTTATTGTTACTTCTCATCTAATCTTTTCTTCATAAAAGTTTGTAATCAACTTATGCATCTTAAATTTTAAGGTGTTATAAATTGCAGTTATCTAGCTTAAAATGTGTACTTCTGTGAAGTCTCACTGAATGATTACATCTGTTTTGGTTATAGCAGAGAAGAATTCTAAAATAAATTGTACATGCGTAACTGTGTGGAAATAGAATACCCATCTATATAAAGGCAAGTAATTTTCTATTTTGTCTGATTTTGTTATAAACTTATACTATAAAATCAAGAAATGTCTTTAATATTGTTCTTATACTGTTGACCTTTATAAAATACTATTTATATGACACAAATGAAGTCTTCATATGATCTTGGTATTTTATTTTAAATATCAAATTATATTTTATATATCATTGACTTGATATATATATTATTATGGAACATGAAATTTAGTAAACTTTATGTATTATATTTGTATTGATGGATTTTTAGCTTGATTTAAATGCTTTTTTGTTTTATATTGTATTCCTTAACTTAATGTTACTAATTAGGTTACAACTATGAACTAGATGTCTACCTTCTGAAAACTAGTATAAATTAAAGTCAAAAGACAGAACACTTATTAATTGGTTTTTAATATTTTTATCTTAACTGATAAAAAGTTTTACAATATATATATATATATATATATATATATATATATATATATATATATATATATATAATCACAAACTATCAGCACAGTACACCAGTAGTAGAAAAAACACTTTATATTGTGTGCTAATATACTAATATCGGCATAATACGAAATTAAAAATCTAAACCGTATAAGGAATTGATAGTTAGAAATTTCAATCAAAGATTTAGGACTACAGCATTAGGACTATGAGTGGGTGTAAACTAGTTTCAAGATATACCAAACTTCCTCCTTTACATTGTTCAGAAACTAAACCAGTGATGAGAAGTGGGAAGTCTTTCAAAATTGGTTTTATTTCAAAACAATGTACAAATATATAATTATTGATATTTCACTATCATATGTGTAAAATATTTTTTATATCTATTTTATGACAAATCAATTTATCTATTCATGTGAATTGAAATAACATTAATCTGTTCTTGAATCCTTTCTCCCTAAGAAAAATAATTTTTTTTGTTACCTTTAAAGTAAATACTTAAATTATATATTGTATCTCATAATAAACAAAATGTATTGCAATAACTAATTTAACAGGTATAATGTTACTAATTTATTAGGTATAACAAAGGTATAATGTTACTTTTACGTCAGACTTTATATAATTGAAGATTTCTTGCTGAGCGTAATTGGTTCTGTGATCAGGCTCATGAATTTGCTTATATATCAGATTAAATTTCCTTATTTAATTAATTCATGTCAGTTTCATCAAATCTATCCCAGATTTCTTTTGTTACATTTTTCTAACTCAAGGAAGTGATATTTACAGAAATATTTCTATTATATGCTCTTTGAATTATAATTACTATTTTTTAAGATAATGGAAATTACCTCTTATTGGATAAATAATTATGTAAAATTAACTACACATATAGTAAAGATGCTTCTTTTTATGCTTGATAAATTCTTTGCCTGATGCATTGTCATAAGTACATTACTCCTAACTTACCAAACATATTTTTGTCTCATTAACAGTGACTTTGCATTTATCATTCATGACAGATATCTATAGCATAATATAAAAATCACCATTCTTCATCTTTATTCATTTTGCATCATTTTAAAAGTGTAAAAAAATTGTCTTTTGTCATTTTTAATGATAGTATGGCAAAAAAAGTAAAGGAAATTCATATCAGATATTGACTTAAACTATAGCTATTTAAAACTTTTTTAAAATCAGTTTTATGATTCGACTTTCATTACATAAAGTAGATCTGTTTTTTCTCATATTCTTTATATTCTGTATTTTTCAGTTCTCTATTGAAATTATAGTTACTTTAATTACTAATTCAATTAAGCTAGTTAATTAAGAAAAATTGATACTATTTCTTTGTTATATACAAATGGTATGGTAAAGCAACACATTTTTTTTTATAAAACTGTTATATACTGATAGATTATAAAGCTTTAGTAAGCTTTTACTTATTGTAAATTGTAGTATTTGTAGTAATTTACCTACCATGTTTGCATACACAGCTTAAAACATGTTTGGAGTAAAATTAGAAAGCAAAATTTCTCATAAGATCTTTAATAGAGTATTGCAGATAATTTATTTTTATTAATTTTATCTTGCTCTTTATCTTCAAATCTATCTCTTATTAATATTAGAGCTCATGGAAACTTGCAACCCCCAAGAATGCTATTAAGTGTTATTTTGACCACTGTTGGGTAAGGGTAGGATTTCTGGACAAAGTATGTATATCGATAGTTGTAATAATTTATATGTTTATATCTATATATAGGGTATCGATTATAATTATCAATCCTAGAAAAAGTAAATTATCACTGTAATCAATATATAATAAAATTACATTAACCTTCAAACAATTTACATATTAATATTTAATATATGTGGCATTTCACTAGATGATATGGAAATATAAATATAAGAAGTACTTGAATTTTTTATAATCATTAATTTATAGTTTGCTTGTTTTGTACTATTGTCACTTATTCTATTAAAAGAACAATATATTTTATTACCTTTCTGAAACATTATTTTACTTCAAATTTTTGTTCTTAGTTTGATTTTTAGAATATAGTTTATCTTTATTCTCACCTTGTATTTTATTGTATTTTTCAAGACAAATTATATAGCTTTCAATAAAATAATTTAATCTTTCTGAGTTCATTGCAAATTTAACGACTTTTGAGCTGGCCACGCCAATCAGATATCAAATCACAAATAATCTTTGTTTCACAAAAACTGTTTCTAGACATTGTTTTTTTTTAAGGAAGGGAAACCCCATGAACTAGATTGTAGTGAAGTTAATGCTCCTAAAATTTTGTATACTATAAGCATATGTTCCTACTTTAAATATACATTCTTGAATGCATATTTTGAATATAAGCTCTTAAATGCCAGTCTTTGATACACTATGTACTTCTGTTACTCTTCATTCTATTATATGCTGAAAAATTGTCCTATCTGTTAAATCAATAAAAAACCAGACACTTAAAATTTTTTTTCACTTTCTTTTTTACAGAAATGATTAGCCTGTTATTCTTCAAAATATTTTGGTATGCAAATCTACCAAATTTTAAGGTTTATTTTGAAATGTCTTTGATAGTATCATTATTTAACATTTTATTAATTATTCATGAAATATTTTAAGTCATTCCTCGGAAATTATGATTTTTAATACTGAGAAGTTTACATTTTCATTTTTTTTCAATTATGAGATTTTCATGTTATAATTTCTTGCAACTCTAAATTAATCTTTATGTCCTTTTAAGTAATATGTATTAATATTCTATTGCAAAACAATGTACTTGTTCACTTAATTAAAATTTATAAGTTTTTGATAATTTAAACTTATTAATTGGACACTAATGTATTATCGTAACTTTTTATATATAAATATTTTTTGAAAATTCTGCTCATATACCTGTACATTAATAAATTTTTCTGAAGAGTTTATCATAGTTTATTTTTAGATTTTGTATAATTATCTGTAATTCTGACTAACTGGGCTTTCTCAATGAGACAGGATTTTAATGTTTCTGTTCTTTGGGAAGTTTTGTTAGTTATTAAAAGTACAATGTCAAATATTCTTTTAATAATCCATTGATATCTATACCCAAAATATCTGAAATATATACATTAACTAGAGAATTTATACTTTTTAAGCACTTAATGTATAAAATGCAATTGGGATTTTATTAATAAATCCACTATATCATTACTTGTATACTTTTGTTATTGAATTCAGATTTCCTTTGGATATTTTATTTTAAACTAACAGCATTTGTTAATTAGAAATTTAAAATTAGTTTTGATTGTAATTTTACTGTATAAAGCTGAATATTTTGTTTGCTAGTGTAAAAACTAAATTTTTAGAATTATTTAATGATGTATCATACTGTTATTAAGTATTAAGGAATTCAAAATTTGTACATTTCCTCATATTTCAAATAGATATATATTTCATCCTCATGTCTTTCTATTTGTCTGTTTTGATTAACAATTGCCAATAATTTTACTGAATTTCAAGATCATTAGTACTATTTAAATCCTCATGTTAACCCAATGATTTTGAATAAATGTTTATAATAGCTATATAATGTTTATATGTTTTTAAATGTTTAGATGACAAGAAAATGATATGCTGCCTAAATGTTTATTCTTTGACTGTCACAAAAGAAAATTATCTATAAATTGTTTGGTCCTGTTAAAATTATAATAAAAAAAATTTTTTAATGAGGTAACATGAAGTTAAGAAGTATCAATATGTCAAAGTTTTTAAAACTATAGACTTTATTTTTTAATGAAAAAAGATTAGTTCTACACTTCATTCAATTTATATAATTAGTAAACTGTGGTAAGTAATTTTATTCAAAATTTTAAGATTAGCAGTACTAGCTGAAAAAAATTCATGAACACAAAATTTCTGTAAAAATATTTAGAATATTACAAATAACAATAAATATTGTGATATAATTAAATGAATTAAAAAATTTAATCGAGCATTGATATACATTCTTTGACCATAACAGAAGAAAGTTATAAATGAATTGCTGAATTTTGGTTGTTGGTAAAATGGAAACAATCCTTGATGTTTTAAAACAAGCACATCTAAGAAAGTATATTAACTACTATCCATAGTTGTACAAAAATGTTTTTGAAAATGCTAATACATGTAAGAAAATAAGTAATTTAACTGATCCATTATTAAAATCGTCTAATTTTAAGAAATTTTTGAAGTAAAATATTATATCATAAAACTTTAATGGAAAACATCATCTATGACTTTTATACTGATGGGATTTTATAGTTTTAACATTTTATGTCTTGAGATTAAACTTGGTTGGTGCTTATGGAAAAAATAATAATCATATTTTGTAAATGTAAGAAGTTATGTTTTAAAATTTATACATTCCTGTTATAATAAGTTACATAAAATTAGAAATATTTAGTACAGTAGGGATTGTTCATTAGTAACCTTGTTCATTATTAAAGTTTGATTGAGATCTATAGCATTAGCTAAACTTTTGTTTACAGTTAGTTATATTATGGAGTTGATCAAACTTTTCTTAAAAATTAAAGAATCATCATAAATTTAAAATTATTTATGTGTGTACATGTATCTTTAGTTTTCTTTCTTTTATTTTTCTAAAGTACACATTCTACAAAATATTTAGTCAAGTATCCTTCAGAAGCTTCTTCAAACATAAAATATATAGTCTGGGCTTGAAAGTTACCTAACAAATGTGTTTGTACAGTTAAAATTGGTTTTAAACTAAGTTTTTCCATTTGGTCATTAAAGAAATCATTTTCTATGTCTTCTTTTTTATGTTCCTGATGGGTGAGAAGCATGATAAGAATATATGGGTGAGAAACTAAACAGATTTATCCATCCATGATTTATCAAAATTCATCTTTAGATAATTATAAAGAAATGGACACAAGAGTATCAGTTTTCTGAAATAGGTTTCATAGAAAATTGAGTGCCCCCTTATGTTAATAACCATCAACAGAGTATGATCTGAATAAATGTTCCAGCAAATGCATAATTTTTTTATCATTGGGAAATCATTACTTAGTATTAATACAGAGAAGGATATAAAATGTTTGAACTAATTAATTTTCTTTTCTTTTCTACTGTGTAAATATTGTTAAGGAAGTTTGTCTCTCCTTGCAGTAGGAGACAAATTTAGAGTTTTCCAGGAAAAGAAAGCCTTTCTAACTCCTCAGGCCAAGTATGAATATTTTCAAAAAATCTTATTTCACAGTTCTATCCTATTTATGTTTTTGAAGTTAGCTACTATTTTGAAAAAAAAAAATTAAATAAGATAATTTACTTTTCTGTTGGGCAACTGTATAAAATAAACAAAATGTATTATTTATATGGTTACAAGGTTTAATCCTTTTGTGTAAGGTACATAAAATAATAGTTTTGGTAATTAAAAATATTAAGGCAAAAATTTATTTAAATTTCAATTTTTTAAAAATTTATAAACAAACCTTTCAAACTTTTCTAGAAAAACTAAAATTCATTGTTGTACATCATTTATTTTTACTAATAAAAATTCAAGATTTGTTTTAGTTTTTTACATCATTTAGTTTTGTTATATTTATTGCTTTATAATTTTTGTGTGCTCTTTTTTTATGGGAGAGGGTAGAGGCTCGATAATAAGAAAATGTCTAGGGCCCGAAAGTGGTTTAATCCAGCCCTGTTAAAAAGTACTCTAAATAGTAATGGAGATCTTGATTGAAATATTTTGAAAGATAAAATTAGGAATTAGGAATTTGACAAAGTGGACAAAGAGGAGTTGTAAGTGGTGGATGATGTCCTTCTGACAGCTTAAAAGCTGCAAGATATGAGACTGTAGCAGCAGAAGAAAAGAACAAGGAAAAAAGAATATGATTTTATCATCAGTAGAGGAAGATGGCAAGTAATAACAATGTTCCGAGAAAAGTATCTTCAGAAGAAGCTAACATTTTGAAGTAAAATAAAGAGTAAATTGTATGAGGCTCCCGAATCAAGCTGTTGTTTTCACAGTTACTAATATTTACAAGAAAAATGCTAAATGAATGCGAAATGAAGATGTTTAATGGTATTTTCGCTTCAGAAAAGTTTTGAAGAATTTGCATATTCCACGAACATCTTAGAGATATTTTGTAGTTCGTTTTTTATTCCGAAATAGCAGGAATTTGTCGAACATACTGGACTCCCAAGAATTAACTAGATAATCGAGTAAACTGATAAAATCAGAAAATTAAAATAATAAGAAATAAAAGTATAGAAAGTGTACATTAAAAATATCACTTTTCTAATTCATCGCTTTCACTTTAGATAAATTTCCTGTGATTGCCTGGAATTGCTTTATTTTCGTACTCGGAGAAGAATTACGGCATTTCTTTCAAATTATAGTAAGAAATTGGGTTTCAAATGCTTAGATTTAATTACATTAGTTGCTGTATTTCTATTTAAATCATGTAATCTATTTAAATCTTGTGAAGATGTTATCGAAATTGTTTGTTAATCTTTAATTGGGATATACAAATGTGTCATGTAGCTTCAGAATATGGCATAAATTGTAATGAGGAGATTTAGATCTCTTCAAAAATAAATAAAATTTTAAATGAAATATGAAAACTAAAATTTTAAATGAAATATGAAAACTAAAATTTTAAATGAAATATGAAAACTAAAATTTTGAGATCTAAATCAGACTTTATTACGTTTTAAATATGAAAGAGGACCTGACTAGGGTCCTCTGACTAGGTGACTAGGTAGAGAATGGATAATTGAGATGTTGATCCCAGATTGATAAAGGGAATCTAGCCGCTGATGAAGTTAAAGAAATAGGTTTTGTGGTCTTATTTATAGTAGTAATGCAGTCTTATTACCTAGGG
>CM063503.1:94276182-94298682 GCA_032207245.1 Pardosa pseudoannulata | reverse complement strand
TTATAATTCTAGAGAGAAAGCGAAAAACGAATGACGACTGGAGGCGTAGAATCACGACTCGTTGCTGACGCTATGAAATTAACTGTTGAAATATTGAAGAAAGCATATGCGGTTCAACGAAATCAAATATCTGAAATGCCTTTTGTTATCCATTTTCGTGCTTTAAATTTATAATATAACAGTTAGTATTGATAGAAAAGGGAAAACAATCAACTCTAGCAATGTTCAGGTTCCCTTTTGGAGATTTTAGTGTAAATTTGAGTTTCTGCATGCGTGACCTGAAGCGGAGTTTCTCATCTTAAGTATTTCATTTGTAGAAGGCGAGAAATCTGCATTTTACGATCGGGATTAAAATTCATCTGAGAAAATCTGGGCAACATATATGTGATAGGAATGTATAAAAGCCTAATACGAGTGGATATAAGAGGATATTTATATATATGTATATATTTACATATATATATATACATATGTATATACATATGTGTATATATATATATATAAATATGTATATACATATGTGTATAAATACATATGTATGTATATATATAAATATATATATATGTATTATACATATATATATATATATATATATATATATATATATATATATATATATATATATATATATATATAATATACGTATATATATACATATATATGTATTTACATATATATATACATGTGTATATGTATACATACATATATGTATATACATATATATGCATACACACATACACGTATATATATGTCAGGTCTAAAAAAGGAGTAGTTTGAAATTATGTGAGTTAAAAACGATTTTAAAAAGAGAACTCTTTTATAATAATAAAATAAATGAAAAAGACCCACGCTCGCGTAAGCTTTTGGGATCATCCGGTCTGGCGGAAGCATTTTTGAGCTATTTGATGAGCTTGCAAACAGATCAGGTTCAATCAGCGCTTGGACATGGAACTGTCAACAACACTCTACGCGTGTCTTCGACGAATAAGTGAAAATGGCGCAAGTTTTACTTTAACGATGGTTTAATAAACTTATTATTATCAAGAAGACTGTTTTCCATTCTCCTTAACTCTGGATCACGACATGTCATATATATATATATGTGTGTGTGTGTGTCAAGCTCGTAGCTTGCGTAGAAAAATAAGGAGCTCATCTTTTCCATACATTAAAAGTTTATTTAAACAGATTATTCCATCTTTGCCATTTTCTTTTAATACGATATTCAATCCAGCAAGATGTCACAAGTCACAAGATTTAACTTTGCTCTCTAGAGGTATTTAGCCCGTTTTTATATAGTATTGTTTTACCCCATACTCTCACGTTCTCATTTTACAAATTACTGCATTCAATTCCAAATTTAAATTTCGTTGTATCTGACATGCACACACATATTTATTTAATGACTTGTTAGGCCATCTCACGGTGCAGTCGTGGAGATTGGTTACACAGAAAACACATAGACATTCATAGCTACATTTTGATTTGATTTAATTGTCCGATGATCTTCAATGATCTGACTTTCTAGAACAGATTACAATCAGAAAAATGATTCACGAGACAGATATGTTAGTTTATTGATCATGGGGTCTCGGAAAATGCTCACAGTTGCCTCCAGCCCCCAAAGAGGCTACAGGCAAAAGACTGCCTGGTCAACTAAAGACATACTCCAAGCCTCCATCCATCAAAATGCAAATACAATGCTAGTCCCTTGATTAAAAATATTTCTCTTTGCCTACAAAGCCATAATAAGTTTGAAGTACACTAATAAAATCTTAATATTATGAACAAAAGAACTACAGTAGAACCTCGGTATAACGGCCCCCTGGGGGACCAAAATCATATGGTTGTTGTAACGAATTGAAAAAATAATAAAAAAAATTGAGCACAGAAATGATGCAACAGTATATACCTAGAGAACACTTCTATTTATTTGTATTTCCATTACTGAATTTTTGAAAAATGTCTTTGATTGACGCCTGTTTCAAGTTCATTTGGGAATTTTTCATTATCACTGATTCCATATCTGTTAGATTTTGAAGGAAATCTTCCGAATTAAATTCTCCTTCAAAATATTGACGCAAATCATTGATTGCATTGAAGGCTTCTTTTTCATTTACTTTTTCAAAAGCTTAGACGATTTCTTCTCCGTCGTCGGAATCGAATTGAAGTTGCACCACAGTACAATAATTTTGAAATAGCCCACTTGCTTATGAGTTCTACGGACTAAAATTGGCGGTCGCTCTAATGAAAAATAATACTCTTGGGGTCGTTGTAATGATTCAAAAATTAACATTATTCCTACGGTAAAATAATTGGGACTTTTTAAGATGGTCGTTCTAAGGAAGGGGTCGTTGTATCGTGGGGTCGTTAAAAAGAGGTTCTACTGTAAAAATCTTTTTAAGCAAAATTACAGATTTGTCTTCGAACGGAAGAAAAAAAATAACGGAAAAAATTAAAAGACAGAATTAATGTATCAGTGTGTTGAATTTACCCGATTATGTTTTAAAGAATTCTCAAGAGTAGATTATTGTTTTCTATTCTACTGTGAAGATATTTCTGTGGTCCATTTGATTATACATGTAGAAAAACTACAATTTTTAGTGACAGAATGATCCATGATACTTATTTGACCACTAAGAGAGAGAGGGGAGTCGAGTATGATAGCTTCAACCCTTGACGCTGTAAAGTATTGTTGACTTGTACAGATTTAACTTGGTGACTTGGCGCTAGCCAACAGGTTAATTAATAATTGAGGTGAAGAAAGGAAATTTCTCCAAATGACATGAAACGATTGAATTTTAGGTATAGATTCGCCAAAGAGTTATTATCGAATGCAATTGGATGTTAAAATTTATTAATTGGGTTAAAATATCATTTCATATATTTAAATATATAAATACAAACACACATATACACATGTACATTTGAGTTTATCTATCTATTTATCTATATATGTACATACACACTTGTACATATATATGAAATGTCTAAAAATTTAAGATTTGTGGTTCCTGAAAAGCAGCCCTTATTTGGTTTGCCGTCAGAATCGGAAAATTTGGTTGCAGCCATTATCCTTCGTTAATCTTGCACCAAAACTCAAAAACTCGCCGAGGCCAGAAGTTCGCTAAATCACATTTTATTTCATCGTTCTCGGACGGTGGTCATGTAGAACAACAGATCTCCCACCGTAATGCTAGAAAAAGCGATGTTGGCTCCAAGAGAGATAACACGTTTCAACTGAGAAATGTTTTTAGCTCAGCATTTTTCGATGCTAAGATGCTAGATGGTCATTAAAAGTGGCTCTATTAGGGCTTAAATTTGAATAAATCTATTGAATCTCCTGAGAGCCACATGGAAAAGTGAAAAATATTACAGGTTAATAATTTTTTTTTCTTGGAAAAAGTAAGTAATTTTGTTCTTGGTTTGAGGTTCATTTTTGATCATGTTGTAGAATTATAATTGGGGAAAATAATTTAGTTACTCATTAGGATAAATTTTTACAACATTATACACACATATATTATTTTATACAACTAATACATTCAACATGAGGTTATTTGTCTGCATAGTCTCCATATCGTCTAGGCACTTGTTACTTCGTGGGATGAGTTTGAATATTTCTTCATGGTAAAAATTCTGTCCTTGCGTGTTCAGCTACGTTACTGTGAACGGTTTTGCTTCTTCATATGAAGTAAATTGGTGGAGTTTTGGGTGCTTTTTAAAGTAAGAAAAGACTTGAAAATCGCTTGGAGCAAGGTCCGGGCTGTATGGAGGCTTGTCAATGATGTCAGCAGTCATCATGGACTGTAAATAACTACTATTTTCTTCAAGACTGCCAGCAAAATTTTGACTCAACTCTGCCACAGACTGACGAGACATTGTAGTCTCTACGTAAACTTCTACGAAATCCGCTGAATTTCAGCTGCGGTTACATATTTCGTCAACAGAAATCTAGTGACCTAGCGGATTGCTTCACGAGTTCAGTTTTCCAAATGAGTGTCCATTTGTTTTAAACTTGCGACTAGGGTTTAGGTGGCATGTGGCTGAAACTTTGCACAGTTGTCGACCGCATGCATTAGAATTACCGCATACTTCTAACTTCTCTGTAAAAGTAGAAACTTCAGGAATATGGACCTTGCAACCTAACTTTTTAATCGCTTCTCGTGTATGAGTGCGTATCTGAAAGTCAGTTAGCTATCTTCCACTTATAAAAAGCTTGTTAATAGTTTAATTTTTAAATAAATTTTGTGTTTCATTTAAATCTCCACTCAAGATATTATTTACTAGCTAAAATGTATAATTCCAAAAAGGAAACTTGATACATGCTACAATGCTATTAAATGGCATGGTTCGATACTATAAATTAACCGAATTGAATTGTTTAATTTTGAATTAAAACGAACGTAGATTTTCGTTTATTATTTATTTATTTACTAACTAAATATTTATAATTCCAAAAATAAGCGAATGGATTTTACAAATTTATTAAATGACATATTTTGATACCATCAATTGACGTATTTGATATTTAGTTTAGATATAGTAAACGTAGATTTTTGTTCAAGAAATTTAATAATTATATCTTAAGAATAAAAATGGACAATTCAAGGTCCATAAAACAGATAATACTCTTTTTGTTAATTGGGCGAATGCATATGCAATGTATGGTCAATTTTCTAGGGTATTATCATTATGTGACAGATTCTGTCCATAAGGATGCCTTGGTATATTGCGTTGTAATAGACACACACCCTTTCTTTCATATAAAAGCACACCAGAAAAGACATAAATCTTCCCGACACGCAAGAGCTTTTAGGATTCCAGGCTGAATTGAATATGTGGAGGTAGAGACTGAAGGAATTTATTATGACATTATATATATATATATATATATATATATATATATGTATATGTATATGTGTATATATATATGTATATGTATATGTATATGTATATGTATATGTATATGTATATGTATATGTATATGTATATATATATATATATATATATATATATATATATATATATATATATATATATATATATATATATATATATATATATATATATATATATATATATATATATATATATATATATATATATATATATATATATATATATATATATATATATATATATATATATATATATATATATATATATATATATATATATATATATGAACGAAACCACAATTGACGAAACCACAGTGGAAAATGATTACACTACAGTTGAATTCTAAATAATATATATATATATATATATATATATATATATATATATATATATATATATATATATATATATATATATGTGTGTGTGTGTGTGTGTGTGTGTGTGTGCGTGTGTGTGTGTTTACAGTTTCTATCTCAGCTGTATCAAATTAAAAAAAAACATATGATATATATATATGTATATATATCTAAATATATATATATATGTATGTATGCATATATATATATATATATATATATATATATATATATATATATATATATATATATATATATATATATATATATATGTATGTGTGTGTGTGTGTGTGTCCTGATATGTAGTTGATGTGCCTGAGGAAAATAAAAATTCAGATGTTAAGCTTGAAAATCAATGAAATGCCGATCTTTATCATAAAACTATAAACAACTGTACATAATTTGTTTATCTAACTTTGATAAAACGAAAATGTCGTTCTAAGAGAATAAAGGTTCTGCATAATATACGATTATACGCATTATTTGATTAAAATGTTGTGAAAATGTCGAGTAAGGGCAATGGAGTAAGTTAGATGAAATTAATATTTTAAAACGGATAGGCCATGCAGTCTGTATTCAAAAAATAAAAACGATTAAACAATTTGTACATGAAAAATCGATATTTTTGCTGTAGTCATTTCTTTTTCTTTAATATTTTACATTATGTTACATTACATTTATTTTAAAATCTTAAAGGATATTTTTAAATACAAATGGCCACAATATGTGTTAAAAGAATGCACGCAGAGCATTTGAAACAAAGCTAATTTTCAATGAATAAAAATTATTGCTTTTAAAAATTATTAATACTTTTTCTTAATGTTAATAACTTTTACATGTATATATTTATTTGGATGTTACATTTCGACGCATATCTGTTCAACAAACGATGAAATTAAGCTTTGAGAGCCTTAATACGAAAAACTAGATTAATTCTGCAGGTTATCTATATCGTTGCAGCGAACAGGAAATTAAAAATTTTAGCTCATATTTTTGACATTTTCTTCTGACACAAATGCTCCAGTTAGAGGCCTATATCAAAGAATTTTGATGTCTGAAACACGCGACAGTTTGAACAGACAGCTGTGCTTGAGTGCAGGTAATACACATCGTCTTTGTAACGCGGGATGTATCTGGATTTCCCATAGAAGTTTAAAGGAAACGGTATGGTATATTTAGGAAAATAAGAAAACAATGGATCAGATTAGAAGGTAAGAAATACTATGCTTTTTAATGCATTTATGTTCCATAACTATTTCTTAAAGAATGATACAGTAATAGTTATAGTAATGCTCAATTAAAAGCTGATCACTGTGTGTTTAAGAGAAAGCTTAGTAATAATTGCGTTGATCTTAAGTAAGTATAAATTATGCTTTAACCCTTTTTTTCCTGACGGTACTTAAAAGTACCGCTTCAGTTAAAAGCCTATATATTCCTTATAAAGCAGTTTTTTCTGACGGTACTCACAAGGACATGAACGATGCAGTTCCTACAGCAGAAAAGAAATGACAGCACAAATCAGGACTAGAAAGGTACTAGAAAAGGTTGGTACTAGAAAGTACCAGCTGCAAAATTAACTACTAAAATACAGTAAAAATTAATTTTCTTTTTTCTATGATTATCCCCCCTTAAAACTTACCTAATGATGCAAAAATGCAGTAAGAGAGTTGATGCTAAATTAATTCAGGATATAAAGGGTTAAAAAGCGTTAAAATAATTTTTTACATTATAGTCACCTACTACAACTACAGTCTTTTAGAATACAGTTGTAATTGGGGAATTGCTATTTTTTGCAATGTAAATAGACTAAATTCTCAATTTGATTATAAGAAAATCGTAAAAGCTCTCTTTAAATTAGAAACTAGTACATTTTGTCTGATTTTTATTCACATAGTAGGTATTTTATAACTGGCGTGCTGCGTTCGAAGGTCATTTTGTGGTACAGTTGATGATAAACGTGTAGTAAATAATTTAGTAAATTTAATGGTTTATTACCAGTTATTTGGTACTATTATTTTTAGAGACTTCTACACTTTGCAAGTAAGCATTTCATTTGTTTTATTCATAATTTAGTGTTTTATTTTCTATCATAGAGTCAAAAATATATGTTGGTACTAGAAAGTACCAGCTACAAAATTAACTACTAAAATACAGTAAAAATTAATTTTCTTTTTTCTATGATTATCCCCCCTTAAAACTTACCTAATGATGTAAAAATGCAGTAAGAAAGTTGATGCTAAATGAATTCAGGATATAAAGGGTTAAAAAGCGTTAAAATAATTTTTTACATTATAGTCACCTACTACAACTACAGTCTTTTAGAATACAGTTGTAATTGGGGAATTGCTATTTTTTGCAATGTAAATAGACTAAATTCTCAATTTGATTATAAGAAAATCGTAAAAACTCTCTTTAAATTAGAAACTTAAAGAAACATGTTACTTTTCGAATTGAAAAGGGTGTATTAGACTAGCCTAATTTAAACTGAATATGAAATAAATTATTCTGCTCTGTTTAGAATAAAATTTTTCTGAAATCTTTAACAAGGTAGTAAGTTTGCAAAAATTATTTAGTTTTATTGCAAGAAGCAATACCTTATTTAAAACACAAGATATGTACACCAATTGGCAAGAAATTAGAAATACACTTAGAAATATCTATCCGCTGAAAACTTTTAGAAATTTGTAAATTAGAAACAAATTTTTTTAATCAGAATGAAACTAATTATCTTTTTATTGTGTGAACCTCATTTATATTAATACAAGCAATATATTTCATTTTATAAAGGATATTTTTTGGTTTTCAGTTTCTTGACAGTTTTGTTTTTAATTTTAAATTGTCACACATCTTTAAAAATTTAGGTTTAAAAAACAAAAAAGATAATTTTTTTGATTTGGTGTAAAAATTTGGATTTTGATATACATAATTAAAAAATTATTTTTCGGTTAAATGAATTTCAATTTTTGTAATTTGGTGTATTTTTTCTACGTTATTTAAAATATATTATACTAGTAATCACAAAAAAAGTATTTTTTTCAAAGTTGGAGCGTTATTAAAAAAACACTGTTTAAATTCATTAAAAACTTAGAAGATTCTTTGGTTTATGATGATTCGAAAAAAGGCATGGAGATTTTAAATTTCGAACGGTACTGTCTCCCTAAAATAATTTTTAACATGATAAAAAATTTTGTAGCCATTGAACTTTATTTTTGACATAATAAAGACTGCTGCACAACAATACAATTTTTCTAATTATCCTAACACTATATCCTAAACACGATATCCTAACACTATAAATAACTTTTAATATACAGCTTTAAAAGTAATTATTTATAAAATTATTGCCTTCAGCAATAATTGCCTTAGCTTAAATGTTATAGAATGTAAAATATGTAAAATTCAAGATATTGGTAATAATTTATTAACTTACTACGATATCCTAACACTCTAAATGACTTTTAATATACAGCTTTAAAAGTAATTATTTATAAAATTATTGCCTTCAGCAATAAGTGCCTTAGCTTAAATGTTATAGAAGCTAAGAGAAGCCAATATAGCTGTATATAGTCATTCTGATACAGCCTATAACTCCGCCTAAGTAAAATTTTAAAATTATTTTCAGGAGTCATCATCCGATGTCTAATGAAGATCTTCGTAAATTGCTGATGATGTCTCGTGCTCAATTGCATTCTGAAACCCCTTCTGTTGTTGAAAATGTTCAGTCTCATACACCGTAAGTTTCATGCTCAATTCCTCTATTGGAAGTAAAGTTTTTAAGGTACAGGTGAAATATATTCTTTTCGTAATGTAGCTGGCAATACAGGTACTATATGCCTTTGAAGCTCTACCCATTTAGCACCACCTGTAGCTTAAGGTATGCTATGAACGTGAGTAAATTTCCCCCGATGGGTCCTCGTAATTTAGAAGCAGGTACCAAGCACAAGAGACCAAGGTCAAATATATAGTAAATCCTTTCTTTGTAATGATTCAACTTTAGTTTATTAGTGTGCTTTTCCATCATTAGTTTGGAGCTATTATTTTACATTAGTTGGAACTAATGTCTTACGAAGATTAATATGAATGATTACATTAGTCTAAATGTATCAGAATTATTTAATTCTTCTAATTTATACTACAAGCTGTTACGGTTTATTTTGATTTGATTTGATTTGGAGCGCTACGGTCTACTGTTTTGCACACGAGGGCTAATGAGACCGGGACCTACTGCTTAAAGCCGATTCCGAACGGCTGCGAACATCCATGCCATAGTGGGATTCGAACCCACAAACTCCGGTACCGACGGTCAACGCTTTAACCAATCGGCCAGCAAGCTGTTACGGAAAATGCACTTAACAATTACTATAATTAAGCTCTATTAGATGGTTTGAAGAACTATGATCAATATTAATCTTCAAAAGTCAAACATGATCATAATTCTTCAAAACTCCACCACGTAATTTTTTTTATCCAGTATTGAAATACATGTTCATTGTACATGTACATGAATTCATTCTGGTACTTCGAAGGCATTAGATTGTTTATTTCTTGTTAAATCTCTTCTAATTTAAACTATTAAAGATTGACGATAGGTTGTTTGAAATTAGATATTTAACAAAAAGAGACAACTAGCATTGGGGATTTTGAAAGTGTTCTTTGAACATGTTCAATGAGCAATGTTAATAGTAAGTGTTTTTGAACATGTTCATTGTACATGTACATGAATTCATTCTGGTACTTCGAAGGCATTAGATTGTTTATTTCTTGTTAAATCTCTTCTAATTTAAACTATTAAAGATTGACGATAGGTTGTTTGAAATTAGATATTTAACAAAAAGAGACAAATAGCATTGGAGATTTTGAAAGTGAATGGAGTCTGTGTGGTTGTTTAAAAGGTACAAAATATTTAAATGGTCACTTTTATGTCTCAAAACCACATAAATGTGTTTCATGTACTCTGTAAAATTTGAGAGGTTTTCTTCGCACACATTAAGACAAAAATTGTTTTTGTATTGAAAAATATATAAATGCTTAAAGTTAAATTTTCATTATCCTGTTGGATATTTATTAAAACTGGAACAGTACACTCTTCATGGGTAATTCTAATGTATCCATATGCAGTTTGCTTCATACATTCAATTTTAAAGGCTTCTTTATCAAATAATTCAATATTAGAAAAAAATATTTGCATTAGAAGGTGATATATT
This sequence comes from Pardosa pseudoannulata, assembly GCA_032207245.1. Taxonomy (NCBI): domain Eukaryota; kingdom Metazoa; phylum Arthropoda; class Arachnida; order Araneae; family Lycosidae; genus Pardosa; species Pardosa pseudoannulata. The sequence continues at coordinate 94,288,223 of CM063503.1, read as the reverse complement.
TCATTTTTAACGTATCCTGAAATTGTTAAGCCTTTTAAAACCCTAACGAATCTGAAGAATGCTTATTTATTAGTGTAAATATAATTATTAGTAAGTTTTTCGAAAGTCAAAATTTCAATGATAAACTTAATGCTATTTACTGATAAACTTAAAGCTATTTACGAACAGCATATAGTGTATTAGAAGGTTTCGTTGATTTCATTATAACGATTTAAGCTATTTTTGCTGTTGACAATTGGATTAAAGAATTAGAGTGGAATAGAAGAGTATTTCTTTTTAGTACCAGTAAAATAGATCTAAAAGCTCTTTGACACTCAAGGCCCTTTCGATATAAAACTTTTAGATTGATGAATTTGATACAGCTATTTCTTATTCTTTACACTTTTTTTTGGAGTATGAGTAGTTTCTTAAAGAAAATTTGAGCCTATTTTTGAGAAATAATACTTGATTTTTTTACAGCTAAACTTTACTGATATCAGTTCGATTAGATGTAACAAAACATGTAGACAAACGTTTAAAACGCTGAATGTTGATTGGTTATTATTAGCAAATGAGTAAAGAAAAAAGAATAGGAGAATGTAAAAATTAAGGAAGGTATTTAATTTATTTGTGTGATCTCAAATGATAATATTTGAATAATTAGGTTTCTTTAAAATTTGAATTCGGGTTACACTGACAGTAGTCTGAGGGACTTGTGTAAGCTAATGTGAGCTTGACGAAGATTGCCCCTGTAATCATGTTTTAACTAATGACAATGATTAACTTTAATCAAACCAACATTTTTTCAGAAACAGAACAATGATTAAACAACTGCTGTCATTTAAATAAAATGATCTACGAATTTTATTCCTGTTCTTTATCATAGAAGACCCCGCAGTTTAATTTTATACACTTGAATTTGCAATGATCAGAGACATAAAATTATGTTTAGTATGGATATGAAAGCAATGAAAACACATTTTAATTTAAAACATAACAATAATCTCTTTATTTTTGCTTTGCAAAATTTACAGCTGCGCATAAATTCATGTACGCAGTTAACAACTTCATTAACAATGAAATTGTACATATACGGACACCATTTACCAAAATATTTTTTTTTTGAACCCAAAGCTGTTTAAATCTAGAATTTTCATCAAGTTCCATAGTAATATCCTTTTTGGGAGGTCCTAAAGATTTTGAAGAGTCATTTACCAGTAAGCTCCCCAGTGGGCATAGTTGGGCTGATGATGTACCCATGCAGCACCATGATGGTAGTAAGGAGCATGACTCCAGTGAACATAGGGAGCGGCATGAACAGGGGCTGCGACAGGGGCTTTAGGAGCTAAGGCAGCGAGAGCAGCGGCATCGTCAGCAGTTTTCTTGTCGACGGAGATGTCTCCAGAGGGTTTGAAACCGTCAGGGCCAGCAGTGTAGCTGACACTTCTCAAGTTACCATTGGGGTCGACGTAGCTGTAGCTTCCGGAAACGGTGTCACCATGACCGCTTTCAGTTCTTTGGTGGCCACCAGCATCTCCAGCAGAGTAGTGGAAGTTGTAAGCATCTCCGGCGTGGTTTACGCCGATTTCAGCTGCCATAGCGACGGCGAAAAGAAGGGGAAATACCAGCTGTAACAAACCAAGTAATCTGAGTTAGTCAGTCTAATAAATTTAGACATTGTTTTATAAGTCTAACTGCAGCATGCTTGTAAGAGTAGTACAATATAAATTACCTTTGAGGATAATATCTAGTTTAGTATATCTCAATATAAAAATGTCTTTCACAATATTTTTAAGCAAGAAAGAATATTGGAAAACATATTCTATGAATTTAATATTTATCAGTACAAGTATCTAGGACTATTCCTTTTATGTAACTCAGCAATTAATGAAATTATGCTTAAGTTAACTTTATTTTAACCTTTCTGTCAGCTCTTTTCTATAATTTCTTCTATTTATACAGTTACTTACGAATACACGGCAACGGTATGTTATTGCAGTCATGGCGTCGAAGACAACTCACTCAGACTCTAATATCAGGCAAAAGCTTAAGAAATATCTTTTATTTTCCTCTTGAAGCCATAGGGCTGATTGATAGTCTCACACAGGAAAAAGACAAACGTCTGATGATTTGTGAAAATGCTGTCTTGAGAAAGGGGAATAATCCCGAGAATAATTTTTCATGAGAGTTTGAAATGGTAATTTTGCTGTGGACCATTACTAAAAAGTGGTAGAATGTGTGCACACAACAGCATAAAGATTACAATGACCTGCTGCTTTCCTGAGAGAACTAACATCTGTTTCATGAAAAGAGTTAGAAGACCGCACGTAGTAATTATTAATTTAGACCTTTAGTTTGGAGAAGTGTGGAAAGAATGCAATCTCAGTGTTTCATGTTCTTGATTTAATATAAGTGGCCTGGGAAGTTAAGATTAAGAAAGATAGAACGTGGATTGAGAAGATTTTGATTTTATTGTATGAGGCAATAATATTAAGGGGAATAAATTCTTTATATATATATATATATATATATATATATATATATATATATATATATATATATATATATATATATATATATATATATATATATAAAGAAGATGTTTGGATTTTATAACTAATTTAGTCTTGTTATGAATGAATTCGTAAATTTATTAAAAAAATTATTCAAAAATTTATCAGCATCAGAATATTTCACATTTAATTCCTCCTTTTAAAGCGCTCAGTATAACATTAATACAAGTTTGAAGTTTTCACACCTCCTCTAAATTTGCATCTTGATTATAACTTGTTACTAATTAACTCTTTACGGCTTAGAATGAGAAATAATACACAGCCATGTGCGTCATGTTCTGACGTCATAAGGAAAATACGCATTTACTCCCACTTGAATTTCAATCTTTGTACTGAAGCTCGAAAAGACGCAGCGAGGGTGAAATTCACGCAAAAATAACGATTAATGATTATTTATGGCGCCGAAAGGTGTATTTTATAATTCATACAAATTCCATTTGAAAATGTATTCTTTGTTTAAAAAGACTCTACATTAGTTTATAGTGGAATAATTACCATTTACTAATTCCGAACTATAAAATTTACTTCTATCTTATGCTAATCAGATTTTTTCTGTATTTTTGTTGATTTAAAAGTATAAATACTAAAATAACAAATAAAAAGTTAAACGTACTCGTAACATTTCAATTTACTCTAAACTGTTTTTGATTTTTATATGCTAAAGTAAATACATGAATACATGAATAAAATAAAATACATAGCTATTATAGCTAAATACAGAGGAAATATATTAAAATATTAGTGAAAAACTGAATAAGATAGTTTTATTTATAATTTTAGGGATAATTAGTTCTAATAATATATTTATCATTCAGTAGTACATAGGGAAACACATATAAATACACTACTTCTTTAAATTACACTTACATATATACATATATACATACATACATAAAACACACACACACCATATATATATATATATATACTTACATATATTGTATATACAAATATATATACATATGCATACACACATACACATTATTTACATTTTATGTATTTAGGAGTATGAACAGAGATAAAGAGAGAAAGCAGAAGTCTTAAATAATTATCAATCAGATTATTAATAGGAGAACAAATTGAGAATTAATTAGAGAAAATCAGCCTATTCTTAAATAAATGATGATTTAAAATAACTTCTAGAAAAACACAGTGTATAATAAAGTAAAACACGCAAGTGGTTTTATAAAGAAATGCAGGACGATTATTTCTAACATGCAGTATTTCTTACTTATAATAATGACTTTTTAAAAATAATTTATCTCCATGTGTATATATATATGCCTTTCTTAATACACAATATACATTTATCAAATCATAGTTGAAATACTGTTTGGGATATAGGATTTCCACAGGAACTAAGTCATTACAGTCAATAACGAGTCATATAAATAGCGAAGCGTAGCTAGGGGCTATGACTGGACGATGAAGCTTAGACGCATTTTATAAGTTACAAATGGCATGTTTTTGCTTTAGTGTACAATAGCACTGAAAATTTTACTCAAGGTGATACGTTTTACTACGAAGTAACTATATTTCAATGAGTAGGTTTCAACATTTGGACCGGGACAATTCAACAGCACATTCGGCTGAAAATTAGTTCTTAATACAAAATTTGAAGAATCCTGTTAAATACTTATTTTTATGGTTTGGTTAGTTGTTAACATTATGACCAACTTTATGCAATAGGATGGATAGTAAAAACAGGATCTATTATTAGCCAATTCCGAAGGTCTGAGAGCAACAATGGGATTCGATTTTAGCGAATTAGGTAATAACATGTAGTACCTACTTATTCGGGTATTAATTAGCATTTTTGTTAAGGACTGATTCTGAGTATTAATAATTATCCGATATTAACCTTTTGAACCTATAGAGAAATAATAAATAAATTTATCCCAAGAATTTTTTTCTATTGCAATTCAATATTCATATTCAAATAGAAAGGAGAGTAAATCAAAGTGAGGGCTTTGAAATTCACACTGATTCTAAATGAATACGATTTAGTAAATACGGATAATTAAAATAATCATTGATAACATTAGTAAAACGTGTTCTCATGAATGGTAAATATTTAGTAAAGATCTATTCATAAATGAAAAGGTATAAACTTCTTTTTGTTAAAGATTTAACTATCAATGAATAATATCGCGAGCTACGTAATAAAGTAATTTAACACCGTTCTAATGTACTAGAAAACGCTTCTTTTATAAACATTTTTTTTGTTATACATTAAAAGCGTTGTATGAATGATTCAAGTGATTTTCATATCATAAGCAACACGTATCGAAATGCAATGATGCTTTATACATTAATATATGTACATACGTTTTTTATACGTCGAACTTTTTGTTTTAAATACTGAGTAAGAGATACTCTTTCCTGAAATAAAAATTTCAAATTATGATGGAATCCTTGGATTTAGTCTAGTGATATCCAAAATATGCGTTATAGTACTCCTGGGTGTGATAGAATGATTCAGGGCAGATTTACTGTTAAAACAAATTGAGAACCTTTACAATAAGTGCGCGATGAAACGTAAAAAAAAAGACAAGAAAATTGCGTAAAATAATTTGTGCTTATTTTCTCGATGTATTTTTATAGTGCTGTAAATGTTTTAATAAAGTTGTTTTAATAAAGTTGGTGAAAAATGAAGATACTGGGCTAGTGAAAAGTTTTGTAGTGTGCCAGCTTAGAGTTGGGTTTGCGAATAACATCGACATCTAAAATAGAAAACTGTTTGCTCTTTGGGTATTCAAAAATTAATTATCTAAATGTATTATAATGTAGTTATAAAACTGTAGAATATGGGGTAAAGTTGGTAAAGTTGGTGAAAATATGAAGGTACTGGGCTAGTGAAAATTTGGTAGTGTGCCAGCTTAGAGTTTGGGTTTGCGAATAACATCGATATCTAAAATAGAAATTTGTTTTCTCTTTGGGTATTCAAAAATTAATTCTCCACATGTATTATAGTGTAGTTATAAAACTGTAGATTTGTGGTAAATGTTAACGATTTAACCCTATCCAAACGGATGAAAATTTGCGATATTTTCTACCCTGCTTTCTCAGAAACTAATGATTACAAATTTTTAATATCTATTTGCCTATTCTGATCCTTACAATCGTTATTTCATCGTCCCTGTCATTTAGAATATTCTGCATCTTGAAGCAAGGTAATAAGAAAATCGTTTAGGGTGTAAGTTAGCCGTTATGGAATTAAAAGATTTAAGAACATCGTAAACATCTTCGAAAATGGAACTGAAGGAATACTGGGTGAGAAATAATATTGTTGAGAAGGTCATTTATAAAAAAAAATGTTTCCGATTTTCAAAATATTTCTTTCCTCCAATCCTTCAATTTGTTTCCTTGTCATTGATTTGAGCTAAGTGAAGAATAGAATTTACGATAATAATCATTGTGCATTTCTTCTTGGTGAATTGAGTAAAAATATCAAAGATTTCGATACCAGCTAGGCCTCGAAATTAGGTCCAGCTAGGTCTTACTTTTTTTCTAAAAAGGGTCGGTAGACCAAAACGATTGAGAATTTTTGTTCCACTACCTTAAATTAGTTACAGTTTCCGAGAAAATCAAATTTTGCTAAAACATTGTATTTAAGCCCTTGCCTGTGGAATATATTTGAGAAAAACGTGCCAAAAATGGAAAAAAGAAATTATCTTTAATTTTGTTTGTTGTTATCATCAATATGTTAGAAGTAGATAATTTTTGAGAAAAAAATTAAGCGAAATAGCAACTAGTTTCAATATTTTCACATATATGGGAAATGTTAATGGATTACAGCAATTTTTGCTCACATTACAGCACAATAAATCAAAGGACATAATTTTCTGGATAAATGTTATAAACTAATACAACAATGTTATTATCTATATCAACTATCATAAACTCCATATCCCTCAGATTCTTTTGAATTCCACAAATCCTTTACAATATCTGAGAAATAGCGACAAATGGCTCGAAACTGCCGAACTTTTTGCTGGAAAGTATCTCTATCTACTGGAAAAACGACAAATTAACTATTATGCATTGGACAAATCGATTTCGAGCTTCATGGAATTGAAAAACCGTTTTTTTTTCTCTTGCCCCAACTCAGGTGGGGTATTCCAGAAGAGAAGGTTATTGGTAAAACAAAGTTTTCAAAATGAAGATAAAGAATGATGTGAAGAGTATTAGTTTAACCCACTATTTGAGATAGTTAAAATTTTGCTAACTACAAATCATTTCAAGATATTGATAAATATCAATAACGAGAAGACATTAAGATTATTTACACCTTATATGAGACATAATTTTACCTAAAGCAAAGCATGAACTAACCAAGTGAAAAAAATATTGGTTATTGACACCTTTCGAGATGGGACGGTTCAGAATCAACTACTGGTCATTCACAGGAAAATGGGAAAAGTTTAGCAAATCTCCGTTTGTTTAACAAAAGTTGATGACTGCTTACAGATTTGTAAATGAAGACAGTCATATAAAAGTAATATTTTAAACCTTTTTTGGCATCGTTCTTGCTTTATTATAAAAAATGTATGCATATCCACCTAATGTACCAACTTAGAGTATATAGCAAAGTGTTTTTCGACTAATTTAATCTTAAAATTATTTTTCTCCAATTTAAAAAAATGAATTTGCCTGAACTTTTCGTGCTATCTCTGAGTAAAGTTGGTAAAAAGAAATTTTTTAAATTCGAGCCATCCATCAACAGAAATTTATTTAAGTATTCACAGTTTGAGGCTTCACGGTTAATTTCTAGTCGCATGGAATTGGTTAAGCCAAAGCCTACTGTTGAGTGGATTTCCAAGAACTACACATATTCATATCATCAGAAAGATTAATTGCTTCAGACTGTGGTGTCAAAAGTCTGTCTCCATACCATTTGGCTAAGTCATTGGAGTGAAGTGAATACAATAAGTCAGATAGCTACCAAGCAACCTTAATGGGTCTTATCACGAGCATAAGATCCAAAAACTTTAACCAGAATCCTCTTATTCCTTAAATTATCATTCAAATAATAAATGCAGTTGTAAAAATATTGCTGTAAGAATAGGAAAAGAACTTACAAATTTCATGTTGAAAGAGGAGATACTGCTGTCAAGCCAAAGTTGTACTTGAGAACGATCTAACGGGATGTCCTTTCGCTTTTCTGAACTTGGTCTTTTATAGTTTAGAATTTCATGGTCAGAGTCTAAAAAATATGCCAGATGTGTAATGTTATCCCCCCACTTTGAAAAACAAAATAAAACTAAAGGTGCTGGTTCATCCTTCAATACATTTTGAAGGTTACAAGAAAAAAATCATTAACTGTCTTCAGCTTAGTGCATTTGCAGTAATTGAACGCTAAGGTAGAGCAATTGCCAGAGAGAAAGAAAAAGCAAAGGGAACCGTTATCGACAGCAGGAAGTTAACGGATTCCAAGAGACGACAAAAACGAATGAAAAAAGAAGAATGAGGAATGACAGGGGTGTGGCAAGGAAGCTTCGCACCCGTAAAGATGTTACTGAGAGGCGTATATTGAGACGTTGGAGCTTGCATCGAATGCCTAATGATGGGTGTGTAGGGCAAAAAGGCGGCTGCCATCACGGGGGAAAGTCATCTACGTTGCTTTTTTCCTTTCTTTGTTTTTGGAATGCACGTAGATATGTTTGGTTAGGAGAACATCCCAGAAAAAAATTTCGATACAAAAGACCCGTTCAAGGAGAAATGCAAATGGATCAAGGTCGCTTGTTTGAAAGTGATTTAACTAGCGACTAATGGCCACAGGGTGGAAGAAGAGATATGTTCGTATGAGCTGTTATTTAATTGTCATTATACTATTAATTTCTGTCTACTTCATTCTTCTTACTTATTTTGTGTCTTTCAAATAGGGTGGTAATATATATAAGTACTTAACATATTATTTTGAAAAATAATTACAGTATTTCTCCTTCAGAAAACAATATTTTAAACTTCTCAAAATAATAGGAAAGATAATTAAAATTCATGTTTCACAGGCTTTAGTTAAACAATTATTGAATAAATACATTTTTTAAAAATTTTAAAATTATTGTAAGAAATCAGATAGATATATATAATCCTTTTGTTCTGTAACATTCTTGTAGTTTTCCGACTTTCAGTTTTTTGCTATTTCATATAAAAAAGTAATTTTCTAAGTTCCAAAACTGCTGTCCGTTTTTTAAAATTTATTCATATTTACTTTAAATAGGAGGGGTCTTTTATTTACTTGACAAGTGCTTGATAAGAAATCTAGATATTGAACATGACGATCGCATTAAAGTATTGTTTTTAAATTAAAGTGGCAAGAAATTACCAAAAGGTGAGGAAAAATTATCATTGTTATATGTAAGATGACGAAATGCCATTTATAAATCAAGACATATTTCTTATATCGTGTCCTTAACAGGGAAAATTTGGTGATACAGTATCATGTTGTAAAATGCGATATAGTTTGACTGTAACACAATAAAGTATTTAGTTATAATAAGATCTTACTAGTTTTAAGGAGATATGGGACTTAAAAATATAGTTTCCAATATGAACCCCTTCCGGTATGATTTAATAATGAAAAACTGTGCGTGAAGTAACCATTTATTTTTTATTTAAAAAACTTGTTTCATTTTACAATTCTTACATATTCCTAATTAAAATCCACTTTTTACATAGTGTTAAATAATATCAGAAAAGGTATAATTAAGAAAATATCAAAGCAAAACATTAATAAGGTATACAGATAATAGTCTTCAAGATAGTGGTACTTTTCAAAACAAAGTGCAAAGGAATACTGAATTGTTTACACCCCTATTGAGTCTCACTTCTAATTTGATTCTTGTAACATACACGGCATATCTTAGTAGGTTTTCTTTTATTCTGACTCATCAATTTGGCAGTGACTTGTACCAAGAAATTCTAAATAAACAATATGTAATAGTGACCTGGTATTTCCACAAGTAACAAAAGTCTTGATAAATTCAGTATACTAGAAATTATAAACTAAATTAATTATCATTTTAACATTAACTTAAGTCGCATGACGAGTGTAGCTCGTCATTGTGCGGTATGGAATGTAAAACCAATGACGAGTCAGACTCGTCATTTTACCGGAAGGGGTTAAGCGATTGTACATCATGTATTCTAGGACTCACCACCAAAAACTTTTTTCCTCGTTTACTGCTAAGTCCATATCCCCAGCAGCACTCTCAAGGGCAATAAATGCCTCAACCACATCCTATTTTCTTCGCCCAATAATATTAATATCATCTGCATATGCAATTACCTGAATTGTGCCTCTAGTGTTGATACCTGAATCTCGTATAACTTTTTCAAGGGCTATATTAAATAAAATGCAAGACAGAGAGTCTCCCTGGATAGGCTAAGAAATTATCCGTTCGAGAACAAAGAAAATTAATTAGAAACATCAAAGCAAATCCCAAACTTTGTACTGCTAATATCGCGGAAGAAGTGAATGCAACGTGCAGTAAAAGAGTTTGCACAGAAACTTGTGTAAATTGTGCTTAGAAATGTTGATTGTTATGTAAAGATAGCCAGAGCAAAACCATTCATTTCGAATCCTAACTGGATAAAGAAAATAAAGTCTGCGAAAAGTTATTTAAAAAAACCCACAAATCCTGTGATTTGGTCAGATGAAAGTAAATTTTTTATTTTTAAATTAAATGGTCAATCTGTAGTTTGAATTAAGCCGAAATTTGAGGTAGACGTGAAAAATTTGTGCCCAACTGTGAGGCATGGAGGAAGTAACGGAATTGGTTATTTAAGTCATGACTTGAAGGTGTATGTCATCAAATAGAGTCAGTATGTCATCAAATAGAGTCATATAAAAGGCTGGGTAATGGATAAATACGTTTACTGAGACATATTAAACAAAAATTTACAAGGAAATGCCGAAAAACATGGAATTAAAGCAAATTTCAATTTTTCGAAATACAAATGTGCCGGAGAATACAGTTAAAACAATTAAATAATATATATTGTATCTTACCTCTAGACGGCTATAGACACTCTCACAAAATTTAATTCAATTGAATATCTATAGAAATAACTTGCAAAAAATAGCAGACATAATTTCAAATCAAAATAATAATTGATAGACAGAATAAAGGAAGAATGGGTAAAATTTACTTAATCTGACATTAAAAGGAATTTTAATTTAGTGAATTAAAGGTAGAAAGGTAATTAAGCTTAAAGGGTACACTACTATTAAGGAATTGTTTTGAATAATACTGTATATAAGCTGTATCCGGGTATGCATGTACACTAAACCTTTTTATTTAATTTCTATATTCTTTTCCCTATTTTCTGCATTTTGTAACAAATTGTAACTATAAGTATATCATTTTAAATCATCTGTATGGCAAGAGGCTCTAATATATTAGAATAATATGTAATAATCTTTTTTCTTACTCGTATATAATTTCTTACAGAATTTTAATCATTATACGTAGACGCTTTGGAGTGACTATATGCAAAAATCGTTCACAGTTAAAGTAAAAATTTTGTTTCCCCAAGAAATTCCAATGTATCAAATAGTCAGTAATTAAGATTGTAAACAGATCCTAGAATTCTTCGATTTCTTCAAAGGGGGGCGGGGAGATAAATACCGAAAAAGGAAATCTTCGACATATCCTCGACAGAATCGATAATTTATTCTGGAGCGCAGAACCGACGAGTATAGAACGTATGTCATATTATAGTTTTCTTATTAAATTTGAACAGCCTGACAGATTTATTGTTTTCCCTTTCAAGTGATTTAACTTTATCAAAATAAATATTGATTTACACACAGTAAAGGAAAGGAGGAAAACTGAGTATAAAATAAAAATGCTTTGTTTGAAATGTCAGCTCAATCGTAAATTCTCGCAGACGAAGAAAGTATTAGAATAGCCCAACTAATTGACCTTAAGTATTTAATATATATAAAAATTTTGGATATCTTTTAATTAGAAGAAAATATTTTGGATTTATTTTTTTTCTCCACTTCCCACCTTATACAGTCGTGGAAAAAATTATAAAGCCGCTTGAAAATATGATATAATTTAAAAACAAAAGATCAGACATTTACGAAATTTCATACAAATATGTTATATGCTTCAAGGGACTAATAAAAAAATAAATTCATTGGTAACTACATTAACAATGGTTAATACATTTAAGAAAATTTTCTGTACAAAGAAATTTGGAATCAATTATAAAATCGATATGTATTTCATCAGTAATCGATGTGAGACCTTTCTTTTTAGACTGTGACTCTCCTAGTCTCTTGTAGCCGAACGATGGCAGAATGGTAGAGCTCTGCTCTTCGGAACCGTTGTTCGTGGGTTCGAATCCCGCGGCGAGCATGGATGTTTGTAGCTGTTCGGAATCTTCTTTAAACTGTAGGTCCCGGCCTCATTAAACCTCGTGGGCAAAACAGTAGACCGTAGAGCTTCAAACCAAACATAGTCTCTTGTTCTTTGA
>CM063503.1:94256182-94271182 GCA_032207245.1 Pardosa pseudoannulata | reverse complement strand
ACGCGAAAAGTTTTAGCATGTAATTAGTAAAACATTTCGAATAACTTGAATCAATTAACGTTTTATGGAGATCGGAGAAGAGGACTAATACGGCATATTTTATTTTATTCGAAGTTTATCAGGATACTTAAAAAAACACCCCTTCAAAATAATGTTTCTTTAATTTGAGAAAATCTATTTCTGGTTGTCTAGCAACGAGATTTTATGTAGCTGAATTAAAAAAAAATCCAGCAAAGAGGTTCACATTCCAAGCACCATTAAATATATATATATATTTATTGATGGAGAAAACTCTTACTAAATCTGAATTTAAGCATTCAAAGTTCTCTTAATTTAAGAGAATTTTTTTTAAATATGACAAAGTATTACAGAGCCGATGAAAAGCGAACCTTTAATCGATTGAAAAAATATCGATTAGAGGATTAAGGCTTTATTTTTCCCTGTTTAAAAGTAAAAGTGGATATAATGTATGAAAAATTATATTTAAGTTAACTCGATTTTTAAGAATTAAGGACATAGATGCAGCATGGAAATGGATTCTATGGAAATGTTCCTTGTATTTTATGAAAGCAGAAAAAACACAAGCATAACACAATAGAATAAAATAGATTCCTGTTTCAAAAGTTTAAAATTTTAAATGATTAATAAATTTATAACAACAATTTATGTAGTGTCAATTTTAGATAACTACTGAAAAACTTGAATAAACTTTTCTTACAGTATGAAATAACTTGATTTGTAGATAAAACTTCAAAGGTTAATGTGCAGTTTCAAAGACATATTTTCTAAGTATTTGCACTTTTCCAATTTGTTTCTCTATTATCTAAGTGTATTCATGCTGCTTGCTGTTAGGATCACTAATCAAATTTCAAATAACTTTAAAATTGATTGAAGTGAACAACTGACGATACTCAACTGACGACATTAAGTGAACAACTGACGATGATCTCCCAAAATACGTTGGTAGTAGCTAAAAATTTTTAGTTATGGCTTTTTGACACAGCAAGTCTGAGGCATGCCATAGTGAATACGTCTGAATTTATATTTACTGAGTGGGAAAAGAGTCTTTAACTGCACTGGAGCATTTATCCCAATGACTTATCTTCAACATCTGAGGAATTCCTATTCGACCTCCAAACAGACATCTTTGATGTCAAATGCAACCTGAGTGCTTTTAGGGACAGTTCCTAGCCAATATATGGCTCATCAAGTAAATCAGTAGCATTGGCATCCAGTAACTAAGAAAGTACAGATATTTATAGCTCACATTTCCCAGAAACAGTGTTGAGTATCATAACGAACTTATTACGTCTAGTAACTTTTTTTTTATATCTAGGCGTTATATGTGGCTTCAAATTTTATTTAGTCTTTAACTACGCTGGAGCATTTATCCCAATGACTATCTTAATACACAAGCTGTATTCGACAACTGGCTAATATTAAGAATGCCTATTTGACCTTCAAACAGACATCTTTGATGTCAAATGCAACCTGAGTGGTTTTAGAGATAGTTCCTAGCTAATCCATGACTCACCAAATAAATCAGTGGCATTGGCATCCGGCAACTAAGAAAGTACAGATATTTATACCTCACATTTCCTAGTAACAGTGTTGAGTATCATAACGGACTTATTACATTTAATAACTTTTTTTTATATTTAGGCATCATATATGGCTTCAAATTTTCTTCTTGGTAACAGTTTATAGAACACAATTGAGAATTTAATGCTTCAAATTTACCAAAGAAATGAATACAGAAACAAAAGTTACATTTAAGTTTTAATTCTTTATTAATAATTCTTTTAAGGAATACCAATTACAACAACATAAAATTTTAAGATAAGCATACAATTTATCATCTAAATACACAACCTGCCTTGTTTAGTTTTTTCTGTTTTGTTTAATTTGCAGCACCCCTCCCTCAAACCCAATCAATCCTCTTATGTGGTTTCTTGAATTTTACTTAGTAGAATCAATATGCAAAATATTTTTCTACACAATTTACAATGCCATTTTAAGCATGACAATTCAAAAAAATATTTTTTTTAAATTTTCATAAGATAAGTGAGGGAGAGAGTTCAAGTGATTGTGTGTAGTGAAACGATATGTCTATCCCTTTTTTGTTAATTTACTTAATGTAATATGCCAGTAAAACAATATGGCAAAACTGGATTGCAAAACAATGAATATTTTGCAATCTAGTATTTGAAACATTGCATGCAGTCTTCTCATTCATAATTTAGCTAATATCTATTTGATTCCATTTAGACTATAGACTGTAACTTAGTTATTATCCTCAGTGGAAGTCACTTAATATATAGTGAAAACAAATACAAGGAAAGTTATGTAAATATGTTTCGTCCCGTTATTTGATAGGGAAGATGTATCATAAAATCAGAAAACACATTGCCATAACAAAAGACAATCATTTCAGATTTCTCCATGGGTGGAGCGGACGCAGAGGATCAATGATGCATGTGCTGACAGCGAAAGAAGAGAAAGAAGCAGAAAACTGAAGTGGCCGGGTTCATCCTACTGTAAACCAGAATGACAGCGTCACAGACGATGAGACATGAAGATACCAATTTACTACTGGGACCAAGTCCTCTTTAATGACTTGGAAATATCCCAGATCACTCATTCTGAAAAAAAAATTCGTGTCCCAGTCTTAGTGTTCTGAGAGGCAGTGGATGTCATTTTACTAGATTTCTTTACTGAAGGAGTCTTTAATGGTACACTCTATAACCGAACACTATAGGCAATTCTGAAGTCCGATATCCGAAGCAAGAGTGCAGGACATCCAGGGTTTTTTATGACAATAAAAGACTACCCACAGAAGGGACACTGCTTAATGTATATTCAATGTTTTAGATGAAAAAGATTCAATCATGTAGTCTACAGCCTCGAAACTATGCTATCTTTTCTGCGTTTAAGTCATCTCCATCGGCAGCTATTTATGGTTTGAAAATGAGGTTTTTTAATAATAAATTTATACTTTATTTTTGTACATAATAGGATAATTTTTTATTACATTCCTTTTAGTCTTTAAAATCCACTTAGTTATTACCGTAAGTATAAGCGGAAAAAACAAAGTGAAAACAAAAAGGAGGGACATTCCGATAAGTTTTGTTCTTATATTTTAAAGCGAAGACGTATTAAAAATCAGGAAAAACATAATCATTAATAGGTCCATATTTCCAGATTTCTCGATCAGCAAATCAGAAAAGTAGGATAAATGATGCATGTGGTACAACGATAGAAGGGAAAGATGTATCTAACCAACGCGCTTGTGCTCATTCTAGTTACAATTTCATGGTATCGTCTTTGTTCTATGGGGACCAAGTCCTCTTTAATGACATGGGAACAGACCAGGATACCTGTTCAGAAAAAATCCATGTTGCAGTTCACAGGAAAATTTATACTGTTACTGCCCTGGAGCACAAAGGGTGCCCTTTTATTAATTTGATAAAATGATGTTTTCCCTCAAGGGGTATATTAATGTTGCACTGTATATTCCACTAAGGAAAAATAACGTCCATCATCCGACTCAAAATACTACGACTGTTATATAGAGTTTGTGCTTAGATGATAATGAAAGATTTCGCACAGCAAATGATACTGCAGAATGAATTCAATATCTGGTATAAGAGCGACTAAATCATACGGCCTGCAGCCCTGATATTGTGCCATCAAACATCCTTTATACTGTGTTGATGTGAGTATTAACAGGACGTACCTTCTGAAGCAACAAAGAAAAGAAATAGACTGTGAACAATTTCTTAAAATCGCCAGGGTGTGCTTTCTAAAGGAAGAGTTTTTTGAAATTCATTCTACGCCACGACAAATGTGTGAGTGTTGGAGACTACGTGGAAAATTATTAAAGATCTATTTTGCGTTATAACAAAAATAGATTGTTTATGTTTTCTCACTTTAAAATAAAATATAACAACTATTAAGAGTTCTTTAAGAAATTTATTCATGTGGATAAACGATTGCACTTATATTACTAAAGAAGGTTTAGAGGATTAATTTAATTATTAGCTTAAAGTGTTTCTTTGAAACCACACTTCTTACGGTAACAGTTCAGCTAGTGCCCGGGAAACCTGGCCATTTAAAAAACAAACCAGATAGTCTAGATAAATTTAGCCATTCTCAAATTTGTAGACTTATTTCGAACATACTGTAATACAATAGTATTGCTGGCTTAATGAAGATTTTTTATAAAAGTCTATAAAAATATTAGTAAAAATATACATGACGCGTATATTGGTCGAATTAATTTTTTTTTGTGAATTGGAAACAACTGATATCATAATATAACTCTTTCGTTGACTGGAAACTATCACTCACATGAAAAATAATTTTGTATATTATTAATCTTTAAATGGTATTCTATATCAGGAGTGGCCAGCGGTGAAGTTCCCGAAATTTGAAATTGAAGCAAATACTACAATGACTATAAATCTAATATTATTCGATTGTTTTATTGATCATTATCTTTATAATTATTTATGTAGTTATAAATATTTCAAATCGTTCCATTGTTAATTTTTGAATGATTTTGGTAACAAAATTATAAAAACTCTAATGATATATTGCTGCAAATTTTAAGCTTAAAAAATTGCATAGATACATATACATAATTCACAAGACCTAGCCGGTCTAAGATCCACGTGTTCGTTAAAGGTGACTGGGTAAAATATGTTCGTGGTCACATTGTCCTCCAACTTTTCAATCAATACCTCTGAGGGTGACTGGCCAAGCCTATGGGTTTTCTGCTTGGTCGCTGCTTCAAAATTACGAGGATCCACTTGAGCAAGAAGCCGTACTATCACCCATGATATGCTCGTTAAATAGAAAGGCCCACTCTTTTGCCTTAATACGAGTAGCGTATGGCAATCCGTTCAATCGTGCGTTCAATCGTGCTTGGTTTGACCCAGGGGAATAAGACAACAACAACCTAGCATTAATACTAATTTAAAATATGTTCGTGGCCACATTTTCCTCCAAGTTCTCAATCAATACCTCTGGGGGTGACTGGTCAAGCCTATGGGTCTTCTGCTTGGTCGCTGCTTCAAAATTACGAGGATCCACTTGAGCAAATAGCCGTACTTTCACCCATGATATGCTCGTTAAATATAAAGGCCCACCCTTTTTCCTTAATACGAGTAGCGTATGGCAATCCGTTCAATCGTGCTTGGTTTTACCCAGGGGCATAAGACAACAACAACAACAACAACCTAGCACTAATACCTAATTTGTTATTTGAAGTTGAATTTTGCGCCTCATATGACGAATGTGCTCTATTTTGTCCTACAGCATGTCATTCAAGAGTTTTAAAGATATTTAATGATTATATTTTGGCCCTCTAAGCGTTACGCGCATAAATGTCTCCTCAGACCATAATGTCTTCAAACGAGTGTGTATGTGTTATGAAGTTATTTAGATTTATATAAAAAATCTATTAATTAAATGATTATAACAGTTGTACTTGTAATAAATGTTTCAGATCTAAATCTAACCTCATAACATGTAAACACCCATTTGAAGACATTATCGGTTGGGGAGAAAATTACGTGCATAACGCTTAGTATAAGCATTAAGGTATGAGTACCAAAATTCATGTTTTGAGGTGTAAGCATTTAAAATTTAAGTTTTTAATTGAATAATTCTCTAGTTTTGCTAGAAATTTGCTTAATACCTCGCCTACGAAAAGTCAGTCAGATAAAAGACGAGTACTATATCGCTAAAAGTAAAGAAAAATTAAATTTATGTTGAAAACTCAAAACTTAAATTTCTCTCCATTTATTTTTGAACTTAACAAACCCAAATTTTGTCGTAGTATACGCATATGATAAAACGGTGGGTGAAACTTTGATAAGAAAATTAAAATTAGTTTCACCATTTTAAAAGAAATTCTATGTATTAATTGCAGTGTTTCAATCAATAAATCAAAGTTCGCTTTATAAATGACATCAATTTTAATTACATTAGTTTCTATCAGTAAAAACTGTGTACATCAGATTAACCCTTAATTTGGCTAAATGAAACTCCATGTATATTTATAACTAATTAAAATTAGTTTCGATATTAATTATCTAAGGAATCTATTTTTTTGTTTATTTTACAAAGATCCGAATGTCTCTACAGACATGGGAAAATAACAGAAATTAAAAAATATTTGAAAAAACATCTTGTCAAATTAAGGGTTAAGTGATAAATGAAACTCCAATATTAAAATTAAAATTAGTTTCGATATTTTATAAGTGATCTTATTAGTAAACTGTGTTAATTGCAGTGCTGAAGAAAATTAGAAATCAACAAACCCTCTTTTAAAGTTTACTGTGTAAATGACACTAATTTTTGGGTAAGTTACAGATTTGTAACAAGATGATATAAAGGGTTAAAATTATAAATCTCTGACATGGTCTTTTTTTTCTGAAATGTTAAATGTTTAACCAATTTCTAACTAGTAAAAAGTTTTTTACGTGAAATATAACTCGCGTGGGAAGAACATATATGATAAAACTAATGTTTTGTCTTTCAGACGTATAAAGCATTTTATTTTTTTACGAAAGGTAAATAAAGCTGCAAATTGAATCTCATGCATCCCCTGTACAAAGAGGTGTGGAGATTTTAATCCTTTGTATTTCAACAAACCCGAATTATAAAATATTTTATTTAAATGTTAGAGTACATTTATTCAAACATTTAAAAAATTAAAAACATTTAAAACGAAAGATGAGAATTTAGCCACAAAAAAGTATGTTCAACAAACAAAAATTACATATTTTTTTATAAACACTGTAAATTACCTTGCAAAAAATACCTTAATAAAGAATTGTAAACTACTTTTGTGAAACATATACTTCTTATCTCTCTAACTTTCTTTTAAAATTTAAGAAATACAACCAGTAATATGATATTAGCAAAAACAGATGAAATGATAAATGAAATTTTGATGTGAAAATGAAAACTAGTTTCGTCATCCTGTAAGGAATTTTAGTAGTAAACTGTGATAATTGTATTGTTCTCTCCAATTTATTTAAGAAATACAACCAGTAATATGATATTAGTAATAACTGTGTACATCAGATGAAATGATAAATGAAATTTTGGTGTGAAAATTAAAACTAGTTTCGTCATTCTGTAAGGAATTTTAGCAGTAAACTGTGTTAATTGTATTGTTCTCTCCAATTTATTTAAGAAATAAACACTGTAAATTACCTTGCAAAAAAATCCTAGATAAAGAATTGTAAACTACTTTTGTAAAACATATACTTCTGATCTCTCCAACTTTCTTTTAAATTTTAAGATAAACAACCAGTAATATATTAGTAATAATCGTGCACATCATATTAAAAGATAAATGAAATTTTGATATGAAAATTAAAACTAGTTTTGTCATCCTGTAATTAATTTCAGTAGTAAACTGTGTTAATTGTAGTGTTCTCTCCAATTTATTTAAGAAATACAACCAGTAATATTATATTAGTAATAACTGTGTACATCAGATGAAATGATAAATGAAATTTTGATGTGAAAATGAAAACTAGTTTCGTCATCCTGTAAGGAATTTCAGTAGTAAACCGTATTAATTGTAGTGTTCTTTCCAATTTATTTAAGAAATACAACCAGTAATATGATATTAGTAATAACTGTGTACATCAGATTAAATGATAAAAGAAATTTTGATATGAAAATTAAAACTAGTTTCGTCATCCTGTAAGGAATTTCATTAGTAAACTGTGTTACTTGTAGTGTGCTCTCTAATTTATTTAAGAAATACAAGCAGTAATATGATGTCAGTAATAACTGTGTACATCAGATGAAAGGATAAATAAAATTTTTCCCTTCTTCATTTATCATTTCATCTGATGGGAAAATTAAAACTAGTTTTGTCATCCTGTAAGGACTTTCAGTAGTAAACTGTGTTAATTGTAATGTTCTCTCCAATTTATTTAAGAAATACAACCAGTAATATGATATTAGCAATAACTGTGTAACATCAGATTAAATGATAAAAGAAATTTTGATGTGAAAATTAAAACTAGTTTCGTCATCCTGTAAGGAATTTTAGTAGTAAACTGTGTTAATTGTAGTGTTGAATTATAGCAGAAAACAACAAAATCATCTTTTAAAAACCACTGTGTAAATGACAAGTATTTTTTGGGTGTGTTGCAGATCTGAAACAAGGGTTAAGCACAGCTTCACTAAATAAAGTATTCTATTAACACAGTAAAACTGTTATATAAAAATTCGATTAATGGGAAATAATTATTGGCAGTAGGAAGAAAAGATAAATAAAACCTGTTATTCAACCTGTAATTCTTTTAGCGACAACTTTACTGAAGCAAAATAACTTTATTGAAGAGAGAAAACTAAAGACTTGTTACTCTTTTAGTTACATCAGTGGAGAGGAAAAGGAAGAGGTGTTACTCTCTCGTTAGTCCTTTTCTATTAATGAGTAACAAGTGCACTAAAGAGGAAGCTAAAATCCTATTACTCTTTAGGAAATGTATAGGAATTTACAGATTTTTGCAATTATAGATCTTATAGTCTTTCTCTAATATTAATCAAGAATATATACTTTAAAGCTTTAAAAATTAGAACATGAATTCCTGTAAAATAATCTTGATTAGAAAGAACTTTAACCCCTTTGCATACAAATAAAACGGTCATCCGAAAAATGCTATTTAATTTAGTCAAATTGTACAATTATGTGCAAAATGAGAAAGAGAGCGTTTTATTTTGAAATTTGGATTGGTATGAAAAATTCAATTGACTAAAACACTTAATATATGTCTTTTGTAATATTGTTTATATCAGTCTTAAATAGTGCTTAGTATGGTATCCGTGCCAGATCAATGTTATATTGATTACTGGTTTTAATATTATTCCTTCTGATTTATTGACTTATGGAAGCAACAATTTTATTGGTATTGTTGAAAAGGTGGAAGAGTGGGCATCTTGAACATTATAAACAAACCAGAATCGACTCAGTGAAGCAACAGGGTAATCTAATAATATACTGCACGATGAAAACAGCTCTTGATGAGACGAATTCATCAAAGTATCCAGTAGCACATGAAATGAATGACGATTAATTGTTAAGTTAAACACCTAATTTGAATCGTTGGATGATCTTTTAATTTATGCAAAAATGGATATACTTACTTACATCTTCCATAGAAATGTAATTTTTACCCGAGAAGTTTTGAAGAAAATAACTAAAGATGGCTTGCGTATAAAAGTAATATTTTGGGATTTTTTTATTTACGCTGTTGAACTTTTTTGCTATTGTACTTTTCCCCTTTCTCCGTATTAGGGCCTTGAAATACGTTATCATGAAAATTTTAAGCAAAATGCATTTACGGTAATATAATGTGTATCAATGAATTTCCTGTTAAGTATAATGAAAATGTAAAACTTCAGATTTCCTTATTATACTCTGAATATTCTCATGAATATAATAGTTGTTAATTAAAAATTTCACGACTTTTATGTCCTTTAAGGAACATTTTAATCGATCTACAGTAAAAAAAAAAAAACTATTTAAGAAAATCTCAGATAAATTGGCTCACCCCATTAGGTGGCAGATTTGAACACTTGATAATACATTGATAAAATTGATATAAGTATATAGAACCCTCCTTGTTATATCAACAAAGCATGAGGGTATTTCATGAAAAGTATAAAAGAAATGTAAACTTTTAGTCTTTTTTATTATGTACTGAATACTTTCCCGAATAAAATAACTGTTCTTAGAAAATTTCATGAAGTTTCTTTTCATTAAAAAATGTTTTAATCCATCTACAGTAAATAAAGAACAAAATCGCACACATAATTGCTTGATTTCTAAGTTGTCAAATTGGAATGTATAATTAATGTGTATTTATAACAGTCTCGGTATTAATAGCTTATAATTTGCATAAATTTAATCTTTTATTTAAAAAGAGTGATTGTAAATATTTTTCATACCAATTAAATGAAAGGCTTGTGAATAAAAGTAATATTTTGGGATTTTTTTTAATTTACGTTGTGGAATTTTTTTGGTACTGTACTTTTCCCCTTTTTCGTATTAGGACCCTGGAATACGTTATTATAAAAATTTTCAGCAAAACGCATTTACGGTAATATAATGTGTATCAATGAACTTACTGTTAAGTATAATGAAAATGCAAAACTCCAGATTTCCTTATTGTACTCTGAATATTCTCATGAATATAATAGTTGTTCATTAAAAATTTCAGGATGGTTCTGTCCTTTAAGAAACATTTTAATCGATCTACAGTAAAAAAGACTATTTAACAAAATCTCAGATAAATTGGTTCGGCCTATTAGGTGGCAGATTTGTGCACTTTAATTGATATAAGTATATAGAACCTTCCTTGTTATGTCAACACAGCATTAGCGCATTTCATGAAAAGTATAAAAAAAATGTAAAGCTTTACTCTTTTTATTGTGTACTTGTCATGAAGTTTCTTTTCATTAAAAAATGTTTTAATACATCTACAGTAAATAAAGAACAAAATCGCACGCATAATTGCGTGATTTGTAAGTTGTCAAATTGGAATGTATAATTAATGTGCATTTATAACAGTTTCTGTATTAATAGCTTATAACATGTATCAATTTAATCTTTTATTTAAAAAGAGTGATTGTACAGATTTCGCACACCAGTTAAATGAAAGGCTTGCGGATAAAAGTAATATTTTGGGATTTTTTTTATTTACTTTTTTTACTTTTTGCCCTGTTTTTCCTAGGGCCCTGAATACGTTATTTAAAATAAATGAAACATTACAAAAAATTAAATGAATTATGTGTAATTAAATAATGTAAAAATAGTTCCTGTCAAAGAAGAAATGAAAATATTCCAGTATTAAAAGTCGAAATTGAGGATTTTAAAATATTTATTAGATAAAAAAAAAACTTCTTAGAAAATTTAATTTTTACAGTATTTTAAAAATCTTTTTCGATATTTTTGTGAATTTGTCTATTAATTGTGAGCATTTGATTAAAATATAAAGATATGTGTATATAGTTATTAATTTTTATATTAATATAGTGTATTTCATGAAAAAATTATAAAGTTTTAACATATTATTGTAATTCCGAATAAATTTAACAGCTGATATTTGATCTATGGAGTTTCTGATTGTTTATTTCAAAACAAATTTTGACAAGTTTAATTACAAAGGCATTCGAATGAACAAAATTGATTCGATAGGTATTTATTAAGGTATTAAATATATTCCATGCAAAGAAGAAATGAAAAGTGATTACCAAGTGATTAAAGTACAGCAAAATTTGAGGAATTTACAATATCTTTATTAGAAATTAAAATAATTAAAATCTTTATAGAAAATTTAATCTTTTAGGCTTGAGGTATTTTCAAACATATCTTTTTCTTTTGACCTGTTGTGAATTTGTCTATTATTGGACTGTGTGAGTTCTTTCAAATAAAAGCAAAACGCGATTCACGTAATTAATGGATAATAGTGTTTAATATATGGCATTTTGTACTCTGTTCTCAGTGAATTTAATGATATGTTATTATTCTAAAAAACAAAAAGAAAAACAAACAACAATATAACAAAATTGTGTCTCAGTGAATGTTATTAATCTGTGCATTTAAATAGATTATAATAGAAGAAACATTTTAGTGTATTTAAAAAGATTAGATTTTTAGCTATAAATTTATGAAATATTTTTAATTATATATTTAAAGATAATTTATTTAAAAATCTTGAAAAAAAATAAGCTTTCTTCAAACATATCTTTTTCTTTTGACCTGTTGTGAATTTGTCTATTATTTGTGAGACCTGTGTGAGTCTTTCAAATATAACAGGATATGTGTAGCTCATTGAAGTGTTATTAATCTATTTAGTCGGATTGTAATGGGATAGTGGTATTTATATAATATTTAAATTTTTATTATGATTACAAAATTTTAAGTATGATTTTCTAGTTTATTATAAAAAATAGTGTTTTCAATTAAAATTAATATGATTAATATTTAAAACATTTTAGGCTTGACAAATATCTTTTTCTTTTGACCTGTTGTGAATTTGTCTATTATTTGTGAGACCTGTGTGAGTCTTTCAAATATAACAGGATATGTGTAGCTCATTGAAGTGTTATTAATCTATTTAGTCGGATTGTAATGGGATAGTGGTATTTATAATATTAAAATTTTTTCTGTTATGTAATTCAACATGATTTTGATTATGGAGTTTCTGATTGTTTAAAAAAGAAATAGTATTTTCATTATTAATTGATCAATGATTTAGGTTTTATTTATATTCCATGCAAAAAATAAATGAAAAGTGATTAAAATAGCAAATGAATGATTTTAAGAAAAATATCTTAAAATTAATCATAGAAAATTTAAATTTTTTTTGAAATTACTTTAATAGAACAGCGAATTATAGCCCAGAACAAAATATTTCTTTTGATCTTTATTTAGTTTGTTATTTTTTTCAAATCAAGTTAATACGAGTTAATTTCTACCAAAATAAATATATATTAGTTTTCTTCTGTTCATTAAAATATGGTACGTATTTTAATA
Source organism: Pardosa pseudoannulata (assembly GCA_032207245.1). Lineage (NCBI taxonomy): Eukaryota > Metazoa > Arthropoda > Arachnida > Araneae > Lycosidae > Pardosa > Pardosa pseudoannulata. Next base: position 94,258,611 of record CM063503.1, on the reverse strand, counting down.
TCTGTAAACAATTTAGATCAGTTATATAATAATAGGTCATTATGACAAACCATTTAATTTTTCTTCTATGTATCGAATGTTTTAATTTAGTTTTCAAATTATATAGAAAAATGGATATAAATATTAATATACATATTTGATAATTTTTTTCTTCAAAAAAGAAAGAAAAAAATGTTAGAATTTAAATTCTAGACCTAACATTTTTTTTTTTTTTTTTTTTTTTTTTTTAGTTTTTTTTAATAACATATATTTTTTTCTATTTAATCTTCTGATTATATATTATTATAATTTCTATGTAACTTAAATAAAATATTATTAATCTATCATAATAATAATCTTTTTTCAGATTATTTTTTTGCTAATTTTATTTAAATAACAATGATGATGTTTCTTTCTGGATCAAATCATTGTTAATAAATAAGGTTATATCTGTTATCAGTAAATGCTAAGAATGAAATGTATTGATTTTTCAGAAATAAAATAATATTTTAAAAAATAGAAACATTTTCTTTATATAAATTTTATAATATTTTTTTTAAATATGCAGGCTAACTTTGCTTTTTTTTTCATGTAATAATAATTAACTTGTTCTTTAGATTGAAATTTTTCTTATTTATTTGTACTGTGTTATATGTGCCCAAATTGATTTAAACTAATTCAGTATATTTATATAATGCAAAATTAGAATACCCAAATAATAATGACTATGAATAATAATGATTTTAAATAAAAATTTTTGTATTTGTATATCTTATTAAGTTTCAGAACCTATTTATTTGAAATAATGTGCAGGCTAAATGCTGCTTTTATTATATGACATAGAATAACGGTTCCTTGCTATGTGTAACGAAGTAAACTCTGAAATATGCATGAGCATGAACTCCAATACTGATTTTACATTATAAAAATTTTTGTATTTGCCTATCATCTTCTTAAGTTTCATAACCTATTTATTTGAAGATAATGTGCAGGCTAAATTGCTGTTTTTATGCTCGTATGACACTAGTATTAACGGTTCCTTGCTATGTGTAACGAAGTTAACCCTGAAATATGCATGAGCATGAAATCCAATACTGATTTTACATTATAAAAATTTTTGTATTTGCCTATCATCTTCTTAAGTTTCATAACCTATTTATTTGAAGATAATGTGCAGGCTAAACTGCTGCTTTTATGCTCATATGACACTAGTATTAACGGTTCCTTGCTATGTGTGACGAAGTTAAACCTGAAATATTATGACTATGAACTACAATACTGATTTTACATTATGCAGATTTTTGTATTTCGCTATTATCTCAATACGTTTCATAACCTATTTATTTGAAGATAATGGAAGCAGATTAAACTGCTGATTTTATGATAATGTGAAATTGGTATGAACAGTTCTTTATTATGCTTCGAATTTAACAAAGTTAATTCTTACTATATAATAAATGTGTACTTCAATTTTATTTTTAAAAAAATACATTATCATGCACGTCAGTTATTGTCACAGAAAGTTTATTGAGCAGAAATAAAAATTTATTACTTATGATATCTTTTTACATTAAATAAATTTTTGATTTGTATTATTACTTTTATAAAGTCATTATTTTTAATGCAGAACTTGATTTTATGATGAATACTAATTTGTGTACAACCTATTCTTTTTATACTTTAGCTATTAAAATTAAAGCCATGATGTTATAAATGTAATACAGTTACTGATTTTATCATAGTCTTTAAAATAAATATTCACTTCAATATTTTGATGGAAATTCCTGGAAATAATATTTTCTTGGTGGTAATTACTGTAATGGGTTGCTATAAAGAAAACTTTGTACCTTGTACTTAAAAAATACTTATAATTCCCGATATGAAATGTTGCAGTGATTAATCTTGCACAACATTTTATTGTCCGTCTTCATCTGTTTTATCGCGATGATTTTCTGATTTTATACACGATAATTTGTGGCTTACGGTACAGATTAATTCTTGCAAACTAAACACTTATTTTTTCCTGTTCAGAAATTGAACGCATTTAAATGTCTAGAAAACCGCTCAAATAAATTTATCTCAAATGATTAGTGCAAGTTGAAAATTTTAACTGAAACCTCCTCCCAAATAAAATTCCTTTAATCACATTTCAACCAAGGGAGGTAACTGCACTTCTTAGTAACTGGACGGCATATATGTTATAATAAATATTAAGTAGACTGAATCTCATAGGAATTCTCAACTTTTATCACATGTCATTTAGTAACGCGACCTGCGTTAAAAAGTAAAAACGAGACACTTTAAGCCGTTCTCTGTTCCTACAGTTGCAGGAAATGGCTCCCAAAAAGTGTTTTATGTTGGAGGGCAAGAGCAATAAAGAAATCATAGTTTAGAATGGTCTATATATATCATATATTAATGTAGATTAAAAATTAGGGAAATAAAATTTT
>CM063503.1:94233682-94251182 GCA_032207245.1 Pardosa pseudoannulata | reverse complement strand
TCTACTTTTTGCAACAACAGAGCTAATGAGACCGGAACCTACTGCTTAAAGCCGATTCCGAACGGCTACAAACATTCATGCCAATGTGGGATTCGAACCCATGAACCCCGGTTCCGAAGGCTAGCATCCTGACCATTCGGCCATTATTCGGCGAGTATTAGTATAGAATGGCAGTGGAATACCTTTTTTGTAGTTATGCACTCTAATTAAGATATTAAATTAAGATATTTTTAATTTTCATTTATATATTAAACAAACTTTATTACATTAAATATAGTAAATGAATAAAAATTCAATTTTAAAGCAAATATTTATAATATTTTTTGAAATTTGACAAAATATGTAAAATAATACAGGTGGTTTAGAAAATTATATGAAGTGTATAAATAGCTTCTAAAGAAATAAATATTTGCACTGCAAAATTATACATAACAAATTATATGAAAGTAAAACAGTGCAAATGTTTCAATTGTTAATGAAATTACCATTTCAGAAAAAAATTATCAAAGTAGCAAGTCATGATTATTTACTGAAAGACAATATTTTGAAAAAGAGTAGTTTTTATATGATTTGACTATTGTAACATAACAGACTATATTAAAGGTAAAAAAAAAAAAAAAAAAAAAAAAAAAACTACAAAATTTATTTTTATGAAAATCCCTGCAAATCATTTCTTTTATGAATTGCTGTTTCTAAACTTTCTACAAAATCAAAAGCTTAACATTTTTAAAAATATATAAGTGAATCCTCTAATATATTAATTTAATTTATAATTAAACGATAAAAATAAACAAAATACTTATTTTTGTTATAAAATTAAAGCATAGGCTTAAGATTTAGTTCTTCTATTATCGAAATGTACTTTATTTTACAATTAATATTAGTGATACAAAATTACATTCATGAGGCTTAGAAATTAAATTTAGTTCAAAAATTGACTCACATTCTTCGAAGCATGTGTATCAATTTATATCCCACCCCTACATTATTCCGCGAATTATTACCTTTTCAAATGTATATTCCGTTTCTGTTCACCTGGTGTATTTCATTTTCACGAATAAAACAGTAAATAATCTTCCAAATAACCTAATAGAATAACATGCGTTTAGTTGTATATTGCTGTATAACGCTATAAAATGATAAGTGCAAATTTAAATAATTATAATTACAAAAAACAGAAGATGAGGATAAAATAAAAAATTCTTATTCATAACATTCTTGGATTACTGTATATAATTAAGGATCAAATTACTGTTCCTCCATCTTTCCCTTTATTACATTCCATTAAAAATAGGTTAAGAGGGCTCAGATTTGCCATGATAGTGGCCTGGTTATTGTTCTTTAATATTATAACTTTGTATTATTAATCCTAACTATATCTGTTTGTTATTTTCTTCCTTCATATCTTTTTAACATCCTATCTGCTGTTTCAGTTGATCATCTTTTTTATCCTTGGATATTTGTTACATAGTTTAGTTCAGGTTACAGTTTTTGATATTAACGTTATCACATTTCAGTTTTCTATGTTTTGTGATCAATATATTAATCTTTTATTATGTTCACTTGTTTTTACTGTTTTGAATTTTTTTCATCATTGTTTAATAATTTAACACATAGTTCTGTTAGCAATTATTCTATTCGTATTCCCGTTTATACTGCCTCTCTTTTTAATGTTGTTTTTATTTTCTATTGCGGTAAAACTACTCACATTTGTTTTTTCACTATTTTCACTGATTTGATAATTTTACACCAATGTTTATAATTGTTGTGTTCTGTTTGTAATTATTCAATTCGTATTTTCGTTATTACTGCCTCTCTTTTTAATATTGATTTTAATTTTCCACTGTGGTAAAACTACTCACATTTGTTTTTTCACTCTTTTCACTGAATTGACAGTTTTACACCAATGTTTGCAATTATTCAATTCGTATTCTCGTTATTACTGCTTCTCTTTTTAATACTAATTTTAATTTTCCCTTGTGGTAAAACTACTCACATTTGTTTTTTCACTCTTTTCACTGATTTGATAATTTTACACCAATATTTATAATTGTTGTGTTCTGTTTGTAATTATTCAATTCGTATTCTCGATATTACTGCCTCTCTTTTTAATACTGATTTTAATTTTCCATTGTGGTAAAACTACTCACATTTGTTTTTTCACTCTTTTCACTGATTTGACAATTTTACACCAATGTATGCAATTGTTGTGTTCTGTTTGCAATTATTCAATTCGTATTCTCATTTATACTACCTTTTTTTTAATGTTGATTTTATTTTCTATTGAGGTAAAACTAATCACATTTGTTTTTTCACTCTTTTTACTGATTTGATAATTTTACACCAATGTTTACAATTATTGTGTTTTGTTTGCAATTATTCAATTCGTATTCTCGTTATTACTGCCTCTCTTTTTAATACTAATTTTAATTTTCCCTTGTGGTAAAACTACTCACATTTGTTTTTTCACTCTTTTTACTGATTTGACAATTTTACACCAATGTTTACAATTGTTGTGTTTTGTTTGCAATTATTCAATTCGTATATTCTCGTTTATACTGCCCCTCTTTTTAATGTTGTTTTTATTTTCTATTGAGGTAAAACTACTCACATTTGTTTTTTCACTCTTTTCAATGATTTCATAATTTTACACCAATGTTTACAGTTGTTGTGTTCTGTTCGTAATTATTCAATTCGTATTCTCGTTATTACTGCCTCTCTTTTTAATATTGATTTTAATTTTCTACTGTGGTAAAACTACTCACATTTGTTTTTTCACTCTTTTCACTGATTTGACAGTTTTACACCAATGTTTGCAATTGTTGTGTTCTGTTTGCAATTATTCAATTCGTATTCTCGTTTATACTACCTCTCTTTTTAATGTTGATTTTATTTTCTATTGAGGTAAAACTACTCACATTTGTTTTTTCACTCTTTTCAATGATTTCATAATTTTACACCAATGTTTACAGTTGTTGTGTTCTATTCGTAATTATTCAATTCGTATTCTCGTTATTACTGCCTCTCTTTTTAATATTGATTTTAATTTTCTACTGTGGTAAAACTACTCACATTTTTTTTTCACTCTTTTCACTGATTTGACAGTTTTACACTAATGTTTACAATTGTTGTGTTCTGTTTGCAATTATTCAATTTGTATTCTCGTTTATACTGTCTCTCTTTTTAATGTTGTTTTTATTTTATATTGCGGTAAAACTACTCACATTTGTTTTTTCATTCTAGTTTTCACTGATTTGACAATTTTACACCAATGTTTACAGTTGTTGTGTTCTGTTGTAATTATTCAATTCGTATTCTCGTTATTACTGCCTCTCTTTTAATATATTTTATTTTCTGCGGTAAAACTACTCACATTTGTTTTTTCATTCTAGTTTTCACTGATTTGACAATTTTACACCAATGTTTACAATTTGTGTTTTGTTTGCAATTATTCAATTTATTCTCGTTTATACTGTCTTTTTAATGTTGTTTTTATTTTCTATTGAGGTAAAACTACTCACATTGTTTTTTCACTCTTTTTACTGATTTGATATTTTACACCAATGTTTACATGTTGTGTTCTGTTTGCAATTATTCAATTCGTATTCTCGTTATTACTGCCTCTCTTTTTAATACTGATTTTAATTTTATTGTTAAACAACTCACATTTTTTTTCACTCTTTTCACTGATTTGACAATTTTACACAATGTTACAATTGTTGTGTCTGTTTGCAATTTTTAATGTATTCTCGTTTATAATAATTTTTTTAATGTTGTTTTATTTTCATTGAGGTAAAACTACTCACATTTGTTTTTTCATTTTTTATGATTTAAATTTAAAAATGTTAAATTATTGTTTTTTAATTATTAATTTTTCTCTTATATATTTTTTAAATTTTAATTTTTTTTAAAATACTACATTTGTTTTTTTATCTTTTTATGATTTACATTTTAACCAATGTTTAAATTCTATTTTTTTGAAATATTTTTATTCTCTAATATTTAATTTTTTTTTTATTTTCTATTGATAAAACTACTCACATTTGTTTTTTTATTTTATGATTTTATTTTACACCAATGTTACATTTTTGTGTTCTGTTTAATTATTAATTCTATTTCTCGATTCTTTTTTTTAATATTGATTTAATTTTCTAATTTAAAAATAATTTTTTTCTTTTATTATAATTTTACAAATGTTTAATTTTTTGTGTTCTGTTGCAATTATATTCGTACTGTATAGTACATTTTTTTAAGATTTTATTTTCTATTGAAAAATAAAATTTGTTTTTTTAATTTTTAATGATTTCAAAATTTTTAAAATGTTTAATTTTGTTTTTCTGTTGAATATTTTTCGTATTCTCGTTATTATAAATCTTATAAAAATTTTAATTTTTTGTTTTTATAGGGATTGTTATGGGAGTTTCATTTTTACTGTTTTGGAATTGTTTTTCATCTGTTAATCTTTTTCTCTCTTGATTATTTTCTTTACATCTGTTATTATTTCACTCCTTTTTTTACTGTTTTGATATTCACCCACTAACATTTATTTTCTTTTTATTTGTTTTTACGATATTTTAACTATCTTATAATAATTTTTAATATATTTTAATATTTTAGAATTGTTTTTACTTCATGATCAATCTACTCATATTTATTATTATTATATTTATTTTTTTCCTCCTGAATTTACAATGATAATGTTAGCTTAGGGGTGAGTAGTACATTTTAAGCTAAAAATCTATTTTTGATTCGATTTAAATTAAAAAAAATCTGATACGACTAGAATAATTTTTTTAAAATCTTTAATAAGGATTTAACTCTATAAAAAATATATAGTTATGTTAAACTAAAATAATTTTTTTCTAAATCATTAATAAGGATCTAACTCTATAGAAATTATATGGTTTTATTATATAAAGCATTACATTTAGAATGACAATGTTAACTTAGTTGTGTATAGTACATTTTAAGCTAAAATTCTATTTATGATTGGATTTAAATTTAAAAAGTTCTAATATGGCTAGAATAATTTTTTTTTCTAAATCATTAGTAAGGATCTAACTCTATAAAAATTATATAATTTTGTTATATAAAGCATTACATTTAGAATGACAATGTTAACTTAGTGGTGTATAGTACATTTTAATTTAAAATTCTATTTATGATTGGATTTAAATTTAAAAAGTTCTAATAAGGCTAGAATAATTTTTTTTTTCTAAATCATTAATAAGGATCTAACTCTATAAAAATTATATAGCTTTGTTATATGAAGCAGTACATTTACAATGACAATGTTAGCTTAGGGATGTATAGTACATTTTAAGCTAAAATTCTATTTATGATTCGATTGAAATTTAAAAAGTTCTAATATGGCTAGAATAATTTTTTTTCTTAATCATTGATAAGGATCTAACTCTATAAAAATTATATAGTTTTGTTATATGAAGCAGTACATTTTTAAAAAAGTATAAAATTTACACAAAAAGAGAAAAATTATTTAACCGCAAAATGAATTTTGAAATTTAAGTTAGAAGCTAATTTTTTATACTAAATAGAAGCTATCTTTTTTATTCTGTGAACCTCAGTTATATTAGTACTAATGCTATATTTTGTTTTATAACATGGAAAAGCTATTTTTTAATTTAAAATTTCATAACAGGTTTGGATTTTTTTATATTTTAAAATACCATATACCTTTAAAACTTTGATTAAAGAATAAAACGGATATTTTACTTCAAGTTGTTATAAAAATTTAGTTTCAATTTTACATATTTCTAAAGTTATCTTGTGGGTACTGAATTTATTTCTTTTCATTTGGTGTATAATTTTTAGGTTAATAAAAATATTCTTCTTGTAATGACATAATTAAATAAATTTAGGGTAATTAAATAATTAAAATTTAGGGCTTTATTTATGAACCCGTAAAATATTCCTTTTGAAAGGTGAGAACTTTTTTACGGTATCATGAATCAAATAAATCTGTTATAATATTGAATTTAAGTCTCGAAACGTACATTGTTCTCTTAACCCTAGGATGAGGTTACAGATAAATATTTTCACTTTGTGGTGTGATAAACAGAAACTAATTCATGCATTTTTTAATGTAAGGATTTTTTGAAAATTTTATTTCAACCCTTTTCATTATCTTTTAACCCTAGGTTCTATAGGATATTTTATGCCTAGAAGGGAATCGGATTCTAACTATTTCTACCTAGTTTTAAAAGAAATGAATTGTATATATTCAGATAGTTTAATTACTTAAATTCGCTGCTATTTTAAGCATTAAAATTATTAAAATGAGGTAGGGTGTGTTCCCGCATGCCATACTAAAAAGGGTATTAAAATTCTTGTGCATTCTAGAGCTAAAAAATAATTAAAAAGTTGATTTAATTTTCAAAAAAAATCTTACATTATTAATGGGTGAACTAGCTCCGGTTTATCCCAGCAAAAAGTGAAAATATTGATCTGTAACAACATCAATTCTGTAAATAACCAAGCTAGTTGTTTCTTTCCTATGTAGACGGTTCCAGATAATGTCTTCTTTAAGCGTTTTAAATTTTTAATTTCAACTCTTATTTTTCAAACTTTCCTTCGTGCGGAGACTGTCAATAATTAAACTTAAAACTTCCCATCTCTTTGCAACCTTGATGCTGCTTTATGTTACGAATCACGTCGAAAAGGGCTCATCAAGGTTTTTAAGGACAAGTAGCACGCACTGACGCTTTTCGGGTGCAAATAATTCAATACCCAGGCCTAATTAACTTACAGAGAAAGTAAAACATGAAAGGGTGGGACAGGAGTTATCGGAATGAAGCATTGAAATGAAACTTTAATGCAGAATTAGAGACTCATTATTTTAGTTAATTAATCCAAGTAATGAATATATTTCTAGTAGAAAATAATCTATCCTATTTTAAATGAAAATAATTGTTATGCATATTTTGTAAGCGAAAGAAATTAATAATTTAACTATTATTATTTTCATATTTAAACCGAATTCTAGCAGTAACAACTACTTTTCATTCTAAGGTTTGAAAGGTGTCCTATAGATAAAAGTTACCATATTATAAGTAAAAGAGTCCCACATGAATCCTTTTCACTAATTATCTTTTTGAAATAATTAAAGATTAATAATATTTAAACTTATTAAGTTTTTACCTTGAAATTGTATACATTTGTAAATATATTGCTAATACCGCGTTAAATTTTCAATTGGTTTGGTTTGGTTTGGAGCGCTGTGGTCTACTTTCTTTGCACACGAGGGCTAATGAGACAGAGATCTACAGTTTAAAGCCGATACCGAACGACTACAAACATCCATGCCAGCAGCGGGATTCGAACCCGCGAAGTTCAATTCCGATGAGGAGCGCTCTACCATTCGGCCATCGTTTGGCTAACTTTTCAATTGAATGAATCAAATACAGAATTTGTGATATTGCTTCTGTGGCAATAGCTGTCAGTCGCTGTACTGTTTTACATTTTCGTGTTATAAGCGTATATAAAGTAGTGTTAAAATTAACTTTGAGTTATGGATTTTTTTAACCTAGGTATCTACTAAGATTCAAATTTTTGGAAATATGTCTGTATGTCTTGGAAATATGTCCGTCTGAAAGACCAGGTTTACGTTGGTTACTATCAAGTCTTAACGTACATAATATGTGATATTTATATTGCAAACATTAGCAACTAAAATTCTATGTTTCAACTGTATATAGTCGAAATGACTAAAACTATATAGACAGTTGAAAACTTCAATTGGGCCGCAAAACGTTTTTAAATGGGCCGTATACGACCCATGGGCTGCGGGTTGGGCATGCCTGATCTAGTTAGTCCCTCTACAGTAAAAATGAGTGTAGTACTTCAAACCAACTATCCAAAAAACAAAGGAGTTGGTATAGGATCAAATTTGGTGAGCAGGAGGCAATTTTCAACAATTGTGGATGATGTGGGACCATGATCCGAAACGAGCCGTACGATGACTGAAAAGGTAGGCTATTGCTTTTTTGCACATGATCCAGTTGATTTGATTCCGATTGATGATATGAATTTTGATATCCGTTCTGAATCAGATTTGAGATGTAAGTTATCATCTAGTTAGTCTCACTACATCAAAATTAAAGGAGTGTAGAGCTTCAAACGAAATATTTTTTTTTAATAAAAAGGAGGTGGTATAGAATCAAATTTGGTGAGAAGGCTGTGTGAAACCATGTTCTAAACGACTTTGGAGAATTCACCACTCTACCCTTTTAATAATTTATGTTAGTAAAATGCTAATTATTTGTATTGAAAGAAGACTCTACCAAAATTTTTCATAATTAAAAATTAAATATATTTTCTGGTCCTTTTCAAAAATTTGTTCCTGCATTACCCTGGAGAATTTTCAGCTCTATCTATCTTAAAATTTACGTATAAAATTCCAATTATTTGCGTTCAAAGAAGACTCCCCAAATAATTTAAATTTAAAAACATTTCTCCCGCTCTTAATAAAAATTTAGTCCCATATTACACAGGAGAATTTTTCCATCTATCTCCTGGTAAACTTAAAGAAATCTTTAAACTCAAATTGGCAGGAAGTAGAGTCATTTTCTTTATTGGTTAACACGGAGTTAGAGCGTTAGTCAGAAGTTAGTAAGAAGTTAGAGTGTTAGGGAGTTAAGAAGTAGATTATCATCTAGTTATCCCGTCTACAGCAAAAATAAAATGAGTATAGCGCATCAAACCAAATATTCAAAAAACAAAGGAGGTGGTATAGGATCAAATTTGGGAAGCAGAAGTCAAATTCCAACAAATGTAGACTATCAGAGATTATGATCCAAACAGCAATTAAAGACGGTTAAATTGGAGTAAGAGTAGACGGTAAAGTGTGTTAAAACGGAGTTATAGTGTTAACCAATGAGGCAGTATCCAATATTGCCGGTTCCCAATCAGCTTAACTCGTAACAATGAAAAATAATCTTCCGTAGTAAAGAGACATTAGAAAGCGAATTTGGAAATTATTAACTTGGTATTATTAAATTTTGTTCAATGATAACATGAATTATTATTAAATGAGTCACATTTAAAAAAAGTTTCACAATTAAAACTTTTATAAAAGTTCATATTTTTAAAATCCTTAAAATGTCCAATGAGCACTAATTTCCCATTTCTTTCTGTATTTGCTTTAATATTGAGATTATTTCAATATTTTTTCCACAGTGGATATTTTTTATGGTAGGATTTATTAGCTGGTTCAAAGGAAATGTTTTAAAATTTGTATCCTGAATTTTCATGAAAAATTTGAACTTTATAAAATTTAAATTGAGCTTTAATTATGTATTTAATAATGAAATTTAAAACGGATATCCAGACTTATTTTAATGTATATTAGAAAGGTTTCATAAACATTTTGCAGGAATCTAGGAAAAGTTAAGACCCAAAAAGCTTAACATTTTCCAAAATTTCACAAAAATAAAATTTTCAAAAATATTTCCTGATATAAAAATCGAATTCAATGTAATTAATTTACTTATACTTTATATTTTATTTGTAAAATCTACAAATAATTTATAAAAATGGTTAATAATATCTAAGGTCTTGAAATTTAAGGGAACTGTGAGCGCCATAAAATGTTTTTGAAAATTATTAAATTAAAGTTATGAAATTTTGTATACTTGTGTTGGCTTATAACAAACAAAAAATATTTTAAAACATTTTTAAATTTAGATATTTTTTAAGACATCTATATTTTAAATAGTTTTCTAATTTTTCCTAAATCATTAATATTTAATCTTCAATTTATTTTGGTTTTATCATCGCTTAAAAACGCCTTTTCAAAATATATGTAAATAAAGTATGTTTTTGGCAATAGATTGAATAGTTTATTTACAGAAAAAAAATTTTCGTCTCTACGAAAATTTTTTTATCAAAAATTTGATATTTTAAAACTTTAAATTAAGTTTTAATGCTCAAAATTAAAGTCTGAGTTTAAAAAGTATCCATAGATTTGTTTGAATACATATTAAAAGTGTTTGATAAACATTTGGTAGGAATTTATTGAAAATTAAGTAGAAAGGAGAATTTTAAAAATTAACAAACATTTCCATAAAAAATGAATTATCTAAAAATATTACATGAATAGAAAATATGTTTTTTGTGTTTGGAACGCTTCAGTCTACTGTTTTGATCACCAGGTAAAATGAGATCGGGACCTATTACTTAAAGCCGATTCCTAACGGCTACGATGATTCATGTCGGCAACGGGTTTCGAATACATGAACTCCAGTACCAAAGACCAGTGCTGTACCAGAAGATAGATTTTAATGTCATTAATTAAATTATACTTTAATTTATATTTGAATAAATTTCATGAATTTCAGTTAATAACAAAAAAAAAACACTTTGTAATGTCTAAGATTAACTTGAAAGTTTAAAATTTAGCTATAAAAATAAAGATATCAAAATCAGTAAAAGAAAGTTTTCTTCTAAAATTTTATAGCAGAAGACAAGCTTAAATATCCATTTCAACTGTCTACATTAAATTGAATCTTGTTAAATTTATTATAGTAGGAGGTATTTTGCATAAAGTGTCTTTCATAGCATAAAGTGAATAATGCAATTGTGTGCAAGGAAAAAGAAATTGCGAACAACGAACAAAATGTAATGGGAGGCCTTTATAACTTTTACTAAGTTGGGCTCCCTGTATTTTAGTTGGAGTTCGTGATTATATCGAATTCTCCATACCCCATTTTCTCTCGTTGCTCCATAGATTTTTCTTAAGATCTTTCTCTCAAAAGTTAGCAGCTTCTCCTCGTCTTCTTTGTTGATGGTCCAGCATTCGCTGCCATAGAGTACTATTGGTCTAATTAGTGTTTTATATAGTTGTACTTTAGTTTTGCTGCTGATGTACTTAGATTTCAACTGGTTCCGTAAACCATTGTAGCATCTATTAGCCATGTTAATTCTCTCTTTAATTTCAGTTTTTACGTCATTATTTATGTTAACTATAGTGCCTAGGTATTTAAACTGGTTTACTTGTTCAAATTCGTATTCATTTATTCTCAGAGGCTGTAGATTGGAAGTTCTACTTGTTACCACCATAAATTTAGTTTTTTCTTCATTTACCGTTAATCCTATGTTTTTTGCAGCCGCCTCAAGTGCACAGAAGGCTTCAATTGTAGCTTCTGGTACGATGATTCATACAGTTTTCGAATACACGAACTCCAGTACCAAAGACCAGTGCTGTACCAGAAGATAGATTTTAATGTCATTAATTAAATTATACTTTAATTTATATTTGAATAAATTTCATGAATTTCAGTTAATAACAAAAAAAAAACACTTTGTAATGTCTAAGATTAACTTGAAAGTTTAAAATTTAGCTATAAAAATAAAGATATCAAAATCAGTAAAAGAAAGTTTTCTTCTAAAATTTTATAGCAGAAGACAAGCTTAAATATCCATTTCAACTGTCTACATTAAATTGAATCTTGTTAAATTTATTATAGTAGGAGGTATTTTGCATAAAGTGTCTTTCATAGCATAAAGTGAATAATGCAATTGAGTGCAAGGAAAAAGAAATTGCGAACAACGAACAAAATGTAATGACTATAACCTTCAAATTTCTTCTAAATTCAGTTTTCTTTTATGTAACTTTATTATAAAATTGTTTCAGTATTTTTTAAAGTTAATTATGCTAGCATTGCTTGAGCTTTTATCTCATCAAATGTTTTACAGCTCGCTGTTAAAGGGATTTCAATTTATCTTTCGGAATACTTGCATTATTTTCTCAACTTGCCGTTTTTCTTAAAAATCGGCTTTGTTAAGGAAAAAATAATATTGGTATACATCGTTGAACTGAAAACCGGGAAAACGTATCATATGATTTTATTGAGGCTTTGTATAAAATAATAGATTTCATGTATAATTTAAAATGAATTTTTTTTTACCCATGTGAAATTTAATTTTAGTTGAATTCTTTTTATTTTTGGAAATTTTTCAAAAATCTTCTGTGACTTTGTTTTGTATTCTATATTAAATATTAAACAGTAGGGGTGTGAGGTATTTTTCTCAAATGGTAGCTTTATAACAGTAAAAATCATAGCACATTTTGTTTTGGTGAATTTTGGTCCATGAGGAGTACTTAATTCATTAAATGCTAAGGTCAAGACTATCAGTATATTATTTAATTATTATTGTTGTGACAATGAATTTAGGCTCTTCTTTTTTCGTTTTTATATAATTTGCTTTCCAAAATAAAACTAAGTACATGCCATGTGGTATTAATAGCAGGCCTTATTTTGAAATTGGGAATTACAAATTTGAAACTGGCAGCATGTTTAAATATTTAGGATCAAAAGTTAATATTCTCAATGATTTAATACCTGAGATCCGTAATAGAGTCACAGATGCTAATCGTTGCTTTTTCGGATTCAAAAAATACTTGAAGTCTAACTTCACTATCACAAAAACGAAGATCCAAATTTACAAAAGTTTAATCAGACCCATTCTTACTTATTCTCCTGAGATCAGGGCAATGACAGAAAAAGTAAAAAATATCATTTTTGATTTTGAAAGAAAAATTTTGAAAAGTATTTTTAGTGGCATAAAGCGTAATAATATTTAGAGAAGAAGAACTAACTCTGAACTCTATAAATCTTTTGTAGATCTAGATATTGTACAATATATAAGGATTCAGAAATTTAAATGGGCAAGACACCTGTGCAGAATGGATGAAGATAGTGTAACAAAAAGATCTTCTCGGCTAGGATATTTGGCATCCAAAAAAGAGGGAGACCTAAACTTTGGTGGCTTGACTGCTTGGAATCGGACTTGAGACTTTTAAAAATTACTAACTGGATGTCCATGGCCAGGGAATCGAATTAAAGGAGATCTTATCGAATCTAATCGAATTCCAGGAGAGCCTGGAGTTTGATTCTGAGAAAGACAACGGACCATCCTGAGCTGTCTGGCCATTGAGGAAGAAGAAGATTATTTGTTTTCTGCTGGTTAAATAGACAGCGATAATAGTCATACATTTCGCAGCAATCGCTTGTTTCCAGGAGATCTAATCGAATCTAATCGAATTCCAGGAAAGCCTGGAATTCGTTTTTCAGGAAAGACAAGGGATCATCCTGGGCTGTCTGGCCATTGAGGAAGAAGAAGATTATTTGTTTTCTGCTGGTTAAATAGACAGCGATAATAGTCATACATTTCGCAGCAATCGCTTGTTTCCAGGAGATCTAATCGAATCTAATCGAATTCCAGGAAAGCCTGGAATTTGATTCTGAGAAAGACAAGGGACCATCCTGGGCTGTCTGGCCATTGAAGAAGAAGATTATTTGTTTTCTGCTGGTACAATAGACAGCGAGAATAGTGAGGCATTTTGCAGCAATCCCTAGTTTCCAGGAGATCTAATCGAATCTAATCGAATTCCAGGAAAGCCTGGAATTTGATTCTGAGAAAGACAAGGGACCATCCTGGGCTGTCTGGCCATTGAAGAAGAAGATTATTTGTTTTCTGCTGGTACAATAGACAGCGAGAATAGTGAGGCATTTTGCAGCAATCCCTAGTTTCTCTGAGAGTAGTGTTGGCTTCCCGCATTTGCAACTATGTATAAGAAGAAATTGACTTTTTCACAATGGATTTATTTTACGTCTTTGACTTTTCAAATGTCTAAAATTGATTCTTGAATGCAAGGTTAAAATTTTATATATATATATATATATATATATATATATATATATATGTGTGTGTGTGTGTGTGTGTGTGTAATATGAGCGAGACTCACTCAAAATCACAACACAGTTTATTTCTGGTAATAAACATGAAATCCGTACAACAGGCAAACATCTTTACAAATTTGTGCACACAGACCATGTGATCCCGTACTTACGCTTTTCAAGTAGGGATTCCTCAGGTAAAAAGACTACGAATAATCCCTAAGCACAATTGATCACGTGATAAAAAATACCCATGTTTAAAGAGAACGCGCTAACTATTGGCTAAAGTAGTAGAGAAAGAGGCTGAATTAAGTCTATAGCATGTCTGGAGGGAAAAATCAGAATTACCGCTAAAACTACAACTCACTTTATGAACAGAAGTTATTAACTTAATATTAAATTATGTAAATAAGGGATTTAATATTACACACACACACACGCACACACACACACACACACACATATATATATATATATATATATATATATATATATATATATATTCTCCGATATTTAATTATACTTTAAAAATGAGTGAATAATGTACAAAGTGAAAATTCCTTTTTGGTATCAAAATTTTTGTTAAAATAAAAAATGTAATAACTATCCAGGAATTATCTCTTACGCTGTTTTGTATAAGAATATTTACAGTGAATCCCATTTAGTAGTCTCATTCAGTAATATGATATCTCATGTATAAAAAAAAAACTTGTCATAGTTCTCAAATTCAAACATGAGACTAACGATGGCTCAAAGGGTGCTACATTTTGTTAGAGCAGCCTACAGTTTCTAATCTCGTTGTATGTTTGTAACTGTTTGGAATCAACTAATAGAAGGTGTACTATAATCGGTCTGACTATAAGTTTGACTGTAGCGGTGGTGTAAACCTAACCAAATAAGACACACTTATAAGAAAGAAAATAGTGGGTAGATAAACTGAGTAGCAAGCATGCTTGGGAACTAATCACTGGGGGTTCCAGGTAAGATTGACCACCTAACCAGAACATATGCGTCTCAATCCACGGCCTTTTGTTTTCGGAAACTGAGATTGTCACCATAAGCCTTGGCCCTCTAGAGGCTGTTGCGCCGAGGAGTTTAGTTTATAAGGAAGGAAATATCCAACCTCTAATAATTGGAATAAAAATAATTCAAAAGTAAAAATAACTTAATATGTTAATAATTTATATAAGGAAGAAATATTCAACCTCTAATCCTTGGAATAAAAATAATTTAAAAGTAAAAATAATTTAACATGCTAATAATTTATATAAGGAAGAAATATCCAACCTCTAATCATTGGATTAAAAATAATTCAAAAGTAAGAATAATTTAATATGCTAATAATTCATATAAAGAAGAAATATCCAACCTCTAATAATTGGAATAAAAATAATTCAAAAGTAAAAATAACTTAATATGTTAATAATTTATATAAGGAAGAAATATTCAACCTCTAATCCTTGGAATAAAAATAATTTAAAAGTAAAAATAATTTAACATGCTAATAATTTATATAAGGAAGAAATATCCAACCTCTAATCATTGGATTAACAAAATAATTTAAAAGTAAAAATAATTTAACATGTTAATAATTCATATAAGGAAGAAAAATCCAATCTCTAATCATTGGAATAAAAATAATTCAAAAGTAAGAATAATTTAATATGTTAATAATTCATATAAAGAAGAAATATCTGATCTCTAATCATTGGAATAAAAATAATTCAAAAGTAAGAATAATTTAATATGTTAATAATTCATATAAAGAAGAAATATCTGATCTCTAATCATTGGAATAAAAATAATTCAAAAGTAAGAATAATTTAATATGTTAATAATTTATATAAGGAAGAAATATCCAACCTCTAATCATTGGATTAAAAATAATTCAAAAGTAAGAATAATTTAATATGCTAATAATTCATATAAAGAAGAAATATCCGATCTCTAATCATTGGAATAAAAATAATTCAAAAGTAAGAATAATTTAATATGCTAATAATTCATATAAAGAAGAAATATCCGATCTCTAATCATTGGAATAAAAATAATTCAAAAGTAAGAATAATTTAATATGTTAAATGTTAATAATTCATATAAGGAAGAAAAATCCAATCTCTAATCATTGGAATAAAAATAATTCAAAAGTAAGAATAATTTAATATGTTAATAATTCATATAAGGAAGAAATATCCAACCTCTAATCATTAGAATAAAAATAATTGAAAAGAAAAATAATTTAATATGTTAATAATTCATATGATGGAACTGTGTAAAATTTGAACGTTATAAATTAAATCGTTTGAAAAAAATTAAAATTAAATTTTTAATGCAAAGTTAATAATTTTTTACTCCTGTAATAGATACATCATTTATAAATTTCAAAATGCAATGTAAAATACACGCCTCTAAAAGTTAACAGGAAACAACAAAAATTTTCACTCGTGTGCACGCTAGATCTCAAGAAATTCTGCTTTTAATTAGACTCATTGTCTCTGTTAAGCAAACAACCAAAAGCTGTTTTTGAGCTCTACCGTAGGCTTAAATAATCCTTTCCCGGACACCAATTGAAAGAGCTCTGAGGTTTAATCCGATTACTAGAAGTTGCCTTATTGGAGCTTGCAGCCATATGGAAACTCTAAGCATCTAGAGCACTCATAGCAGTTTATTGAGAGCTACGGATCTTGCCTGAAGTCCACTATTATAGATTTAATGATTTTTTACTACTGTATAATGATGGAACATTGTTAACGGTAAGGGTTTATGGATAATACATTTTTCGTATTAAGTAAGTATCGGTGAATATTTCTAACAATATCTGAAGTATCATATCAAAGTAACTCCAGTCCGTTAACATCTACGCTATACTAAAAATCTATGTGTTTAAGTTATGAATTCAGTTAAAAGAATAGACGCTGTTACTTCTAACTTATTAAAATTCATAAATGAAGCATTTTATTTATAACAAATTATTTTAGTATAATCAATAGTAAAATCATTTAATTCCTCTTTGTTTACAACTTATATAAAGAAAAGTATTACTTTTTCAGATTTTTTAGAATCTGATGCATACATAATGTACTAAGCGTAATGTTACATGTTAACAACTTCTATACAGTGAAAATAACTTTTTTACAAAATTAAATTTTAGAGTGATATAAAATATGAATTTTAATATAATTTAATATAATTTTAATATAAAATTTAATATAATATTAAGTAACCAATAATAACTATATACTTAAATGCTAACCGCTTCTGAAAAGGTTTAGCTATTAATTATAATATGCTTTTGCCTCATCTATCTATTTCCTAAAATTCTTTTATTGTCTCATTTACTAGAACTGTAAAACTTATTGGAAAAATATAACATAAAGCGCATTTGAAACATCGTATTTCTTGTGCTACAATAATTTACATTAAGTTATTTATATTATCTCCATATTAACACAACTTGAATTATCTCATAATTCATAAATTTCACGTTTGTACGTAGTTACTTTTAACTATACTATTTATGCATACAAAAACCGAATGGTATGTTGTTTCTTGACATACCATTTACAGAGAGCTGTAATATTTTTAATTTTTTCAATATAAAAAT
This sequence comes from Pardosa pseudoannulata, assembly GCA_032207245.1. NCBI lineage: Eukaryota > Metazoa > Arthropoda > Arachnida > Araneae > Lycosidae > Pardosa > Pardosa pseudoannulata. Next base: position 94,233,881 of record CM063503.1, on the reverse strand, counting down.
CATTAATAATTTCACTTTGAAACTTATTTAAACATTTTATTACGAAAATTTATTTTTGTACCTTGTCAAATCTAAAAAATGCTATTTTTCGCGCAGTGTTCATTATCATTAAAAAAATGCTATCAATTAAAATATGATATTTTAGATTTAATCACTGATGTTTATAAAACATACTACAAGGATGATTTTTATTTACAGT
>CM063503.1:94206182-94221182 GCA_032207245.1 Pardosa pseudoannulata | reverse complement strand
GAAAAGTAAATTTATGTTCATTTTCTTATTCATGAATAGACCCGAGATAACATGAAATAATACGTAATTATAATAAATAAGTCACTTTTACTATAGTCTAGTAGTCACCGATTATGCAATTTCCTCTCATTGTTGAAAATATTTTAATAAACTTTTGTACAATATCTTTCAAATTAGGAGTTAACGATGCGAGTTATTTGCGAAGTAAAGTTTGCTACCTAAAGGACTTATGTTACCATTTTTGTGCAAATATATTACTCGAGAATATTATGGCTTTTAACTGAAAAGTAGTTTATACCAGATTTTCATCGGTTGAGTGGTGGAGATTAGAAAGTGTCAAACATCTATTAAACTTTAGAGTTCTGTTGTTGACAGGGGAATTGACTCTTACTGCAGTAAATAATTTTCACTACTCGAAGGAAATAAAAGGAAGAGAGTTCACACTTTAGAAGAGTTGTTTCTTTTCGAAAAATATTTGTGTACTCGTCAGATGTTTTAATTTAAAAAGATTAATTTATCTTTTTTTACACAGATAGCCGAGAAATGTAATTTCTTGGTAGCTCATTGATAAGGTGATAGTAGACTAGTGGTCGGCCACAAGATAGCCAAGAAATATGACCTCTTGGTAGCTCATTGAGATTTAAAAATGGAATGGTAGTTCAGAGCTATCATAAATTTGGTGATCACTATTTTACTATCACCTTATTTGTAGGGGTTTGGAGCGCTACGATATATTGTTTTCCAACAAAAGTGCTAATGAGACGGGACTTACCGCTTATAGCCGATTCCGAACGGCAACGAACATTCATGCCTGCAGTAGAATTTGAGCCCAAGAACTCCAGTTCCAAAGAGCAGAGCTCTACTCATTAGGCTATCTTTCAGCTATTGGGAGGGAGGAGTTTTCTAGAGCATCGTATATACTTAACCCATGTTTACTATATCAGAGATTCGTTTCTTTCATTCCAATAGATCTATAATTCTGAATAACCATCAACTTTACTATATGTTGTTAATACGAAATATTTATTGACGCTGTAATTTGAATTGATAGAAATGCAGAATATTAAAATTCATTTTATGCAGAAATTTAATTTTATATTTTAAAGTAAAAATTTTTTACAGGGCCCCAACTCGAAAAATGCTGTGGGATAAGCAAGTATATAGGATTCAGCAGTCAGGAAGTTTTATTTTGTGTGTTGTGTATCTCTCTCTTCTATGCGATAATATGCTATTGACAGTTGTAGGTAAGTTTGTACCTTATTGCGTTATTTCTGTCTACATACTTCTGTATTTTTTGTTGTTACTAGTCCCCGATTGTCTAGCAAAGCTAGACCACCTCCACGAATTCAATAACATCCAAAATTCAATGAATAAGGTTTGGTCAGTACAAATGTCTCTTGAATCACAATACTCGGTTTCGGGGCTCGAGCCGGCCTAAGAACCGCTGTGTTCGTTAAAGGTGACTGGGGGAAGTAAAATAGGTTCGTGGTCACAATGTCATCCAAGTTCTCAATCAATATCTCTGAAGGTGGCAGGACAAGCCGATGGGTCTTCTGCTTGGTCCCTGCTTCAAAATTGCGAGGACCCACTTGAGCATAAGTCATACTTTTACTCTTGAGGTGCTCGTTAAAACGAAAGGCGAACCTCTTTGCCTTAATGCGAGTAGCCTACTGCTTAATGTTGCTTGGTTTGACCAAGTTAAAGTTAATGGTGACTGAAGCATTTACAAAAGGTTCGTGGTCACTATGTCCTCGAAGTTTTCAATCGTTACCTCTGTGAGTGGCATGGAGGTGTCTTCTGGTTGGTCCCAGCATCTTTCGAGAATCTACTTGATAAGACGTTTTTTCACTCTAATGGTGCTCGTCTGACGAAAGGTACTCCACTTCGCCTTAATACATGTGACTCACGTTCTTGGCTAGTCTAAATGATATTGACAACAACAATAAAACTTCTTCTTTTTAAACCTAAATAATCAGGAATATAAGAGAGGGATACCTAGTCAGCTTTACATCAATGGTGATCCAGAGAGAGGTTCCGTCCTTGCTGGTATGGTCTCATAAAGCCTCTTTGTAGAAGTTTGATTGGTAAACTGCTTTAGATTATTTAAATTTGAGGAAAATAATTCACAATATTTTGTAAAAGAAAATACTATAGCCAAAATTTGGCAGCAAAAGAAGCTATCCGACTGATATTCGATGTGGCTTTACAGACACGAGTCAGCATATAATAAATGAAAGTGAAATTCAAAGAAATATTTTTGTTTTAGTATATAACCTTGTTTTTGAAAACTGTGAAATTTAGTTTGTATTTAAAAAATATTTTTATGTTTAAAAAATTGCTTGAAGTGTTTCAAAACACATTTCCTTTTTCTTTATACTTATATTTACCATATTGAGCTTCCAGGAAAATATATTTTAGAGAATGTTTCTTAAATTTTTAAAAAATATTTTGGAGTCGTTTTTATAATGCTTTATATAGATACCGTATCATATAACAATTTCACTTTTACTAGTATGCTTTTATAATAATACGCATAGAACCACATTTTTATCTAAACTAGCAAAAAAATATTTAATTGAGAAAACAGTAGCTGTATTCTGATAGCGTTCGATTAATGAACTTTGATTTAATAATTTGTAAAAATCCTTTTACCTAAGAAAATAAACGTTGGATGAAATCTTACATCTTGTTTATTTATTAGACAGCCAAAATGGACTTTTTAAGAAACTTTCGTTAACCCCTTTAATCACACGAGTATGGTTTCACATGTACGCACACACAAGCATATATATATAAACATGTATATTATTTTTTATTTACTCAATGTATATTTTGTAGAAGAACTATTTATTTAAGATGTCACTCAAATGAATTGGTCAGCTTACTCCACTGATTTAAATCCCATCAAACATGTGTGAGATACTTTGGGGAGACGCATTGCACCACGGAAGAACACCCAACAACTCAAACAGATGCTGATTGCGGAATGTTGGACCAGCTATTTCTGAATATGCGGAGACGGTGCGAAGCAACTATTGTATTTAAGAGAGGGCATATCCCATATTAAGGAACATCTGCTTGTTGTTCTTCCTCTTGAATAGACAATCATGAGTCACGATAATATGCTTTTAATAAAGCTTGCTTTTGTTTGATTCCCTACCATATGCATTGTATTCCTTTTTCATTGCATTTTTAAAAGAAAAGGCGTTATTTTAAAAGATTAATTAATTTATGACTTCACTAAATCGTATGATATACTAAATATAAGTTTATTTTAGTGCCCATTGTACCAGATATGTTGTATCAAATGGAAAATGGCGAGTTGAAACCTCGCCTTTCGGACGTTGTTCTAACCGGTATGAGAAGCGATTCTTCTAACTGTTCCAAGCAATACGATAACCACACTAACTGCCAAGGTTCTGCTAATGGTACTTCATATTTGGAAATTTCAAGAGATTACATTATGCCACAACATATAATAAATGAAAATGAGGAAGTCGGATTGCTTTTCGCATCAAAAGCCATTGTACAGTTAGCAGTAAATCCAATTGTAGGACCACTGACGAACAGGTAAGAAAATGAATCGAGTATCTCTTGTTGATGTATTTTATAATTTATATTGCTTATGTCATTTACTTTTGTCCCTGAGCCGCGGTAGCTCAGTCAGTAAAGGGGACGATCTCGTAACTGAGAGGTTGCGGGTTCGGAACCAGAGCCGGCCTAAGATCCACCGCTTTCGTCAAAGGTGACTGGGGCACGTAAAATATGTTCTTGGTCACAATATCCTCCAAGTTCTCAATGAATACCTCTGGGGGTGGCAGGGTAAGTCTATGGATCTTCAGCTTGGTCCCTGTTCAAAATTACGAGGACCTATTGAGCGAAGTCGTTCTTTCACCTTAATGGTGCTCATTAAAACGAAAGGAGCAAATCTTTGTCTTAATACGAGAGCCCGAAGGCTCAATCATGCTTGGTTTATCCAAGTGGCATGAGAAAGAACAACAACAACAATTTTTTCCATGAATTGAAAAGAATTTGTTATGAGCATTACAGTTCATTTTTTAACAACAATAAATCTCAATAAACTTACTTCTAAAAATGGATTTCTGACGTCTTCTAACGTTCAGGACATCAATGACATTCAAGACCACTAATGTTGTTATCGAATGCTGCTGTTTACTACCTTCTCAGCCATCATTCGCCTTCAGATTTTGGATTAACTGTCATTCAGAATTGGTTTTAAAGAGTATGCCCATGTCAAATTATTCCACTATTTTTGAAAATTTAAACACAAGAATTACTCGAATTTTAAGATTTTTTATTTTCATGGGTTCACATTTTAATAGCAAATGATGGTTAATGTTATGAGGTATATTATATAAAAAATTTCCTAATAATCCGGGAAGAGAGAAAAAGGATTTGAAAGTTTATTGTGCCCTTATAATGAGGGTATTTGGATAATGACCACCATATAACAGATTTATAAAATGTGATTATTTGATATTTAATTTGATTAAACATTACCTAATAAATTATATCATCTCATAAATTTGCCAAAATGATGAATAAAGCAGGAAGCTGTTCTAAATTTTTTAGTATGGTTAAAACGGCCATTAAAATTATTTCCGTTGTTGGTAAATCATTGGATCATAAACACGTCTTGTGAATTGCAAAACTCGGTTGGATACGCAGGGTACACAAATCCTTCCGATTTTGACAATCGTGGTGTTTTACTATTGGCAAACTATTTAAAGTTAAAAGGATTGATATTACTGACTAAGACTCTGTAATGGGTACTCTTGTAATGGCAAGTAAAGGTTCATAGCAACTGAAATGCGAGATATAATTTACAGTTTGAAGATGTTCGAAGTGTCGACTGAATACACCGTCGATATACGTTTCATTCCAAGTAGCTGCAGCGATTAAATCCATATTAGGCTGTGATTTAAAAAATGTCAAGAGTAAAATTAAGGAAATAAAATTTGATTTCATTAATTATTCTTATCCTTGCATGTTTTCTTTCTAAGTATTTTTCGACACGCCTTGATAAACATCAAGGTCTGTTCTACCGATAAAAAGTTTCAAAGACCACCTTTCTTGAACTTCTTCAAAGACCAAGTTCATACAGGGTACTTTTTGCTAATCTGCTGTTAGGTCAATCTAAACAAGACACTGAATTGCGCTAATGGCGTGGACGTTCATCGTCGTTCGAAATCGGTTTTAAGCAGTAGGTCCCGGCCTCATCAGTCTTCGTGTAGCAAAATATTAGCCCTCCAAGCCTAACCAAACACGATACTACACAGTGATACAGAAAAGTGTCCATGCTATCACGTTGTTGCATGCGGGCATCCGTGGAATGTTTGTATAGTCTTGTTTGGACAGACAAAATAACGTCTTGGCAAAAAAGTATCCCGACCGTCTCCGGTCTAAGTGTTACAGAACTGTGTCTAAAATTTCAGAGATTTCCAACGAAAACTCATGTTCATATCAAAATGAGAAAAACTTTCTGAGAGAAAATTCTCAGTACGGGTGATTTGGTTTTGGAGCGCTACGGTCTACTTTTTGCAACACGAGGGCTAATGAGACCGGGACCTACTGCTTAAAGCCGATTCCGAAAGGCTACGAACATCCATGCCATAGTGGGATTCGAACCCACGAACTCCGGTTCCGAAGTCCAGCACCCTAACCATTCGGCCATCATTCGGCACAGTAAGGGTGAATGATTAAAGAAGTTATACAACAGTTTATGAATTATATGTGAGTGTCCCAAAGTACCTTTGCTTCCTCGCACTGAAGAAGGCATTTTTTAATATTCGAAAATACTGTTTACTTATCTTTTTACTTATTTTAATAATTGATAATTACTGCACAAAAATATTTCTTATTCAGTTTCAGCATTGTTAACTACAGTTTTCAACTTGGAACTCACGAAAAATATGACATCGTAATTTCGCTAGAATGAAGTCACTTATTTTAATTTTTTTGTTTTAGAATGGGTTGTCCTACACCTCTTTTTGTCGGTACTCTAATTCTGATTGTATCCTGTTTAAGTAAGTCCATCAAATAACTTTTGATTGCTTTGTATGCATGAAAAGAATTGCTACATATTTTAGTAGTAATGTCAAAAATGTTTTAGCTTTTATCATTATGGTGATTTAATAGTTTTACAGTGAGAAGCAAAACAATTTTTCAATGTTGCATGCTTTTTCCCTTACTTTAACATAAATGGTGAATATTCTAATGGATTCTTAATGCAAAGTTGTTTTTAGACTGACATAGCAATTTTACGGAGTTATTATACTTGAAGTATTTTTTCGAATTTTAATATTTCCTTTGTGTTTCCTTATAACTTTGTGATCATATGTAGCTAGTGGAAAAGCAAAACTCACTGACATAAAAATTCATTTTTTTGATTTATTGTTAGTTGAAGTATACTTTTTTTGTCATTGTAAAGCTCTTTGCAGATGAAAAGCTTCTCTGTATAGGAGTGTCGCCCTGACGGAAAAGATATAGAACTATTACGAATAGCATTTATTCATCCTTCCGAGCATGTGTTGAATGGAATGAACTAAAATTGATTCGGAAATGTAAAGCCACTTCTAAGCCATCGATTTTTTTTGCCATTTATTGAATTACTAGCATGAGATGTACATTTTCTGATACAATTCAAACTACCTCTCAAAATAAAATATATGAAATGTGTTTCAAAACATATTATTGGTATTAACACCATCGGAAGTAGGAAAAATGGTGCTTTTATACGGCTCTGAAATCGATGGTAGCCAAAATTCATTCTGAAAATAGAAATAAATGCTTTCATGAATAGGGAAGAAGCGTCGTACTTAGAATAAGGATAACACTATTTAATGGAGCAAGGACTTTCAGTTCTCTATTTTTTTTCACGATTTTCTCATTTAATTTCAAAATACAGGGCAAGTAACTACGATATGTGCTTTAGAATTTAATTCTATTTAGATTACAAAAATAAGAAAGATGAGTATTAAAACCATTTATGTAGTTTGAAAATTTTTATAATATTCCGGGAGCTTTTCGTGTAATTAAAACTTTTTACTTAATGTGATATTATGCTTTATAATAGAAATAAAGATATTTAATTAATATTACACATACGCACACAAAACCAAGATATAAAATATTTTTTTAACCTGCGTGCTATTTTAACCCTTTCACACTGTAATAGCTATGTGTAACTTTATAAAAATTGCAATTGAATTGTAAATTTATAAAGCATAAAAATGTAAATTTGTTATTCTCAAAAATTTGTAATTAGTAATACACATTTCACACCATAGCAATCTTTAATCAAATCATCTTTATAATAAATTGTAAAAAAGTTTGCAAATGAATTGTGAATGAATAAATCTTAAAACTGCAAATTGGAAATTTATAAAAAAGTGTAATTTGTGTAATGAATTTTATATAAAAGTGAATAAAATTGAATTTCCTTTTAAATTCATACAGTTTTCTGTAACGTTAGAAAAAAATTATAATTAAAACTGTAATTTTATGAAATATAATATTGTAAATTAATAATCAACCATAGCAATCTTTAATCAAATCATCTTTATAATAAATTGTAAAAAAGTTTGCAAATGAATTGTGAATGAATAAATCTTAAAACTGCAAATTGGAAATTTATAAAATCTGTAATTTGTGTAATGGATTTTATATACATGCATATAAAAGTGAACAGTTTTTTTTTAAATTTCCTTTTAAATTGATACAGATTCTCTGTAACGATAGAAAAAATTTATAATTAAACTATAAATTTATGAAATATATTATTGTAAATTAATAATCACCATAGAAATCTTTAATCAAATCTTTATAATAAATTGTAAAAAAGTTTGCAAATGAATTGTGAATGAATAAATCTTAAAACTGTAAATTGGAAATTTATAAAAAACTGTAATTTGTGTAATGAATTTTATATATATGCATATAAAAGTCAACAGTTTTTTAAAATTTACTTTTAAATTCATATAGATTCTCTGTAACGTTTCAATCTGTAACGCTAGAAAAAATTATAATTAAACTGTAAATTTATGAAATATATTATTGTAAATTAATAATCACCATAGCAATCTTTAATCAAATCTTTATAATAAATTATAAAAAAGTTTCTAAATGAATTGTGAATGAATAAATCTTAAAACTATAAATTGGAAAATTATAAAAAGCTGTAATTTGTGTAATGAATTTTATATATATAAAAGTGATTTTTTTTTAAATTTCCTTTTAAATTCATACAAATTCTCTGTAACGTTTCAATCTGTAACGTTAGAAAAAATTTATAATTAAACTGTAAATTTATGAAATATATTATTGTAAATTTATAATTTGTATAAATGTACAATTTGTAATTATTTTTATAAAAACAAGATGCAAAAATATTCTCGAAAGCTCTTTTAATCTTAATCATCGTAGTAGCAAACTAAGAAATTAAAAACTTAAAAAATTTACAGTTGAAATTATGCCGTAAACTTGGTAGGACTTTGAGAGAATGCGCATACAGTATTTAAGTAAAAGGAAAATTTTAAAAAGAAAGCTATTGTAATGTTTTGGCAGTGTTTAATATTATTTCTATTTGAAAAAGTTTTAAAATCCAATCAAAAAATTCATGTACTATGAAAAAATTCAATCATTTATTAGACAGCCAAAAGTAACTCAGTTAAAATTAAGTGATTTAGGTTTCATTTAAGAACCTTTTTTCTTTCGAAATTCTATAAATGAGTTAGAACTTCAAAATAAGAATTAAACACGAATTAAGTACTTTAACAGTATAACCAACCGGTATAAATAATTTAAGATATAAAAATTTAAAATAAATTGTATTTTGTAGATTTCATAAAAAGTATACATGATACTAAAAAGTTATTTTATATGTTGATATTAATTTTAAACTAAGGAAATATTTTTCAAATTATAAATCATAAAAATTTTACTGAATATATTTTAACAATATGCTAAAGATTTTAAAAATATTTTTTAATTATTGTACTATTGTTCCTCACATAATCATGACTATTCCTAATATAGAAATTATGTATGTGTTCATATTATGATTTTGCTATAATGTAGAGCTTTTTGGGTTGACGCTCGTTTAACATTAGTATATAGAATTAGAATTAAGGAAAATAATTCATTTACTCATTAGGAAATTTTTTTAATAGATTACATATATAATCGTTGATAATACTTTCTATTTTCAGTGTTTGCTTATGGAGAATCCTTTACTGTTATGTTTCTTGCAAGAAGTATCCAAGGTATAGGGTCAGCATGTATAACTGTTGCAGGTAATCGAAATTTTAATGTTTATATTACATAATTTTAATTTGCAATGAAGTCATGTATTATACAAATATACAAGACTATACAGAATTATAGTATTCAATGATCTTTTCTAGTATGCATAATGTGATTGACTTTTTAGAATCACCGTATCGGGTTACATATTTTCCTTTGCCTTTATCGAACTATGATTTAATACTTACTTTTAGACATTGCATGCCTTCTAACATGTAGACACAGCACAAACAATTTAGAGCAATGCATATGTCAATGTAATTTTTATATTACATAATTTTAATTTAAAAGGAAGTCATGTATTATACAAATATACAAGACTATACAGAAGCATAGTATTCAATGATCTTTTCTAGTATGCATAATGTGATTGACTTTTTAGAATCACCGTATCGGGTTACATATTTTCCTTTGCCTTTATCGAACTATGATTTAATACTTACTTTTAGACATTGCATGCCTTCTAACATGTAGACACAGCACAAACAATTTAGAGCAATGCATATGTCAATGTAATTTTATATTACATAATTTTAATTTAAAAGGAAGTCATGTATTATACAAATATACAAGACTATACAGAAGCATAGTATTCAATGACCTTTTCTAGTATGCATAATGTGATTTACTTTTTAGAATCACCGTATGGGGTTACATATTTTCCTTTAATTTTATTGAACTATGATTTAATGCTTACTTTTAGACATTACATGCCTTCTAACATGTGGAAACAGCACAAACTATTAAGAGCAATGAACATGTCAATGTAATTTTTATCCATAAATTAACTGGAATTGCAAACAATATAAGGTTGTTCTTATAAAGTTTCCCACGTGAAAGAATTATAAAAATACTAAAAGGAAATATATAAAGGTAACACTATAAGTGAAGAAAATAATTATATGCAAATCAATAATTTATTAATTTACAAAAACATAGCAAAATGCACATTTTTATGTGTATGAATTTGATATTATGTGACAAATATTGCCCATTTGTTTTGTTATATCATTGTCCTTTTTATATTCTATGACATTATATGCAAATTTTTTCTTTATATAATTACTCTCTTCATATCCTTAAAATACTGTTATTTTATTTGATTTACATACAATCTTCTTTAAAAAAATATTATGATGCCTGAAAACTCTAAAAATAAACGCAATACTTATTTTATGCAATTCTTTATCCAATTTTAAATTCATTTTTACCCAACTTAAAAGTTTAAGCTAGAATAAATGGTTACTTCTAATAATCATAATGAATTTATAATGGCTGCGGCAAAGTCGAAGAAAATAACATTTCTATCGTATGTGAGACAATTTTTGATCAGATCATAATATTGCATGTGGTAACTATTAAGCTCATGTTATTTGATCGAAATATCAAAAACTGATTACAGGAAAATTGAAAAGGAATTAAATTTCAAAGAGGGAAATTTTCATAAATAAGCACTGTTTTAAGATAACTGAAAGTTTATTTTAAGCTCTAAAAGATTTTTAAAAAGAGTGGAAATAATCAAATAACAAATGAAAATTATTTTTTAAAGAAATATAATTTCCTGTTATATAATAGTCAGTTAACAAGAGCATTTAAGATTTCCTTTCGCGATTATTTTATTTTAATAGGCTTATTTAACTTTCTAACATTTTTGAAATAATAAAGAGTAAATTATATACTTGCTGAATTTATTTGTTTTATGTTGTTGATTTAAGAAAAATAAAACCTTTTAATCATTATTTATGTCTAATAAACACTTGAGAAGAATAGATATACATTTTATCCTCCTCTTATAGCAGTAAAAGCTTAAGGGAATTATGTTTGCATTAGTGCAATTATTATATGCATCGTGGAAAGTTTTACTGAGGAAACAGACACAATGACATATACAGGCAAAGGAAATTCCCAAATAAGGCTGGCACACAACACCATTAGGCATGTTAGAGAGATATTCTACAGTCCTCGAGCTGATTTACTTCAGCTTGATAGACCATTTGATCACATTGATTTAATAGGCTTATTTAACTTTCTAACATTTTCAAATAATAAATAGTAAATAAATATACTTGCTGAATTTTTTTGTTTTATGTTGTTGATTTAAGTAAAATAAAACCTTTTAATCATTATTTATGTCTAATAAACACTTAAGAAGAATAGATATACATTTTATCCTCCTCTTATAGCAGTAAAAGCTTAAGGGAATTATGTTTGCATTGGTGCAATTATTATATGCATCGTGGAAAGTTTTACTGAGGAAACAGACACAATGACATATACAGGCAAAGGAAATTCCCAAATAAGGCTGGCACACAACACCATTAGGCATGTTAGAGAGATATTCTACAGTCCTCGAGCTGATTTACTTCAGCTTGATGGACCATTTGATCACATGAAGGTCAATTACGTGTCACCCACAGTAATATATATACGTATTTTTTCTAATGATATGAGCAAGGAGAAAACCAGAGCGATTTTTTACGGCTTTAATAAATTTCTCAATACAGCATACTTTAAAGAGTTTTTTTATTATGTGACCACCATTTTATCAATAATACATGGTGAAGATTACAAAAAGCAATAGCTATTTCTTTAAAGGATTTTTATCTGTTTTCATATGACGTTCTTAATATTAAAGTAGAACTTTTCACTTATGTAATTTACTTTTAACTGTCTGTTTTAGTAGTACTTACAAGCTTTTACTGCTGCGATGTACGATTTGATCTTTGGGAAATTTTCTTACCGTTGTAGCTGAAGCAAAATATCTTTGCTGTATGTTTTGGTGCATTTAATGGATAATATTCCAGAAGCTAATTTAAAATTCAAGAGAACATAATTTGTCAACTTCATAATAATGAATGAAGGAAAAGAAATATGGCTTCTACTGTTAAAGTATATAGAAGGTTAAAATATTATCTTTTTTTTATTATTATTTTTTAATAGATTTTTTAGGACATTATTCTTCTCGATCTAACAACCCCTTCTACAGCAAAAAGCAATTATTATTTAAATATTTGCAATAAATAATTTGTCGGGTATTATAAATTCTGGTAATATTTTAATAATCTTTATACATGCAATTATTCTGTCGTGTGTTTGTAATAGAAGTCCTCCTAAACGGCTGGACTGATTTTGAGGACATTTGTTTGTAATTAAATTGATTCGAGAAAAGTTTAGATTCACAATTGGCCCCGATAGAAAAGGCTTTTTTTTAAATTAAAAATTCAGAATTGCGCGCTTATTGAGATTATTATAATGCTGCTTGAAACACTTCATTGTTAATGTATCTGTGGCGTAGTGGTCAGATCAACGGGCTTCAGTACGAGATGTCCCAGGATCGCAGCCCCTCACAGGCAATGTGGTAATTTTAATTTAATCTAATTACGTTTGTGATGATTGTACGCGTAGTGGCGTCAAGTATTTTTAAAATAATTTTTTTCCTTACTTTTCCATCATATCGGTCTAATTTATAAAAACATTTTATTAAAAAACATTTTTTACTTTTATTTGTCACAGTGTAGCATCCAAATGTCTTTGATATCGTCTAGGGCAGTGGTGCGCAAAATAGGGGTCGCGACCCCTGTGGGGGTCGCCAGAAGTTTTTTGGGAGTCACCAAATTTTTATGAAATGCATCATCTCTGCATGCTGCTGAAAATAATATAGATATATTTACATATAAAAACATCATTTCCAATCACATTGAAAAGTTAAAGAAGAAATTTTCGAGAAGATTCGAGGATTTTCCTGAAAACGATCTTGCTTGGATTCGTGATCCATTTTCCTTTGACATATATGCAATTCAACTCTTCAAATTAGTGAGAAAGAGCAATTGATAGATCTAATTAGTGATTATACTCTTCGAAATCAATTTAAGACTCAGCCTTGTCAAAAATTTTGGCTATCCGTGGAAAAACAATATCCCTTTTTATGCAAGAATGCCATCAGAGTGTTAATACAATTTGCATCAAAGTATTTATGTGAAACTGGATTTAACAAACTAGTTTCAATAAAAACCAAATACCGCTCGCGTTTAAAACCTGAAGATGATATACGAATTGCAATTAGCAACATACATCCAAACATCGATGAGATAATTAGAAACTTGCAGCCACATACATCTCATTAAAGGGCAATTTACTGATTTTTGTGTTATATAAAAAGTATTTTCTTAAAATTATAAATAAAATTCATATGAGTCAAATATGATGATGTTTTTATTCGATTAAAAACGAAAGTAATGCGCGAAATATACATCGTATTTGTGAACATTTATCTCTAGGGGTCGCCAAAAATTTTCTCTCTACAAAAGGGGTTGCAGTCGAAAAAAGTTTGCGCACCACTGGTCTAGGGTTTTACAGAAAGAGCATCATGCACACACACACACATCTTTATATACAAAACTCTTCTGTCCGTGTGTTTGTAATAGAACTCCTCCTAAACGGCTGGACTGATTTTGATGAAGTTTTGTGTATGTAATTAAGTTGATTCGAGAAGGGTTTAGATTCACAATTTGATCCTACATATAATGTTTTTTTAAATTAAAAATCCAGAATTGCGTGCTTATTGAGATTATTATAATACCGCATGAAACAATTCACTGCCAACGCATCTGTGGCACAGTGGTTAGCGCAACGGGCTTCAGTACGAGAATTAAGTTTGCGATGACTGTACGCATGGTGGTATCAAGTATTTTTAAAATATTTTTTTTTTACTTTTTCATGAAAACGGTCCAATTTATAATTTATTTGAAAATATTTTACAATTTTTGTATTTACTGCTTTAAAACAGGACAACTTCTGTCGGGTCGTCTAGTATATTATAAAAATTAATGCTCAAATTTCTAAATATCAATACATTGCATCAATTTTTGACTTGGTATAGGATCCTAGGTTACAGCTCACTCTCTTCATCCTTAAATTCGAAAATCTTATTAATTTTTTACCAAGCAAAATGTCAGGATATAAAAATCTTTCAAAGAAAAAGCAAATTCTCTAACGATTATATGATCGATAGGAAAAATTAGAAAAATGTTCTTTATAATATTTCCCTTTTTATGGATTAAAAATACGTTATCATTAAAACTATATAATCTAAGATCATAAAGCGATTAAAACAATTTGTATAATTTGACGAATTTATAATCCATTTCACTGTTGGTATAATAATAAATATCAAGCTGATTTTGGAGATTAAAATGGAGAATATGAATTGAATGTATATAAGCTTATATATTTATATAATTACACTTATTTAAGTTATAATTTTTTACTTTAGTGCGACTGAGAATTGTAAATTGATGAAAACATTTTCCTTAAGTGGTGAAAATTCTGCCTCTATTTTGATGGACAGGAAAATTCTGATCGATAGGAATGATTAAAGAAAATCATTCCACTATAAAATTTCACTTTCTACGCATTTCCAACTTAGTACGACTGAGAATTATAAAGTGATTAAAACATTTTTCTCAAGCGGGGAAAACGCAGCAGCTATTTTGATGGACAGGAAAATTCTGATCGATAGGGTAGATTAAAGAAAATCATTCCTCTATAAAATTTCACTTCCTATGCATTTCAAACGCGTTATCTTAAATGTTAGATAAATGATCTAAAATGAATAATCGGTTCCACCACCATGTATAATTTACCGAATATATAACCCTTTCAGTTTAGAATTTGTTA